>JAHVAK010000439.1:12442827-13664241 GCA_019845155.1 Luehdorfia chinensis
GGTGAGCCCTAGTGACTAACTAACGCTACTCGCAGCGCGCACACTCCATACAGGAGGCCGAGATGAATGCGGCAGAGCTGGCGCTGCACTCCGCGCACGGTGAGCCCTAGTGACTAACTAACGCTACTCGCAGCGCGCACACTCCATACAGGAGGCCGAGATGAATGCGGCAGAGCTGGCGCTGCACTCCGCGCACGGTGAGCCCTAGTGACTAACTAACGCTACTCGCAGCGCGCACACTCCATACAGGAGGCCGAGATGAATGCGGCAGAGCTGGCGCTGCACTCCGCGCACGGTGAGCCCTAGTGACTAACTAACGCTACTCGCAGCGCGCACACTCCATACAGGAGACCGAGATGAATGCGGCAGAGCTGGCGCTGCACTCCGCGCACGGTGAGCCCTAGTGACTAACTAACGCTACTCGCAGCGCGCACACTCCATACAGGAGACCGAGATGAATGCGGCAGAGCTGGCGCTGCACTCCGCGCACGGTGAGCCCTAGTGACTAACTAACGCTACTCGCAGCGCGCACACTCCATACAGGAGACCGAGATGAATGCGGCAGAGCTGGCGCTGCACTCCGCGCACGGTGAGCCCTAGTGACTAACTAACGCTACTCGCAGCGCGCACACTCCATACAGGAGGCCGAGATGAATGCGGCAGAGCTGGCGCTGCACTCCGCGCACGGTGAGCCCTAGTGACTAACTAACGCTACTCGCAGCGCGCACACTCCATACAGGAGGCCGAGATGAATGCGGCAGAGCTGGCGCTGCACTCCACGCACGGTGAGCCCTAGTGACTAACTAATGCCGACTTGACTTATTCCGAAATGGCGGCGACGTTAGCGGAAAAGTGGGTACATGTAGTCCTTCCTACCCCTTATATTGGAAAGAGGCGTGACTATATGCATTGCCTACATGCATGCACGCAATAGCGAATATACGAATAGAAAGAAAAGGTTAAGTAAGGTTAAAGTGATATCCTTGTTTAGTTTCATGTTTGATGAGTTACGTTAACATCGATTTGTTTTTAAATCTACGTTGGTAATAATTAAGTTTTTGATATATTCAGAATTATTCCCACAACTGGATCACCAGAAGAGGATAATTGCGAAGAGCGTTAGAAAGAAGAAGAACAAGCGTAAAGACAAACGAGGCGATCCATCGACTTCTGGTGACAATGCTTCGACCGTCAAACGAAATCCTCTAGAAGATAGAGTACCAAAGGCCTATAGACTGGACAAACAATCAGATAGTTCTGATGACGCCAGCGTTCGTGAAAATGTTTCGGACAATGACGAGCAAAGCAATGGTGACAAGTCCGATGACGATTCAGGCCTTGTTAGTGATACTGAGTCCATTCCCCAGGATAAGTTAGAAAATGTGCAAGTCAGCAGTCTTTTGAGCGAAATGGAGAAGACTAAAGAAGGTTTTATAAAACGAAACGAGTATGATAAATTAAAGGAAAAATGTAGAAAATCGGACTCAGATGACGACTAAGTCGATTATTATGTAATCTACTATCATAATTTTGCATAATCAAGATAATCGAACTTTTTCTTGTAATGATTTCCGAAATACATATTATTCCTTGTTTTAAAAATGTATGATTATCTAGTTTATTATAAAGTGAGTAAAATAAACAATTTAGAAACAATTCGGTAAAAAAATGAGCATTTTAATATAGCCATGATAATTTCGCAATTCATCTTAATGTTAGATTATTTAATGTTCAATCTGTCTTACGTTTTAAGAGTATTGTATATCTAAAAGTGTGTGTATAAAGTAAAGATCAATGATATATCAATTTGTCTTTATTGTGTGTACATTTTCTCATTCATACGAGAAGGGTATTGACCTACGATTCAAACCTTAACTGCTTGATAGAGCACTGCAATTATATTTTTACCCGACTACGGCGAAGCAAAAAGGATGGAGGAAAGGGAAAGGTTATGATTTTGACGTGAATGATTTTATGGTATGTATGTACATACCGATCGAAATCATAACCTTTATTTTTGCTATCTACGTCTACATATATATGTATGTTCATCTGTACCCTCATAGCTTCTAAACTACATACATGCATTCACGCCTTCTTTACTATATAATATATCCCATATAAGGAGTAGGTAGTGAACGTCACGTTTTCCGCGAAATTGTTAAATGGGGGCGACGTGGTTTGCCACCCATCATGTTTCGTTTCTCGCGAGGGCGAAAAATGGGCTACGTGAGTGGCCTATGACTACCCCTTATATGGGAAATATTATCCCATATCCCGAAAACTACTTGACATCCTAATTAATTTTCGCTGAAAGTATTTTTTAGGTTCTACCACCATAATTTTTTTAAGAATTTTCCACGGCGAAGTTGTAAAGTTAGAGGAGAGGTGGGACACATTTTTTATTTTATTTTTTAACTTCATATACACACAAGTATTGTGGCGGACTTAATGTCTGAGGCATTTTCTACCAGTCTACCAAAGGGCGATGCAGAGACAGAATGAGGTAGGTGTTGTAGGAAGGTCATAAACGGTTCAAATAAATACATATAATTATACTAAACAAGTCCGCGACACTGAAACATAGACTTCTTAATGGAAACAAGAGAGAACCACATTAAATAAACAAATATGAACGAATATACTATAGTTAAATAAAATACAAAATATATACATAAGTACGTAAGAGATATCTAAGTAATAAAATAATATTAAAAGACTATTTCTGTAACGGTTCCGCCTATTTACAAAAATTTACTTTTTACGACCTTAGAAGCGCATATCTCCAATTATGGCTTAGTATTTTATTAAATTTGAAAATTCTTCATTTTTCAATCCTATCTAACGGCATCTCACACGCTTACGTGCACTGCAATTATTCTTTTCACGTGTCAGGATGGGGTGTCACTACTAATTTTTATCGCAATTTCAATAAATCATTGTATTGGCGAGCCGTGGTAGCTCAGGCGCTAGGCGCTTTAAATTTCTTAGTAGTAATTGTAATTTTAAGTGCCGATTTACCACGTTCTCGGCGGTGAAGGAAAACACCGTGAGAAAACCTGCATGTCTGAGGAATAATAAATGTTTCGAAGACATGTGAAGTCTGCCAACCCGCATTGGAGCAGCGTGGCGGACTTCCCGGCTCCAAAACCTTCTCAGAAATGAGAGGAGGCCTGTGCTCAGCAGTGGTACATTCATAGGCTGTTACTTTACTTTACTTTTATGGCGGATCATAAAAATCACCTTTCAATAATTCATCTTTTTATTTAGTACCAATAGTCTTTAAGTAAAATGGCTGTAACATACGCACAGGACGAAATAAGGGTTCCATTTTTACTTTGTTAAATTGGCAGTCGTATTACCAGAATACTGCGATTATTCTTTTGCCAATTATGTTCAATCGTGGCGATTACGACTAAACCTACTTTCGAAGACGTGTCGCCAACCAATGGGCCAGGGTAGGCCGATTACCGAATATTGTTGAAGTTATCAATATTATGCGGGTGAAACCGCGAGCTACTGCTAGTCAGGCAAGTCTCAAAGGGAGAGGGGAGAGGTTCTGCTACCCCTTCCTGCTCTCCCTTGGCGACGCTCTAGTTCAGAGTAAAATGCTTGAGCATTTAGAGTAGTGAGTTTTAGAGGCTAATGATGATTTATTGAAGTAAACTCGTTTTTTAAAATGTCGAATGATAAGATGAAATTTTGGCCGTTTGTATATTTTAATACTTATTGTACTTGTTTGTTTGATGTACGTCTTACATGTAATAAAATAGTATGAAATTCAATAATGCATATATTTTTTATTCTTCAATATAAAACTAAGCAACAGAGTGTGAATACGAGGGGTCCCTTCAAGTTCTTTGCGCGTAATGTTAACCATTGCTTCTGGTTCGGTACGTACATCTCCGCCGGCATAAGTTGCTCCGGAGAGTCGTTTTCTGTAAACATTAACATCACATCAGTTTTATTTGGTTTTATAATACCATCATAATTTCAGCCTATCATAGTCCACTGTTGAACATAGAGCTCCCCCAAATATTGACACAAAACACGATCCTGACCTACCTGCATCCATTGACTTTCCGCAAAATCGCGCAGGTCGTCGCTGCATCTAGTGGCGGGGCGCCCTACACTGCGTTTGCCGGTACGAGATTGCCACTCGAGAACCTTTCTTCCGCAACGTTTATCGGTTCTAATATGCTTTATAATACGCTTCGTGCTAATCCATACCAATATTATAAATGCGAAAATAACTCTCTCTGTTCCTCTGCTCTGTCTGTTCGCTACCTTTTCACGGCTCAACCGCTGAACTAAGTTTTACGAATTTTCGGGCAGAGATATCCTGGAGACGGACATACGATATTTTTAACTCGGATAATCAAAAAGTTTCCACGGGATTTTAAAAAAACCTATATCCACGCGGGCATCAGCTTTCTCTGGTTGGTACATAATGCGGAATTTATTACGTAAAACAGGAAGGCTCTTCCCAGGTATTTTATAATTTTATTACATTAATAGCATAAGATCGTGACTACGTCCGCGTTGGTTTAGGTTTTTTTTTTTAAGAATAACGTGAGAACTTTTCGATTCTCCAGAATAAAAAGTATCCTATATACGTCACCAGGACGTAAGCTATCTCTGTGTCGAGTTTCGTCAAGATCGGTTCAACGGTTGAGCCGTCAAAAGGTAGGTAACGAACAGACAGAGGGACTGAAGAATACAAAATAAGATAATAATGTGTCTTCTCTGTTCGTCGAAAATAAATACTACTATTTGTCCGTGAAATTTGTACAGATTATAGATAGTCTATATCGGAATAATTACGTCCGATTCATCGGTACGTCTAAAAAGGTTTTAGATTTACATAATTTCTAGAGACAAAGTCCCCGGCAATGCTTATTGTAGTTATAGTTTTATAATGACATAGCTAATCGTGCTCGACGTTAACATGCGACATAAACATCGCAACGATGAGATGGTTGTAACCTCGCACTGGTAAACGCTGTGTAGGGCGGCCTCCCACTTGCCATTATTCATCAGTGAGCTTGTATAAAAGTAAAGTAAAGTTTCAGCCTATAAATGTCCCTCTGCTGAGCACAGATCTCCTCTCATTTCTGAGAGGGTTTTGGAGCTAGGAAGAATCCGCCACGCTGCTCCAATGCGTGTTGCCGGACTGCACATGTCTTCGAAATATTTTTTATTTTTCAGACATGCAGGTTTCCTCAGGACGTTTTCCTTCAACGCCGAGCACGTGGTAAATCAGCATTTAAAATTGCAATTAACAATTTTAGTGGTGCCGGCACCGGGAATCGAATCCAGGTCACTAGCCTAGCCCCTGAGCTTGTGATGGTGATGGTGATAAATATATATATAAAAAACGATGATAAATCGTGCCCATTGCGTGCTTATAACTTTTCAATAAACTTTACTCACCGTCTTTGCGGACATTTTTCGCAGACTGCATTGTTGACTCTTGCATGGATATTAAATCTCCAGGGTCATGAAGTAGAAGTCTACCAACACCTTCGCATTTCCTGAATTTTTATTTATAAAAATTAGGTATTCGAATTGAACGATTTCAAATGTGGGTGTTTCCGAACTATCTCATTTTTTTTAAAGTAATAATACTCTGGCATTTTAAGAAGAGGCCCCGCCCGATGAGAAATATAAGAGGTTGTAATTATTTTATTGATTTTGCAATCCTCTGCATGCCAGAGATGTCTTAATATGAAAGATCATGATACGCTGTCATTCATGCTGCCCTAGTACATTATGAATTGCTTGTACTATACGTGAACATGTTTGCATATAGGCTTAATACGATTTTAGATAAATAATAACAAATAAGTCACCTCAAAACTTCGTTCTGTAGCATTTGTTTCCTGGCGCTGCCGGTGAGTTGCGAGCACTCGTTGAGCCAATTCCGAACTTCGTTAAAATCGGCCAGAAGTTGCAAAGCTGCGTCTTTACTAGACGCAAAGAACATTTTTTTACGAAATCAATGGCGTTAATGTATGAAATTATTAAAATTCAAGAAGACATTTATAGGCCGTGAATTTACCTTACGTAAATTCACGTCCCACTGATAAGTACAGGCCTCCTCTAATTTTTGAGGGGGCTTTGAAGCTGAGAAGAATCCGCCATGCTACTATCCGCGGTGCTATTCTAGTTGGCGGACTTCACATGTTATCGAAATGTTTTTAATCGTCCGACATGAAGGTTTCCTGACGAAGTTATCCTTCAGCGCCGAGCACGTGATAAATCAGCACTTAAAACTGCAGAATAATTTTATAAGTCACCTCAACCTGAATGACTAAGGCTCGATAGCACGGCAGCCGTAGCTAAAATAATGAATGTTTATTTGTGTTTTTTTTTCGGTCAACTGTGCCTATATTTGTATATAATTAGATGTCTTCATAGATCATCAAAGATTCGAAAAATACTACACCATATTTAGTATGATATCCTACCGTCTAATCTTGACCACAGCGACATCTTCCTGTTAATAATCCAAGTGTCACCTGCGCATGGAATATGACTGTATTCACACAAAGGCACAAGGATGTCTTTCGTTCTAAACCCGATGTGACAACGAATATGCCACAAGATACGTAGTAACTTGTGTTTTGATTAACATTGGCCTTCGGTTTAAATTCGAACCCAGGATTCGCGACTTAGCGATCAGGTACACGACAAAACCACCATGGCAATATACCATATACAATATACTTACACTACATAAAACAAACGAACACCAACATATTCATATGTACAAAACTTTAAAACAAGAAGATTCTTTATTATAATTTTAAGATTCATTTATTTGTTAATTTTAGAAATTTTGTGTTTGTTAACAATTTTGTTTAAACTGCTACATATTTTTTAAGTTAATTTCACAATAGTTATGATATAATTTGTTTGTTTTGGAAGAGCGGGTTTCCTGACACAAGTATATTATTATACTTAATAGGATTGCTCCAACCCTTGTGAAATAAAATATTTTTCATTTTTTTCATTTTTCACTATGGATTGATATATCCCTTATGGATTGATAGGATGTTTCAATATCCTAATTCGTCCTTTTCGAAGTGACAGTTTAGATGAAAGAAAATTGCAAAATTAAACTTACGTAAATTTGACTTTAGCGACATATATGTGATGCAACCACGACTCGCACATGATTCTCAAAATCATGTTAAGGGCAGTTGTATCTTCAGTTGCCTTTATCACCGGTAGCAGCATTTTATCTGAATTAAAGTTTAATAATAGCAAACACATTCTTATCCCGAACTTTGAAATAAACCTTAGTTACATTTTTAACATAACATTATTGCTAAAACAAATAAGTTCCAGACTTATGTACGAATATCTCTCGCACCAAATGCTGTCTTCCTGTTTTATATTATGTTGAATATTGATATATAAACATCGTCAATTACATGCCTAACTTTTTTTCAATAATTGTTAATATAACTTTCCTCTAAATTGTTATTCTTTCAAATTAATTGTAAAACATAGTTTATAATACATACATAAATAAGATCACGACTGTATCCCATAAGGGGTAGTCAGAGACTGGGCACTCACTGCAAAAATGGATGACTGCCACAACCCACGTTTCACCAAAACAATATAATGCACTTGGTGTGATAGGTGGTCAGCCCTTCGCCACCATGCGCTGTTGGATGCACAGTGCAGTTTAATTCCTTACTCGCCTTTTACGAGATCCATTGGATGAGATGGAGTGGTAGTATTCTTTTAACGAGCCGCCACCACACGGCCGTAGTTTATAAGGTGCAATGATATCCGCCACAAGGGCGTCGCCAGCCACTACAAAGTACTATTGAAAGCCATCAATTGCGCAGGATATATTACAATGCCATAAATGTACGCGCAAACACTGGGGCACTTACTCGTCCCAACCTAACGTACCCGATGTAACGCTCATAGTCATAGTAGGCCAGGATGCAGTGTCAGAGAGACAGCAACAATCACAACGCAGTCAGACTCAAAAACCAACAATTTGTGTTTTTGCACAAATGTGGCCACGCTGTCCTTTTTAGAGACAATATATAAAAACAATTTATATTTCTTAATCGTTTACTGGAAGAAAAAAATATATAAATACTTTTTATTGTATTTAAATCAATCTGATTCTAATTTTTCTAATCAATTTGATTCTAATTCTAAAACTTGACGCATTATTAGGTACATTTGGAGATTCCATGTTTTTTATAAGTAAAATACTGTCAACTAGAATACAGTCGTGGCTCATCATGTGAACAATTAAATAATAATCAAACGCATGTGACCAAAAATAATATGCATATATCATCAATTTTAAAACTCCTTACCAAATAAAGGACAAAGCATGGAAGAGGATATTTGGTATACCTAAAAACTCTTGCACGTAAATAGAATAATCAGGTTGTGGCGGTTGCGTAACTCGTCGCCACTCCGCATTGCTTGGAAAAATCATCGTTAAATGGGCCAAGCTAGTGGTAGCACACACTGCCGACAGGACCACCGTTATCTCCTCCGTTGCGTCCTAAAATCATCTAAATTAGATAATATACAGGCTTTGTAAATTACATAATACACACAATACACAATTAAAAAATACCAACAACCTTTTACATTTCAAATGATATAATTAAAACTAACAAACTGTTGTTTTACGTATTTTTAATCTATTATAATTTAAATAAAATACACAAAAGATATTTCTTATATCTGTTTTTTTTTTTAATAGCAGAAAGTGACGAGATGCGCAAAACGTTCACGGGATGGTAAGTGCAACGTCTGCCCATAAAAAATGCTGCAACCCAGAACATTTCTTTGTGGCACCACACTACGACCGTCGCCCTGCGACATCAGATCTTAAATAACATATGGCCAGCAATTACACTAACTCTCAATGATCTTCAGACCAAAACTCAGTAATGCTGGCACACTACTACTTCACGGCAGAATAACTGGTCCTGCGGTGGTGGCCACTAGTTGAAATAGATGGATCATTATAGCCACAGAACATAAATTGTAGCGCAACGTTTAATGAAAACCAAGAACTATTATAATTTTCATTAACCTTTCGTATTTGGAAACATTTTAAGATCAGATTTAGACCTGAAAGTGTAATTAGTTTTCAAACAACCCTATATATGATTGTGTCACTAAATTTTTAATTTTTTTGATAAACATAAATTTGCCTTATGGAATGAAGTTTGTGTAATAATCTTTTAGTATTATTCATTTCCTTACGTCACATATGAAACTAACAAATGAAATAACTACATAGTAAATTATTAATAATGTCTTTTCCTTGCCTTTAATGTTTGTATGTTGACCTTGACTTCGGAGACTAATTTTTCGCGCATGTTAGCACTTACTTTCTCGTGAACGCCAATGTTTTCTAAAATGAAACAAAACGTGCATACAATTAGCGATTTCTTTCATTTCATTTCTTAGCGATTCAGGGCTCTACGTATCCACCTGCTCAGTCGTGGGTTTGGGTTCAAATCACAATCGAAGTTAATGCTTGAAACATAGATAGTGTTTTAATTCTGATATATTGTGGCAGTCCTCGTATCGTCAAACCGATATTATACGAGCAGCAGTCTGATGCTTTCCATAGGATACAGGCGGGGGGCGGCAAATATTTACGACACTATATATATAATTTCGGTGATGTAATTGCTGTTAGCCTTTTTGGCTTTTACAGCTTCATCGGATGGTTTACAGCTTCATCGGATACGACACTATAATAAAGCATGCGCAGACTACTTTGACTAGAATAAATCGCTATGCGAACACAAATCAAGTAAAAATCAATTAAAGCAGTCTTAAAGAGAAAAAATAAACACTTGCAAGAATTACATTAGTAGTTAGTATTTTATAGTAAATAATGAAAACAAATCTTTTTATATACAAAAAAAATGTAACACTTCTGAATCTATAATTTTCTGAATTCAGATTTATGATGTGTGGTGGCGACGTAAGAGAATCTACCACCTCTACTCGTCCCGTGGGTGTCGTAAATGTCGACAGAGGGAAAATTAAAACCAGGAGATTGGCACCAGCATCTTCCTAGAACATCCAAATAAATAAATTGCGGTTGCCAACCCGCCGACCAAGCGTGGCAAATTTCCTTCATAAACTGTGAATAGGCCTATGTTCAGCAGTGAACTTGTGGATGAAAAGAGAAGGAGGAGGATGTTTATGGTTGTTCATTTTAGTTTCTATGGTTATGAAATTAAGATTTATATTAGATTACGAATAATCGTACCTGATTCTATAGAAGTTGTGTGGTCCGCAAACCGTAGATTGGCAAGCTGCTCCATGCAAACTTGCATATCCTTGTGAGTGATGCGGAAAAAATCATCCATTTCCCAAAGATTGGCTAAACGGCGGGTTTCGGCCAAACACCATAATCTATACGTGTGAATCGAGTGGTCTGTGCAATACAAATAATCAAACATCATTTTTTCGACAAAATTATGTAAAAAGACCGAGCAGAAGTAATAATGGAAACAGTTTTTTCCATTTTCTGAAAAATACGTATAGTACTTTATTTGAGAGACCGCAAGGCCGGTTATTCAGTCGTATTTCTGAAGGGCACCGAGGCCCACTGAGGTCTCAGTGGGACGGGCTCTGTGTAGTGCCACACAGAACTGTTCTGGGTGATACAGCATTTCTTGTGACGTTGCACTTAACATTAGGTGAACTTTTTACTCGTTTTGTAACTTTGTCCTTTAAAAGTTTACTAAATTCCATTCACTATGTTAAAATAGAATTAATAAATGGATGAAAATTAGGCGACACGTTATAATAAATTTTAAAGTATACTTAGAAACTAAATGAATAAAAATTACTAATCTAATAATATAGTAGCCTAAGTCAAGAAAGCTTAGTAGTATTTTCTGGTTGAATTGTTGAAGGTACTATTATTCTTATATACTTATATAGGTATCGTTGTGTGGTGGTGACGTAACCGAATTTACCATACCATCGCACCCCGAGGATGTAACAGTTGAGTGAGGCAATCAGTAAAAGCGATCGCTAAGGTGTCTGTAACAGCGATTGTCATTGCCGGCGTGGCGATTACGTTAAGCGTCTATTATGTGCATTCAGTGGCGTAACGAGATGGTGGCAGGCCGGAACAAATTCCAGGGGCCCGCGGCGAAGTTAGTCAGTGTTACGCTGCCTAACTATTGAAAATACCATGGCCCGAAATTTGAACTTCGATGATATCAATAACACTTCCTGAGCAGAAACGCCTTATTTTATATTAATAATTAAAATTATAACTAAAATTAAAATTGTTGTAATTTTTTTTGTCAAAATTTTGATACGGTCATTAAATTAAAAGTTAGAATATCAACGAAAAATGAGCACAATAATTATAACAGCGTCTGTACATACGTACTTTTCGTAGAGATTTATTAAAAAAGAAACTAAACGGTTAGCACAGCTCTTACATATTACATTGAGCGAGCGCCTCATCCGATGTATTTGCTAAGGGCCATAACAGTACAGTTACGCCTCTGTGTCCAGTAGCAAATTATATAAACGGTTAAAAATATAATAATGATAAAGTATACGTAAAAAAATTGTGCAGATATGGGTGAATATAAAGTTTATACAATGCTTACCAAGCCTGTGTAAAATTGGAATCTGTTCAACAATTGGTAAATCCTCTAATGGCGCACCTAATATGTAGTCCCAAGTCACTTCACACTGGTTGTTGAGAGTGACTAATTCCTGAAGCATTAAGGCAAAATCCGCCCCTGATTCGGTGCTCTGAAATTATGAGCATTTTAATTAGGAATATTTCCAAGAAAATATCCTGAAAAATATCCGTGTTTATTCAAAGAAATCGGCTAAGTGCGAATCTATTTCAATAAAAAGTTAATCAACTTTTCAGTTTTGCGGCTCGCAGTCTTTATTATCTTTACATCTTTGTATTTTCATTCCTCATACGTATTAAAAAAAAAATCACTTTCGACTTGAGATTTTTTCTACGATGCTAGTTATTTACTTAAAATTGTTTTTAAAGAATATAACAGAGTTCATTGCAACCGTTAAAACGTATTTAAAAAAAAACTATGCAATAAATGTAAGAACCAGAAGCTTTCATTTGTGCAGGATTAGTGTAGTAAGTATAAGCGCAAACTCTGTCAATAACTTGCCCTCACGTTCTCGTGTCTGATGTGATGCATAAGCGACAATATCGGAGGACGGTTCAAATGAAGTGTCAGATGCTCTAGAGTCTAGACAATTACTCAATAATACCGAAAACCAATTTTGTGTTGCACGAATATTAGCTTCGAGTAGGAGTTGAAACTAGGACCCACGACTTAGAAGACACGTACGATGACCGCTGCGGTACGCGCTAGTCAAATACATGGCGGGTTTTCCACTTCCCTTGAATATGGTCGAGGAGGGCGATGGCTGCCACATGCGTCATACTTGTGAACAAGTGCAGTTGGTGGAGGCTGGTCTGCTCGAGTTTGCAATGAATTTATTCATTTGTTATTGAATCTTGTATAATATTTTGTCATGGGGCGTGCTTTGGTTTTCTATGAAACCATTCTTAGTAAATTTATTAATAATGTATTTTTGACAAAGATAAAAAAAATTATAAAATAGAGGATACCTACGAAGTTTCTTTCGCCTGTTTCTTCTCCGGCAGAGGAACCTCATTGCGAAACGGTGGTAGATTGTAAATGACGTTTGACAAACGAAATTTATATTTCTTACGTTGAAGAATACTTAAATATTTTTCATTTCATTTCATATACGAATGTCGTATATATCAGACATATCTGACAAATATTATTACGTATCCAAAATCATTTTACTCGTATTCGATGAATTCATAATGAGGGTCGTTGCCTTTTATGGGACTAGCGGTCACGTATGGCAATCGTTGAACCGTTTGCATGATAAATATGTATCGTAGTTTTGTTGGAATCGACGAAAACAACGTTTATCGATCATCGCTATAATTTGAATGACGAAAATGAAACTTTTGCGCTCTTAACTATATACCAGAAAAGCTTCCAAGATAAAAGATAAACATTTAGCTACCATAAATGTGAATACTGCAAAGCCGCTTTTATTTATCCCTGTTATATCATCTTTGGAAAGGAAAGCAAAATAATATTGGGTATAACAAAATTACCTACCATTGAACATAAATAAAAAGCCTACTGGTTGTTTTGCTGTCTCTTACCAGAATAAAGGCGGTTTTTTTAACAAGTTTGTAACTCTAATTTTGGCGCAACGCCATAGTTGTCACGCCCTGCAGGCGGGTCGGCAACCGCAGTTTATTTATTCAGATCTGCCAGGAAAATGCTGCTGCCCATCTCCTGGTTTTAATTTTTCCGCAGTCGACTTTTACGATATCCACGAGACGAGATGGAGTGGTAGATTCTCTTAGCCGCCACCACACTATAGTGGCTCCGAATCTAGCTGTTTGCCTATGTGAAATTAGTCTGTAAGCTTACTCGCTCTAATAGATGAATATCTAGTGTGATGGATACTTTAAAAAATGATCTGAAGGCCATAGAATAATAAGAAAAAAATATGGCCAGCAGTTTCGTAGTCTCTGAACTGTAAGACAAGACGCGAAAGTATGTTTTATAAACCATTTGAGGTTATCTCTGACATGTTGGAGTATTTCTTTAACGGTGTGATGAAAATACAACGAATAATACGTGTGTGTAAAAATACAGTGCTACTTACTTCGGTAATAAATACTGATAATTCTGGATATATTTTCAACGAAGTTGTTTTTAAATTTGTTGACAATGTAGCTCTGAAATTATATTATATTTATTGAATCGTATAGTTTGCTGGATCGTGTAACATTAAACGTTAACTACAATGAAGAAAAACACATTGTATGTAATCACCTACTACATGTAAAACGAAGTGGATCATGACTGGCACGTGTTTTCAGTTCGCGTAATAAGAGTTATCTTACCCGAAATGTTTGTCCCAAGATGTACAAGTTACATGACACCCCAAAGCGTCGGCCAATATTCTTAAAGCCGATAATATTAATTCGGGAGTATCTGCAACAGTGTCCTATCGTTTAATAATCAGAATAAAAATATTTTATTATGATATTCCTAATAAAATGAACGTTTTCTTATCATACTTACTGTTCTCATTAAATGTTGTAAAAAGCCACTGTCGTAGATTTTGACTAGTGTTCGGGGATCTGGACAAATAAACCAGATGTTTTTATATATATTTAAATGTAATTATAGAATTAATAACTAATTTTGTATTTATAGCTATACGGTTTTAGCTAGCTTTCAGGATTAATTATACAGAATCTGATTACGAGTGTGTTTGTTGTGCATTATTAAGCGTAAACTCATTTTCTTCGTTTTAGACGAATAAAGAACAATATAAGCCCCCTTATCGGTGCTATGAAACGACCAGACGCGGATACAGTTCCTTCAAAACTTTCACCGCGCGAGGGCCTCACAGACATATGTACAGAACAGAATCTTCATTTCGTGACTCACTCGGCTCTGATAGAAGTACCTTAGAGATAGCATGTATCGTCCCGCATAAGGACTCTACCCCTCTGGTAGGGTTCACATGCCGATCTATCTAAATATTCCGTTAGCGATTGCAATTACGAAACTTTAAATTATAATAAAGTGACTATTAAATACCTAGTGCCCAAAGGGAAAGAAGACCACCAGAGGACGATGTGTTCCAGACAACTTCCGACGTCACCCCATAATATATTCTGGTAGTATTCCGTAACTTTGTGGGCTGCTTTTTTGCTAACTTGTAGTCGTCCTTAAAACATAATTTTCATAACAAATTTTTGCAGAGAGTTTCTTTGTAACTAAAATTTCTAGGTCTAATTTGAGTGCAGCGTTTTCGTGCAACTTTTATGTTATCCTTTAATAATATGTATAAATGAATTGATAATTCATATAAATATTAATATTTTTTTTTGTAGGATGTAGTGACAAAACGGGTAAAACGTTCACCTGATGGTGGAACGTTTTGCTCGTTTCGTAAGTGCAACGTCCGCCCATAACAATGCACTAACCATCCTCCATAACCATAACCTAGAATATTACTGAGTGGCACCATTGCGTCCGTCTCGCTGAGACGACAGCACTTAAGTCTCATATGCCCAGTAATTACACTAGCTGTCAGTCCCCTAACACAGTAATGTTTGCAGACTACTGCTTCTCGGCAGAATAACTGGCCCTGGGGTGGTATCTACCTACACGGATTCCTGCATAGGAATCCTACCACCATTCCATTTACTTTGTAAATGCATTAAATTAAATTAAATAAAACATTCATTATTTACGTCCATACTGACAATGTCAATCAAATAATAGTCTTTTCTTCTTTGACTTCTTGACTCTTATTTAAGATTTACTGGACTGATGAATGATGATGGAGATAAAAATCTGCTGGACTGATGGAGACAAAACGAAAAATACAACTTAGTTACACTTGCTGCATAAATAATAATCAACAAAACTTAAAACACACAGAAATTTCAAATACAATAAAAACACTTCCGCCACTTTACGAGTGGCGCCAAAAGTCCCTAATTGTCTGTCGTTTGTGTAAGTCGTTCATAGTGCCAATGTCAAACGCTTGGTGGATAAACAGTCGCTATTGTCACCATAGAATTTTAAAATGTTGCCAGCTAAAAATTACTCATACCTCAATAACGTTCAAACTTAATTTTTTTATGAATTACGGTCGAATTTCTAACACAGGGCGACGGTTTTGCGCGGAAAGTCCTACCTTTTAGAGCATTGTAGGTCCCGATTTCAACAGATGATTAAAAAAGCCACAAGCCTGAACTTTCAAGTTAAATTTTTAAATTAAATTAAAATGTTTTTGATTTAAGATTTAAGAATTTAGTTTTGATTTTTATCCTATCTTACGAATAACGAAAAAAAAACTAGGTTTTGTCCCGATTTAAAAATTCTCATTCTTCTGGTGGTTCATGGATTTAATCTTCCATCGAGAAATTTTTGTTTTTGGTATAATGAAGCTGGTAACACTGCTAACTAATTTATAAGAAAAAACAAACTGCTATCCATTTGTCCCTAAAAAAAATTAAGGCGCTAATTTCACTTTCTTCTAAGAAAACCAGTCTTAAATTGTAAATTATACATTGTACACTTCGTTTGAATTTTATTTTGTAAAAAGTTTTAAAAACGGTAACTTTTTCGTGATAACCAAAGAAAGAGATATTAAACAAACCTTGTCAGAAAGTCGTCAAAACCCGGGCTCAAATACTGTTATGCAAACGAACTCTTTGCAAAAATGTAAATGTCAACGAGAAATGTTTGTACAGCCGAGAGAACGGAGGAATGTAAATAAGATAATTCATACAGACGGATTTTAAATTCATGTCAGTGGTGAATACGTTGTGGAAAATTAAGCTATATTACCTGTTTTGAGTTTTTTGACACCGTTCGGTCCTAGCAACGGAGGGGCAATATTAGCGACAGTATCCAGTAAAATCTCTATGTAAATTTCTTCGCTTTGTAGGATGCTGTTTACATTGTCTGAAAATAAAATAAAAACGAACTGTTGTGGATTAATATTAAATGTGAGAAGATGATATTTTCTTTTTACTTAAAACATTTTTAAGTACTTTAAATTTCAAAACTAAATGTAAACAATGACAAATAAAAAAGTAAAAAAAGTAAAGTTTCAGCCTATAAATGTCCCACTGCTGAGCACAGGCCTCCTCTCATTTCTGAGAGGCTTTACGGAATACCGGTTGACGGACTTGCACATGTCTTCCAAATATTTTTGATTTCTCAGACATGCAGGTTTCCTCACGATGTTTTCCTTCACCGCCGAGCACGTGGTGGTAAATCAGGGTTCTATTCCCGGTGCCGGCACCACTAAAATTGTTAATTGCAATTTTAAGTGCTGATTTACCACGTAAGGTTGCTCATGAACATTGGACCAGTAAAATGGTTTGAGCTTTTTACCGGCAAAAATTTAAGAGAAGTATGAACTTATATATCTCAAAAAAATATATATAACACTTTATCTCACAAAATGGAAGTCTGCAGAAAGTTCAGAGTAGACCAACACATGAAATACCGACTATATAAATGTAATAAGTAATATAGCTTCGGTTGATTTCAACTATATCGGCATCTTCTGAAACTTACAATAAGAATAAAAATAATAGAAGGCCTGCAAACAATATCTGATCTTAAATATATGTGATATCTGCATGTCTGCATCTTAAAAGTACTGCAAATCAAACGATCATGAAATAGGATATACGTACCTTCATTTTTGAATACTGTATCCAAAATACATTCATTTGTTAGAAGTGAAGTGTAGGGAATATCGCCGTCAGATTGCTGACTTAACACTTCGCTAAGCCTCCTCCGTCCATTTTTATTGTCTATGAGACTCTGGGCTTGTTTCATCTTAGATTTTTTATTCTCAATAAATTCCTCTCCTTTTTGTGTAATGCTCATTTGTCGAGAGGCAGAGGACGTTGGCGGCGTTATATGTTTTGTCAAAGTTCTGTAAAAGAAATAGAAAAAGTTGCACAGTATTTGGTAAACTATTTACATGTCAATAATAGATACCTGACTTCAATAAAGACAGAAGGGAGAGAGAAGTTATAAACTTTCATATAAATATATGTATATGTATATAATACATACTGATATATTTCTAAACTTTCAGCAGTACTGGAACTCGATTCATTATTGTGACTGACTCCAGGTTGGTACATCTTTACTAAACAATTTATTAAACGGTGACAATTCATCTCTGCACGGCTCTTTGACAGAAACTGTGAAAAAATGAAAATAAGTAATAAAAACAATATAATATTAAACATTAGTGATCTATACAACGTGTCTCATAGTTCGATTAACATGGCGGCACCTTTGATCTGATAGACACAATTCGTTGCCCCGAATAGTGTTGCCAGGTGTCCCGAATTGCGCAGAACGTCTCGATTTTCAGGAGTGTGGTGGACCATTTTAGGGAGTGTCGTTAAACTGAACGTAGAAAATAAGGTAATGTCTGCATTAACAAATTAATAGTATTTATTATTATAATTATTACTAATCTGTGGTTGTGTTATGTTAGCGCACCGGACCGATTTTTTTTATAATAGTCGTCTTGAGAAAAATATGCAGGCGGCTTTCAGAATTTTACTATTAACCTCCATCAGACTAGAAAATAAGAAAATTACCTACCTTAAAGAACGATGAAGCACAAGTTCCTGATAAAGTCTAAACCCAACAGTGGGAAGGTTCGGGTGCGATAAGTAGGACAAAAACTTGTTCGGAATTCAGATACTACGTAAAATGACTTCATCAGGTAGGTAATGTTAAAGGTACGAAACTTAGAGGAACGTATTTGTGATAAAGTGCAATGCGTAAGAAGAAAATGTTTTAATGTTGACGCGGCTTTAAACGGCCATTTTTGTTAGTGTGTCTTAATGTCACAGGTTTGTAGGTCAGACTTTTTTCATTAGTTGATTAAGTTTTTGGGGCCAAAGCAGTTTACCAATCGCATAAAAATGAAGGCTCCCCTAGTACTACGTTAGTAGGAGACTAGTTAGGGTATATATATATATATATATAAATATACTTACTGAGCCGGGGACGGTCTGCACCGGCTTTTTGGGCAGTACAGTACACGGTCGGAATTCAGAAATTACGTAAAATCACTTCATCAGGTGGGTTATATTAAAAGTACGACACTTAGATAAACGTATTTTTAAACCTCTCAAAGGCTTAATAATTTTTTCTTGGTAGTATTTCTCCGCGATTATTTAATTTAAGATAATTTCATGAGTTTAGTCTACTAAGCAGGGCCGAGTAGTGAAATAGAAAGTGGGCGAAAATTATACGAGTACAACACGTGCGCAGGGTTGTTGCGGATGCAGATTTTTAACATCCGCGGATGCGGAAGCGGATGCGAATTTTTAAAGGCTCAAATCCGCGGATGCGTATGCGGATGCGAATCTTAAGAGTAACCACATTAAATGTAAACAATGCCAAAAGAACAACTTACTTGCATAAATTTTAATCTTCTGCAATTGTTTTGCTTTACTTGACCTTTCAAATAAACTCAACTATTCTGGATGTAACGATTTTAGATACATTTTCAAAGACGAGATGGTACGGTCCAATACTTACTCACAATAATACTCAAAAACTTAAATTTTAATACAACAAGCGCAACTAAACACGTGATTGATTTAAGAGTAAAACAAAGTAAAGTATCAGCCTATACATGTACCACTGATGAGCACCAAGAGGGTTTTGGAGCTGGGAAAAATACGCCACGCTGCCCCAACGCGGGTTAGCGGACTTCACACGTCCTTGAAATATATTTTTTTCAAACATGCAAGTTTACTCACGATATTTTCCTTCACCGCCGAGCACGTGGTAAATCAGCATTTAAAATTGTAATTAACAATTTTAGTGGTTCCGACACCAGGAATCGAACCCAGGTCAATCGCGTACTATGAAATTTAAAGCTGGCGCCTAGTCCCTGAGCTGCCACAGCTCTGATGATTACTGTGATTTATTAACGATAAACAAATGATAAACAATAACAACGTCGTATCTTGTCACCGAAAAATTTGCTCCTATTGGTCAATCAGCACGTGGTCACGACACGTGCCACTCGCCCGAAATTTCTTTCTTGTCGCGACCTGCGGTACATCCGCATCTGCATGAAAACCCGCATTGATTATTGCGGATGCAAATGCGGATACAGATGTCCAAATCCATGCGGAAGTTCTGCAATTGCGGATGCGGAAACGAATTTTCATAACATCCCTGCAATTCATATAACGTTCCCCACAACGCACCCTGCACACGCACACTACTACAGCTTACATAATTAAGCAACCTATTTTCAAAAAACCGGAAAAAATACTATCCGGACGCCGGCGGCTGGCGGACTCATCACTGTCGAAGGAAAAATGTTTGCTAGAAGCCTTTATACAAAACTTGCTTCTATTTTGTTTCGTCATTGGTAGGGCAATGGCAAAAAACGCCCAAAAAAATTATGAGTTTATTGCCTCGATCAGCTATATAATACGGTTGTCACCTATAAGTTTTAAGAAAATTCTTTAAGTCGTCATATCTCCCACAGGTATCACGCTACGCGGCGCATTATATTTTTTGGGCATATAGACATCGACCGTAAGTCCTGCCTGCCGGGATGTTATGGAGATTATGAAACACCTTGTAAATAAGCAATTGCCTATTATGTGTATATTATGAATCAGACGAAAAAGCACCTGAACAATTTTCGTCAAAGTCATAGGCTTAGTAGCGCTAACAGCATTAGGATACGTGTTACTGCAGGTGTTGAATTTAGATGTAAACCTTTTATAGCTCAGTCCTATTAAATTATTATAAATTTCGACCAACCTGGAAAAAAACATACTAATTATTATTAAAAAAAAAACACCTTAACTCAATATTATTATTTCATGTAACGTTAACCCTTCTTCTTATAATGTAGTGCAAAAAAACAACTAAGCATCGATAAATATTTATTATAAGAGTTAGGTTCACTAGCTGATTAGTCAGTTTCATAGTGGCTAATCGAAAAAACGGGCGACTTCTTCCGTTTTGTGAAAATACATATGAAGTATAAATTTAAAGTAAAAAGATCCGTAAGGCTACATAAGACAAACAAGATCACACAGAAACGCTTTTGAAATAAATTTCTCATGTAGATACAAACGTACCATACTACAATTATGTATTATGACGATCGCAGGTGATCAGTGTATCTGCTTGCTAAGTCCCGAATGATGGGTTCGAATTCTACATACTGGTCAATCGTATTTTTTGAATATTTACTAGAAAAAGTTTTACAGGGGTAGGATTCCTATATCTGAATCCGTCTAGTGTACAAAACTTTCTGTTGATACTGATACAAATTATACTTATGAACTTATGTCTCAGGGAGACGCACGCAGTGTGGTGGCACACTGAAATGTTCTTGGTGACACAGAATTTATTAGGGCGGACGTTGCACTTACCATCTGGTGAACGTTTTGCTTGTCTTGTCCATTTCTCCTATAAAAAATATTACATAATCCTATAACTGTACATGATTATTTCAATCTATACAAATCAATACAATTGCAGTGTCGGTTTGTAATAACAAAATAACAGTGTTTTACTGAACGCTTATGATACATATACTTAGGGTATGTACGGTACTAATCTCCAAAACAGATCGACTGATTTTGGGTTTTGGGATTAGGGGCTTTCACTGACAGATAGCTGATATTATAGCGGTGAAACAAGTAAGCAAATCTTTAATGTCTCAATCTTAATTTTATGGCTTGATATTTTTCGACCACCGGATATGATATCATGTGACTTAAGTGATCAAGTGATGGACGAGTATGAATTAAAATGCACTTACCGCAAACAAGATTCTAACATTTTCCGAGAATCCTCCCTATGGAGGCAAGTGTTCAATATTGTTCCAATAAGGCCGTACATCGATTGTAACAGAGTAAATCTACAGCTACATAGTTTATCAAAAATATGATGATGTTTGCTTAATATCAAATCGTTATCCTTTTTTAATCTAGCCAGTTTAGGGTTTAGTTTGTAGAAAGACTTTACTAATTCCGATAAGTATTCAATGATTTGTTCTAGCACCTTTTAAAGAAGATACATTTAAGTTTAATTGTATTTATATCAAAAGAATTTCTGAAATATATTGCAAAATATTATATTACATAATAGATATTATGGGTTTAGTATAGAAGTGATAGACGACTCCAAGTGGTCAGATTACATGTCAAATGCGCTGCGAGTCCTGTGTTTGACTTTGACTCAACATTTGTGCAAAGACGCAACACTGTCGGGTCTGGGCTGTGTTGTGATCCCCGTGTCTCGGACACTGCATATTAGCCTACCTCCGATCTTAACACGTGACCGGTACATCGCCTGCGAGTGGGTTAGGAGGAGTGAGTAACTCTGTGTTTGGGTGTACACTTTTTTTACTACAATATCTGTTCCTGTCTATAGAATCATATATACATACTAAACCATTGTGGTTTTGTGATGAGAAATAAATTAATTTGTTATTTAAAATGCTTATCCACATTCTGTCATTGGTCACGAGATTAAGCATTTCCCTTAGTCGACATTTCGAAATGCGCATATTTTCTCTCGTTACACATCTAGAAACTAGTATTTACTGGTGGTAGGATTCTTAAACAGGCATCCGTCTAGGTAGGCACCACCGCAAGGTCAGTTATCCTACCGTGAAGTAAAAGTGTGCAAACATTACTGTGTTTCGGTATGAAGGGCACTGAGAGCTACTCGTAGTGTAATCACTGGGCATATGATTCTTAAGAACTGAGTCTCAGGGGGACTGGCGCTGTGTAATGCCACACAATAATGTTCTGGATGATACAGCATTGTTTATGGGTGGACAGTGAAGTTACCATCAGGTGAACGTTTTGGTGGTTCCTCTCTTTCTTATATTAAAGAAAAAAAAACTAAACATGACGTGAATGAAAAATTTAAAAACGACAAACTTGTTTCAGACTTTACCTGTAAATTGACTAATTCCAATATAAAGCTACGATTAGCAAAAGAATGCGGTGTATTCTTGCCATCTGAGTCTTTCCATTTGTTATCACATTCCATTATAACATTTGTAATAGCAAAACAAACAGTTTCCATTTCCCTGGAATGACTGAAAAGTTCCACCTCTTCCGCGGATTCCACGCTTAACCATTTATTACTGTTTATTTTTGTTGTAGCCATATTAAAATTTAAATATCTTAGAAATATAAACAAACATTGTTTTGCCTTTTTAAGAAATGTGTTAACTGTTAGGAATCATGTTGGTGACTGAAGACTGCATAGTATCGTTTACAATTAATCGATGTGTGGAGACATCGGTGCCAGTTCACGGAGGCTAAGTTCGCGTCTAAACTCTTGTAGGACAACTTGCGAATTGCAATCGTTAAAGTTTTTATTGTTGTTTAACCTTAAGTACTTTAAGGATTGACTACTTCAAATTACCTATATTCAATTTGACATTCGTATATCTCCTAAAGAATTACTGTTTATTCACAATGAAGTACATAATGGAGAACGTGATTGCTCTCCACTGTCATTTTACATCAGCTTACGAAATTGGGAGCTGCTCTTTCTAAATTAGTTTTAAAGGTTGATGATGAGGAATGTTTCAGAATTTTTTTACTTGACAGCCACATTTTATTTGCTATAGATAAGCGTACTTGTCAGAGAAACTTAAAGTTCTGAACATCCGTGTTAAGAGCTCCGAAAGAAAACAGAGTATTTATCATATTTGGTTCACTTAATGCAAAGGGTTAAAAGGAAAGAAAAATCATCAATTATAGTTTGATTAGATGTAAATAATTTTCCTTCAAATTATATTTTAGTTGAAAAAAATCTACCAAACACATCATCACATCTCATCGGACGTTGCCAAATGCTATTTAAATAATCTATACTTATTATATTATATAATAATAATCTATACTTACTAATACTTAGATATACAATTCATTTCCAAAATAAATCGGGTTAAGGTCGGATCATGCCGAATAGCGTAGTTACATAATAAGCAGTAAACTGCGACAAAACATTAAATAATAGAATACAATGAAAACATCCAACTTTATTACCAATTTCTTAGAATTGCATAAGTATTCTAGTAATTTTATCAACTATTGCTTCTCAAATTTCACTTTTATTAATGTATTTTTGTAACCCACGGATTACTTTATTCTGTTTTGTGTATTTATCCAGTATTTTAAATATATACAAATAAATAAAATTGAAGTATCTTTCTTCGATTTCGTAATAAAGATTTTTTTTAATGTCATATGCAGGATACCAAAACTCAAACACGTTAAATAAATTTTTGTCTGTTTGTTTGTCCGGACTAATCTCCGAATCTGCTGAATCGATTTTGACAGGTATGTTTATTGGCAGGCAGAGGATTTTTCAGAGAGTGATCGAAGTTACTTTTTATTTCGGAACTATTCTTGCCATTAATCAGAAAAACTGTAAATATTGCGGTGCTATGCGGATGGACGCATTACGCGCGGCTTTAATTTGCATTTTGGTCATTATTGGTTTCGTTCAGTTAAATATATATTTTAATATCTTAATTAATATATATATTTTAATATCTTAATTATCTTAAAAGTGGTTTATTTTTTTTACGTCTATCTATCTTTTTTACTGCTATAATAATTCTGTAAATAATTCTGCTATAAATATTGCTATAATAGTTTGTATATTTGAAAAAATAGTGTTGCATTAGATAGCCCGTTAATTGCCGAAGGTTTTAGTCTATAATACTTTATGTTATGGCCTTAAGGAAGCGCAAGCTTTGACGGTATTATTACGCACGGCCAAACTTTTTCCGACTTCATTAACAGATGTAGTTATTTTCCTTTCCTAATTTATTTATTAAGTATATCACTGTAAAAGCAAATTTTTACTTGGTCGACGCCGGAGAGCCGCCAGCAAATAATATGATCGCCCGTCGCTCCTGAGACACCAGGGTTAGCTTCGGCTGGGATTCGATTCAAACCCAGGACCAGCGGCACGGTAGTACACCGATCATACGGCACACGGTCGTCTATCTCTTATATCATCATCATCATCATTTCAGCCTATCACTAGTCCACTGCTGAACATAGGCCTCCCCCATAAATTGCTACAAACGTTAGTGACCCTCATTCTAGGAGAAATTTTGCCATAGTTGACACGCTTGGCAAGCGGTTTGGCAATCGCAGTTTATTTATTCTGATGTTCCAGGAAGATGCTGCTGCCGATCTTCTGGTTTTAATTTTCCCTCTGTCGACTTTTACGACACCCACGGGATGAGATGGGGTGGTAGATTCTCTTGAGCCGCTACCACACGGCGCCATCCATAATATACCAAAACTAAAATATTTAAACCGGTAACTGGCCTATTTGACTAACAAACGTGGCGATTACTGCGAATCCTCAAAACTTAGCCAATGTCCATCACTAGACTCTTTATATTACAGAAATTCATTTATTACAAACTTACGAACCTCTCAGAAATAAGGGGAGGCCTGTGATCAGCATAATTTATAAATACACGAACCCATGATCTACAGCGTAGTAGTCAGATACTCTGACGAGTCCACGCAGTCGTCAAGCAGTGCACAGTGCCAGTTATTCTGCCGCCAAGCAAACTCATTGCTCTTGGTACGCCTTAGTGCAAAAATTAATTCGATTTATATCTAAAATAATTGTCCACTAATTGGTCACAAATGGTCAGCCAATTTTGTAATTTGTCAGAAAAATCCCAAGTTTAAAATATCAAGGACATTTGAACAATTTTTGCTTTGATGTACTACGAGTACCATCACAACACCAAATGATAGGAAATGAACTAAACTAAACTTTAAAAATAAACGCGATAAAATCTGTAAAATCATGTTTATTAAATGTGTAATATTCGGAAATAAAATGTTAATAAAAGGTCACATCAATTCATAATTTGGTCAGGGTTCAGCTGCAAAAAATATTTTTCTGAAAAACTTTAGAACCCCAACTTTGATGTACGAAGTTCATCAGCACACCAAATGATTCGAAATGATTTTTTTTTAAATAGGTCACATCAATTCAAAATTTGGTCAACGTTCTGTAAGCCGCAAAAAATATTTTTTGCGACTAGGCTGCTGTTTCTTATTGTAGCATATATTGTAAAATTACGATAACATTAAATTTTCTTCTCCCAGGGTTGACTGGAAGAGAATGCCACAAGGCATTAAGTCCGCCCGTTGTAACCCCTTAGAGTAAGGTGTCTCACAATAAAGTATTAAATAAATAAAATAAATATAATGTACTTATTCAAACTAAAAAAACGCTCCTATTGGACAATTTTTTCTGTTAATGAGCTATCCAATTGATATTAGTCCTTGACCAATTATTTTAAAGACGTTTCATATGATACTTTTTATTAACGTACAAAATATTGCAACCAGTACGACAGTATGTACTTATTTGAGATCAACAGTGCTCCCTTTCAATATGTTTATGCTGTTAATAAGCTGACCAATTGTTAATAGTCCCTGACCAATTGTTTTCCAACACAATTTTATTGATACTTTCTCCTATTGTATATAGGGTACGGACTGCAAAACGTGATATCGCAGGATCGAGCCTGCCAATCGACTATTGTCGTGAACCATTTCCTAGCACAAGCCTGTTAAGTTTAGTTGGAGTGGTTAACAGCAATGTATTAGTAATGTTAATAGCACTTCTAGTATTCATTCCTAAAAAAAGGGAGACACTTCTTTTACAGCGCTTATATTGGAATTTATCGTCAGTTTTTTTTAATAGTTGTTAACACTTTAATTTCATCATCCAAATATGTAAATAAAAACATTTAAGATAAACATTCAAGCTGGGAGGCATACATGGAGTAACATCAAAATTTAGCAAGATACAGACATTATATATTGTATTGTATGGTATTTTAAATTTATGGTGCTAAGTATTTTTTTTGTTGCCTAGTCGCTATAAATAATTATGCGGCTTACAGAACGCTGACCAAATTATGAATTGCTGTGACCTTTTAAATAGTTCATTTCCAATCATTTGGTGTGCTGATGATCTTTATACATCAAAGGTGGGCTGCTAGTTTTTCAGAAAAATATTTTTTACCTCTGACAGAACCCTGACCAAATAATGAAATGATTTGACCATTTTTTAAAACAGTTCATTTCCTATCATTTGGTGTGCTGATGAACTTCGTACATCAAGGTTGGGTTCTGAAATTTTTTAGATGTCCTTGAAATATTAAACGTTTTTTTTGTCACTGTGTTTTAATAACCAATTAATAATACCTTTGTCCATTTATTAGGTGCATTACGACCATCGGAACAACGCAAGAATCATTAAAAAAAACGATGCCCCACAGCAGGATTTGTCCTGTATCGTGGGAGCGTTTTACAGACATACATGTCACTTGCACAACACAACTAGTACAGAAAACCAACAATTTGTGTTTTGTGCAAATTTTGATTCTGGCTGAGATACGAGCCCAGGATCGACGGCGTAGAAGTCAGGTATGCTAACTACTAGGCTACGCGGTCATTTTACCCACATTTTACAGACAGTCACAGTCCCTGTGACACACAGTAAAATTATAAGTTCTGGGTGACGTTGTCGTACATAAGGGGGGGGAGGGCACCGCCGAGATGTTGGGTTACCATTCCAAAATTCTAGGGTAGGCAGTTATTCACACAAAAACACCTAGAAAAGTCTCCAAAATTATTAAATCCAACAAATATTATAACAGGAAGAACATAGAGCATGGAAGCAGGGGCGAATTTCCCTTTAAGCCAAGTAGACCCGGGCCATGGGCGGCAAAATTTTGGGAGCGGCATAACTTAGTGAGATTTTTTTGATTGTTATTCATTGTTACTCACAAATAAAAATTGTATGCACCAGTATCTAAAGACACTATTTCAGATAATTTTATCATTTACGGACTTTCCTTGCTTTTCACATTAATTTAATTCTTATACGTCTTTACATTTCTTCTGCTCTGCAGGGAGTGGGGGGGGGGGGGGGGGCAATCTTCCGTAGGCCTAGAACATTATGGAAGAGTTTTATTCATCAACCATCGATTTACAGGAGTTAGGCCTCCCCTGGAAAATAACCCTATATATGCCAAGCGGATGACCCCGCAGTTGCTATGGGCAGGCGTGGCACTTACTATAAAGTTTCTTAATGCCATATTAAGTCTACATTTGTTTTATGGATTATTGTGTACGAAAAGCACTATTACCGGTCGCTAACTCTGTCCGTCACTGTTAACAAGAAACAATTAAAAAACAAACCTTCATACGACTTTAGAGCGATGTCTCCTAAGAACAGTCCCTGATGAGTGGTTCTGAGCAGTTTTTAGTCAATTACTGTTTTTCACCTTATTGTTAGATAACATGCTTGCCACCTTGATAAAATATGTCTAAAAGATATATTTCAAATTATTTTATACGCGTACGTTTACGCGTCTGACTCAATAATTGCATATTTGTTGCTTTAAATAATGAAAATATTTGGTCACGTATGAGTTCCTAAAATACTCATATAAAATAAAATATATCATTAACTTCAGCGTTTAATATTTGGTGTTAACATTCCGAGGATTCCAATGATTCATACGGACTTGCCGATATCTTTCAAACGGATGCAATTACCCGTGAAAACATCGTTTACGATAGGTGTCAGGCAGAGTCGAATAGCACCTACCTCTTTCCTACCGAGGTGTTAGAGGCGACTAATGTATTGTACGGACAGCCTTTATTCGTGCAGAGTAACTCGAATGCTCGTGGCGACGTGGTTTGCCGCGAGACGTGACGAACGTCTCGTTTCCAGCGAGGGCGAAAAGTAGGCTACATGAGCGGCCTCTGCCTACCCCTTATATGGGAAAACGGCGTGACTTTATGCATGTATGTATTAATCAATTCCAAGAACAAACCTTCTTTTTGGTTGGAAGCGACCTACGAAGAGTTTTTTCCATGGTCCAAATATATGTTGGTTCATCACGCGTTGGAACTCTAGAGAAACAGGGCATTTTGCTACCAAAAATAACACGACATCAAACACTGTGTGAAGAGAATATCTGAGCCACTAATTAATGTATATACGTCTACCACAGATAACAACAGAAGATACAAAATACAAAAGAGTGGAATATATAATCGCCAAAAAACAACAACGTTATAAAAATACGCGAAAAAATTGTCGCGGCATCCAAGTTTTTTTTTTATTTCTGTGTATAGCTTGTTAGTTATAAACTTGCTTACTGTCTTACATCTAAAGATGAACAATTTGCGATATTAAAAAAATGTCAAACATGAAACATGACGACCGTGTCGTGGCTTAGTGGTTAGAGTACCCGACTTCTTCCAAAGGCCTCGGTTTTAAAATCAGCCGGGGCCAACATTTGCGCATGAACACAAATTGGTGGTTTTCAGGTCTGGTTGTGCTGTGCATGAAAAATTTGTCTGTAAAACACACCTACCAATTAGGAGAAATCCTTGTGTGGATTTAAAAATAAAATAATAAATAAGAAAATAATACATTATAGGTTTTATAATAATAAATCTTTATAGTGCTAATTTATTGGATGTAGTAATACTAACAAATGTGGATAAGAACACATTGAGTAACGTATAACGTAGACATCGTTGACTCGAAAATCGGCCTAAGCACATGGGTACGTAGACTCCTGTATAAAGTCCCGCCGCCAGTAAAAGGTATCCAGAAAGCAGGTATAAGGAGAGGAATTGAAAGAGAAGTGAATTTACGAAAAGTAAGTATGCAAACCGCTCCACACTCTTTATCGAAATACGTAATTCATGCCGCCCTCGTGTCAAAAATGAAATATAAGACTTTTTTATTTGGCCGCGCGTACCGTTATTGTGACATGTCACGGAATCAGGTACAATGAAATATAGTAAAAAAAAAGAAAATTAAAAATAGTTCTATTGTGGTTTAAATAATAAACGGATATGCCAAATCGGCAAATATTTTCTACCTGTGTATATAGGTTTTTTTTTGTATATCAATGCTTCACAAAAAGAGGAAAATTTAGAATTTGAACAACGCTTTAGTACGAAAAAAAGTCAAATATGACAAGAGAAGTGTTAGAAGAGATACAAAGCAAGGAGTGGAGACCAACGAAACTATTCCGAAGAGATTCTAACTTGAAATTGAATACACCCAAAAGCACTCACCTATTCCTGGTCTTAATTAATTTTAATGATCACTTTAATTCTAAAGCGCTATAAAGTCACAAAAATCTCGGGAAGTTGGAGTAACAAATAAAACATCTATTTTTTAAATTCACAAAACTTTATTTTATGAAACAAATGGAATAAATAATCCATACTACTTTAACCAAATATTTTGCTACTTGTTCAATCAACATTGCGAAGCGACATTTAGGAAGAAAATATCACAGTAAACAATTTATCCCTATTAACGTTTAATGATACCTCTACAGTTTATCAAGGCTCTTAATGAAATGTAATTTTACTTACATAAATATAATGATATAATTGTATTACATATATTAACTTGAAAACATATTTTAAAACAATATCGAATGCCTGTACGTCCAAATCAATCCATAACTTTCTTAGTATGCATTCACCAGGTAAAGTCTAGAATTATTTTAAATGTTGTAAAGCTGAGCATTGGGGCATTGAAGAAAGCTGAGGAGACTAGAAGTACCTCAATAAGCATTAATTTAATTTACTTGAAACTTTTACTCCGTTATATTTTATAAACCTCATGTTGCTAGCTTTAATGTCTCACTTTACTGAACAGGCCCAACCTTGGTGTAGATTATTGTTTTATGAGTTGTTGGAGTCAACCAAATGATACGAGTATAACACTATAAATTAATGGCACCTAAACATTTTAGTTTTATCATAAATTTTACACAATTTTTCCTAAAATTAATAATTTGATTGATGTATAATGTGAGTTACGTAATTAATAAAGGTATCTAAGTTAATTGTATATACATTTAATTGAAAATGTAGTTAATTCAAATTTCAGCTGGTTCAAATGCGTCTTGCTCCATGCAAACTCATATAATAAATTTTGCCGCGCTCTACAGTGCCACGTTGCGTTGCGCAGTGGAAGTGCGTTCAATCACGCTCCAACGGTTTAAGGGATTTTAATGATTTTGTGACGGAAAATGTCTGGGACTAAAATGTATAGGACTGTTTATAAAAAATTTTTCATATAAAAATCAATAATTTCTAAATCTTAATTTACGTCGATTGCGGGCGGGAAACAGCTCTTAATTCATATTTTATTATCCTTTGAGATTACAAAATGTAGTTTTATAAAAACATAATACTGATTGCTTGTTCATATCATGACATAAATTAGTTATTTAGTAGTCCGTAATAAAATCTGAATTATTTCCTTCCTATACTGGTGATCGAATGTTCAAACTAAGATACGGCTCAGGCGGCAAAAAAAAATACACATTCAACGTAATTAAAAAAAATCTATTCTGTTTTAAAAGTGGCTCGAGTCTAGAGGAATCAGGTTTATTTTATTAAAACCACAAAACTTGATCCCTTTTTTAATGTGCTATTCGCTTCTCAGCTACTCTTACAGGTTCGTTGGAAGAGATTCACGAGCAATAATATCTTTCAAATATATTACTTTTCTGATTAATAAACGACACAGACAGTTCTTATTGTAATATAAAAGTCAACTAGCAAATTATGTAGTCTCTATATGCCATAATCATCATCATTTCAATCTATTACCAGTCCACTTCAATCAAAAAAACTTTAGATCAATCTATTGAACATAACCTAACCCAAGATTTCCACAAAACACGGTCGTGAGCCCCATATCCCCGACCCTATATCCATCGACTTTCCGCAAGCCCGTTCAGGTCGTCGCTCCATCTATAGTTAGGCAAGTTGGTGCGCGATCGTCATGCGGAGCGACAGGCCTTAGGGGAGGCGAGGTAATCATACTGGTACACGTGTATAGTCCGGCCGCTGAGAGAATGCACATTTGACAGTTCAATATCAAATGTACGATATAACTTTGAAGCGGCGCATACATTATGACGAAAATATTTTAACCTTACATTGACACTAACTAAAACAGGAAATAATATAATTACGACAATTTCCAATAAATGTACACGTTTAACTTTTAAAACTACGCCAATTGTTTTTTTTTTATTGTATGTAGTGACGAAAACGATCACCTGATTGTAAGTGCAACGTATGCCTTGCGCATAACAAATGCTGTGTCACTCAGAACATATATGTGTCACCACACCGCGCTCGTCACCCTGAGACATCAGTTCTTAAGTCTCATATGCCCAGTGATTACACCAGCTCTCGGTGGCCTTCAAACCGAAACTCAGATTATGTTTGCACACTACTGGTTTACGGCAATATAACTGGTCCTGTGGTGGTACCTACCTAGACGGATTCCTGCATAGGAATCCTACCACCAGCAAAACGTCAAATGTTCATTCTCGTCACCGTCTTGCGGCGCGCCGAACTTACCTGCCTATATTGTGGTTAGCAATAATATTTTTTAAATAATTAAGCAATGTATCTATTTACGAATAAAATACACCATTTAAATAAATTACCGTGACACGCGTGTTCTGTCCGAATCAAGCTTGAATATTTTTCACTGTATGTACTGTAATTGCGACCTGTCACGTGATTTGCATGTTGGCGGTTCCGGCTGGGATTAGAACCCAAGACCTGCGGCACATAGTCACAGTCAAGTACTCTGAACACTAGTCCACGCTGTCGTCAAACCTGCTCTACTTTGCTGCAAAAATTTACTTTTGTGGGATTAAAGATAAATGATATGTAGAGGGATAAAATATAAGATGAAATAGTAGTAAAAAATCCTACTGTGCGTTTACGCGCGTTTTTAACTCAAAAAATACTTCGTCGTCTAAAAATATCTATTAAGTAATCTGAATAGGGAAACAATATTTAATTAAACTCCAAAAAAATAACTTTTGTCCTGTATTAATAGCATATGTAAGTCGAAGATGAAGCAGTTTGTGGTAAGCTGTTATTTCTTACAAAATAGATTTTGAATTTAATTAATAAAGTAAAGTAAAGTAAAGTTACAGCCTATAAATGTCCCACTACTGAGCACAGGCCTCCTCTCATTTCTGAGAGGGTTTTGGAGCTAGGAAGAATCCGCCACGCTGCTCCAATGCGGGTTGGCGGACTTCACATGTCTTCGAAATATTTTTTATTCCTCAGACATGCAGGTTTCCTCACGATGTTTTCTTCACCGCCGAGCACGTGGTAAATCAGCACTTAAAATTGTAATTAACAATTTTAGTGGTGCCGGCACCGGGAATCGAACCCAGGTCACTCGCGTACTATGAAATTTAAAGCGAGCGCCTAGCCCCTGAGCTACCACGGCTCAATTTAATTAATGATTTTTCTTAAATAATACATTTACGAAAACTAACTATGGTGTTAATTTATAATGTTAATGATACAATATTGTAATGAAATAAGCGCAATAGCACCAATCTAATTCAAGATATTTTTCTCTCTACAAAACCACATCATCGCATCATATTTGCTTTTTTTTTAATAAATTAGTTTTGGATTTTAACTGCAAGACTTTATAGTTATTACTTATTAGCTGTGCATAATAAAGCTGCGTTAATATCAACTCTCATTTTACTTAGAAATGGACATTTTTAATGAACAAACGGGTATCCAAAACCAAATAACGAAGTGAAAATATTTTGAAACGTAGAACAGAAAAGTATTAGATATATGCAATGCAAGATTTATTGCAGCAGCAGGAAATAAATGGGCAACCAACATCTGTAATTTTTTTTATTATACCGTATGAAGAATCTCGAGATGTTTAGGTTATTATTTCCTATATTCTATGATAACTTTCTGTATAAACAATACTGCATATATGCGAAGGCTTGTAATAAGCAACTTGTGTACCTACTTTGATATTTATTTGTAATTATTTGTCTGTAAGTCTTCCTAAAATAAATAAATAAATATTTTTGAGTCTATTTATAACGGACTAACGTCAAACGCAACTTTGTCGAGGGCAGAGGCGGTGCAACTAGTAAAGAAATTCAAGAGAACATTGTGAGACTGTCTCAGCAACAAGCCAAGTAAGCGACGAAGATTCAAGCACTTCGATTATAACATTTTTAAATATTTTATTTTGTTATCGAAACCCATTCAGAAAATTAATTGGTAAAACTATAATTAGCCGTGATAATATGACTAATACCTGAAAACGAGGCCCATTTTGCCATTTAGGCTTCCTCGATTCAATTATAATTTTTTGTAATAATAAATACGTTTGTTATTGACCTAAAATATATATAATTTAACATTTTTTTTGTGATTGACGAGACGAGCAAGTCGTTCACCTAGTGGCAAGTGCCACGCCTGCCCATAACAATGTGATGTCACCCACTTTTCATCCTAAAATTCTGAGCAGCGCAGCGCTGCGCTCGTCACCATGAGACATCGGTTCTTAAGTGTCATAAGCCATATAATTACACTGGTTTCAGTCGCATTGAGAACGAAACATAGTGGCACATCACTGCTTCGTAGCACAATAACTGTCACTTCTGTGGTAACCTACCTATGGGGATTCCTGCACAATGATCCTACATTTTCATGTAAATGCCATGTCAAGAAATTAGGCATTGGCGGAGACCGTGCCTAGATTTGAACCATAATAGGAAGGGAAGTACAAGAGTTAATTCTCCGTTGAATACTAACATATATAGCGGAACTTATTTAATTTCGTCTCCATTTGCTTACAATTCATTGGATGCAATGCATTTACAAATTCCTTTAAAATTTTACTACGATATCGTTTCATAATTATTGTACAAATCAAACTTGCAAGTCAACAACAATGGTGGAAGATAAATATTACAAATGTAATAAAAACATACCTCTTAGGTATCAATGATAAAAACAACAAATAAAACTGGATTTCCTGACAACGATAAAAATAGTCATTATCAATTAACATCTAATAATATCCCTCTACGATAACTACATGTGAAAAATTGTAGCTTAGTGCTAGTCAAACTTAACAATTTGTTTTGTATTGCTCCATTAAACCTAGAAGCTTAATATTTACAAAAAATATCTATAACAAGTGAACACACAATACTGCAGCACTTCAGTTTCACATCAATCAGGCATATCTATACTCGTCACAGGCACTATTGGTTTCATCGCCTCGTTCTTCTTTTGATTTTTCTGCGTCTTTTTATCTTTCACCTTTTTATGAGTTTCTTCGTCCCTGTAAGGCTCTTGATTGACTGGTGGTTCGTTAGGCATTCCATTTGAACCTCTATTGACGTTGTTGTTGTAAGCAATGTTCGCATACTCTTGTAGAAGCGGGAAAACTGACAGAAGGAACTGACAGAAATCTTTCCTTATGCCGAACCACCCTAAATAACAAAAACACAAAAATATAAATAAATTTTACACACTTTGAAGTAATATCCGTTCAAATAAAAAGTCTCCTCTTTTTGTACAAACGGATGTAACAAAAACTATTAAAGCTAATAATTATGTGTATAGCATTCAATATATTAATGCTTCAATTATCAATATCAATTTATATGTTAATAGTTTATATTACATACTTCCTGCATCCATGCAGATAAAATTATAAGAAACAAACCTATCTGTGTAAAGGTAATAATTTTAGCCTCACATTAGTATAAAACTGAATGATTGTACTTACATTTATTACCACCTTTAGAGCTGAAAGACATAATGATGAGGGTTGCATAGCTTACAAACAGAGGGCTAACGACCACGATATATGAAAAAGGTAACCCGTCATCCAGTTTGTTTGTAAGTAGAACCTGCCAAGCAATAACAGTAAAATTTATCAAGTATTCATATATTCATTTGAATTTTAAATAGTCGAGGATCTCACTCAAGTGTTTTATGACAATGGAGTACCTACGTATTAACTTTTTTTTTTACTATTTGACGAAACGAGCAAAACGTTCACCTGGTTCTTGTGGTGTATCTTGGTGGTTTCTGTGTGACACCACACTGCGCTCGTCACCCAGAGACATCAGTGCTTAAGTCTCATATTCCAGTGATTACGCTAGCCCTCGGTGCCCATCAAATCGAAACACAGTAAGGTTTGGAAACTACTACTTCACGGCATAACAGCTGGACCAGGGATGGTACCTACCTATTTCTGCACAAGAATTTTACGACCAGTGACTTAAAAGTACTGACAGTACTAAGAGTTAATATGTAACGATCGCCTCATGTTTTATAGCATGCGAGTGATCTGAGTTCGATCCCCGGCGCCAGCACTTTTAAAGTTCATCTGCAATTTTAAATGTTTATTTACCACGTGCTCAGCGTTGAAGGAAAATTTCGTGACAAAACCTGCATGTCTGAGGAATTAAAAATATTTCGAGGTCATGTGAAGTCAGCGCCAGCTGCTCCATTCGCCGCGTGGCGTACTGTTTCCAGCTCCAAAACCCTCTCAGTTACGAGAGGAGGCCTATGCTCAGCAGTCGAATAATATAAATGTCCCAATAGTTTGTCACTTTACTTTTTTAATTAATAAAATATTAATCTATGTAAATTAATAAAAAATATCAAATCCTTAATTAATAAGCATCTGTCACAAAATTTCTCCATTGACTAGGAAAGTCAAAAGGCATTAAATCCGCCATTATATAACGGAATCTTTTTCAATACACTAAACAACAAATCAGTAAAATTAGTTTCATTTAAACAATTACTTTTTTATATTAAACATAATCATATTTTCCTTTTAAAATACATACATTCATACAGTCACGACTTTTTCCCATATAAGGAGTAGGCAGAGAGGAGAGAGACGTGACGGGTTGCGAACCACGTCGCCGATAGTTTGGTACAAGTCAAAAAAATCTTACTCCCCATTGCGTTCCCAATTGCGTGACAGCATTGCGTATTGTGTTGTTCAGCACGAATAATACCTTAGTCGCCTCTTACGACACATCGGAAGGAAATACATAAAATACCTCTAAATATTACACTTAATACGATTGTGGATAATATTTGATTTCTCACGATCAGCGTAACCTTCTCGTTCATATAAATGTATCGGTAAATCCGGTTATTGCTTGCATGTCTTGATCTAGATTACCAAACTACAACATATGGCTCGAGCCACATACAACCGGTGTAGTTCATTGCAAATAAGTACATGTATAATATTATGCCATACATAACTAGTTAGTTACCTGGAACACTAGAATCGGAATAACAGTGAAAGTGTAGGCCAATGCGGTGTTGAAACTTGTCCGCCGCTGTTGCATGTTGACCTCTGGAGTCCGTAATAATATTCCAGCGAATATTATACTATACAATACCCCTAAAATATTACCATACGTTAACTAGACATTTAAGTAAAGGGTTAGTAATAAACGACATGTTAGTATTTTTAAAGCGATACATTGCGTTGCCACGAGTCACGCCATCAGTAAGCTGCTGAGTTGTGGGTCTAAACAAACATCAAATGTTTGGGACTCAATCCATTGAACACACTGATTCTGACCCCTCCTTCAATCTTATCGTATAAGCGTTATATCGTGTAAAATTTAATTTTCAAAAGTCGTGAAACCCGCGCGCTTAAATGCGAAGTAACAAAAATTTAGGCAGGCACAGGGGTGAGGAAAGAAGTGCGTGCGCTACTTGAATGACACCACTTTTACAGGTGGTATGCAGGAATCCGTCTAGGTAGGACCCCAGGGCCAGTTATTCCGCCGTGAAGCAGTAGTGTGCAAACATTACTGTGTTTAAAGGGCACTGAGAGCTAGTGCATATGGGCACTGGGCATATGAGACTTAAGAACTAATGTCTCAGGCGCAGTGTGGTGTCACACAGAAGTGTTCTGGGTGACACATCACATGTTATGGGCAGACGTTGCACTTACCATCAGATGAACGTTTTGATCGTTTAGTCACTTTATCACATAAGAAAAACCATCTCGCAGCTGAATTCACTAAGTCGGTTACTTATAATAATACAATCGGTATGTCTTTGTGCTTACGTTGATATTTACAACATATTTGCTATATATGCTGAGCAGATTCAGGGTTGCTAAATGCAAGAAGACGTCGTAGTCATAAACATATTACATAGTATAGATAGTAGAAAGGTGGTATATAAAATCTTTTATTTCAGAGTAAAGTTCTCTAAGTAGGACGTTATTCGTGAAGATTTTTAATAGGTCGAGAACGTGATAAATCAAGTCAAAGTTGTAATAAACAATTTTAGCGGCGACGGCAAAAGCGAACGGAACCAGTACGCTCGTTACTATGAAATTTTAAGAGCCGAGAGAGCAGCTAGAGTTCTAGCTATCACGGCTCCCTGATCTACTACGGATCACAGCAATATCGTAGCCTGTACAAAATTAAGACCCAACCTGCTTTACGCTTAATATCAAATTCAGTCTAACACTGGTTAGATTAATGTCAAGTTCAATAACACCATATACGTTTTTTATTTTTGTTAATATTCTGTCTACTGTAAATTATTATTATGTACTTTTTTTAAGGACAATACACCAGGTAAAATTGAGTCATCAAATGCAAATTAGAAATTTCTCGGCTTTACCCTACTTTCAAGAATTTTCCTATTAAATATATTATATATATAAAACATTTATGATATGAATTTGATTATCGACAGTAAGATTGAAGGAGAGCAAATGTTTAAGTAGTAGTAAAAGTAGAAAGTTAATGAATATTTTCTTAAACAGTATTGTAAGTATATAAAAGGCATACATACACTCACCTACTAGGCTGAGGCACATTAGTATCCACAATGGCACAAACACAACCTCCCATGACCAGTGAATAAAAGTGTCCAACTTCAGTGCCAAGAATATAAACTGCAGAATATTCACTGCACAAAATAATTCAAGCTGAAAAAAATAACAATTTATTTTTATGGACACATTTTTTACAACATCTAATAACTTTAACTTAAGTTTTTTCAAAACATATTTAATTTACATCATCATCATCATTTCAGCCTATCACTAGTTCACTGCTGAACATAGGCCTATAGATTGCTACAAAAGATTGTAGCCCTCATTTGGGGGAGGGGAGGATTTCTCCATAGTTGCCACGCTTGGCAGGCTGGCAACTGCAGTTTATTTGTTCTGATGTTCCAGGAAGATGCTGCTGCCCATCTTCACGTTTTAATTTTCCCTCTGTCGACTCTTCTGTCATTCTTGATTCTCTTAATTCTGTATGATTCTCTTAAGCCGCTATCACACGGATTTACAATAAATAATATGTTATTTTAAAAATGTCTAATTATTTCTTTATTTATGAATAATTACTTTTTACACTTGCTATGACATTTTCACAGCTGGTAAGATGACACAGGGGTTAAGAATCTGTCTAGGTACCTACAGCGAAGTACCAGTTATTCTGCTGTGAATCAATAGGGTGCAATCTTTACGGTTTTTATCGCACTGATAGCTAGTGTAATTAAATATGGTCATATAAGGCGTAAGACCTGTTACGGTTACTGTGTTCCAGTCTTAAGGGCACTGAGAGCTAGTGTGTTTAATTACTGGAAATATGAGAGTTAATTTGATTGAGATAGCCGAGTGGTGGCTGCTAAAGAGAATCTACCACTCCATCTCATCCCCTGGGTGTCGAAAATGTCGACAGAAGAGAAAAAAAAGGAGATGGACAGCAGTACCTTCCTGGAACATCTGAACAAATAAACTGCAGTTGTCAACCCGCCTGCCAAACGTGTTTCAGGGGAACGATGTGGTTCGCCACCCATCACGTCTCGTTTCCTGCGGGGGCGAAGTGTGTAGTCGCTGTCTCTATATGGGAAAAGGGCGTGAATGTATATATGTTTCAGGGGGCCAGACGCAGTGAATGGAAATGTTCTGGGTGAAATTAGTTATGGGCAGACATTGCGCTCAACATGAGGTGAACGATTTGCTCTCTTCCATAAATAACGGTATGGAACACAAAAGTAAAATTTTTATTAGATATTGCTTATGATTCACACATACAGTTCACAAGCAGAGACAAGTTCAAGGTTATAGTGTAATAAACATTGAGAGGTTTACGGTGTTAATTTTTTTTTAAACAATGTTTGAACTAACTGGGAAAATGTATAAAATCAGTATACTATGCAATGGAAAATTAAAAAAAAAGTAGATATAAGTAAAGTCACAGCCTATGAATGTCCCACTGCTGAGCACAGGCTCCCTCTCATTTCTGAGAGGGCTTCGGAGCCGGGAAATGTCCGAAACGCTGCTCCAAAGCGGTTAGCAGACTTCACATCTTCGAAATATTTTTATACCTCAGACATGCAGGTTTCCTCACGATGTTTTCCTTCACCGATAGCACGTGGTAAATCGGCACTTAAAATAATAATTTTAGAGGTGCCGGTACCGGCGAACGAATTCAGTTTATTGCGTACTATTAAAATTATGGCAAGCGCCCGGCCCCGAGCTACCACGGCTCTAGTAGAAAATTAAGCTTAAAAAAATAAGTAGGAAACTTATTTCTAGTTTTACGTCCTAATACGTACCTCATAGCTACGGTCATGTTTTACTGACCATATACAGATAGCTATAGACACAATGCTAATAAAAATCAAAGGTATGAAGACTAGTATCCATAGATGACGCCCAGTGGTTAACTGGTAACATACAAGTAACTCAAACATGAGCAAAATTAAATGAATGGCAAGACTTATCAGCATGGCTTTGTAGTGAATATACGCTTCACCTTCCAATCTGTAGAGACAAAAGAAAAATTATAAAACCATTTCCTGATGCTCAGATTCTAGAAAATGAATACAAAGATCACACCATTTTTAAACCAGTTTTAAATAATGTCAAATATGTTTAATTTTACATTGTAAATATAAGGATACCACGTATTATATCAAAATGCACCACGCAAACAACGGGAGAGCGAGAGCACTATTGTCCTCCAAGAGGCAGCAGTTCTGGAAACACTGTCGTCGCACAAATTCCAATGAGCAATCGTCCCAAAAAAGGATGAACCGGATGATGAAGATATACCATATGTGTGCTTATTTGCAATGCCAGGTAATGATGTTGAAAAATCTATATACTCGTATGTATATGTGAGGAGCAAAATTTTTACCCTTTTTTGAGTTTTGGCTTAGTTAAAATTTAAATGGAAAAGGAGTGCGGAAAGAAAAAATTTATACATAATGTTACAAATACATTTTTTAAAATAATAAAAAAGTTACTGAATTACAGTGTAATTTCGACAATTAGGCGACCGATGGTAATTATTACTTTATTATTATAAGAAAAATTTTAAGTTTCTTTTCGTTTCTTCGTCGTATAGGTTTAGGGAACATAGTAGCCAATAGCGATATAATTTGCAACACCCGCAGATGCAAATAAAAAAAAAGGTATGTTACTCATATCCGCGGATGCAAATGCGAATATTGGAGTTTCGAATTTGGTGCTATTACTTTTGATAAAATTTTAGGTTTGTTGTTGTGTTACATCTATGATTTATATTATATGTATGTGTTGGGCACGGGTTGGTCATAGTTATCCCATATAAAGTCTCTAGATCTATAGACTCTAGAACTAAATATAATGCTTATGGAGTTAAAACTACAATAGAACTAAAAACAAAATTAGTTTGTTTTATAATCTGTAAAATAGCCAATTTTTTGGTGTGACTGTGTTTTGTATATTCAGAATATAAGTAAATCCAATATCATCAACTGAGCACTAAAATCTGTTACAATGTAATTGGGCTTACTAGGGTTTTCTCGTGAATCGCTGGTGCGTTTTACAGACATAAATTTCATATGCACAACACAACCAGACCCAAATACCAACAATTTGTGTTTTTGAACCAGCCGGAGCCAACAAATGTTGGGACTCGAACTCAGGACCCGCGGCGCTGAAGTCAACGCTAACCACGCTACGCCAAGCGATAGTCAAATTTTAGTCACCACGCGGTCGTCATGTTTTTTCATATTTGGAAAATGATTTAGATTCATTTAGTAGTTGGTGGATGTTGTACTAGAAGTATGAACTTTTTTGAAGTGAAAACTTTTTTAGAATAGTTATTATATGAAACTCGATGAAACGAAAAAGCGACTTTTTTATTTTGCTTTTTGATCTTTTAGCAAACTTACTTTGTTTCTGTACTTTACAAGCCACATAAGGTTTATTCAGTGTAATTATAATAGAAAACATGTTACACTTATTAAACATTTCACCTATTACACTTAAAAAAATAAAAATGGATTACATTCATAACAATGCAGAACGAACTAAAAATAAAAAAATACTAATAATATAAAATTAATATTACTAACTTAACTTGTTTAATGATTTACACAAAAGTAAATCATTAAAAAAGGACTTTTGCACTACCGTTACTATGTACATAGGCAGGTAATAGTAGTAAGAAAATTGAAACAAAATGTCATATCTCCAATACATTTATTAATTATACAAATGATGTGAATGAATAAATGATTAGGTTACAGCATGCCATATTGACTTTTATATATAACAACAGCTTTTGACAGTCTACAGCACAACACTGCTTACAAATCATGCCACACTTAAATTATAGAGATCAGTAGCAGGAAAAGCATGGCTATTGTGGCAAATCCTCCCAATTTGGAAGCAGACATGTCCAGGAGTGGACAGTTTATGGACTGATGACAAGGTTTAAGTTTAGGGCTTCCAGAAAACACTTTTTTGGAACAAATGAGATGTTTCTTGTATTTTTTTATTTACTTATATCCTTTTTCAATTGATTATTTAATTCATGTATTATAGGAAATTTCAGTTTAACTTTTTCTTGTTGACGACCACATGACTTAGTGGTAAGAGTACCGGACAGATCCCAGCCAGAGCCAATGTTGTGCAAAAACAATTTTTTTAATTTAGAATGGTGGGCAAACATGCAAGTGGCTCCCCTGATGGTAAGTGATCACCGCCGCCCACCCACCACTCACTCAGGCATCCCCCATAGAATCCTTAATAACTTAAAATATATATTAAGTTGTATACCTACTTAATAATTTGTTATTTTCATAAATAATGGTATACAACCCGTCCATCAACTTTTACTGGCTCTTCGATTTTATGCATTGGGGACAATGCTAAACCCAGTGGCGGAATTGCTGGAGTATCTCTACCATCAGCCTGTAGAATAGTGCCAGACATATCCGCTGCTATAGCTAGAAGTGAAGTGATGTGAAGTTTCAGCCTATAAATGTTCCACTACTGAGCACAGGCCTCCTCTCATTTCTGAGAGGGTTTTGGAGCTAGGAAGAATCCGCTACGCTGCTCCAATGCGGGTTGGCGGACTTCACGTCTTCGAAATATTTTTTATTTCTCAGACATGCAGGTTTCCTCACGATGTTTTCCTTCAACGCCGAGCACGTGGTAAATCAGCACTTTAAATTGCAATTAACAATTTTAGTGGTGCCGGCACCGGGAATGGAACCCAGGTCACTCGCGTACTATGACGAGCGAGCGCCTAGCCCCTGAGCTACCACGGCTCCTGCTATAGCTAGATCTAATGAATCTAGCTATAGCTAGATTATAAGACAAATATATTAATCTGCATTGTAGAACTACAAATTTTACAACATAGCTCAATTTCCAAGAGTATGTGGTGCCATTCACTGTACTCATGTACACATTCAGTCTCAATGTTGGTACACCAAAATTGCTTTATCAATTGAAATACTTGTAAGTTATCTTCTGATACCTACATAAGAATATTAAGATGCTACAAAAATCAGTTTTGTCTATTTTAGGTTCAACAATAGGTAAGGAGTACAGAAAGAGGAAAGGATATTTCTCAATTAATGTCAAAGTTGTTAGTGATGGAGACCTCAAATTATTAAATTTTGTTGCTTGATGGCCTGGTTCTGCTCATGATGCTACTATTTTTAATAATTCCGTATTATGAGGTAATTATTATTGGGTGAGTTTCTTCTATAGAAATCAAATTATTAGAAATAGTTTCTGATATAACAATTCATTACAGTGCAGTGTCAAGATGATATTCTGGGAAATCGTTGATTACTTGGGGATAGTGCATATCCAAACAGACCTTACCTGCTCACACCTTTAGTGAACCCATCAACTCGACAAGAAATAAGATACAATGAAGCACATATTAAAATTAGGAACACCATTGAAAGGTATATAAACTACAATTATTCAATTATTTAAGAGAAAAAATCAATGAATTTATATGATAAAGACATTTATTTTTCTAGTACATTTGAAGTCTGGAAACATCATTTCCAGTAATTTTACTGACCATGCGCTTGTCATTATATAATATACAAGCAGTTATAATTGCTACAGGTGTCCTTCACAATATTTGTAGAAATTATAATATTGAGGAAGTTCCCCCCAAAGAAGAAATGCCTGATGAAAGTAAAATTGCTGCAACACCAGAAAATGCACAGAATTTACAAAATGACATTAGAAACCAGCAAGAATTAAAATTATTTATGTTTAATTTTGTATATATATATACACTATATGTATATATATGTAATAACATATATACACATACATAATACTATAGTTTTAATAGGATACAATTTTACCAAAAAAAATTATACTATGTAAATGATATTATTGATATAAATTTATTATTATAATGTTAAGTCACAAAATGTAAATTACTTTTGAATGAAATTATAATGCTCTACATTTTGTGACTGTCTAGTTATTAGTTTAAAATTTAAGAAGTTAGTGTTTAATGTTTCTATGGTGCTTGCATAAATTAATAATAATCTCTGGAAATGAAACGGGTTTTTGAAAAGAATATAAACTTTATTTAGTTATTAAATTATGTTTATTACAATATTAACAAATATACCCATCCGGAAGGTCAAAGTACAAAAATGTATATTTAATATATACATTTTTTTACTTTGACCTTCCGGGTGGGTATATAGGCATTTGCAGGCTCTTATTAAAAATCACACTAGTTGCATGGTTCCAAAATAAGTCCAATGCAGAAAAACTGGCAAGAAACTCCATGGATACTCTTTTCAAAGAAAAGGTGTTCACAAAGACTTACATAGGGATAATAAGCCAAGAAAATTATATACTGCAAGGTATACTAAGATGTTATACAACAAATAAATTAATCTCTCATTCCCATCAGGATACAAGTCGAAAATTTATACACAATGTAACAAATATTTAAATAAAATATTTGATAAAACTCTATTTATTTGGCTACAAAATGTAATTATCATCATCATTTCTGCCTATCACCAGTCCACTGTTGAAGATAGGCTCCCCCACAGTTTGCCACAAATGTTTGCAAGTCCCATTTTAGAGGGATTTTGCCATAGTTGCCACGCTTGGCAGGCGAGTTGGCAACCGCAGTTTATTTATTCAGTTGTTCCAGGAAGATGCTGCTGCCCATCTCCTCCTTTTTATATTCCCTTCTGTCGACTTTTGCGACACCCACGGGATGAGATGGGGATTCTCTTAAGCCTAGATACTACCTAGATACAACAACAAAAAATATTTAACAATACTACACCTACAACATTTATATAAATATAAATATATACATATACATATACATATATATATATATATATATATATATATATATACATACGAGGGTGGATTGAAAAGTACTCGGCCTAACACAGATCCATTCAATTCTAAAAATCAAATCTACCCACATTATTTAGTTCAGTTCAGACTAGTTCATTGTGTGAAGTTCGAAACGTGTGCGATAATTAGTTGTGATTTTATAAATTTATTAACAAAGTAATCGGTCATAATTTCCGCGAATGGAGCAAATCGAGCAGCGTGCCGTCATTAAGTACCTCCATAAGAAGGGGCTATCATCAAAAGCCATCCATGATGACATGGTCAGTACATTAGGCGATTGTGCTCTGTCATATTCATCCGTCAAAAAATGGATAGCAGAATTTAAGCGTGGTAGAGAGAGTGTGAAAGATGAACCCCGCTCGGGAAGGCCTTCGACGTCAACTACTGACGAAAATATTAAAAAAGTACTTGATTTAATAATGGGAGACCGTAGATTAAAAATTAGAGAGATAGCCGAGATTATAGGCATCTCTTATGAACGAACTCAAAACATCATTGTCAACGAGTTGGGTTTCCACAAGGTGTCTGCGAGGTGGGTTCCACGACTGCTTTCAGTTGAACAAAAAAGGACGCGATTGACTATTTCACGCGACTGTTTGGAGTTATTTGAAGCCGATGCAGATGATTTTTTGAATCGTTTTGTTACTATGGACGAAACATGGGTTCATTACTGTACACCGGAAACAAAACAACAATCAAAACAGTGGAGAAGACCTGGTTCACCACCCCCTAAAAAGGCTAAGTCGATTTTGTCGGCAAATAAGGTGACGGCTTCAGTATTCTGGGACTCGAAAGGTGTGATTATGATTGATTATCTTGAAAGGGGTCAGACTATAAACTCTGATTACTACTGCACCTTACTACGTCGTTTACGAGAGGAAATAAAAGAAAAACGTCGGGGAATGCTCAGAAGAAAAGTCCTGTTTCATCAAGATAACGCCCGTGTTCACACGTCAGTACAGTCAATGGCTGGAATTCACAACTGTGGCTTTGAACTGTTACCGCATCCGCCGTATTCACCTGATCTGGTACCATCAGACTTCTTTCTGTTCCCTAACCTAAAAAAGCACTTGAGAGGTCAAAGATTTTCGACAAACGACGAGGTCAAAGCAGCTGTAGACGCATATTTTGACTCTAAGGAAGAATCATTTTTTTAACGGTCTAAATGCTTGGAAGGGGAGGTGGCAAAAGTGTATTGAACTTGATGGTGATTATGTAGAAAAATAAAAATATAACTGATTTAGTATGTGTTTATTTTCTTGGTTAGGCCGAGTACTTTTCAATCCACCCGCGTACAATATATTATATACTTATGTTTATATATTAGCCACCTCAAGATTCCCTTCACCACCACTACCAACACCATCACCAATATTTTCTATCTTTTAACATCATTTTATTGCTAGTTGTGTTCGTTTTCATTATGTCCATAAAAACACTGTATTTCATAATAAACGTTTATTATGCTAGGTAGCAAGTTAAGTAGTAAACTCAAATAAAGTATTATTTTATAGTAAAGACATGACATACTTTCCCCTAAAGTAATAATATAAATACTCTTAATCATCTTAAGTTTTACAATACAAAATTCTTAATTAAAATAAAAACATGAATTAATTATGTGTCACTGGTTTTTCATATGGACTTTTAGAATGAACAAAAGATTTATTTTTCATTTAACCCCCCGGTAAACTCAATCCTTGATGTGGTATACCTAACATTTCTGCCCATTTATCCGCACTGGGGATTTCAATAATATCTTCTATTTCATGACAACTTTCTTCAGCTAGTTGCTCTCTCATTTCATCTGTTACGACTTCTGAATAAGGAATTTCGTTATCGTTAGACTGTATAAAATTGCTTTCCCTCTCCTTACATTTATCTACAGCAACTTTCAGTAGTTGATCAATGTGACGATTTACTATTAAGCCATCATTGGTTTCCACTCTATAGTAAGATGGACCATTTTGGTACACTATTTTCCCTGGTAACAATTTTGGACCATTTTCAGAGTTCCTAAACATCACCTTGCATCCTTCTCTTGTTTCTTTTGTCTTTGTTTTTGAAGTATCCAATATTTCTTTTTCTATTTTCTTATTTTGTAAATTGTCTGGGTGTAAAGTGTCCAGTAAAGTTTGCAATCGCTCTTGATAGTTCCGATGGACTTTTATGAGTGACAGCACATGGGGTTACTTATAAACCCAGTTATACTCTTAGGAGTTTTATGTCCCAAGTGACATCACCCCTATTGCGCAATTTGTCTTTGAGTGTTTGAACCAGCCTGTCGTTATGTGCCTTAATTTGTTAGGATCCAAAAATTGTTTCATTTCAAATGACACAATTGCAGTTCCATTATCTGAGACCAATGTTTCACATAAGCCATGTGTAGCAAACAACATACGTATGTGTTTTATAACTGTTACAGTTAAAGTATTTTTAAGTAAGAACACTTTGGACTATCTTGAATAAGCGTCGACAACAATAAAAATAATTTTATTTTGAAACGGCCCCACGAAATCCACATGTATTCTCGACCATGGGCGCATTGGTGTTATCCATTTATGAACTGTTTTAGATGGCATGTGTCTATTTTCCAGACACTTTGTACAACTATGAACTATCATTTCAATCTCTTCGTTCAAATGCTGGCACCAAACATTGCTCCTAGCCAAAGCTGTAGTTTGTACAATACTAGCGTGTGTAGAATGTAAAGCGCGAAACGTATGAGAACGAAGGGTTGAAGGGCGAAGCCCTACAATGTTAAGACGCTTCTGAATTTCAGCTATTGTGTGGCCACATATGATAACGTCAACAATAAGCACCGCAACTCAAAATACGGGCCAAACAAAGATGACATCAACCTCTGAAAAATTCCTGGGCAAGCTTTTACACGAAATGCAAGTCTATGCACTGTATATAGGCCTTTGCAGATATTCAAAGTTAAAAGTTTCGATGTTTTGTCATCAACGACGACCTGAGTGTAATCCCGCTCCAAGTCTAGTGTTGTAAAATATTTGCCACCAGGAATAGTTGCAAATATTTCGTTAGCCGTAGGCATAGAATAAGTGTCAGATTCAGTTGCTTGATTTACTGTGCTGCCACAATCGCCTCAAAGGCGCCCAAGATTTCCCAAGATTTCTTCAAAATTGGTACTGTAGGAAGAAAAGGAAGCCGAACGAAGTACTCCTTCCCCCACTAAGGTATCTTCCTCCACGTACGTAATGTGAGCGGCGAGGCACGCAGTGCGCTGGGAGGCAGTTGCAAGCGCAGCCTGCGCCACGTGCGTTCATTAATGAGCGAAAAACTTGCACCAGTGTCCACTTGCAGTAACACCGGCACTCCCTGCATCGACACCTGCACTTGGTATGAGGGTACTCGGAAATCTTTCCACATATAATATATTCCATTTAAATAACCGTCAATATCTTCCCTCAGTAGGTTAATTTTATTTTTAATGTTTTTCATTTTTGTAATAATTAATAAAACTGCACTTGTTAGCGTGATGTTCACCAAAACGATAACCCCAACAGAGACGGATTTTAGTTTATTGTTGTACAGCAGTAATATGTATTGGTTCGGCAGTGTAAGCGGAGGTGCTGGGATTCTCAGAGACATGAGTTTCTCTTCAAATTATATGAACATCCCTTCCTGCACTCTCTGATGACAACATAGCATCAATTACATCTTGATATTGTAATTTATTTATTTTTGGAAGTTCATATTGTAGTCTTTCGTCCAACATCCCACATACTAGTCTGTCACATAGCATTCAGTACAAATCATTAAAATTACAACCAGAACTTATTTTCCTAAGATGTGCAACAAATCTGAAGCTGATTCGCCTAGTAATTGATCTCATTTATAAAATTTATATGACATTGATATTTCATTCAGTCTTGAGTTGTAATGAGCAGAGGGAATGGTTTCCACTTCAGTCAATGTTACGTCATTTGCTTTTCGGGGAGTAATTAATGCAAGAATTGATTGAGACAACACAAAGAGTAAAAAAATTTGTAAGTAAAAATATTATCGTGCCACAGTGTACGCGCAAACACAGAGGCACTCACTCATCCCAACCTACCCGTGCCCGATGTAACACTGATGCAATAAGATCGGAGGTAGGCTAGGATGCAGTGTCAGAAACATGGGGACAATCACAACACAACTAGACCCGAAAACCAACAATTTATGTTTTAGCACAAATGTTGGCTCCGGCTGGGATTCTAACCCAGGACCCACGGCTTAGAAGTCAGGTACTCTGACGACTAGGCCACGCAGTCATCGCATATGCTGACATATCATGGCATTAAAACATATTTATGATTGTGTCCCTTACATACATCAATGATATAAGTATAACTAAAAAAAAAGTGTATGTAACTTGGTACTCATGATCAAAGTGAAATTTATACATAAATATAAGAAATTTTATTAAAATAAATAAACATGAATGACAAAAATATTATAGACTGTAAAACAACTACTTATTTTATAATGAGTAATTAATGTTTATTGGTTAATTATCAATTAACATTAATTAAGAATAACAGAGATGTTTCATGAAAATGCTACACTAAAACCTAGAAATATTACTTTTGTTGTGCCTAAAGAAGTTTCACTTTAAAAATACATGTATTATTTAGGGAAGTTCAATTGGTGTTGTCTTAAATTTAATAATAAATGTTACAAACCTGAAATGAGGGTATTGCCACCATACATATGTGCCAACTGTAGCACCTATAACAACTAAGAATTTCCAGATCCATATTGGCGTGAATACGGCCCAGTAGGACCAGGTAATGGTATTATCTAATTTTAAGGCCAGTAACGCAGTAAATAAGAGTAAACAAGTGTGTACCACAAATTTGCTGCAAAACAAACAAGTAAGTATAACAAATCAAATACATTATTTAAATCTGATTATCGAATAACTATTTAAGTTACCTTGGATTGAAGTCCTGAAATAATGTTTGCAAATTCATTTCTATACACATTAGTTCGAAGATGATTTTGTTAACATTTCACTTTACTAAAGGACATTGCTTTTCTTAGTGTTCTCGAACGTCATAGGTGCAAAATCGGTAGAGCTGCCCTATAAAATCGGTATATTTGTACCCAAAATCGGTATCTGACAAAAAATTACAATATTCAATCCAATTCGTTTATTTATCAATAAATAAACTAACAGTTTAATTCACATCAAGCACACATAAACATAATTATTTTTTTACGTTCTTTATGATCATACCAATGTTCTTTTGCCATAGCCAAGGTCATGTTTGAATTAATTTCCAAGTCCTAATAGTTAGCGTCATTGAAGAGTCGTTTTGTATGTAATAGACCAGTGTTTGTATCAGTAGACAGCCTATTTCGCTGTTTTGTTTTTATAAGATTAATATGCGAAAATATGCATCCAACGTTGGCGGATGAATGGGGAAGTGATAAAATATTAAATATAAAGGAAGGCAAAAAAGGAAACATTTGAGTGTCATCGCCACGCTAAACTTACTTCATCCCAAAATAGTTCTACATCATCAGGATTTTTTTAAATTTGTTGACATTTTCTTAAAGTGCGCCACTCTGTATCAATTTCCTGGAAATCATTGCTATGAACAATATTGGGAAAAAGTGTACTAATAGGAACTATCAAAGCAGTTTTACCACTTTTAACATTTGTTGCATCAATTATGTCTAAACCTTTTAATGGATGGGTTTTCAATGGAAACCTCGTGGTTATTTGCTTACAAGCTTCAATATAAAAATCTAGGCTCTGTGGATTTACTAAGAAGTATATTAGACGTAGCAGCGCCATAGTATATGGCATCGATATCCACATAGTTTTTAGGATTTTTAAAATCAACATCTTCGATTGGAGTGCTAGTTAAATATTCTCTTTTTAAAAAGCAATCGAAAATAGTTTTTAATGTTCCAGTATATTTTTTCATGCAAATTACAAATTTTCATTTTTTTGCTTGCATTTCTTTGTTTATATCGTTATTAATGGTAATACGAAATCTAGAAATTCCAAAAATAACAACGTAACAAGGCACTCTTAGAATCCGTAAGAATAATACTTTTTGAAAGCTTCATTAAATAAATGTATTCCAATGCTTTAAATAGGCCGAAACATTCACTGTGACGAGTGGCGGATCACATGTACGATCTTTTATCAAAAACTTTTACCGATTCAGATATCGCTAAGAACTTAAAACTTAAACGCCCAAACAATTATCAACAATGTTATTGGAAAAACTGAAAAGGAGAGTATGTGTCAAGATTTGAAAACATCAAAATTTTCAGTTCTTATCGATGACAGTACTGATGTAGCGGTGGTAAAAACTATATGTGTAGTTGTCACAAACTATGATCCGGTATCAGGCCAAATAATTAGCAGTTTTTGGGACTTGATACAGCTTTTTGTGTAACAGCCGTTTGCTGTGTAATCTTCAGCGCTGCTGTAGATTACACAGCAAACGCAGAACATTTATTTAACATAGTCATACAAACTTTTGAAAAATATGAAATCCCACTAGACAATATTGCTTCCGACTGCTGCAACACCATGATGGGTTGCATGAATTCTGTCTCTACTAGGTTTCGTCAACGCTGTCCTGGCATTAACGTTATTAAACGCGTGTGCCATTCCCTACATTTATGTGCAAGCGACGCATGTAAACAATTGCCACAAGAATGCAAAAAATTGGCTCGGGCGATACCCTTTTTTTTTAAACTAAGCAGTAAAAGACAATGTCAATTCAAAATTTTCAGATATTCACTGAAACTGATGTTCATAAATTGTTGGGACCCACACAAACTCGCTGGCTGTCATTGAAAGGAGTGTAGTGTGTGTAAATCAAATTTTGGAACAATGGCGAGCTTTGAGATAATTTTTTGATAGTAAATGGTTAAATTACAGTAAATGCGCAGAAACAAAAAAGCCTTAATCAATCCAATCATGAAGGCACACTACTACTTTTTAGCATGGATGTTGCCAAAATTTACAAAAAACAATATGTTTTTCCAGAGCGAATCCACTGTTATTATTGACCTTCATTCCAAAATGAGAGAACTATTCAAAGAGCTACTTCTAATATTTATGAAAGCTGCATATGTGGAATACACTTTGATGAACTTGATCCAACAAACGGTGACCAGCTTAATTTGACTGAGGTTTAAGAATTCAGACAGACTTGTCGACAGTTTATTGTGGCTGCTTGCGTTAGTATCAAAAGAAATACAGTCTAAATGATTAGGCCATGAATTATATTTTGAAATTAAAACCAGATGTTTGCATTTCATCAGTATCTAGGCTTATCACATTATCAATGCTCTTCGAAATATTTCCCGGTTTTTTAATTATTTGAATACTGGAAAACTTACAGCCAACTAAACCAAAATAGTTACAAACATAGTTCACAAATAAGCCAATTAAAAGTTTTCACAAGAAGATTTAAAATTGCATTGCACGACTGACATTACTGTGAATTAAGATATACTACTAATAAAACTAAGAGTGATTAATTTACAAATAGCACTACTACTAGTGCAAAAAAGATAAACCTCATAATCCCAAAAGAATGTCAATTCCGTCAGGACCAACAAATACTCGATGATGAATGGAGAAACTTCCTGATAATTATGTCTCAAATGCAGTGTTCACCCACAACTGACAATGTTGACATATTCTGGCACGAGGTAGTCTATAATTTTCTAATAAACTACTTACCTTTTTGTTTTTTCTTATCTAGTAGATATTATATTTGTATGTTGTTTATTGTTTACAGATAGTTCAGCTAAAGGAGGAAATCGGACAGAAAAACTCCGACAATTCCACTGAACAATCTTAGAATCCATTGTTATCCGTTTTCTGGCATAAAAATTCTTGAAGAGCAGCAAAGTGGGACGGTCTCAATGAATTACTTTGAAATAAGTTAATTAAAGCTAACATAAACTCTAATAATTGGATTTGATTAGATTCTATAGATTTCGGTGCTATCGCACATCCATTTTCGGAAGCAGTAACCTGATATTCACTGATAAATGTATTGTGAGCTGTTTGGTCATAACCTTTTAAAGTTTTAGGAATTGTAGGGGAACGTGGCTTTGCAAAGACCGTCTTTTCTTAAGATTTGGACGTAATTGTATTATTGGATGAAGTCTTTACAAGTTCTGGTTGAATGGGGGCTTTAGTGACGTCAGCATAAGATTTAGAAACAGCAAGATGGAACTTGCATGCTTCTTCATAAGAAATACTGCTTCGTGCCATGGTGGTTTTAATCATTTTTAGTTAATAGAATCAGGCGTTACTTTGCGGAAATCCATTATAATGAAGGAAAGTAAGTTACTTTGCTAAGATCCGCATGCAAAATATAAAAATGGTGTATATTACCTAGTTTTTTGAAGAGCACCGCCCGCCCTCCCTCAGTAGCGTGGACAAGCAAACTAACACCGCCACCAAGAACCGCCACCAGGTACCCTCCACCAACCACTACAATACTACCACTAGATAATATACACCACTGAAGTCGAGAACACGACACGTGCTTCGCCCCAAAACGAGGCATTATGAAGCGTCATAGACTCTACACCTCTACAAGTTGCACATGTACAACTTATGGAGCTGTATCACTTGGAATATAAAATTTACGACCAACCTGTTGCTTTGATGTTACAGAATGAATATTAGGTGGCTGAAGTGCTACCTGAAAAGATTGTTCTATTTCTGTAATTTTGTTACTAGGCAAATCATTGTTTAAACACTGACATTCTGTCTCATTATCTATATTATTATTAGACTGCTCCCCATGAAGTTTCTGCTTCTTACGCTTGTTACATTTTTTACAATTTTTTTGGGCGCGAAGTCGTTTACTTGAACCTTCGCGGGAAACAGATCCGTCCGTGCCCATTCCACTTACATCGTCATTTGAAACCGTAACATAGCTAGCATCGGGGGCACCCAGGCCAGGACCTGAATCCCCCGCGTTGCAGTTAGGGGGATCTATCATATACTTTAATAATTAATATTTACAAAACTCACCACTGCTATGAAAATGTACACATCATCATCATCATCATCATTTCAGCCCATAACTAGTCCACTGCTGAACATAGGCCTCCCCCATAGATTGCCACAAAAGTTGCGGCTCTCATTTTGGGGGGATTTTGCCATAGTTGCCACGCTTGGCAGGCGGGTTGGCAACCGCAGTTTATTTATTCAGATGTTCCAGGAGATGCTGCTGCCCATCTTCCGATTTATATTTTCCCTCTGTCGACTTTTACGACACCCACGGGATGAGATGGGGTGGTAGATTCTCTTAAGCCGCTACCACACGGCAGAAAATGTACATAAATAATAATAAAATAAAGAGGATATCTACAATTTTAAAAATAACTTATCATTTTTTTTACACTAAATTAAAACAAATTTTGAAAATATACTCTCGCTATATATTTACTACTCTTCGAGTTTCCCGCGCTTCAGCTATCGCCTTCTTTAGATGTATGTGTAACTTCATTATTTTTAATTTAATCTAAAAGTTTTTTAACAAATCATAGAATATTAAACAACATCACAATGTATACTTCATAAGACAGATAAATAAAAATAACAGCCAAAAAATTGTAGATTACTTAAAATTAAGTCGAATATTTGATCACTATGGGCTGTCATAAAATTCCTTATAAAACAAGGTCTCAAAAAGTTATTCACGAACAAATAGTGGCTGTTTACCAAGATTCTGCTGCTTCATTATCTACTTTTCAGAAGTGGTGGTTGAGAGAGTTAATTTCGTCACATTATCCAATAAAAAATCTTAATTTGATCTCAAAAGCACATTCTAACTTTGACGGTCTCCACAGAACGATTGCTAATTGAGGTGCTAATCTTAAGTCTGTTTTTGTTGGTCGTCGCACTTCTGAGTCTTTGTGAATCCTACGAAATGCCAAGGAAAGCTGGTAGATCCAGAATGTTAGCTAAAATTGCTTTCGAGTCTTTGCCTTCCGTCCATTATAATGATATTGTGATATCGTTGACAAGCTCAGCTCAAAAGAAAAGCTCTAAGCTTAGCTCAAGCTAACGAAATCAGGTACCAACTACTGCATCAGATATATTTAGTCTTCGAAAGTATGACCATATGTCTCATTATCGCTCTCACCTTAATAGGCTTACTATCAGACAGAGGTGTAACTCTAGAATTCTACTTCTTCTCTTCTCAATTTTTGAATGATCCTACTACCGCTTATCATGTTAAAGATAAATTTCAGTAAATCTATCAAACGAAGAACCCTGTCATAGGTTAACCCATGTACGCAAATACCGAAAACAGACCTAAACACACTCTACCTATTTCATACTCAGGCAGAAAAGGAATCTATCACCAACCAGGGATACGGGTCTGATACAGGAGTACATCAGGCTCAGGAACTAACATTCGAGTCGGTGGTGAATTCGAGTCGGTCAGAAAACAGCAACTAAATTGCAGCTGCACGACTAACTTGCACGGTAAAATTAGATACAAACACGGAATAAAATCTGTAGATTAGAACTGTATTGTGGACATAGCTGAGAACGCAGAAAGCAAAAAGAAAAAAAATATGCTAAAAAAGTAGTGTAAATAAGTTCACGGACAGTTTGTTTGTGGAACATTAAAAATAAATATTGATTGAATATTGCCACTGAGCATTAAAGGGCTGTTGATATATTTAAGCATATCAGTATCAGAGTTCGATGTATCGAAAACAACTTCATATGTCTACATATTGGTTTTTAAAACATTATTCGTCAGTCCAAAAATTTGATATACAGTTTTTAAAAACGAATTTTATAAAAAATAAATATCCTCTTTGATATCCTGATCTTTGAATATGAAATAAGTTTTTAAGGAGTTTATGAAACAGTGAAAAAATTTGCTGCACAAAACATATTGTGGCACTTTTTCTAACTAGTGAAATTAATTTAATTTAAGGATAAGCATGAATATTTCCAAACAAAATAATTTAAACACCTCTCGTCTCAACTTCAGTAATAGTAATACACAACACAAACAAACACACACACACGCGCTTACGCAGTCCACCATAGATAAAGAAATTTCATTTTCAAAAAATTCACGAGTGAATAAACGAGTGGGAAAAAAATTATATAGTATAAATTTCGAACTATCGATTTATAGTTCCAAAAAAATGTCATGCATTTCTAAAAAATTATATCGATATTTTATCAAGTCAGCAAAAAAAAATTGGCAATTGGCGAACGAATTCAAAACGTCAAAGTCTTTGGTCAAAGTAGACAGAGTGCTATTTTATTATTAGGATCTAAAATTTGTAACTTCTTAATCAACTACGTTAATTCCTAATAAAAATTCTAACTAGCCAAAGTAAGAAAACGTTTCTTGCGAATAATGGCTTCGCCGTCTCCAAAATCTCCGGAACAAAGCGAAAAGAACAAACAATATGACCGGCAATTAAGGTTGTGGGGGGATCACGGCCAAGCAGCACTTGAAAATGGGCATATTTGCCTTATAAATGCTACAGCTTTAGGAACTGAAATCTTAAAATCTATAGTTTTGCCTGGTGTCGGAGCTGTCACTATAGTAGACGATTATATCGTAAGCGACGAAGACATCGGGAGTAATTTCTTCTTAGAATGTTCAAGTAAAAGTCTGAATAGAGGAACTGAAGCATTGCGATTAATATTAGAGTTGAATCCAGCAGTAGATGGATACTCTGTTAAGGAACCAACAGATCAAATACTACAAGACAATCCAGACTTTTTTAAGAATTTCAGTGTGGTGATTGCTACATCTTTGGGTGAGAAGACTATACAAAATCTATCACATCATCTGTGGGAAATAAATGTGCCCTTTATTTTATGCAGATCGGTTGGTTTCTTAGGGTCATTCAGGATTCAGTTAAAGGAACATTCAGTTATTGAAAGTCACCCTGACAATGAGCAACATGATCTACGTTTAGATGTTCCATTTCAAACATTATATGATTATCTGAACAGTTTTGATATAGATACTTTAGATTTGAAGGATCATGGGCATATACCTTGGATTGTCATTCTTTACAAAGCCGTCCAAAAATGGCAAATTTCAAACTCAAATAGCTGGCCAATGAGTAGAAAAGAAAAAAATGAAATTAAAGAAAACATAGAACAGTTTAAAAGACTAGATGAAAATGGCATGCCAATTTATGAAGAAAATTTTGAAGAAGCTGTTAGGGCAGTGAATACGTCATTGACTCCAACATTTTTACCAGTGAAAATACAAGAACTTATATATAACAGCTCAGCAATTAACTTAACAAAAGAAAGTTCACCATTCTGGATTATGTGTTCAGCATTACGAGGTTTTGTAGAAGCTGAAGGAAAAGGGAAGCTTCCAGTCCGGGGTGTATTACCAGATATGACAGCATCAACAGATCATTATGTGACTCTTCAAAATATTTATCGTAACCAAGCAGCATTAGATGCAGAAGTAGTTTACAGGAAAGTCCAAGAAATGGTTGCACAGTTACACTGTGATAGCATTAGTGAAGCTGAAGTGAAACTTTTCTGTAGACATGCACATGACTTGCATCTAATCAAAGGGTCAAATATAGCCTCAGAATATCAATTTAGTAATATAGTTTCGTCATACATTGCAAGATATTTGGAAGAACCTGACATTATGATGGTTCATTACATTCTCCTTAGGGCAGGTGAAATGTTCCGTTCTGAACACTGCAGAGCCCCTGGTGAATGGGAGCCAGAGAGTGACATAGCTAAGCTAAAAATTTGTGTCTCAAAACTTCTAACTGATATTTCTTGTTCTCCATTCCCAAAGGATGATCATATTCATGAAATGTGCCGATATGGTGGAGCAGAGATTCACAGTGTGTCAGCATTTTTAGGAGGCTGCATTGCTCATGAAGCTATTAAAATTGTAACTAAGCAATACAAACCTGTGAACAATACTTTAATATATGATGGTGCATCAACAAACACTGCTACATTCACATTTTAAGTTAAAATAAATAATAATAATCACTGAAACCGTATTTCATTATGTTAGTATTTGTTACAATTTAATATTAAAAATTTTACTTTTTTTTTTTCATATCTTATTAACAAGTCTTATGAAATTTACATATATTAAACAGTTTATATCAAACAAAATAATAGTGTGTAACCTACCAAGGGCAAAAATAAGTAGACTTCATCATAATTCTTCAAAGTTGTGTATTTTCAGTAAGGATAATAACCATTTATAACCTTATCATCAAGATATAAAAAAAAGAAATTGCAGAAAATATTTTCATTAACAATTTTCAACACATAAATTAGATAAAATAAAACATATCACATGACTAAGTATAATTGAAACAAACTATACATTTGGCTAAAATCCACATGGCAGGCTCATTAGATTATACCATTTTAACAACATTAGGGCTCACTTTATACATATGCCTGAGACTATACAGTCTCCAGAAATATATAACACAACATTGAGAATTTCTCTTTATTTACCTATTCATTTCACCTTAGCCATAGTTTCAATCTCAGTGCATCTACGCCATTAAGATAATATCGAAATAAGCGTTTGTCTCGCACAAAGCCTAAGTTTTCATATAACTTCAAAGCAGGTTTATTTGTGATTTCTGTTTCCAGCACAACTTCATCAGCATTATCATTAATCATTGCCTGTAACAATAAGAAACACAGTGGATAAAAAACTTACATCATTATTTCACATAACTTTTTTTAATTGCATTACTATTTTCAACCAGAATACTATATACCCCCTAAAGGTCAGAATATCAAAAATAATACCTTTATCTGCCCTATGGCTGCACTATCAGAGAATTCAATGAAATGTTTTATTAAGATATTTGTTTAAAGTTATCACATCCTTGGTCCTCTTTTTGAACTATGACTAATAAAGATTATGCAAGCTTAATGCTAGTAGCTGGTAATAATTAAGTGAATATTCTATTATTTGAAACAATCAAAACAATGGTTGTAGCAAAGAACAATAATTGTTACTAATTCAATATTATATTTATATTTTTATAATGTATCAACACTCTTATTTTGTGGTATTATGTTACATTTAAGTATATTGTAGATATACTTATTCACCCCGTTGTTGTGTATTTCACATCAATATATACAAATAGGCATTAGTGTAAGATAATTTAAGTTTAGCTCAGTGACTAAGAGATATGGTTTTATACTTTAAGTTGAGTTTGAGATCCATATCCATCTAGGTAGGTACCACCCCAGGGCCAGTTATTCTGCCATGAAGCAGTAGTGTGCAAACATTACTGTGTTTCAGTCTGAAGGGCACTGAGAGCTAGTGTAATCACTGGGCATATGAGACTTCAGAAAAAAAATATAATTTTTTATGGTCCAGATCCTGTTTATGGATATCAAATTTTATGTATTTCAGGAGAATAATTTGTGTGGCACAATGTTAAAAAAAAAAATACAAAAACTTGTTATAAAATAAAATAAAACAGAACTTAAAAACAATAAAACAGTAACAATGGAGATCATAACAAAAGCCAATTAAACAAAATAAAAACTATACCTGTATTGCTTTTTGAACCAGCCTGGAGCCAATCTTTTTTTTCCTGTATTTTTTGTCAACTGCCAACATTGCAATGTAGCCTCTTTTTACAACATTACGATGCATATCTAACTTACATACAATGGCACCAATACATGTTCCTTCATGTGTTGCCAAAAAGCAGAGCTTAGGCCAGTTGTGTATAAAATATCTATAAGTATAGATAGAGTAAGGTTCTGATAAATCTTTTTGTATGAGTCTCATAATTTCGGGCATTTGTAGTTCTGATTCATATGATATAATGTCAATTTCGTCTATCTGTGCATTTTCTTGAGGGTGGCAACTGTTGTGGCTCTTTAAATAACTTTCGCCATTTTTCTGTAAAGAGGATGCATCCTGGATCTTCCATTGATTTGCATCTTCATTATACTGTACCCTATTTATATTTGTCGCGACTTCACAGACGTTCGCATCTTCTGCTTCATAATTGGCAATAGAGTCGTTGACACGTTCGTCTACACAATGATCACTAGTGCCATTGGTTAAGTTACTAGTAACTTTGTTAATATTAAGACTATTAGCTAATAGTTCGCTTAGATTTTCCTGATTTAGAGTGTCTATATCGTCAGACGCTTCCGAAGATTCTTTGGTCTTTTTATTTACGTTTTTCGTGCTCTTGCATTTCTGACTGCACTTGATATTCGGTAAATTTTCGTCTGACACTTGATTCATATTGATGTACTTCTACCTATTTTATTTACACATTCACACGATTATAAGCTCATAAGAATTTCAGAAAAGCTATTATGATTATACAAGCAGTTTCTTGTCAAATTCGTAGTAGACTATCACCGACATCTTGGCATAAAAGTATTACTTCATTAACAAACGTGATCTGACTGTACCTATTTGTACGTTGAGAATATAAGTGATATTTATTAATAAAATATTTAAATAAAAAACAAGTCATGAAAATACTTCCAGAAATATACTAAATTTACGAGAAGTCTAATCTAAATGTTCCACAATCACATTGCAAAAAATAATAATGTTGCCGTATAAAAAAATAAAAAAATGGCAGGAGGGAATTGCGATTTAATAATATTTTGAAAGTAATTCTAAAACATGCCTAAAATTAATTATTGATACTGTACATAAAAAAAATATATGAAGTGCAGGGCAAAATTCTTATGCTTTTAAATTCTATTGAATACTACTTCATCATCTGCACTTTTGTAACCCTAGGGATACGATAACGCATACATTCAAGATGCAGTGAATTTCTGTAATGATTGTGATTCACTGACCGAATCGATGTATAATGTGGGTGCCGTGCGCGTGTCGATGTGTGTGAGAGTGTGAGTGAGTGCTTAATGTTCCTTAAGAGTTGAACTTAATTTTTATTCACTTACCACTATAATTAATGTAAGTGAATAAAAATAATAGTGCGATACATCTGCGACGATAATTCGCTTAAACGCTAAGAAAAACACCCCGCACAAAACACGCATATACTGGTGGTTGGATTCCGATGCAAAAATCTGCCAAGATTGCCACCACCGCAGTAACAGTTATTCTGCCGTCAAGCATTCGTATGCAAAAATTACTGTCTTTCGGTCTGAAGAGCACTGTTAGCTATTGTCATTACTGGGCACATAAGTAAAGAAGTAAAGTTTCAGCCTATAAATGTCCCACTGCTGAGCACAGGCCTCCTCTCATTTCTGAGAGGGTTTTGGAGCTAGGAAGAATCCGCCACGCTGCTCCAATGCGGGTTGGCGGACTTCACATGTCTTCGAAATATTTTTTTATTCCTCAGACATGCAGGTTTCCTCACGATGTTTTCCTTCACCGCCGAGCACGTGGTAAATCAGCACTTAAAATTGCAATTAACAATTTTAGTGGTGCCGGCACCGGGAATCGAACCCAGGTCACTCGCGTACTATGAAATTTAAAGCGAGCGCCTAGCCCCTGAGCTACCACGGCTCGTTGCGGGCTCGTTACTGGGCATATGAGACTTAAGAATTGATGTCTAGCGAGTAGTGCGGCGCCACACAGAAATGTTCTGGGTGACACAGCATTTGTGTTCGCAGACATTGCATTTACTCTCAGGTCAACGATTTGTCCGTCTCGTCACTTGAAGATCCCGAGTTTGAAAAAAATATATTTGAATGAAATAACGATAAAATACTAAAAGTAGTAGATTCGAGCTACATGAGGTTATAGGTTGAATAATATTACAAAGGACATGAGGGAGAATCGCAGTTGGAATTAGTACTCAAGAGATTTAATTATGATTAGCCTATCACTAGTTCACTGCTGAACGTCTCCCATAGATTGCTACAAAAGTTTGTAGCTCTAATTTTAGAGAATTTTACCACAGTTGCCACGCTAGGCAGATGGATTGGCAATAGCAGTTTATTTCTTCAGATGGTCCTGAAAGATACTGCTGCCTATATCCTATTTTTCATTTTCTCCCTGTCGACTTTTAAGACAACCATGGGATGAGATGCGGTTTCCCTTAAGCCGCCGAGTAGATTAACAAAAAAGAAAAAAAGAAAAAACAAGTTCAGAGTTACATACAATAAAAATAAAATTCTCTTAAAATAACATTTGAATATAAAGATATGAACAATTAATTAAAAGGAGAAAAAAATAATTAGTAACACAATATTTTAATCCAAATTTGAAACAAATATAAAATATCAAGACTGCCTTCTTATAAATGGACATTTTTTCTTATACTAGTCCACATATTTTTAATATCTGCATATAATAATTTAAACAATTACAAATTAAGACTTCTCCCGAATTGATTTCTCATGAAAACCCATAACTTGTTTTATGGATTTGTTTGGTTAATATCCCTAGTCAGGCTGCAAACTGCAATGCACTGATTGCGCAGCTTATGAGAAGCAAACGTAATATTAATTTACACCTACATGGCCACAAATAAATAGTATTTATATCCCTTTCTTTCAAATACAAAACAATGTATTCCTACCACTTTTCCTCTGTTGTAAGGACACTGATGCACCATAGACAAAATCTTATCCGTGGCAGACGCCATCTTAATAAGTGATAAAAAAGCAATGAATGGCGCCAATCAATAAAAGCTGTTCCGTGTTATATGTTCAAAATAACTAACTTCTTGGAATTAAAAATGCCAAATTGAACCAAAATTTCAAGATTAGGTGCAGTGCCTCTATATGTTGCAAGGCTACATATAGAAAAATGACAGAAATTACACAATGACACATCATAATAAATTTTGTTTATCGTGCCATTTATAGCTTATTTCACCTTTATTGAGGCCTTAAACAAACCTTTTTACTTCCATATGTCCATTAAAACTAAATTATAAAGATTAAGTACAGATTAAGGTACATTTATAGAACTCGTTGTATTTGAAGGGCCGCACTCAGTAAGAGACTGTACAAAAAATTCTTCCGGCGAACGCAAAACATTAAAGTAGGCATAATCATTTTTATTTCAAGTTTCCAAAGGGTAAAACTAATCTAAGAAACTTGTGGATTAAACACATCAATAGGAAAATTGGTTATAGCCTAAACTATCAAGCTGTTTTGTCGGCCTAAACCATGTAACTAGTGATGAATTTCGAAAATTTGATATATGGAACATGATTCGCATTATTTTTATTTATGAATAAAATCTATTGTTGACTTGTATTTAATGTAGAATGTAAGTATTTTCATAAATCAGACCTTCAGGTAAAAAAAAAACTATTATTTAAACGTAAATAATATTTTCATTTTGCTTATATTTTTATATTAACTATTTTCCTTTAATTCGTTCCCAATAATATCTCTAGTCTTTGGTATTTCGAATCGAAAAAATGTAAAACGTGTGTATAGCATACTCGGAGCGTCTCTGTTAGTAAAACGAGGGTAACTGGTCTAAAGTTTAAAATATTCCCAAATGCGGCCCTGGCTTTTGTATAAGTGTGCGTAATTTCTGTATGTTGTTTATTTGCCACGCATTTCAGATCGATGTGTTTAGTCTGCTTCTCTTATGTTTGTGCCGTAATGTTATTTAAGTTTTTAAAACACTAATTTAGTGTTTAATGTTCGTAATGTTATTAGTATTTTCTTTTAAACTTGTCATTGGGCGTTCCTGGGTATTCAGTCATGTCATGTCACATTCAGCATAAAAAACATTAACGTCTATGTGAATGACGTGAGTACAGAGCTTTTCAATAAAAACAAGCTTGCTAAGCCTATTTGTTTATGTGCACGACTGTAAGTTGAAAGTTTTTAAGTGGAAATCATTGTGATTTGAAAACACTTAAAAAAGACAAACATAACTTAAAAAACCTTTTATAGTCGACCTAGGGGCGATTTCGTTTGGTTGGCGCTTGTTGTACTTGTGCCAGTGATACAATGTTTTCTTCTTCATAATCAGACCATTGTGGCCACCGAACTCCTCTCGTTAATGTAACATGCGTTGGGAATAGTGATTGGTGTCGAATGTCGTTAGGATGAGTCAAGTTGTCAGTAGGAGTATCAACTGCGAGCGCAGGTGATGCTCAGTCTTCGTGTCCATCATCTCCCTCTATACGTATCTTTGATCACCAAGAACTTTTGTCCGTTAATGGTGCCGAGACAGTCGAGGTGTACTCTTCGGAAGGGATCAGTAGGATATTTTTACAGGGAAATAGGCGCGCGCGGTGGCGATGGTTTTTTGTTAGTTTAGTAGGATTTCTCCTGTATCGTGGGTGCGTTTTATATATACAAATTATACAAATTCCACATTCACAAACACCCAGAACCTATACAACTATCTGTAGGCCATACAAATATCTGTAACGTACGGGAATAGCCCAGTAGCTTTTAGTTGTGGAGCTATTCAATGCTACTTCATTTTAATGGGGTTTTCTTGCGCCTCGCTTTTTCCACTCTTTTTTCTATTGCATAAAGTGATGAAACGAGTAAAACGTTCACCTGATGGTAAGTGCAACGTCTGCCCATAACAAATGCTGTGCCACCCAGAAAATTTCTGTGTGAAAATTTGTGACACTACACTGTACCCATCACCCTGAGACATAGGTTCTTAAGTCTCATATGCCCAGTGATTACGCTAGCTCACAGTGCCCTTCAAACCGAAACACAGTAATGTTTGCACACTACTGCTTCACGTCAGAATAACTGGCCCTGGGGTGGTACCTACCTAGACGGATTCCTGCATAGGAATCCTACCACCAGTAAACTCTATGATGGGCTTTACGCCACAGTCTTCCTGATGAGCGTTTTTTAACCGGTCGCTTGCTCTCCTGCCTCGAACAGTGCTTGCAGTCGTCCGAACAAGGTCTGCGTGAGAACGCAAAGCATTTGCGTTAGTTTTTCCACTTCGGTGTTCTAAAGTGAAGTCGAATTCCTGCAGTGGATTTATCCATCGAGCCACTTTTGCTTCTTGATTCTTAAACTGCAACAGCATTTTAAAAAATTTAATAAGTCAATGCTGCATGGTCCGTGCTAATATAGAATGGTTGTCCCAGAAGATACTTGCGACTTTACTTTTACGACGGCAAGAAGCTTGCGTCACACTAATTTTCTTTGGCGTTTGACAATACTTTGCTGAAATAAGCAAATGAAAATAAATACTCCACCCATAGATGTAATACTGACGTTTTTTATTTTTATTTGAAAAAGTGATGAAGCGGGCAAAACGTTCATCTGATGGTAAGTCTGCCCATAAGAATGATGTGCTACCCAGAACATTTCTGTGTGTCGCACTGCGTCTGTTAGCTTATCACAGTCCACTGTTGAATATCCCCATAGATTATAACAAAACACGGTCCTGAGCCACCTGCATCCATCGACTTCCCGCAAAACCGTGTAGGTCGTCCGCCGCTGGTACGAGGTTTCCACTCTGGAACCTTTCTTCCCCAACGGTTATCAGTTCTACGAGCTATATGGCCGGCCCATGCTTGCTAATTCTTAGGGCTATGTCGGTTACTCTGTCGAAGTTGCGAAGGTCTAGCCGCATACATTTGGAGATCTGTCTGTTCAGTTGCCGATATGCTGTCGCATCAGTTGAGGACTGCAGCCTCATTTAACGCCTAGTCTCCATGATATTGAGTGTGTGGTGGGAGAGTTTCTGGATCTTTTTTGTGCGGTGGGTCTTGGAAAACTTTGCCCCCACCGCATGGACAGTTTCCACGAGCCTCTCGTTCATATAGTCTACTGTAACGCAATTGTCTAGGCCCTGAAAGCGATTATGCAATGTGAGCTGGAAGCTTACGGGGGTTGGGATAAGGGCACGAGTTGGACGGAGCGTGCACTTCACCGGACGCGACCTCTCCAGTTTTACGTTCAGGTTCAATGTGCCTTTTACCATTCGGTAATCACTGCCGGTCTTCACCCTAGCGATCTCAGAGACATCATTTAACAGCTGTCGTTCCGCTCAGCCACCAGAGCCGCCTGCCGTTGGGTTCGTAAAGCCTGCTCGGCCGCCATTTGTTTTACATACTCAAAGAATACTTGCAGCAGAAACTTCCTTAAGGTGAAGATCCTCTCACTTGCTGCACCCTTTCAAAGTGTGTCCTGGTCTTCACACCTTCTTTCGATGTTTCTTTCGTCGGAGTAATCAGCATTTTCCAAATCCCACTTCTGACACCCAATTGTTACGCGCTGGTACCAATAAAACGATACTCCGAAGATAAGATCTGATTAAACAACTTGTCACTATCTCTTGATTTGCCCGCCCTGTAGCTCATCTATACTCACACTCATCCTATTTTACTCTTCGCACGCGCTTATATATGCCATTGAGTATTTTAGAGCCCCGAGAAAATTCTGAAATATCCCGATATGCAATGTTCGTGTTAAACCTCGATACTTCGCTATTCGTTGTACCTAATATATATAATATAAAATACCTAATATGTATATAATGTTATATAAACTTCGGGAAGATATATCTTTCTACCAACTTGGCTTTCTTCAAGGGGAAGATATAGAGTACTAGAATTTACATATTAATTGTCTATATAGTCCGACAATCATTGCGGCGCGTCTTCTGCTCTGCATGTTTTATGGTGTTAAAAAAGAAACCGACACACAATTATATTCATATTCGTTAAAGAATGAAAAGGAAAGACTAACTAGCGATGCCACGCCTCTCACGTCAATATCCAGTTTAACATGAACTCTGGCTATTGTTTTCAATTAATAACTTTTGAAACAAATATTTGCATATCGCTTAAAAATATATATAAATGTATATTACAAGTATCTTTACTAAAATTTAACGTTTTGGATTTTTTAACAATGAAAACCGTGCCAGGTTAACAAAAAATAGAATTATTGAAAAATGTCGCGAGAAATGTTCATAGGTCAAAGATTCATAGGTCAAGGAGCTATTAAAGAATGATAAATACGAATGTTTATCAAATCAGTGATAATTGACAGATCTGCGAACATCTGCCCTATATGCGGTTTCTATTGGAGGTGTTCTATGTATCCCATGTAAGGAGGGGAAGACTGTAAACACCATAAAAAACTGGGAGTATGATAATTTTTGTGTACCAGAGCCAAATTAGAACATTATCGCCATAATGATATCTTATATTTACGCGAATACTACACATTTAAATAAAACTAAATTTACGGATTTTATCTCGTTTAATTTTAACTATTTATAACCCGACGTTTCTAGCGTTTTACAGCACCCATGGTCACGGGAGGACTGAGGTGACGGATGTCCTGATGTGATAGTAAACCCGGATTACCTTTACCTTTTAATTTTTACGTTGGCTTCCCGCCGATTCTTCGACTCTGCAGTCACGCACTTCAACCCACTGGTAGTAAGTGCCGCCACACACAACCCCCTCGGTTAAGGAGACCGAGGCACGTCCTCGAGGACCCTGACGACGCGACCTCTAGGGCCCAAGCGCACTACTAGCACTACACACACACACACACACACACACAACGCAATCACCATCATACCGCCCCCGCCTTCGGTGAGGGCGTGTCAGACAAACTAATTCGAGATACCGCCGCACCTCAGGCCGGTTTTCCCCTAGCAATAGTGTCGGTAACAGAAGCGTCGCTGGAGTTTCTTCTCCATCGGAAACGAATTCCGATTTGGTGGTAAACTTAGTTAATAATAATCCTGATAATATTAGTAGCTGTAATATTGCTCTCCCAATTAAAGTAACCTCTCAGTTAACTCGGTCTGATTACAAATATTAATTTATTTCACAAATTTTACTTACTCAGAACGAAACTGTAAAACGAACGAGTTTTTTAGTGTGCCATCACAGCGCTCCCGAAGCCGACTATGCTCAAGACATCTCATAGAGTTCTATGAAATTGTGATTATAGTATTTGACATACATTTATTAATCTTTGTGTTGCAAGATAAACTATATGCCAATGTTTCGAGCGCTTTGTAGCACGTATGATCGCAGTTGAGCTAAGGCGTTAGACGTCCTGAATTCATAGTTAATCGGGGCAATTTTCGGTTTTATTATTACTTTTTGGTCCGATCTACGCAACGAGCTTAGTATCTTGAAATCTTGACACTGCAAGAAAACCACTGTTTGCTTGACTTCGGATTTAATTATATTAAATATGAAATCAAAAACCGGTGATAATACCCAGACATCTTCTCTATTCAAATTAGGATGTTTTGTAATTCGTGAGGCTATTGATCATACGAATCATCCTCGGCAGAAATCGGTGTTCATTTGCTAGGGTTTGTGATCTATCAAATTTGATATAATGGCTGGGACGATCCTGGACCTTTTGCATACTGTATACCTTTTGCACATTCTCTCGAGTATCGTCTCCTGTTTCTGTAGGCAATGCAAATATTTATGTTGCGTGAAACTAATCCATGATCCAAAACGCAGAACTTTATCGATCAACCACTGCGCCTACTGCACTTTTTTCTATTAATTTATATATAATTACGTTCTTTCTCTTCTCTTTTGATTAGGTATCTTTTTTCTTTATTATTTAAGATAGCATAGGCGACTAACGAACACATGGAGGTTTTTCGTTAGCCTTGATAGTAAGTAGGTAGCAAATAGTTCATAGAGCTCGAGAGGGCCGCGAACACAGGAGGATCTTAAGAATTATTATCAAGACTAAAGATTTTTTTTTTAATTTTGAGATCAATTAATTTGAACTAAAAGTTATTGTCATTAATACTTGCTGAACCGAAAGCCCGAAAACAGAATTTTAATAATTAAAGCTTTGATTGAAATAAAAACTGTTATTTCAATCCAATACGCTCTTTAAAGTAAAAATTACTAGAAAATCGACGAAAAATGCTTTACGGATTGATTTATTAAAATGAAACCACAACGTTGTTTGAGGTTCTTTACATTGACATAGGGCCTCATCCTATAAATTTTCCACAGGCCGTAACAGTAGAGTTAGAATGCATTGTATAGAGATGTGGTATATCGATAAAGGTTGTCGATAGAATCTTGTTTAGGATATAATAACATAGCTCCTAGTATATACTTTAAATAAAATGTTTTCTCTTGTCTCGTATCTCAAAAATAAAGTGTGAAATTAATATAAACATTTAATAATATCTCTATTTAATATCTATTTAACAACATATCTTGTTTACATGTTAAGCATTACGCTGAAAGTTATTTTAACGACTTAAATTAAAAATTACGGGTAGGTTATTTAAATCAGTGTTGGCACGATTCAGTCTACGATTTATCCGAATTTTCTTATTTGCTTTCTATCCATCTGCAGTTAATAACAGCACCTAGTTCCATTGTTTTGAATTATTTAGTGTTGCAATAGAATTGAGTTTTTTCTTCGGAAAGAAGTAACATATAAAGTCAGCCAACCCGCTTTGGAGCAGCGTGGCAGACACTTCCCAATCTCCAAAGCCCCTTTTAAAAACGAGAGGAGGTCTGTGCTCAGTAGGGTGACATTAACAGGATTTTATATACTTCTGGGAGTAAAGAATGCTTTTAATTAACATAAATTTTGCAGGCACAAAATCTATACACCCAAAGCCGCGGTCAACAGATAGTTTACACATAAACGTTTGCTAACCACTTTATATCATAATCACCAGCATTAGCTTAGGAATCGTCTACTGCGAGACGTAGACTCTTCTAAGTTGGGTGGATATACCATAATCGCAAGGCTTGGAAGGTAATCGATGCTATTTATCGGAATTCTAAGCGCTTCACATATCGGAAGTGGCTGCCCGATGCCGATCTGTGTTTTTTGACCTGCATATTTTTGAGATATTTATTCCGCCATGTGATGGAAGTTACAAGATTTTTGATACATTTTGTAGTTGAGGTTGAGCCTTATGACAACCACAGGATGAGATTTTTTGCGGTCTTATCATACTGCAATAACTTTGTCTACTTAACTACAGTCTAATTCTATAGTTAGGCTTCCTTAGTTTAAAAACTTTATTTAATATCTTGAACGGGGGCTGCTGGCGCTAAATTGGACGAATAGTCTGACTAGATAGGAAAACTACAAATCATTTATGTCAAAATGAATACATCATTAGACGTAAAGACGTTATTCGTCTTTAATATTTAAGACATTTGTGGAAATAGCTTCAAAATAAAAACTTCTTGACATTGTTTGTATTAACTGGCTAAGCAGTTATTAGTGTTATTGCGATATTTACTTCTTAATGTGAAGTTTATTAATATATTTAGATATGTAGAAAAGTACGACTCTACGAGACATTGACGTCACAGAGAGAAACAATATGGCCGACGATAGCGCATGTGTCCGTTCGGCGCGTGTTATGTCGCGTCAGGTAGAGTAGAATGCTCAGTTTTTCATGAGGTGGACACGAGTACTCGATTTGACTCGAGCTTGAGTCTTCTCGCTCTCTCGACTCGAGAAGTCGACGTCGACACACGAGTTCAGACGAGTTCAGTTCAGTACCCGGTTGACAGCCGGTGAGGCGGCGGCGTAACATGACGCTACTTATATAAATTACGCGCACGCCGCCTCTACGCGATTTTATATCATTTGTAAATACGTTTTATATAAAAATAATTTTTGTGCTAAATAACCTACTAGAATTTGTGTTTGGACTTTATAAGAAGCCTATTAGATTTGTCACGTTTGTTTTTGTTAGCACACGTATCCACAAATCCAATGGAATCTTCTAAGGCTTTAAATCAACAGTTAAAAATAAATTATGATAAAGTGCAGTCGCGTCCTAACAATGCGTAGTCAAGTTTAAATTCATGACAGTAAGTGATGACATTCATGAGAAATAATATCTATATTGTGTACTCGAAAACCTCTAATGTAACTCTGCATAACTGACAATGTATGCATATAGAAGTGATACTACATTATAGTATTGAACGAGTAATAAGTTTCAATACATACTAGCCAGTTGGTGATGTGTTAGATATTCCATGTCAAAATTAATGATTTCGAAAACAACAATGGCGGATCGTGAACGGCCTGCGAAAACCCCTATAAGGGTGGGTTTTTATGACATAGAAAGGACTATTGGCAAAGGAAATTTTGCCGTCGTAAAATTAGCGCGACATCGAATAACGAAGACTGAGGTAAGATAAAATTATTTTAATAATAAATACAGCTTCTTATGTTCTCTATTATAGTAAACCTTAGTTTCATTTTATTTTAATAAAAATTATCTTATACATTTCACTGCAGGACACATGCTTGTTATCGTGACCAGAGGGTACCTAAAGAAATATATTTAACAAAAACCTCTGAATAAAATTACTTACTCTTGTTGACTACTGTTTTATGAAAATATCTATAATTTTATATCAATAAACAGTTTATTTTTTAAATCAAATCTTTTGTAATATAGTTTACTACGAATATCCAACATCCGGCTCAGAGGTTCGAAAATCAGTTTCAAGTGTTTCAGACATACATAAACACACACATTAATTATATTCGATTTCTAATATAATATCGAATTTGAAGATGATAGAGAATGCTAAAATTATAATAAATTTCGAAAGGTCACAAATTTTGAAACTTTTTTTATATTAGGTAAGTACTCTACTCTCTACTACTTTTGCGATGTCAATGTAAAGGCATTACAGAAACTGCAGTCGCGATGTTTTGTCCATAAACCCTGCGCTTTAAAGAAGTAAAACATTCGTTTAATACTTTTACGATTTCCAGATTGTAGTTTGCTGTTACTTACATCTTAATGTAATGGCTACGATATGTTAATATTTGAACTTCTCTTTAGTCGTTTTATCCAAACTTCCATACTAATATTATATATGCGAAAGTAACTCTCTGTCCCTCCGTCTGTTTGTTACCTTTTCACGGTTCAACCGCTAACCGTTCCGACGGACATAAAATACTTCTTATCCCGGAAAATCAAATAGTTCCCACAGGATATTAAAAAAACCTATATCCCCGCAGACGAAGTCGCGGACATCAGCTAGTTAAATATATTTTTAACAATTCTCGTACATTTTCGAGACTTGTCTACCCTGGTATAGTTGAAAAAACATTAAATCTTTTATTATAACACTGATATAGTTTATATCATAAATACTTCATTATCTTTCTTGCATTTGGTGAATTGCATTTTGTTTTGGAAATAATCGCGAACTTATAATTTATTATTATTGGTCCAATTTTCATTTAAAAAAACATACTTGTGACGAATTGTCTAAAATAAGCAGTAAATATTTTAAATACACTCGCCGTCAAAAAAATCGCACATCCGAAAAAAATTATTTAAATACTATTTTAACACAACAGGCCAATGGCAATGTTGTGGTTTGAGGGTATCATTCGAAAGGTAATTTCATTAGCTTTCAGGAATTTTAAAAATTTAACATATTGCAAATTAATAATTTAAAAAAAAACCTTATTAAATACAAAAAAAGTTCTTAAAACCTAGTTTTACCTCCCCCTTGCCTTGATAACGGCTTCCATGCAATCTTTCATGGACCTTACAAGGATCGCAACAGCCTCTTGGGGTATTTGTTCCCACTCTTCAAGTACCGCATCTTGGAGCTCTTGAAGAGTGGCTGGAGCTGGATCTCGAGCTCGCACGCGCCGTTTTAGGTCATCCCAGAGATGTTCTATTGGGTTAAGGTCTGGACTTCGTGCTGGCCAATGCATAACAGGGATATCGACCTCCTGTAAATAATCCCGTACAATAGCCGCGGTGTAGCAACGAGCATTATCATGCATTAACATGAATCGATCACCGACATAACCAGCATACGGACCACATGTTCCTCCAGGATTTCAGTAATGTACCGACCAGCATTTAATGACCCTTGCCCACGGCCACCCCGAGTCCGGGAAACGCACACAAGTTCCGTTTTCCCGTCGACGGAAATGGCGCCCCAAAACATACACGAGCCACCCCCGTATTCGACGGATTCTTCGAAGCAGAGTTGTGTGAACCTCTCCCCCTGTCTTCTGTAGACCCTTCTACGTCTGTCATTGCAGAAGAGACAGACCCTCGCCTCATCAGAGAAGAGTACGGTCCGCCACTGTTCTAGAGTCCACTCGCAATGATTGCGAGCAAACTCTAGGCGATCTCTGCGATGCTGTGCAGTAAATTTTGGACCTTTAGCAGGTCTATGGGCTGTTAAACTCTTTTCGTGTAACCTTCTTCTTATCGTAGAAACACTCACAGATGTTCTCCGAGTTGATCGAAGCTGTTGTTGGAACTCAACAGCATTTGTAAAACGGTTTCGTAAAGATGTCGTAACGATGAAACGGTCATCTCTTTCTGATGTGCACCGTTTTCTTCCAGATCCCGGTTTTCTAACATAACCACCAGTTTGCTGAAAACGTTGGAACACCCGTCGAACTGAAAAACGGGACAGGTTCAACTGTCGAGCAACGTCACACTGCCGCATCACCGACTGCAATAGGGCAATCACTTGAGCGGCTTCTTCAGAGCTGGTGTCCATCTTTACTTGTTCTTACTTGGGTTACTTGTTCACGTGTGTTCACTGCAAAGTCTCAATTACGACTGGCCCATATTTCATCCAAATCGACCCTTTTATACCCTTTTTAGGTGGTGTAACTAGCGTCCTTACTAACGAGCATTTGACAGTGTTTATTTTTGACGCTTTATAATGATAAATGTTTTAATGATTTCATGATTTTTTTATTAATAATGTAAAGCTATTCAAATACCCATTTCAAACATACCAATATTAAAAAAAAAAAAAAAAGTTTCAGCCTATAAATGTCCCACTGCTGAGCACAGGCCTCCCTCATTTCTGAGAGGGTTTTGGAGCTAGGATAAAATATAATTATAATATAAATATAATTCGTTTCTAGCCATTACTGCCATTTTTCGCGCAAACTCAGAGAGGTGCGATTTTTGTGACGCTGAGTGTATTTAGATATGAAGAATGTAAGACTATACGAGACGTTGAGGTCACAGAGCGAAGCAATATGGCAAACAAATAAAATGGTAAACCATTGCAATATTTAAAAAGTGACGATACGCTCTATGGCTTTAGCATCCCCACCATCGGATAGACCTAGATAAACTTACGTTGGTCGTATACTTCGGACTTCAGTATATTACGTTATAAATTGCATTTGTTTACAAATATACCTTGCCTTGATTTATGATATTGTATCTTTTTTCCTAAATTATCATCATATTACTAAGTTAGTTTAAGGATAATCGCAATCAACAACATCACCCGTTTTAATATAGTATATAAATCAAATTTAAAGCAGATCCAATTATACATACAATAATTTATATACAATAATTACAACGTATAAGAACGTTACTTTAATGAAAACGTAACAAAAAAGGAGTTTAATCCTCCAGACCCGGAACTTGTTGTTTCATCGCCATCAAAAATCTCTTTAATAAATATAGTTATTATTTCTTGAATTTGCGATATTTAACTAAACATACGCCGAATTATTAACATAAATACGTATAATATTAAAATTAAATTAAGTCCAATAAACAGAATCAAGTTTATGGTAGTTACCACTAAGACCATTATATATTAAAAATCCATGGCAACATGACAGACTCAGGTGTCTCAGATTTAAATGATGTGTTTTATGTTTAGACCAGACTCCTCAGTATATTCACAGATTTAAATTGTCGTTTTAATTGGTCTTATTTATTTTGAATAAAACCAATTGTAATAAGTATTTAATCTGTTTGAGGAAGTCTCTAAAATTGTACAAGCTGTAATTTGCAAAAATGTAATATAGCCATTACATTGATTAAACACATAATGTGAGTAAGAATAATCTAAAATTTAAAACCTATACTCGAAATAATATATTACAACAATCTATCATGATTTTACTAATACAATTGAGCAATAGATTTCGACGCAAAAATCTTGATCCAATTCTAGATTTACAGATTGAGCTGTTTTATTAGGGCAAGGCCATAATTATCATAAGTCTAGATAAGTGCTCTCTTCAGGTAGGTTTGAGCGGATATCTTAAATCTATACTTATCAGTTTTTGCAAGTTCACGTGAATTTTTTTATCTTGATATATTTCTGGTGGTAGGATTCCGAAAATTTCCGAAAACGATAAAAGCCACTTACGACAACAGTCTGCATATACATCAGGTGAAAGTTTTGCTCGTTTCGTCACTCTATCCAATAAAAAAAATCGCTAATTGTTGAATATTTTTTTTATTCTTTCATTGTAGGCTTGAACTAATAGATCGGGGAAGTCTTTTCGCATATAGTATGTATAAACTTGTAATAAAATCACTTTGGCTGTGCTATTTTTATCTGGCTGGTTTTAATGACATTAAATGGTTACATTTCAAAAATAGAAACAAATTAGTAAAATGTTGTTTCGAGCTATTTTTCATTTGTTTTTATTTCTGACAAAATGAGTGCATCTAATAAAGAAATTCGATAAATTTTAAAATTTTATTGCAAAAAAGGAAAAAAATAAACGTAAACCGCGAAAAAAATTCGTGACGTTTATGGACCTCGTGCAGGATCATTAAGAGTAGCACAAAGATGGCTTAAGCGTTTTCAATCCGGGAATTTTGATGTCAAAGATGCATCTCGCTCCGTCCTGTTACGGATAAATGGACGCCATTTTTGAAAAAGTGGAGCAAGATCGGCATATAAGTAGTTACGACATAGCTGAAAAACTGGGAGTTAACAACAAAACAGTTTTGACTCATTTGAAAAAGCTGGGTACCCAAAAAAGCACGGTATTTGGGTGCCACAGAGGTCACTGAATAATACCTAACGAACCGTCTACTCATTTGCGATTCTTTATTGAGACGTAATGAAACCGAACCGTTATTGAAGAGATTTATAACTTGTGATGAAAAGTGGATCACCTGCGACAAGAACGTGCGAAAAAAGTCGTGGTCAAAGGTCGGTCAGGCTTCATAGACTGCCAAAACTCATGTTACTACTAGCAATAAGGTGATGCTGTGTGTATGGTGGGATTGGATAGGCGTTCTTCATTATGAGCTTTTACCGCCGGACAGAACCATTGATTCGGATCTCTACTGCCAACGACTGATGAGAATAAAGCAAGAACCTGAGAGGAAGCGGCCGGAATTGATAATAGAAAGGGTGTAGTTATTCATCACGACAACGCTAGACCACACACATCTGTAGCCACTCAGCAAAAATTAAGAGAGAGCTTCAGATTTCCACCTGTTTCGATCTCTTCATGATTCTTTAGGTAGTGTTAGGTTAACATCAAAAGAGGACTGCCAAAACTACTTGTCGCGTTTTATTGCTCAGAAGTCTCAAACTTTCTACAGCAACGGGATCATGTCACTAGTCACTACATTCAAAATGGCAAAAAGACATCGAACAAAATAGCACATACATACTGTAATTAAATGTAAATAAACTTTGATAAAAAATATATTGAGTTTTCATATAAAATGCGAAGAAACTTTTTCCCAAACCTTATACTAAATTAAAAACTGGTAATGAGAAAAACGACGACGGTCGTTAAAGCTTATACTGTTAATAGAAAAAAAATATATTTAAGAGACTGATGTGACAGACAAAAATAACACCTTCGGCTGTAATACTACGTTATGTGAATACCTTCCTGTAGCGACAACGACCATAAACACAACTGCAATCATACAAATAATGTTATCATACAAGGTGCATAAATCTTTTTTTCTGTTGTTTATTCGCTTACTTAAACAAATACGCTTAAACAAAATCTGAAATAAAAACAAATCTTAAGTCTGTTTGTCCGGCTGGATTTTACAAAAAAACAAACTGAAGCTATTAACATTTATTATGAACAATTTTGATATAAATTTTATGTTTGTCTTATAGTAATCAGTGACTGAAAAATTATGGTCAGTATTTGTATGCATTGATACCAGCGAAGCCTTGAAGGGTAGATTTTTATAATACTACATTTTTGGTAGTACTACATCATTTCATTTATTTTGTTGTATGTGCTTATAGATAGTTTTTGTTACCGCTCGGGATAAGAAACACACCTTGCATGTTTGTTTATCCGTCCGCGGTTTGTTGACTCACTTTCAGGGAGCAAGATATATATAGATATATATTAGAAATATTTAGGGTTACTGTGTAAAATCTAAAAAAAAACTATAAACTAGGCGCTATGTATACCTAATTCCGTATAGCCCTTTGTTTATGTCCACGTCCATCCGGACGTGTTACGCGCGACTTTAGATTTCATTTTGGTCAGTATTATTTGAATTCCTGGCAATTTTAATATTTTTCTTTTTTTAATAATAAGTGGTTTACAAAATTCATAGTGTTTTTTAATATTTTTAGATTAGATAGCCTGTTTATTAAAGAAAATTGTATACTATAGATATTCATGTCACAGCTTCAAGGTGCCGCACGTTGAGAACAGAACGATACAGCGAAGGACCGAACTGTAAATGCTCAGGTCATGAGTTACCATGTCGTACGGCGCAATCATGTGGTCGGCTTATTTTATGCGTGTGAAGCCGCGGGGCACAGCTAGTTTTAAAATATTTTTAAGTACTTGTGACGTCGTAGCCTTTTTGGTGATAGCCATTCCTATGCAGGTATTCGTCTAGGTAGCTATCACTGCAGGACCAGTTATTTTGCCGTGAAGAAGTAGTGTGCAAATATTACTGTGTTTCGGTCTGAACGGCACGGAGAGTTAATTGTGGGAAAGAGGTAATAGTGTAATTACTGGGCATATGAGACTTAAGATATTATGCCTCAGGGAGACTCGCGTAGTGTGGTGCCCTTGCTACACAGAAATGTTCTTGGTGACGCAGCATTTGTCATGGCCAGAACTTACACTTAACATCAGGTGAACGTTTTGCTCGTCTCGTCACTTTCTCCTATAAAATATAAACTGTCAGTGATGTAATGATTCTTTATATTTTCGCGAATACTACACATTTAAATAAAACATATTTTTACGGATTTAATCGCATTTAATTTTGATCTATTTATAACCCCACACAGAAAGAGCTAACTGTGTCTTGAAGTCTTCAAGACAACTGTGTCTTAAAGTCTTCAAGACACAGTTAAAAGCTGAAGGTACCCCGAGTTTACTATGACATCAGGACATCTGTCACCTCAGTCCTCCCGTGACCATGGGTGCTGTAAAGCGCTCTAAACGTCGGGTTATAAATAATTCAAAATTGAACGCGACAAAATCCGTAAAAATTAATTTAATTTCAATGTCAGTGACGTGTTAATTTTATTAATTTTTATATATAACCATTTAACCTATTGTGGTATGTAGAAACATTTCTTACACCATGTACATGTAACGTATCTTTTTTGATTCGAGATTTGATTAATTGATTCCCTAAAGCAGCGATTCCCAACCTGTTGTACGCGTACCCCTGGGGTTACGCAGGGTCCCGTTGAGAGTACGTGAAAATCATATTGGCGATGGCGGAAATACTGAGAAGTTAAAACAGTTAACTTATATAAACGTTATTGTATTGTATTATGTCTACAATATGTAGTTTAAAATGAACTTTATAACTAATAACTTACTAAGGTGCTAGCTAGACTATAAGCGTTGGGTTGGTACAATACAGTACATTCGTTGGTATACCGCCTATCTAAGCGGCTACTGTACGCACGGATTCTTTATCATTCTTTAATGGCGATTTTTAGGGATTGTTAATATTTTGTAGTTACAGGGTTTTGCAATGAATTTCGACAAAATTGATCTGATTATTAATTAATTATGTTTAAAATAACATTAAGTTTAAGGTTCTGAAATTAATGAATTAGGCTAATTTGTTAATGTATCAAATCAAAAATCAAATATTTTTTCTCGAATTTCATTGCAAATTCCTGTAACACCAACTGTTATAAGAATGTCCACCAAGTTTTTCACGTTGCTCGCATAAAATTATCATAGTACTGAAACTTGTAACTGGCCGAAGCCAACACGTGTTGAATTATAAAGATATTGAAAGTTTAGTTAATGACTTACAGTTGGTTATGTAGTCGCCGACCTGGCTTAATATAATAAATCAGTAATTATTGTCTGATTGTATACCTACATGACATAAAAATAATTGGCTAAAATACTTTAATAAACCGTAATCAAATAATAATAAATGTTATTAACTAACATTGAATTTTATTTTTCTCGAATTTATTCGTATTTTTCTCTACTGATGGTAGGATTCCTATGCAGGAATCCGTCTAGGTAGGAAAAACCCCAGGGCCAGTTATTCTGCCGTGAAGCAGTAGTGTGAAAATATTACTGTGTTTCGGTTTAAAGGGCACTGAGAGCTAGTCATATGAAACTTAAGAACTGATGTCTCAGGGTGACGGGCGCAGTGTTGTGTCACACAGAAATGTTCTGGATGACAGAGCATTTGTTGTGGGCGGACGTTGCACTTACCATCAGGTGAACGTTTTGCTCGTTCCGTCAATTTTATGAATAAAAAAAAGGTCAAATTACTTTCTCATTTATATGACGCCGAAAGGTTTTAAGGAACAGCAGCTCATAATGCTCGTGCTAAAATGCCTGCATGTCTACAACTAATTAGTGTAAGAATTTTTCACGCCAGGTAAGTACTAAAGAACGGTGCGAAGTGGCGCGCGTACCGCACCGAAGTGGGTCGTTGGCCGAACACCCCGCCATTATGACTGACTCACCGGTTACGTTCCTACCGGACGCCTGAAAATTCATTTAGCGGTTTAATTTATGTTCTGTTATACGCGATGAGTTTAGTGTAGCTGTAACTATAGCTATGTGATGAACATTTGAATGAATGCATACTTTTGTACATCATTGCTTTATCAGCTGCATGCTTGAAACATGCGTAAAGCAATTTAAATAATAAAATCGTTTTTTGTGTTCGGAATATGTTGGGATACAGAATTTAATACTTTCGTATAAGTTGGTTTTGAAATTGTGAAAAAACTAGATCGTAGATCTAGAGAGAACATCGATTATATAACGCTTTGGCGCGACAAAATTAAAAAGTGAGGTAGGTATATCACTCGTGTACCTATTTATTTACATTCAATTCTCATTACTTGCTGTGTCGAAATGTCTTTGTGAATTATATGCTTATCAATCATCAATACATACAAATTAATTTGATATGTCTTCTGAATCTATGTATGTCTATTCAAACAGAACCAAAAAAAAAGCGTTGAGGTTATAAATATAAATTTAATTCAGAGATTTTAGAAAGCAACACATCGATAGCATAGCTGGTACTCACTCAACCGTTCTAAATGGTGGTAAGTGCTGAGTCGTGCTAGTCGTTCACCTAATCCAGATCACATCCAGATTCCAGAACATTAAACAGTAAAGTCCTGTGTTCTCGATACCCTGTGACATCAGTTGTTAAGTCTCAGATGCCTAGCCATTTCAGTAGCTACAATGCCCTTCGCACGCGAATACGCTACTGCTTGGCAGCAGAAAAAGTGGCACTGTGGTGATATCTACCTAGGCAGACTCCCGCATATTAGGCCTTCTAATAACTACGTTTTTGCTTGATTTCAATAACAAAACATTCACGATCATTCACGCGTCATCGATTCATCACGATCACTTGTTAGTACATAACTGCAGAATAAGTTTTTTTTATTTAAGCAAGTGATGAGACGAGCAAATCGTTCACCTGATGGTAAGTGCAACGACTGTCCATGCTGTATCACCCACACCGTCACCTTCAGACATCAGTTCTTAAGACCCATATGCCCAGTAATTACAGTAACTAACACGGCCGAAACACAGTAATGTTTGCACATGAGGTACTGCTGAAGGCAGAAGAACAGGCACTTCGATGGTACTAACGTAACGAATTCTTGCATAGGAATCACACCATTAGTAAAAAGTTTATATTATTTAACCACAAATTTCTAATAAACTGCCGATGAATATGGCACGTATTCAAATCAACGTACTCTGCAAATACAATTGTATCTAATTTTCCCTTAAATCTACTTAATTTATTTGGAGACGTTTAGTAAAAAATAATATTTCTTCATAAGTGCCTAATGAGAGAGCATCTGCGAAATATTTCGAGGAACATAACCATCAATCACTGATTCAGCATAGTTAGTTAGTTGAGGTCGAGCGCTCGCTGCCGTATCCAGAAATATCGCGGCATCGACCTTGCGTTCGGATGCACGCATCTCGTTGTTTTTATTATTTAACATTTTTTCCGTGTTAACCATTAGAACCAAGGTGATGGCCAATGTTCAGTCTTGACAGATACTTTGAAGTCATAAAATAGGGTTTTACTGTTTAGTTAGTTCTAATTTTGTGTATATACTATACATCAGCTTTCACTATATGCTTTTACTGCTTAGTCGAAGACTATTCAGTGTTAGCAAAAGCAATGAGGTAGTGTTATAATTTAGACTTTGTTTATAAAACATATCTGTTTAAAGATTTAAGTTGGGTATTTATGAAAATAATACTTACAAACACAACCATTTTCTTTATCTGTCGTAAACTTTTCCGCCAACTTACCTTTGTCTTCTCACTTTAAGTGTTTCAAGAAAAAATAGTTTAGGTTAGGTACTCGTAGTTTTATTAACAGATCACTAGCCGACATTGTTAAATAAACAATGATATAAAAAATATTCAGATGTTCCAGGAAGATACTGCTGCCCATCTCCTGGTTTTCTTTTTTCCTCTGTCGACTTTTACGACACCCACGGATTGAGAATGGGTGCAAGATTCTCTGAAGCGGCAACCACACGATTAGAATTATCTAACGCTAAATATAATATGATTACGTATTATTGCAGACGTCCAATGAAATATGCTTATTATTATCAATTTATTAATATCTTATGTAAGATAATTTTTTTTTTATTCGATAAAGTGATGAAACGAGCAAACTGTTCACCTGATGGTAAGTGCAACGTCTGCCCATAACAAATGCTGTGTCACCCAGAAAATTTCTGTGTGATACCACACTGTGCCCATCACCCTGAGACAAGTCCTTAAGTCTCATATGCCCAGTGACTACGCTAGCTCACAGTGCCCTTCAAACCGAAACGCAGTAATGTTTGCACACCACTGCTTCACGGCAGAATAACACAAATATTAATTAATTCCTAATATGTTACATAATACGAGTATTAATTTATGACGTTGTTAATAAAATTTTACTGGTGGTATGATTCCTATGCAAGAATCCGTCTGGGTAGATAACCACCCCGGATCACTGGGCATATGAGACTTGAGAACTGATGTCTCAGGGTGACGAGCGAAGTGTGGTATCACCCAAAACAGAAAAGTTCTGACACAGCATTTGTAATGGGCAGACGTTGCACTTACTATCAGATAAACATTTTGCTCGCTTTGTCACTTTTTCCAATAAAAAAAAATAATACCTAACACTATAACCAAAGCTTGTGATTTTATTTTATTATAATCTGGTTACTTGGTTAGTTGGTACTTGAGTTCGATGTATGGTTCTAGCGCTGCTAAAATACACAGTTTCTTGCTATTTTAACTGCTAATTTACCACATACTTAACGGTGAAGTAAAACACTGTGTGGACAAGTTCCATATCGTAAGAATTGTTTTGCAAGTTCAAAAACTCAATAATGCGGTATGCGATTGGGATATTTATAGGATACTAGCGACTACAGGTCAGTTATTCTGCCGTGAAGCAATGATGTGCAGGCGTAGCTGTGTTTCGGACTGAAGGACACTGAGAGCCAGTGTAATCACTGGGCATATGAGACTTGAGAACTAATGACTCAAGGTGACGGGAGTGTGGTGCCACTCAGAACTGTTCTGGACGACATAGCATTTGTTATGGGCAGACGTTGCACTTACCATCAGGTAAACGTTTCGCTCGTCACTTTATCAAATGAAAAATAATATTTATGTATTTTATACGATAATACATTCAATTTAAAGATAAAAGTATTACATATGTTTTTTTATACGACAATGTAATAACTTTAAGATAAAAAAATTCAAGTGCTATCTCTTAAGATGAAGTCAACAGACCGTTAATAATGTCATTTTATTTCTATTAACGTGTAATTTTCCTCATTATCGTACGTTGCGCGGGAGAAATTATTTTTCTCGCGTATCTGATAGTGATCACGATCGATGAGACACAATCACGACTTAATAAACGTCTCTGACATCGTTGAATGCTTTATTGCACCTCAGAAATACCACCGTTAAATATGTATGTCGGCCGTTAAATCGCAATGCAACTGCTTTTGAACATGATGTACCAAAATTTTTGTTTTATGGAAGAATTTGACGAGACGAATAAATCTGTCATCTAATTGTGTGTGCAACGCAACGTATACGCATAAATGTTGTCATTCAGGATATTTTTTTGTGACACCCCACTGCGTTCGACACCTTGAGACATCAGTTCTTAAGTTACACATTCCTGGCAATTACACTACATAACAGAGCCCTAGTCCTAGTCCCAGAGCCCAGTCCGAAACAGAAACATTTGCACACTACTTGCTTGATGGCAGAATAAGTGGTACCGCAGTGCATGTAATTTTTAATAATAGGTCGGGGTCTTTTCGCATATAGTATGTATAAACTTGTAATAAAATCTCTTTGGGTGTACTATTTGTATCTGGCTGGTTTTGATGACATGGTTATATTTGGCATTTGGATGACAAAGCTTACATCTCAAAAAAAATGTTTTTCCCACCTACATTTTTCATTTCTTTTTCTTTTGAAAATTGCAAAGCAAGCCGTGAAAAAAAAATTCGACGTTTATGGTCCTAATGCAGAGTCAGTAACAGTAGCACAAAGTTAGTGTAAGCGTTTATAATCCGGGAATTTTCAAGTCAAAGATGCACCTCGCTCTGGTCGCCCTGTTACAGATAAAATGGACGCCATTTTTGAAAAAGTGGAGCATGATCGACATATCAGTAGTTACGACATAGCTGAAGAACTGAGAATTGACAACAAAACAGTTTTGACCCATTTGATCACAGACTTTGCCAAAAACCAGGTTAACTCGCAATAAGGTGATGTTGTATTGCTTTTACCGCTGGGCGGAACCATTGATTCGGATCTCAACTGCCAACAACTGATGAGAATAAAGCAGGAAGTTTTTTTTTTTTTTTTTTTTTTTTATGTTAGAGGAGGCAAACGAGCAAGCGGCTCACCTGATGGTAAGTGATCACCGCCGCCCATGAACATCTACAACACCAGAGGAATAGCAGATGCGTTGCCGGCCTTTAAGGAAGGAATAGGCTCTTTTCTTGAAGGTCCCTAAGTCGTATCGGTCCGGAAAAACCGCTGGCGGCAGCAGATTCCATATGGTGCTTGTGCGGGGCAGAAAATTGCGCGAAAAACGCACTGTGCTGGAATGCCAACCATCAAGGTGGTGACGATGACATTTCGCGCTATGCCGCAATGTGCGATGGTGAAAATCAGCGGCTGGAATTAATCCGAACAATTCTGCGGAACACTCCCCATGGTAGATCTTATAAAAAATGCAAAGGGATGCAACATCTCTTCGCAAAGCCAGTGGATCAAGCCGATCTGATAGAACATGGTCGTCGATGATTCGAGCCGCTCTCCGTTGAATGCGGTCAAATGGAAGTAGCTGACACTGGGGCGCCCCCGCCCAGAGATGAGAACAGTACTCCATGTGCGGCCGAACCTGCGCCTTATAAAGTTGCAAGCGTTGGGTCGGCATGAAGTACTGTCGCGCTCTACTGAGGACGCCCATCTTTTTGGAAGCCAATTTGGCCTTCCCTTCCAGGTGACCGCGAAACTGAACGTCACTCGATATGTCGACGCCAAGAATACCGATACTGGCTGCGGCAACGAGGGGAGTGCTCTCAAAATTAGGTGATACGACGAAGGGTTTCTTTTTAGCGGTAAACGCGCAAACCTGTGTCTTCTTGGGGTTGAACTGGACTAGATTTAGTCGGCAGTTGAGAGAAAGCGGCTGAAATTGATCAATAGAAAGGGTATGGTCTTATATCACGACAACGCTAGACCACACACATCTCTGGCCACTCAGCTAAAATTAAGAGAGTTTCGCTGGGAGGTGTTATTGCATCCGCCATATAGCCCTGACCTGCCCTGACCTTGCACCTTCATACTTCCACCAGTTTCGGTCTCTTCAGAATTCTTTAGGTAGTGTCAGGTTAACATCAAGAAGGTCTATCTAAACTACTTGTCGCGTTGTTTTAAGTCCCAAAACTTCTACAGCAATGGGATAATATCAATACCTTTTTACTGTGGTAGAGCCACGCATCAGCTTTTGTTGTTGCATGAATGGGCCGGCTCGACCGGGGAAGTACCACGACCTCACAGAATACCGGCGTGAAGTAGATGTTTAACAAACTTCTGCGTTTCGTCTGGTGAGTGCAGGTAACCGGAGGCCCACCCACCCCCCTCCCCCAAAACATGGTAGCGAAAATAAAAAATCTACCCCAGGGGGGTACCAGCACCACCGGTGCTGGAGAATCCCCCTCTGGGCATCCGCGCTCGGGCTACCAATCGCTACCTGAGCGTGGATGCTCAGGCTGCCCCTCGTATTCTGGGGGGGGCAAAGTTCCGCTCTGTTACCACACTGTTCGAGGCAAACGTAGCAAAAAACCTTCGGCACCCCTTACCACGCTTGCCGTGGATTTCTGCAATATCAGGGGACTACACTCCAATCTTGATGCCGTCCACTACCATCTGGAGACGGCATAGCCGGCCATGCTATTTCTTACCGAGACGCAGATATCCTCTCCGGCGGATACCTCTTATCTTTCCTACCCGGGGTACAAGCTGGAACATTCCTTTGTGCCACGGGCCGGGGTTTGTGTATACGTCAGAGAGGATATATGTTCTCAACGCCTCGGCAGCCTTGAAGGTAGGGACCTGTCCATCCTTTGGCTACGCATAGACAGCGACGACCACCCACGCGTCTATGGGTGCCTCTATAGGTCCCACAGCGGTAATACCGAAACTGACCGACTCATCGACCACATCCAAATGGCGGCAGATTCCGTGCTACAGCAGATCCCATCCGCAGAGATCGTGGTACTCGGCGACTTCAACGCCCACCACGCCGAATGGCTACGCTCTCGAACCACTGATCATGCGGGGAGATCTGTTTTCGACTTTGCCTTGGCATATGATCTGACACAACTGGTTACTTCGCCAACGCGGGTTCCAGATGTGGAGGATCATACACCTTCCCTGCTGGATCTTCTGCTGACCTCTCATCCGGACGGCTATGTGGTTTCCGTCGATGCCTCTCTGGGATCTTCGGACCACTGCTTGATCCGGAGTAAAGTGCCTATCATGTGCCCATTGCGGTCGCGATTTGCAGGCTGCCGCCGTGTGTGGCACTTCAGGTCAGCGGAATGGGAAGGGATGCGGTCTTTCTTTGCATCCTACCCATGGGGGCGGGTTTGCTTCTCGCTGGATAGTCCCGACGTCGTTGCCAATTCTGTCGCCGATGTGGTACTTCAGGGAATGGAACTCTTCGTTCCATCCTCTGTGGTGCCCATCGGTGGTAGATCTAAGCCTTGGTTTGGTGGCACTTGCAGAATGGCATCTCGCCAAAAGCAACAGTGTTATCAGGCCTGGGTTAATGCATCGGCGTCTCGGGATTCAAAATCTAGCGATTTTAAGAAGAAGTACAACTCTGCCTCCAGGTCCTTCAAAAGAGTCATTGCTGCGGCAAAGTCTGAGCACATTGGCAGAATTGGTGAGAAACTAGTTCGTCTTCCTTCCGGAACACGTGCGTTCTGGTCCCTCGCCAAGGCTGTCCAAGGGAATTTCTGTCAGCCATCACTACCATCTCTGCACAGGGAGGACAACTCGCTGGCCCATGACGCAAAGGAGAAAGCCGATCTTCTAGGTTCTCTTTTTGCGTCCAACTCGACTCTCGATGACAGGGGGAACTCACCGCCGACCATCCCGTGCAATGAGTGCTCTATGCCGGACATCCGGTTTTTTCAGAGCTCAGTGCGCAAAGCACTCCTCTCCCTGGACATCCAAAAGTCGAGTGGGCCTGATGGAATTCCCCCTATTGTGTTGAGGATGTGTGCTCCAGAGTTGGCACCGGTCCTTACGCGTCTTTTCCGGTACTCCTACTCTCTAGGCGTCGTCCCGAAGGCATGGAAGACAGCTTTTGTGCACCCGATCCCTAAGAAAGGCGACCGCTCAGATCCGTCCAACTACAGACCGACCGCCATCACCTCCTTGTTCTCCAAAATAATGGAATCCATTATAAACTGCCAGCTCCTGAGGTACCTAGAGGAGCACCAGTTGATTAATGACCGCCAGTACGGCTTCCGTCGGGGTCGCTCAGCTGGTGATCTTCTAGTGTACCTCACACATCGATGGGCGGAGGCAGTAGAGAGCAAGGGGGAGGCCCTGGCAGTTAGTTTGGACATAGCGAAAGCCTTTGATCGGGTCTGGCACAAAGCGCTTCTCTCGAAGCTTCCTTCATATGGGCTTCCCGAGAAATTGTGCAATTGGGTCACTAGTTTTCTCACAGACCGGAGCATCAAGGTCTTAGTTGACGGTGCATGCTCGGAATCTAAGTCTGTGAACGCTGGTGTCCCACAAGGCTGTGTGCTATCGCCAACCCTGTTTCTTCTGCATATCAATGATATGTTACAGATTAGTAACATTCATTGCTATGCAGATGACAGTACTGGTGATGCCTTATATGTGTATAAGGCATCACCAGTACGGCCTGTGGGCCGTACCAATATTTCTCGGGAACACGTCGACGAGCACCGGAACAAACTTGTGTCTGAAGTCGAAATTTTGTTAGACAAAATCTCGGACTGGGGCCGACTAAATTTAGTCGAGTTCAACCCTAACAAGACACAAGTTTGCGCGTTTACTGCAAAAAAGAAACCCTTCGTCGTATCACCTCATTTCGAGAGCACTCCCCTTGTTGCCTCAGCCAGTATCGGAATCCTTGGCGTCGACATATCGAGCAACGTTCAATTTCGCGGTCACTTGGAAGGGAAGGCCAAATTGGCCTCCAAGAAGCTTGGCGTGCTCAGTAGAGCGCGACAGTACTTCATGCCGGCCCACCGCTTGCAACTTTATAAGGCGCAGGTTCGGCCGCACATGGAGTACTGTTCTCATCTCTGGGCGGGGGCACCCCAGTGTCAGCTCCTTCCATTTGACCGCATTCAGCGAAGAGCGGCTCGAATTGTCGACGACCATGTCCTATCTGATCGGCTTGATCCCCTGGCTTTGCGAAGAGATGTTGCATCTCTTTGCATTTTTTACAAGATCTACCATGGGGAGTGTTCCGAGGATTTGTTCGGATTAATTCCAGCCGCTGAATTTCACCATCGCACCTTACGGCATAACCTCAAATTACATCGTCACCACCTTGATGGTTGGCATTCCACCACAGTGCGTTTTTCGCGGAATTTTCTGCCACGCACTTGCACTTTATGGAACGTTCTGCCGTCAGCGGTTTTTCCGGACCGATACGACTTAGGGACCTTCAAGAAAAGAAAAGAGCCTATTCCTTTCTCAAAGGCCGGCAACGCATCTGCTATTCCTCTGGTATTGTAGGTGTTCATGGGCGGCGGTGATCACTTACCATCACGTGAGCCACCTGCTCGTTTGCCTCCTATTCTATAAAAAAAAACCTTCAAGATGGCAAAAAATCATCGAACAAAATAGCACATTTATACTGTAATTAAATGTAAACAAACTTTGAAAAATAAAATCAAAAAAAGTATAAAAAAATGCGGAGAAACTTTTTCCCCAACCTTTTATATTACTGGTGGTAGGATTCCTATGCAGGAGTCCGTCTAGGTAGGTACCACCCCAGGGCCAGGTATTCTGCCGTGAAGCAGTAGTGTGCAAACATTACTGTGTTTCGGTTTGAAGGGCACTGTGAGCTAGCGTAATCACTGGGCATATGAGACTTAAGAACCTATATCTCAGGGTGATGGGCACAGTGTAGTGTCACACAGAAATTTCCTGGGCACAGCATTCGTTATGGGCAGACGTTGCACTTACCATCAGGTGAACGTTTTGATTGTTTCATCACTTTATGCAATAAAAAAATAAAAATATATGAAACTTGGGTGATAATTTTATAAAGCTGTAAGGTTTCCTCTTCCTGTAACCGACTCCGTAATGCGATAAAATCGAAGGAACGGTCAGAAGATGGCGACACGGGATGTCACAATAACATTTAAACCCAGAAACCAATAATCGGGTTATGCGCAATTAGTGGCTTCGGTTGCCATTCTTGGGACAGAACACTGACCACTGAGCTACAGTCAAATATATAATACTAGCGGATGCCCGCGAAACCTTAGGGTGCCCCGAAAACTTAGGGTGATATATGCGCACACAGTTCGCTGATAAGTGGTCAATATAGCCGAGCCCGACAACTTGATTTGAGCAGTGACTAAGCGATAGGATTCTGCGTTGTGGTTTGCGAGTTTTTTTTAAAAAGACCCCTACATCCATCCTTCACTTACCATTATCTATGAAGAATCAAGGTGTAGGTTTGTTATCACATCTAAGGTGACAGGTACCCGTCAGAGTAGAATAGAACCTACCTCTTTCCTACCGAGGTGTAGTAAGAGGGGACTATTGTACGGACACCATTTTATTCGTGCAGTAAAACACCATAATATGCAATGCTGTCACTATACTGCTCGTGAGAACGCAATGGTGAGTAAGATTTTTTTTCCAAAATGGCGGCGTCGTGGTTTGTCACCCGTCACGTCTCGTTTCCCACGGGGACGACATGTGGGCTAACATGTGTAGGCTTTGCCTACCCCTCATATGGAAAAAGGCGTGACTGTATGTATGTATGTATATATCTAATGACTAAGGGGAAATTGCCTCTGCCAGTTATTGGGTTTCTGGTTTTTACCATAGGCAACGCAGCAACGTTAGGTATATTTAAATTGAATATATATATTTACATAGGTATTAAAAGCGCAGTACTTTCTTGGTTGACGACACGTTTATGTGCTACAGCCAGTGTAGAGGAGAAAGAAATTTGAGAGATTTAATTTATATGAAACTGTCTCAGTTAATACACGTGGATTTTATTATGGAAATAAAATATATTCGATATAATGTACGTATTGCATGTTATTACATACATATATCGACATATTTTTATGATGACCTTGTATGTGTATTATGAAACTAATTCACAGAATTATATATACACTTATAACATTTCTCGTTTTTATACCTCTTTGTTTTCATTCATTTTAGTTGTTATTCAGCATTTTTCCGCGGGTTTACGAATGCAGGGCGGTTAGAAAGTTGGTATCATTGCGCTTCTGCCACCTACTGAGGTAGCGATGTAACGAGTTAAAATTTTAAAATAAAGCGATCATGCTATTGATGCGTGACGTGCACATATAAGTCTTGCGAATATTCTGCCAGGAAATCGTTCCGTATGGCTCGCGCTCCGTTTACACTGGGGCGCTTGAAAAATGTTCGTTTGACGCAAATACGTTATCTATTTTGGAGTTCTGCGTCAATGCCTCGGTGTTATCTGTATTCTGCAGTTTCGCGGTCACCCTCAGCAGCGTCTTCTCCGTTCAGTTTTCAGATACTTTTACCACATTCATTTTTTCTTTACTAATAGTAGGTGATAATTTAATGAATTTAGTCTGTGTGTTCAGTTTTCCTTTAAACAAGATATTTCGCAACGGCCAGCAGTTTAACAATGTATGAAGATTAACGATGTTGTGTAGTGGATTTTCTTAAGTAAATAAAATTAGGTAATCACGACAAACATAAATCATCAAATTTAATTGGCAAATGTCCGCGTGCAAAAGTGATGTATATTTCCTGTATTTTTGAATATTCTGTTACCTTCGATCAGCAGTGGATCGGACCAGACAATGGATAAAATTTTCCAAATGCGATGATATGTATCCCTCATCTATTTTTGGTTCAGTGGTCAGCAGTAAGAACCTGTCGGTTACCCGGACCTTATTACTGATATAAGACTATTATAAGACTGTTATAAGGAAATTGGAAAACCTCTCGAGTCTCTCCTAGCGTATGGTATATAACAAACCGTTAATAAAGCGGACGCTAGCCGAACATTTTAAATTATTTATTTATTGTTCATACTGAAAGCAGCGGTTATTATTAACACCACCAACTCCTTTGTTAGAGCAATTGATAGTAGTGGCATCTAATAATAATAATATTTTTTTTTGAGGTATTAACATTGTAAAGGAAACTTCCAACAAAAATTTATATGACTATGAAATACCCAATAATACAAAATTACGAATAAACACTTACATTACGTTAGAGAGTAGACTCGAACTCAACGCAACAGATATCGCAAAATGGAAATTTCAAAAGCATAACACTCGTTTGGTAAACATATCAAGATGTCCCTTCGGCAAAGAAAAATAAAAATAAAAAAATAAAACAACGGCTTTTCTGCTCCAGTATTTATTGACAACTAAAAAAAATAACACTTTAATAAAAATTTCCGATCAACTACGGATAGAATGATTTTGTTTTCTTAAATGTAACGAATAAAACATCACGCAAACTTTATATATATATTAGATCGTAGCCATCATCTTTATTTCAGCCCATCACCAGTCCACTGCCACCCCATAGAGTGCGACAAAAGTTTGTAGGTCTCATTTTGGGTAGCTTCACCATAGTTGCCACGCTTAGCAGGCGGGTTGACAACCGCAGTTTATTTATTTTGATGTTACAGGAAGATGCTGCTGCCCATCTTCTGGTTTGAATTTTCCCTCTAATATATCTTTCGACTTTTACGACATCTACGGGATGAGATTAGGTTGGTAGATTGTCTTAAGCCGCCAACACACGGCACATTTACGTGTTTACGAATAAACCTATTGTTTGAATATATACTTCATCGCTATTCACAGTAAAACATTTCTAGAAAGACTGTTTTATTCTCCTGGCGGATTCAGACCGCTTCTGTTCAAAAATGTTGTCAACTGCGCAGAATATTTTATAAAGCTGTAAGGTTTCCTCTTCCCGTACCCGACTCGTAATACGATAAAATTGGAGGAACGGTCAGAAGATGGCGACACGGTATGTCACAATAATATTTAAACCCAGAAACCAATAATCAGGTTATGCGCAATTAGTGGCTTCGGTTGCGATTCTTGGGACAGTACACTGACCACTGAGCCACAGTCAAATATATAATACTAGCTGATGACGACTTCGTCCATGTGGATACAGGTTATCTTAATAATCTCGCGGCAACTATTTGATTTCCCGGGATAAAAAGTATCCTATGTCCGTGTATAGGATGCAAGTTATCTCTGTGCCAAATTTCATCAAAATCGGTTCGGTGGTTGGGCCGTGAAAAGGTAACAAACAGACAGAGGGACGGAGAGAGTTATTTTCGCATTTATAATATTAGTATGGATGTATTGTGATTGTCTGTCCATATGTAATGTAATGACAGCTACATAGTGGCGTAATCATCGACGGCTTGATACTCGTATCTATGTATCGCTTAAAAACAAATAAATAAATATTAAGATTTTATACGCAGCTAAGGGATTTATAAAAAAAAAACACCGCATTACTAATAATGATTATGAGCCAGCAAACAAAAGATAAGACTGGTGGTAGGACTCCTATGGAGGAATCTGTTACGGTCCACCGCCCAGTTATTATGTTGCGAAGCAGTAGTGTACAAACATTACCGTTTTAGTCTGAAGGGCACTGTTAGCTAGCGTAATTATCAGGCACATGCGACTTAAAAACTGATGTCTTACGGTGACGTGCGTAGTGTGGTGCCTACAGAAATGTTCTGGATGACATTCTTTTCATTCATTTCTTGGATAAAAAAGAGGTTTGCAGCGAGGAAACTATTATCTATATCTCAATTTCTCAATTTACCGGGCAAAACAATCGCTTCTGTCTTGGCGACAAAAAGCCAACAGGACATTTAAAAGACCCTGTTATATTTATCTCAACTTGACAACAGCTGTATTCTGACATTGATGTATATATAATATTTTTAACTTATTTTATTTTCTTTTATACATACATAATACATAAGATCACGACTGTATCCCATAAGGGGTAATCAGAAACTAGGCACTCACTCAAAAACCAGATGACTCCCACAATCCACGTTTCACCAAAACAATATAATGCACTTAGTGTGATAGGTGGTGAGCCCATCGCCACCATGCGCTGTTGGGTGCACAGTGCAGTTTAATTCCTTACTCGCCTTTTACGAGATTCATTGGATGAGATGGAGTGGTAGTATTCTTTTAACGAGCCGCCACCACACGGCCCGTTTTTCTTTTATACACAGATAAAAAAGAAAATATTTAAATATAATTATGATAGGTGATTGAAGCATGCTAATGTGAATATAATGCATTAATTTAAAATTTATATCCGATATTTACAATGCAATTTACTAGTGTGCAAATGCAACTAACTAATAACAAACATGTCGAGAATTCAAGAGATAATCCAATAGGATAAGGTCAAGAAAGCAGTATTGATTATGTTATGTCCTGCTTTGACGTCAATCGAATATTTTATTCTTACGTGTTATTTATGTTTATCTAAAGAAATTTATGATCGCTATGAAGATAGAAAGAATGAATGAATGACAGAATATAAAACTACACGTGTATAAGAATGTTATAGCTAAACATTAAGTAATGGTTTAACTATTGGTAGAATTCCTATGCAAGAATTCGCTCGAGGATATAGCACCGCAGTGTCAGTTATTATGGCATGGTGTGCAAACACTACTGTGTTTTAATTTAAAGGACACTGTAACTATAGTCCGGCTGCTGAGGGAATGCGTTCCTGACTTATCTTTGTTGTTTTTTGTTTAACGTTTAATACATTTAGAGCAAAATTGATTTTATTGTTAGTTGACATAATTTTTAATGATATTTTTGGTTATTAGGGCAAGTAAACGATAACATTTTTATCGAAAAGTCTTCGCCTCTTCAAAATTACAACGTCTATTACTACGTCACTATCACGATTGTTATATGTTAATTCTATCACGACCTGTCAGTAACGCATTCTCTCAGCGGCCGGTTCAATTACGTGGTATATGTGAAGTGACTGACAAACTGATCTCATGGTCACGAGCGCAGTGCGATGCTATACAGAACTTTCCAATGGTTTCCATTCAAGTTACGCACCACCGCACTGTTATTAGTAGGGGTGGCACTTACTATCACGTGAATAGCGTTTAGGTAAAACTTCATTCATAATAAATAAAAAATAGCTTAGATTACTTTCCAAAAAGTCCTCTGCCTGCCAGTGAAACTTCCGTCAATAATTAATTGAGCCATTTCCAAAAAGCACTTATTAAAATTTTAAAAGAAATATTTAAACAGTCATGAACTAAAATTATAATGACCAGAACGCAAATTAAAGCCGGCGCGTAACACGTGTAGCATATCCCCTACTTTCTACAGATTTTCAGATTTTACGCAGGAACTCTATATATTTCCGAAATAAAAAGTAACTTAGATTACTCTTTGAAAAGTCCTCTACCTGACCCGTCTAAATCGATTCAGCCGTTTCGGAGATTAGCCGGGACAAACAAATAGACGGACAGACCAACATTTTAAAATGGCATGTTTCGACTTTCGGTATCCTGCAAATTACCATATCAGAATAACAAAAATCTTTATTGCGAAATCACAGGCAGACATTTCAACTTTAGTTATTTGTATAGATGAAAAGACTACACTGACGGGCTTGGGTAAATTATATTCAATGCGTGATGGCTGCATCGTTAAAAAAACCTTGTCTGGTGTCTAGGCCGAGGTTTGTGGAGTGAGGGGGGCGGGGGTGGCACTAGAATGGAGGGTACTATGTTTCCGACGTAGTATCGTACTACGTACATACGAGGGGTGATCCAAAAGTAATGATAATCAATAATAAACACAATGAATAAAATAAATAAATAAATTTATTTCTCAACATAGTCTCCTAGCAAGTCTATACATTTAGTCCATCTCTTTTCTAATCCTAAAATTCCCTTAGAAAAAAAATCTTTATCTTGACTCTCAAAAAAGTCCTCAACCGCGGCCATCACGTCGCTATCATCGTCAAATTTCTTGCCTCGGAGGTGTTCCTTGAGTCGTGGAAAGAGATAGAAGTCGCTGGGGGCTAGATCTGGTGAATAGGGGGGGTGTTCCACCAGCTCAAAGCCCGCTTCCTGAATGGCAGCCATGGCAATTGCAGCTTTGTGAACCGGTGCGTTGTCTTGATGGAACAGCACTCCAGCCCGCAGTTTGCCTCGCCTTTTCTCCTTAATAGCCTCCCGCAATCTTCTTATTTGTTCTGCATAGTAGGAGCCTGTAATAGTGGCCCCCTTTTCCAAGTAGTCCACCATGATTATTCCTTCAGCGTCCCAAAAAACAGACGCCATAACCTTCCCTGCTGAGCTTGACACTTTGAATTTCTTCGGCGTCGGTTCATCGGATCGTTTCCATGTCATCGATTGTTGTTTTGTTTCAGGATCAAAATGGTGGATCCAGGTCTCGTCCATGGTCACAAAACGTGACAAAAAATTATCCTTGTCTGCCTGGAACTTTTCGAGATTTGCTCTTGACATGTCGACTCGTTTCTTCTTTTGCTCGTCGTTTAACATTTTCGGTACCCAACGCGCGGAGACCTTTCTCATATGCAATTCGTTCGCAAGGATTCTTTGAATGCTGCCATATGAGATCCCTGTGACCTCAGCTACATGCCTGATAGTCACTCTTCGATCTTCCAATACAACTTCTTCAACTTTTTTCACATTTTCTTCAGTGAGGGACGTCGATGGGCGTCCTTCGCGGTGTTCGTCTTCCGTCGATGTTCTTCCCAACTTAAACTCCTTAGCCCAGCGTGCAACTGTGGAATATGGAGGAGAAGAGTCCCCTAATGTTTCCACCAAGTCGCTGTGTATGTCTTTGGTAGACATTTTTTTCAAGCAGAGGTATTTAATGACAGCTCTGATTTCGTGTTTTTCCATTTTGATGTTCACTCCTTGACAGTCCGTATTCAAATGAATGTAGCTCCCGGGAATCGTGGCCTATTTATATGATTTTTTTTCCCTGAACTAGTGGTTAACTGAGTAAGTGACTGAAATTTTTTTGTATTTTTGTGTGCACTAGAAATAACTGATTATCATTACTTTTGGATCACCCCTCGTAGGGTAGGTGGGTGCTACTTAACGTCGTTTCTCTGCACACTGAGTGATTTTGAATAGCTATTCTAGATAAATCACAAAATTATTTAGACAGCATTTTTACTACTTTACTTATAAAAGTGAAAGTCTTTATATTTTATATATTCAATTTATTTTCATATTTACCAAGTATTGTAAATCTAGTAAATGGTCATTTGAAGCTTAATTTAAAATGATGTTGTTTTATATTTTTCTTTTGACGTATTTTTCAATTATGATTAATTCAGTGATTGTATTTGTGTGTATTTAAAGACGGAAATTAACATTTTGCAGAGCAAAGTAAATTTAGATAACTTACTGTATTCTGAAAAAACTGAAGGACAGTTATTACGTATTCATACACAGGTACACTTGTTAAATAGTAATGAGAAGTAAAAAGTAACGATTCCCGTAATCACAGGCCAAGCATTCTGAGCAAGAAAGGGGAATGTATGTATGTCTCTCTCGTGCTTTTTCTTACTCGCTTTCCCGTTCGTATTGATCGTCGCCTAGACTTGTTGATCACTATGAATTCGGTCGAGGGTTGGACGTCCTCTGAACTAAAACTTAACTTCCTTGACAGCTTGACACCGTATTTAAATATCTCGTGACCACGTAGGTGTGCCAATACATATTTCACGTTTAAAAAAAATAAAAGTGTAAGTATTGTACTTGAAGTGAAAGATTTAAGCGGAAAAATACGTCTATACGATCAATGTATGTATTAAAAGAAAGATAACAAACTTTTTGGTTATCGTTCAATCCATTAAAATATATTACATATGATAAGAAATGTAATAATAGCCTACCCCAAACTGTAGATTGAATGGGTATTGATTAATTTAGGCTATAACGTTCAAGGCAAAAACAGATTTATATTATAAATCATTCATCGTTAATTGTGTCGCAGGTGCGTCAATTGTATGTATACACAAGTTCGTTGTCTCATAATTTTATCGCAATTAAAAGATAAGCACTGACGCAAATGTCTGTCGCCTTGTGTTTGTAGGTAAGCTGTTTAATAACAAAGGTGTTTGGGTAGCTAATATAGAATGTTAAAACAGTATTTTACTGATATTGAAGACACCTACCTAGAGTTAAAAAAAAGACGACTGACCTTATGGAATTCTAATAAAAAGTTATTTGTTATTAATTATGTTAATTATGAAATCCAAATGCAACAGTATCTAAGAAAGAGTAAAAAATAATATAAATCTATATCTAATAAATCGTGTAGATAACATTCCCCGTGCTACAGACTTGTTGCATAAGCGATATTTAGATCTCATAATTAAGTTAATTTAAAATCTATATGTTTACTAGGGAATACTTTTGGAAGCTATCAACTGCGCAGGAGATATTTTAGTACCGCAAGTGTACGCACGAACACAGAGGTTAGAGAACTCAGTCGTCCTGGAATACTCGCGTTCGATGTAACGCTTTTCCGCTAAAATCGGAGGTAGGTTATGATGTAGTGTAAGAGACACGATGATAATCATAACACAACCAGAGCCGAAAACTATTAAAGTGTGGTTTTGCAAAAATGTTGGGGCCGGCTGGGAATCGAACCCATTGCTCGCGGCGTAGTTGTCAGTTATTCTGACCTGTAGGCCACGCTGTCGTTTACTAGTACCTCAGCATGCGGTGGGATAATCAGGTAAAATATATTTCGGAACCTGCGACTTTGTTCGCCTTTGACTTTAAAATTTATATAACTCTAGGAAAATTTACGATATTACACAATATATAAAAGAAAAGCTAAATTAAGAACCTTAGACGACTTCTAAGGCACCAGCGGGATGATATGAGTGGCAGATTCTCCTACGATGCTACCTCACGGTATACTTTCGTGAAATGCTGTAAGTAGTGGCTTATGTTTTAAAACGTAAATACATCAATTCGTGGTTGATGCAGTTTGAAATGTTGCGTCACCCGAAATCCTATAAGTTAAAACGCATGCATCGGCTGATTGGACCGCTGTTTAAAATACATGTACGCAATATGACGCGATACGATCGAATCCATACACCTGTTGGGAGTTTTTAATGTTCAATGTACATTTTATACTCTTATCTAAAATCGTCTTATCACAATTATTTATTAAATGGACGTTATTTTTACCTGAATTACAGATAACATTATTATAACATTATTATACATAGATAAATATACTGGGCTTCGCTCGGTAAAAATCTTTTTTCATTATGGACCTAAGTACAGAGCACTAACTTGATCCAGTGCGGGTTAGCGGATATGCTTAGATATCTTCGTTTTTTTTCTGATACGTGCAAGTTTCCTGAGGATGTTTTCCTTCACTGTGAAACATGAGGTAAATAAGCATTTACAATTGTAATCCACAATTTTTGTTGACTAAAACCGGAAAAAAATCGAAAAAAAAAAACTTAAATACGTTAATCTTTTCAGGCTTTTAGGTATGGGTGAGACATGACATAGTTTTCCGAATGCTGTCCACTGCCATGTCAAATTGGAACCTTAATAAATATATGTAATTCGCATTTGTATAAGCCGCTTCTCGCATATAATATGTATATATATATATAAACATTCCAAAAACAAGATTTCAACTAGTCTATAGTTTTATGAGTATTATAATTGATCCACATAGAGGTTACCAAAATAATGGAGAATTAATCGGCACCGTTCTTGACGTTCGTAATTGTGCTGAAAACTTGAATTCAAATTCAAAAGTCAAAGTCAAACTTATAATTTCTTTATTCAATTTAGGCTTGTTTAAAGCTCTTAAGAACGTCAAAATCTACACCGGTTCAAAAAATGACCTTCTCAGAGAAGAACCGTTAAGAAACTCGGGGGTCTTTCTTTTTTCAATGCCTTATTACATAATGTAATTTATAGAATACAAAAAAAATTACATCATAAATTTAGTAGAGGGCTTTGCAATTGCAGAATATGAGTTATTTCCACACATCTTTGTCCTCTATATAATGATCTTTTTTATAATACGCTTTATCTAATAATGTCCTCTTGATAATTTTTTTTAAAATCCATGTCCAATTTTGTTTTACACTTTTAGATAAACATTATTTTAAATATTATTATAAAACTTTATACATCTACTAAGAAAAGACTTTCTTGTAATAGCCAACCTAAACATAGGAATCTCTAGCGTGTCACCTCTACATTCAGGATATAGTCAATTTTTTGGTAAATAAATTAATGTTTTCCGTACGTACATAATAGTTTTTTTATACTGTTTTCAATACTGTTTAACATACTGATGAAATTGTACATTGTATGTAAGAGATCTTCTACCATAGAGATCATATAGGTTGTCTCTACTCTTTCTAATTCCTTTAGTTGCCCACTCACTAAAGCATATTTTTTTACGAATAATAACGACCTTTCTAGTAAACACTTTATATATTCGTTAGAAATTGCATAAAAAAAGTGTAAAATATGCTATCAGGATCATTCAAAGAAAAAGTTAACAGAAAGATTAAACTTAAAATTGTGTTTGAATCGGTCAATTCTGTTCCTGGTCACAGGTCTACATTCAATTAATATACTGTCATTAATATTTTTGGAGTCCAAATGTATCTTTAAAGCTTTGTGATCTGATCTAACTCCATTTAATGCAGCTTTTTATTTAATATTTTTCAGCTAACTATAATATTATCAATACAGGAGGCACAACAGGGTGTAACTCTGGTTGGTTCAGTAAATACATTGTAGATTAAAACAGATAAAAAGTTAAACAAATCGCTTTTTGTCTAGAGTTTCACTTAACAGATCAATATTAAAGTCACCACAAATCACTACTTTTTTCTTACTTTTAGCAGAAGGTGGTCTATAAATACACATAAATAGATATCCTCCATTTCTGCACAAGCAATCTCACACTGAAGTTCAACAGAACACGCCACAATATCTTTTCTTTATTTAAATTTTAAAGTATTTTTAATAAGATTAAACAAAAACCTCCCATTTACTGTTGGTAGGATTCCTATGCAGAAATCCGTCTAGGTAAGTGCCACCCCAGGGCCAGTTATTCTGCCGTGAAGCAGTAGTGTGCAAGCATTACTGTGTTTCGTTTGAAGGGCACTGTGAGCTAGCGTAATCACTGGGCATTTGAGACTTAAGAATTGATGTCTCAGGGTGACGGGCGCAGTGTGGTGTCACACAGAAAGTCTTCAGTATTCTGGGTGACACAGCATTTGTTGTGGGCGGACACTGCACTTACCATCAGGTGAACGTTTGGCTCGTTTCGTCACTTCATACAATAAAAAAAGTGTTCTGTTGAAGTTACTGGCTACACAATTTTTTATATTAAATGTCATAGAATCATTTAGCCAAGTTTCAGTAGAGCATATGATGTCTACTTTATGCTTATGTAATAACAATTCCACATCTAAAATTTTGCCTGAGAAACGGTTAATATTTTGGTATAATAAATATAGTTTTTTATAGCATTGTTTCTCTTTTGTCAGCCTTACATTACTAAAAATAATTAGCCATAGCATTAATAGACACTCTATTTAATGCTATCTTGTCAGTATCTTGTGAAGCCCTTTACTTAAGTTTATTTTTAGAACAGTGAAACGTATTATGAAAATGGACGCCAGTTTTATTCCCTTGGCTCGATGCTCAATACAATTCTCCGCTGAAATACTGATAATAATTTATGACTTGATGATCAAATTAATACACTATGTGGATATTATACTTATTTGCGTCATACGCTGTGACATTTTTATTGATTTTATACTTAATACCGTGATATAAACATTAATGTAGAGGGATCAAGTGTCGACGGTATCAAGTGAGGTTTAAGATAAGGTGACAAGGCTTGTAAATGCTATGAATATGTCTACGTCGCAAACATAGCGATGCCGTTATCAATAAAAATATTATAGATAAAATTAGTCATTTCTTATAATTAGATAATATCGTGAAGCTAATAATACTTGATATGGTCCATTATTGACGTCATCTTTGTAGATTTTGCACGGCAACCAAGTTCGAAATGATTCGCCGTAAAAACAAAGTCGCTCACACATTTTCACCTTATGCGATTAGATCTGCACAGGTTCCGATGTAGTAGTGTGAGCCACGAGACAAACAAATACAACACATACGAACTCGGTAACTAATTATTTATTTATTTATTAGTGACATCCTTATACATCTATCATTACAGGTCTCAAACCCTATGCGATACTATTATTTGTGTTTTGCACAAATGTTGGCTCAGTCTGGGATTAAGAGAGAACCCAGGGGTTACTACTTTAAGATAGGAGGTAGGAGAGAGAGAGAGGTAGGAGGTACACATACCATTTAGCTACGTATTCGTTATTTATAATTTTTTTAAGGTAACGTTTAAAGTGCCCACTAATAATATACTTATTAAAGCCACTATTTAATTAAATATGGTATTTATTTATATTTGCATAATAAAATTATAGAGTTTTATTGATAAAGTATATTAACAGAAATATATAAGATTGACTAGAGTAAATATTTAACGACGGAACGTTTTCAGAATATATTTTTTATTTTACGTTAGTGGGTACTTTTGGATAACGGGATGCGTAATGACTATAATAAGCGTTACGTAAAACAATTTCCTGCTCTAATAGGTAAACACTTTAAATTTATCCTACGACACTTTATTTTATTTATTTATTTAATCTTAATTGTAACACCTTAACCTAAGGAATACAATGGGCGGACTTAATGCCTAGAGGCATACTCTGCCAGTCAACCCTGGGAGACTAGAAAAGTGATGGCAGGTGCAAATATATAAAAAATGTGGAGTCTGGTGTAAAAATATAAATACTATTGAATAATTATATAATAATATAAATAACCAATATATACACAAAATTAACATAGATAAATACATACATACAAATAATAAATATACTACACAAATAATACATATATAAACAAAATAAGAGGTGAAAATAAAACATCAGTTTGCCTCCAAATAGTGCTCCCTAAGAACTTTAGTAGGTACCGCCGCCGCCGTTTCTTTATTATTAGTCCACTGCTGAACATAGGCCCCCCATAGATTGTCACTAAAGTTTGCAGCTCTTATTTTGGGGGGATTTTTCCATAGTTGCCACGTTTGGCGGACGGGTTGGCAACCGCAGTTTATTTATTCAGATGTTCCTGGAAGATGCTGCTGCCCATCTTCTGGTTTTAATTTTCCCTTTGCCGACTTTTACGTCACCCACGGGATGAGATGGGGTGGTAGATTCTCTTATACCGCTACCAGACGTACGTTACATACGTTAGTAGGTAAACTCGTTATTAAAACTGTGTGTAAACCCCCACTTTCCCTTGTATCTATATTCCCTATTGAGCTAATCCCCTGATCCGTAAGTAAGAAACTCCGTAGTCTTAGGGCATTGCCTGCAAATCTCTAGCGGATAATCAGCTTTACCAGTATTAAGCTCGAAGCTTTAAAATATTGTGCTTTGATTTTCTTACCTTCAGAAATTACGAGGTCAATAAATCCAGACTTGCGCGTAACGTGTTAAAGGCAGTCCAAAGTTATTGACACTATCAACTCATTTAGCTTTTAGCTTACAACGGTATATAATACCACTTCGTATGTACTAAGGGAAGCGATTTCTCTCACAAAAGAGAGTAAAACGCCCCAATGTAAAGTTGTTGAGATCTCGGCGTTAAAACTAAAAGCTTCAAAACTTTGCTGGTGCGCGTGGGGATTTGCATATAAAACGATATATATGTTTTTTAAAACGGTGCTCACTAGGATTTTTCCTGTATCATGAGTGGTTTTAGACCTTTCTCATACACAAAACAACCAGACACGAAAGCTCCGCCGGGATTCGAACCCAGGACCTGCGCGGCATTGAAGTCGGGTACTCCCACTACGCCACGCGGTCGTCAATCAGTACGTAACGTAAATAACTTTCATGTTACATTTCGTTTAACATGAGTAATACTCATTAATTATTATTTATCATCAACGTTAAGTACATAATACAACTTATCAGTTTCCTAATCATTCACGTTGTCATTGACTGTTTTTTCCTGGTAGCAAGGAAATTATTTCTATAATTAATTTATTCTATCTAAAATGTATATTACATACATACATACAGTCACGTTTTCCATATAAGAAGTAGGCAGAGGCCACACAAGTAGCCCACCTTTCGCCCACGCGGAAAACGAGACGTGACGAGTGGCGAACCACATCGCCTTTTTTTCAAGACTGATGGTCTTTTTCAGCTTCGCTGAGCGCTGAGGGCACTTAGCCGAAACCTTTATTATGGGTAATTAGCGCAAGGATCCCCAAGAGGGGACATCGGCTTGGACTGTAACCCTGTGCGTGTAAGTAAGCTAACTCGAGGGCGCCCGAGAGGGCCGTACCACGGGTCGGTCAGTTACTTCTATCGTGCGGACGTTTTTAAACATCTAATTTTACCACCAATTCGAAATGCATAGAAGCTGGAGACGATATGGCGCAAGAAATTCCAACGACGCTTCTAGTCATAATTAAGATAAGGAAAACCAGCCTGAAGGGTGGTGTCGCGAATGATTAATATGTATGCTACAATGATTGAGTTATGTGTGTGTGTTAGAAAGTGAGAGAATCGCGATGGGTTGAAGTGACGGCACTTTGAACCAGTTGGACTTATTAGGCTTGAAAATTGCAATAGCCGAGACTACACGCTGGTACCGCATTGCTGCGGCTACCCTCGGGCTTTCCATTAGTATCCCTGAGTGCCTTTGCGAGGGCGGAAACATCGTTGCCGTTGAAGACGGCGGCGAAGCGACAGACTAGACCTAAGTTGCTCTCGTCGAAAGGTCGACTCGCGACGGAGGCAGGCGGTCGGTATGTTCGGCGAAGCCGAGTTTATGATGGACGCGGGGTTCGCGAGTTTTTTCCATACAGAGGGCGGATGGTTTGTCGCTTCTGGGCGCGGGTGTTTGTCTAACTGCGGGTCGTTTGGATTTCGGCGCCTTGGGTAGTTGGCTTGTGGCCCCCTATGTTACAAAGATACCTATCGGCATACTAAATACACATTACGAGTATACATTAAGTTTGTACTGTTCCCTTTTTGAATTTGTATTTTTGGCGCTACTGAAAGAATATTCCGATTGCCATCAGATGTTTATTCAGAGCTCACTCAGGCGTGTTTGTTTGACAAGTAGAAAACGAGTGAAAAAATACAAATAACGAACTGTATTGTGAAAACTGTAAACGGTGCCACCACCTGACCTACCCGACCTGATATGACGTCCTGCAATAAGAGGTATTAGAGAGGATTTTTTGGTGGTAGGATTCTTATGCAGGAATCCGTCAAGATAGCTACCACCGCAGGACGAGTTATTCTGCCGTGAAGCAGTAGTGTGCTAACATTACTGCGTTTCAGTTTCAAGAGCACTGTGAGCTGTGAGGGTAATCACAGGGCATATTAGACTTACGAACTGATGTCACAGAGTGATGGGTGCAGTGTGGTTTCACACGGAAATGTTCTGGGTGACACAGCATTTGCTTTGGGCAGACGTTGCACTAACCATCAGGTGAACGTTTTGCTCGTTTCATACTTTATTCATAAATAAAATACATCGGAGGTAGGAAAGACGCAAAGTCAGACATGGGGCAACCAAAATACAATCAGACCTGAAAACCAACCATTTGCATAAATTTTGGATGCGGCTAGGATTCGGCTGCAGGACCCGCGGGTTGGATGTCAGGTACTCTGATCATTAGCCACACGGATATTTTTTATGGAAGAACGTAAGCAAATCCTTCAACTGGTGGTAAGTGCAACGTCTGCCCGAAACTCATCAGTGTGACACCGCACTGCGCCCGCCAGCCTGAGACATCAGCCTTAAGTCTCATATGACCAGTAATTACGAGTACACTAACCATCGCCCTTCAGACCGAAACACATATTACACTGTAGCTTGATGGCAGGATATCTGCGGTTGTACCTACTTATACATATTGCTTGGGAACCCTACCATCAGTAAATAATATCATAAATTCTCAAAAAAAATTAACATGATATTTTACATTTTTTTTTACAAAAATATTTATTACATGGTAGAACGATGATTAGTTTTTTTTTGTTTGTGATCATTATTTTTTATACTTCTTTTGTATTGATTGATTCGATCTGTAAAATCGGATTTACTGCTGTAAACCATGAAGACCTTGATACTGCGTTCGATCCGTCGATATGACTTCACCTGTAGTGCGTTGCTAATTTATCAGTGCTGTTTTCCGTTCATACTCAAAGTAGGTATTTATACTGAAAATTGTGTTGTTATCTCTTGAAAGACTATTCTGATATATACTCGTATTTATATATACATAAATATTCTTTAAAATCATTCCAAGGATACGTGACATTTTAAACAGTTTATTCTCTGTACTCTGCACACTCAGACACAAAAACTACCAAACCAGCACAATTAGTGCAATTAGTGAATATGGTTTCATAATAAAGGGTTGTCACTGTGATCGACAATACCATCATGATATTCTTATCCATGTAACTCTTTCCTCGCACAAGACAGTAGAATATTTCATGGAAAAAATGACGGTACTAGTGACCGTGAGCTTGGGGCTATGTATGTTGAGTGGTGGGTGGAGGTGTTATAGTAACAAGTAATGGTAGTTTAAGTAACTAAAATTAATTGGTTTTGTTTGAATACACACGTATATGTATGTAGTTAAAGTTATCAGGACAGAAATCAAAGCTTTTATATATCTCTATATAATATAATCTATAAACATCCAACTTTTGGACCCGTATTTCATGATAATTTATTCGTTACCAATAACATACTTTTCTAGCCAGCGTTTTAAGAAACAAAAACTAAATGTATTGAAAACATTAAATGGATTAAAAAAAAAATTACGTCGTTTCTTCCATTATGTAAGCGATCCAGCCTCTTCTCGTTCCTTAACAACTCCTACCGGCGCCTTCCCGACTTACACTGTCCCTATATTGTGACTTTAGTCGGTTCAATAACATTTACGAATAGGTTATTGACCGACTGTCAGGTAAGTGCCAAGTAAAAAAATATGTAATACTTATATTACTATTCAATAAACATAAACCGGTAGCTCAGGGACCGGCCGCTCGCCTAAAATTTAATAATACGTAGGGGATCTCAATTCGATCCCCGGTGCCGGCACATCAAAAATTGTTCTGCAATTTTAAGTGCTGATTTAGCAAGTGCTCAGCGGTGAAGGAAAACATCGTGGGGAAATCTGCATTTTTGAGGAATAAAATATCCCTCTCAAAAATTGAGAAGAGGCCTGTGCTCAGCAGTGTGACATTTATAGGCTGTTACTTTAAATTTGAACATCGAACAAGATATACTCGTATATTTGTTTAGAATAATCTACGCCAGTAACCGATAGTGAACATTCTGCACTTTTTTTATTGAATTTAAATAACTTCAATGATTATTACTCGAACTATATTTGATTTTATATAATATATTTGATTTTTCACATTAACGCAATATAAACTGCAATAACGAACTGCGACTGCGCTTTTAAGGAGGGAAGTTTAATAAATATTTTGTTTATTTTTCTTTAGCAAAACTGCTCAAGACGTAATGAAAATGTGATTTTACTTCAAACTTTTAATTTTTACTTCATTCGTTAATTAAAATAGCGAAGTTAATAACAAGAAATCATTAATTTACTGAAATGAAATCGTTGATCGCATGGATTGGCACAGAATACGCATGTCTGTTGATACTGAAGACATTGATTTATTATTTCTGCAATAACTCTGTGAGCAATGAGATATTTGCTTTAATTGGTTCGTTTAGTCGCTTCTTTCACCCAGCCAGAAAATTAAAATAAAACAGTTGCTCATTTTATATCATGATTTAGCTGTAAGGTTTAAACTGAATGAACTTTATACAAATAAAGGCAAGATAAACGGGATATACAGGATATTATTACACTTAGTTTTTTGAAGATGATACATTTAAATTAAAAATGATTACAAGAGATAATATGCAGATATATTTTATCGTTAAAATTTTAGTTTTATTTTACAAAAATGTTTTTTTACTTCCTTTAGGCACACAGACAGCATTTTAAAATATAATAGGATAATCATTCGCTATGTGTTTGTGAAATTGTTTTTGATTCGTGTTTATTTTGCATTTATTATTTATTTCAAACTAGCAATTTTAAATATATACGTTCCAATATTCGCGTATCGGAAAAAACATTTGAAATAATAATAATTTATTTAACCAAAACCAAAAAAAGCTCACTTTACACACAGATTAAAAATATAGGACAATATTGACAAAGCGTTAAATATTTTTTTATATATTACATCTTTTTAGCAGCCGCCTAACACGGCTGCTAAAGACCTGAGTTACTGCTGCTTAAAAGAAATAGGTTATTAATTTTAGCTTATATTATTTTACTGTTTACCTCTATATTCTGTACGACTTTGTCTTTTTTTTATTATTGTATAAAGTGACGAAACGCCAAAACATTCACCTGATGGTACGTGAAGCGTCTGCCCATAACAATGCCTAGAACATTTCTGTCTGACACCACACTGCGTCCGTCACCCTGAGACATCAGTTGTTATTTATAATTTAATACTGTCTATTATCATTTTACTTGTACACCTGAGTCGGATTATTAAAAAAACATCGAACGCCAATAATATTTAACATAATATCATTTTAAACTCCGTTAAGTCTACGGTGTGCTCGTAGTCCCTTAGGAAGAGAGAAAAAGCGCGAGACCCACTTCGCGCGTAGAACCGTGGCAGCCGCACATCTCAGGGGAACATAAATTAAGGCCGGATCGTTTTTATTTCTGGTATATATAGTGTATAAACTATAATTTTCTAAGTTGGAGGCCGAAGCGAGTAAATGGCACAAATATAAGTTTCAAAGACGTATTTGAGCAATTTGCTGTGCCAAAGAACATACTTTTAAATAAGGTCAAACTAATAAATAAGTTTACCTTATTATCTTTATCGCGCGATATTATTGGTTTCGCTCTTAGCGGATGATGTGCAACAATGAGCCGCGACGTGCCAGGCATTTACGATAATGCTTTCGTGGCGAAAATTATTCAACTGACAGAGAAAATGTGATACAGATGAATGTTTGTTTTTCGTTTGGTTATCTTCATAGTTATTGCTCTACGTCATCACAATCACCAGCTTCTATAAAGACCACATCTGGACAAACGACTTTCCATGGCTGGATCTTCTGCAGTGGTCGACGCTTGACAGGCGGATTGACGAACGTAACACAGACATCACGCACTTAAGAGGCCACATGAAATCTCACGGCAGGTGGCGGAATAACTGCCTTGAAAAATATCAGATTGAAAATACACAGACTGGAGACGGGCAGCAGCGTTTAAGGTGCGAAGTGTCTGGTACCGCGATCACCGATCCGACTTCTAATCGTAAAGATTACAGCAAATCCTTCCTTCCTGAGTGAGGCCTATATCTAGAAGAGGAATATTAAGCCATATTTCAGAAGCCGTAACATTTTCTAGCGTTTCCCTCAGTCGACTCTTGCTACATCTACGGAATGAGGCAGGTTTAGGCATATACCACTATGCCGGGACCATACAATATATTTATTATTCTTCAAAATCGAAATCACAATTTCTTTAATCAATTTAAGCTGGTTTAAGTTCTAATGAACGCTTATTACTGTGATAATATTTTGTAGGCTAAAAGTTAGCAGCCATTAATGTTTGTAATATGTTCGACTAAATGTATAAATTTGGAGATATATCTGAATTTAGAATCCTCTACCAAATATATATTATACAATCACTAAAAAATACGCTTAGTTGATAAAACATTGCATAAACACGGTACGTTTCCAGATAACCGTAAACCAATCTACTCGTATCATTGACGAGTCCAAAATAATGACAGATTTAGTGACGTAAAGAAAGATACAATGGGGTCAATGTCGAAACGTATGACCGCCAGTTCAATTCGCAATGCTGCAAATACTCTTCGCGCCCTGTTTTCTGCCGTTGCCATCATTTCTAAAATCAGAAATGTCTGCTTAGTCGATTCCATCGCTCGATAGAGTTGCGGATCAAAAGTGCCGGAAATATGGAAGGCAAATACGACCTATTTTAATCATAGTTTAATAGATTTTTATTTTTCAAAATGATTAGCAAATTATTGCTGATGTTTGTAAAGTAACAAATGCTGTGTCACCCAGAACATTTCTGTGTGGCACTCATCAGCGCCAGTTTCCCTGAGACATAAGTTCTTAAGTCCAACACTGGTATTGAATAAAATTAAAATTACTAAACTTTACACGCACCTATCAAAAATAGTTTTTTTCTTGTTCTTAGACGTTGCTGACTCAGCATCTCCGGGCAGTCAACGTTGCTAATTGCTAGTTTAAAAAATATACCAAAGCTGCTTAACGCCTCCTTTCATATAAGATTAATAAATTAAAGAAAACGCTAGAACGCTTTTGTACTCGCTAAATTCCATATATATAAATTTTATTATTCTATTTATAATGTTAAATAGGATAATTCCTAAAATCTTTTTTTTTCTTCTTAAGTCTTATAAATGTACACATTTCTTTGATGTAACTTTCTTTTATGAGACCTTTTATAAGTCGTCGGTGGCGGGAGAGGTCGCCCCAATCACGTCAATTGGCTCAATCGTCTGGGGCAAGTGACGTTCATTCTGACGTCAGTGCCTCTTTGTCTGTGTGGATACAACTATCCACTACATAACTGTACACCGATGTAGCAGCGACTAGCGAAGCGGGGAAAAATATTTTTTTATGTAATCTATGTTCTAGGTGGCCAGGTGAAACGATTATTTTAAAAGATATACGTATAATGTTATATATGTACTAACGTTCTGCAATAGTTTCTTTTGTTGTTTTGTTTGCCACATAGAGCTGACATATTGGTACGTATAAGAGTACGTAAATTGTATCATCACTGCCCAATCACTACTGTTTTAATTATACTTGAGATATCATTCGAAAATGTATTTCCATGTTGATGTGTATTGTTAAGGCTAAGGACTGTCAGGACGCTTTTTTAGCAATAATTAGTTTGCTAGTTCTACTATACTTTTTTTTATAAGAAAAAGATTTGGTTTTTATTGGTCAAAGTGATGGAACTAGAAACCGTTAACCTGATCTTAAGTACAACATCTGCCCAAAACAAATGTTCAGAACATTTCTATATGGTGCTGTGCTTAAGACATAAGTTTTTAAGTCTCATATGCCCAGTGATTACACTCTCAGTGTCAGATCGAAACACAGTAATGTTTGCATACTACTACTTCACGGCAGGATAACTGACCCTGCGGTGGTACCTACCTAGGCGGAGTCCTGCATAGAAATTCTACCACCAGTTTGATACGAAATATGAAAGCGTTGTCTTTCCCAGTCCGAGCAGACTCATACATAGCTCTACTACGTTAGCGTCGGCTTAAGAAATAACAAAATTAAACTCAGCAGCCTAGAACCAGTATTTTTACTTTTAACTTGCGTAATTTTAAACACGCACGTTGGTATCCAATTACTTACTTCTTTTATACAACAACGCTTTGTATTAAACATTTAGGTGAAATACTAGCTGACGTACTGTACGTGACGTACGTAGCTGAGGTACTTATCTTATTTTCTTTTTTTATTTAGCCACGGCATTGTATTAAAAATCTACGAGTAGTTTATTTCTATTCGCTACTTGCTAGGATTTGTGACCTACAATTAACCGTTCAGGGTCTTGTGGACATAGAAGTGAGCTGCCTAAGCTCACTTTTACTGCTAAGAGAAAAACAGTCAGCGTATTAAAGCTTGGGATTCATATAAGAGAGTTAGTAGAAGGAATTAGCAACAGTGGTAACAGTCGTCAAGCCTCGCATGTGACCATTGCGTTAAAATATTTGAAAGGCGACTTTAACGACACCGAAGGGAAATAATAGGATAATATATGTGTTACGTCACCACCGCGTGTTAAATGGGTATATAATTATTTAACGTATATTGAAGTATATTAAGTTCAATGTACGTGCTAATATTTATGTATATTCAACAATGTATATATATATATATATATAGTTTAAGTTCCGAAACGGTCTATTATTACAGTTTTTGATAGACATTTCTTTTAATTGTTACAGGTAGCAATTAAGATAATAGATAAATCACAATTAGACGCAAGCAATCTTCAGAAAGTCTACCGAGAAGTGGACATCATGAAGAGGCTGGACCATCCCCATATTATTAAGCTTTACCAGGTAAGCCTCCCTCAAGTTATGTTTGAATAATATTTGATATTTCACATTAAAAAATTGATGGGTCCGTGTATATGAGATACATTAAACCATTAATAGGACGTGAACATTTTAAAGTTCACATGCGTTAAGTATCTTCAAAGTTGTTAAAAATAAAATTTGTTTATACAATATTAAACGATATTTATCATAAACTATACAAACTATTTTGTGGCGGCTGCGGAAGAGGATCTCTCACCCTATAGTATCCGATGAAGCTGTAAAAGCCGAGAAGGCTAACAGCAATTACATCACCGAAAATATATATCTCACCCTATATCATCTAAAGGTGAAGAGAATCTTCGCATCAGATTTGTGGCGGAACAATTGTTGCAGACCTAAATTTTCCAGATCGGTGACGGATGGAGTCTAGTAATGCGATTGCTAGTCTGTCTGCCAACCGTGATGTTTATGGCGAATCCCGCTAACTTAGACGAGGCTTATTTCATTATCAAGGAACGAAATGACTCTACTAAATATGTTTGATAACTAATAAATTCGGAAAAATGCGGCATCGAGAAATGTAACCTATATATATATGTATATTATATACAGGGTCATTCGTAATGTCCTATACATCCCCGCAGGCTGGGCTTAGGAACGATGTGTATATGCCCCAAAAAAATATAATGAGCCTCGTAGCGTGATACCTGTAGGAGATATGTCGACTTAAAGAATTTGCTTAAAACTCATAGGTGACTACTCTGTTATATCGCAGGTACTAGGATATCTCTATCATGAAGCTTAAGGAAATCTCTTGCGAAGTAAATCTGTTAGTACGACGCCAATGTTTTTCGACCTTATATATAGTTACTAGGGTAACAAAAATAAATGGAGAAGAAAACGTATTTTGAATTTGTCGCGTTCGGGGCAACGACTTTCTGAGTTAGGGTCGCGTAAAGTTTTACATAACAAATAATTTTAGAGTTTTGTATGGAAATTTTGTCATTAAAGCTTCACCGTTGTGTTTATCAGATCAAAGTAGCATGGGTAGGTGCCGGAATGTTACATAATTATGAATTACGTTGTATATATATACAGTGTGATTGTGCTCTCCTTCCCAGAAAAGTTAGAGTGTCATAGGTAGCTGAAATTTCACCTACCTATCACACTCTACTTTTTCTGAGGAGTAAACGAAAACTGTATATATATGCTTTAAATAAAATTATATACTCGTTTAATTAAAAACCATTATAACAACAAATTCAATTCATATTTACCTAAATGTATTATTATTGACTCAGTTTGTTTTTTTTTAATCTGCATCTGTTTTCACGAATGAATCACAATAGCCAACGTTGCGGCTATTTCACGGGGTAACAATGTTATTATATTGGGACCGGGAGGTCAGTGATCGCATTAAATAGAAACTCCTGTATTTAGCAGCACACGGTCACGTAACGGAACCGACAATGTTGATTTCGAAACAACTGCACAGGCGATTAAATATATTATCACTATCTATATTTCGTGGTAGCTCAAGGTCTGGGCTTTCATATCAGCCTTAAATGTCATAGTATGCGAGTAACCTGAGTACCATCCCCGCTGCCAGCATTATCTAAAATCGTTTTGTAATTTTAAATGCTGATCCACCATGTTTTGAAGGAAAACATCGTGAAGAAACCTGAATGCCTGAGGAATAAAAATATTTTGAGGACATGTGAAGTCCGCTTATCCGCATAGGAGCAGCGGGCGGATTCTACCCGGCTCGAAACCCTTCCCAGAAATGAGAGGAGGCCTGTGCTCAGCAGTGGGACTTTTATAGGCTGTTACTTTATCTATATTATACACGTATCATGTATTTAACTATTGTAGATGTGCATTGTACATTTTGTAAATATTTACGTAAGAAGGTACCTATGCCTTATGTCTTATGTCTACATAAGCAGCACCGACTTGTTACTTTAGAATTAATAAAAATGCTTGAGTTGTGATTGGCTGTAATTTTAATGATGCTGAATAGACCTGAGATAAATATGAAAGAAAGAAAAATTTAGTTTAATGTCTAAATAATTTTCATGTTTTATCCTATTGTCTAGCTGACAGAAAGATGAAACAAATATATAATTTTTTAAGTAAAGGGGATACAAGAGCACTCATTCCATCTAATCGAAGTGGTTTACTGACCCTGGACTGCAGCTTCACGAGAATAAGATACAATGTCTCGTTGCACGTGATTGGATTTGATATTACTCGTGAGTATTACGTACTCCTCTCTGACGCCGTTACCGTATCGTTACGGTTTCGTCCAATGTAAAAGTGACAGTCCGTTAGCCATCAGCGGAACAAAGTGTGATTTAGTGACTTACTAGGTCGATTGACTGTAAACATATAAGTAGCATTTGACTGATACGCTGTTTAAGCAAGATCCGCACGACCGATCACGCTCGTCACATTTATAACGCTTGACATGTTTGCACTCGTGAAAATCTAGGACATCATTTGAGGTTGCGTCAATAAAAATGACTAGTATTTATGTTTCTGCATATTCATAATAGACTGAATTTCGAAGACATGTGCAATCCGCATACCCGCATTAGAGCAGTGTGGCGGATTCTTCCTAGCTCCAAAACCCTCTCAGAAATGAGAGAAGGCCTGTGCTCAGCAGTGGAACATGTTTTAGGCTGAAACTTTACTTTTTTTAATTTTTATTTACATTGTTTTACTAAATAATTAGAAAGAATGTCTGAGATATTATGTACTTTTCATTAATAATTCAATAGTATACTTAGTTAAAACTTACATGTTTTTTGTTTTTGGGATAAACTGCCTCATTTCCTTTTGTAGGTTGGTTTCAACTCTCGATTCCTTAAACATGACTTTTGTCTTTTGTTTTTAATATGAGAAAGTGATGAGAACATTCACCTGATGGTAAGTGCAACGTCTGCCCATAACAAATACTGTGTCACCCAGAACATTTCTGTGTGACACCACCCTGCGCCCGACCATGTCAGACATCAGTTCTTAAGTCTCATTTGCACACTAATACACTAGCTTTCAGTGCTCTTCAGACCGAAACACAGTAATGTTTGCACACTACCGCTTCACGGCAGAATAATGCCACCACATTATTCTGCCGTGTACCTACCTAGACGGATTCCTGCATATGAATCCCACCACCAGTAGTTCATGATCAATACTGGTAGCTTCGGTCGTGGCTACTCACCGATATAGGAGAATATCGGTTTGACGATTTCTGTATTTGTAATTTAGATTTCTATTATTTGTCCGCTTATTCACATATTGGAATATGTACCTATCACGCTACTTTCGGTTGATTGTCTCAGACCCGGCTAAACCCTTAATAATAAATTCTTGAAATAACAAAGTAATTAATGTACTTCAAATTTTTGTCTACGAATATATTATGTACGCAAACATAAAAATATAAGTAACCTTAATTACAAAGCGATGTTTAGAAAGTACGAGTATGTACTAGGAGCAAACAAAACCTAATAATGCCAGATACTGGAGTCCACAGAGTGCGTTTACTCATTTCTAGGCCATTGTGGGCGTTTATATAACAAATCAGTTATAATACCAGTAAGGATTTGTAAATTAGAGTTTTGAAACTATGGTATGGCTAAGGTTGCAAGACGCACTAAGCTAATCTAAGTTTTCTAGTATTACAACCAATTTCACTGTTGAGCTCGAATGTATAATTTGATGTCCGTTTTCGTCTGACCATTTGCACCAGCTCCATTTTGATCGCGTTTAGGAAAATCGAGATCAAATTGTACATGAAATGTCACAATCTTATACAAAAACTCGATGCATTTCGTATTTTGCAATATCTTGACGACATCAAACAGCCTGTTTTTATTCGCAGTTTATATAAACATTACGAAATAACAAAAAATGTTTTTGGGTTTTCATATTTGTACAACAGCTCTTTAAACGCGTTTATAGAGTATTCGTCGAAAATTGGGCGTTCAGAATTTGAACCGCGTTTTGATTTAGCTGCGTTCAATTGACGTTGGTGAAATGCAAACTATAAGAATGGTACCCTGAACTTAGTTAAACTCTTACACAGGGTTTAACTTGAACTGATCGTGTTTAGTTTCTTCGGTGAAATTGGCTCTTAATGTCGGTTAAAAGACAATGTGTTTTAATTTTATAAAAACTTACACTTATATAAACTAGAAACAAGGAATCTTGTAAAACAAACACTGTACGTGTCATGCTTCACATAACAATAACACATTGTAGCTAAGCTGACGACTGCACTGTTTCCTCATGCATTACTTCCGCATACAGGAAATAGTTGTTTTTCATTTCTTGCTCAAAACTCTTGCGGATATGACATAAGTAGATACTCCTTACGCAAGCTCTGAAACATTATTACTTGTATAAAACATAATATCCACTTATACATTTAATTGTAATACTATTTTGCTGGTAATGAGTGTTAACTCTCAAGACAACATAAGAAAAAAAAATTATAAAATGTTGTAAAACATGAAAGTTTAAAGGAAGGAACAGACCTTCGTGGTGATAGTAATAACAATACAGACCATTTGTTTAATGAAAATAAATGAAGAGACGAGCGAATCATTTATCTGGTGGCAAGTGTCAGTCCACACATCATTCTGTGTCACCCACAACACTTCAGTGTAGCACAGCACTTCGCTCAACCTGAGACATTAGTTTTTCAGTATCAGTTTTTCAGTTTTCAGTATCATATTTTTTATAAATACATTTATGTATGTATATTCAGATGATAAATCTACCGGATTAAAACTTTAAAATACCACTGAAAATGAAAATAATATTTAAGACCTAAATTCATTTTCACATTTTGTTTTTAAATGTATATTTTCCTGTTCTCTTTTTTATAAAAAAAACGATGCCAGTATCAATCAGCCTCATCAGCATTTCTCCTGTAACGTGGGTACGTTTTACAGACATAAATTTCAGATGCACAACATAACCACATCCGAAAACCAACAATTTGTATTTTTGCTAACATGTTAGCTCCGCCTGGGATTCGAAACCAGAACCCACTGCATAGAAGTCGGGTACTCTGACCGTACTGTGCCGTGTGGTGGCGGCTCTTTAAAAGAATACTACCACTCCATCTCATCCAATGGATCTCGTAAAAGGCGAGTAAGGAATTAAACTGCACTGTGCACCCAACAGCGCATGGTGGCGATGGGCTCACCACCTATCACACCAAGTGCATTATATTGTTTAGGTGAAACGTGGATTGTGGCAGTCATCTGTTTTTGCAGTGAGTGCCCAGTCTCTGACTACCCCTTATGGGATACAGTCGTGATCTTATGTATGTACTCTGACCTCAGTCACGCGGTCGTCAATGTTTTATTTTAGTTTTATCACGAACGAAGTTCACACAAACAGAAATACCTTCTTATGTTTTAATTTGAATTTTGTCTCGAGTTACTACTGTCTGGGATATTTTTTCTGTACTGGTATAAATTCCACGTTTTATTAAAGATTTAACTTAAGTGCTTTAATATTCGGAATGCTCAAAAAGTCACGTACTTAATTATACATTTAATTAACGGAGGTTTGTAATCCAGGTCACTCAGCTTCAGTATCCATCCATACATGTACAAGTTAACATACGCGATGCTAATTAGAGCCACAAAGGCGTCACATGGTACATACATTAGTGAGTTTGGGACGTTTGACGACGACCGTTTGTACCTCGTCCCAAACATGGTGAGTTAATTGATTTGTCGTGCATCGCCCCCTCAAAACTGGTACAGTCGTAAGCGCTAGTGTATCATTACGATAAAACTTACACACATCAATAATATTGAAAAGATTGTAGATTCATATGTCATTTAGTTGTTGTTTATCTCCGGTTACATCCTAAAAAACATGAAATTTCCGTTTCCGTAGTAGTACTTGATAGAATTAGGAGAAAATCAAAAAAGTAGTAATGTTTGTTACATGGATATACTCTCTGGCAATATAATGCATCGGCCTTAGCAGCTTACTTATAGTCCCCTTTAGTCTACACAACCAATATACTCCTTAGATGGCGCTATACCTAGTCCGGCCATAAGTTCTGTTACAAATGAAAATGCATTTTTTAATGAAGTAATGTAATACTATTCAAATTTATACGTACTACTTTTACGTTTACTGGTGGTAGGAGTCCTATGCAGAAATCCGTCTAGGTAGGTACCACCCCAGGGCCAGTTATTCTGCCGTGAAGCAGTAGTGTTCGGTTTGAAGGGCACTGTGAGCTAGCGTAATCACTGGGCATTTGAGACTTAAGAACTGATGTCTCAGGGTGACGGGCGCAGTGTGGTGTCACACAGAAATATTCTGGGTGACACAACATTTGTTGTGGGCGGACGTTGCACTTAACATCAGCTGAACGTTTTGCTCGTTTCGTCACTTTATACAATAAAAAAAAAATACATATTTATTAGTCTGAGCAAAAAATAAAAAAAATATTCTATTCGAAATGGCCACCTTTGGCTTTTATACAGGCCTTTAATCTGTTTGGCCGCGACTCTATGAATTTACACACTGTTTCAAAAGGAAATTTCGCCACTGCTTACTCCAAAGATTTTTAAGAGACTCAATGTCGTCGTTTCGTTTAGAGCAGGCCATGTCCTCTAAAACTGACCATAATTTGAAGTGTAAAGGGTTGAGGTCTGGGCTAGATGAGGGCCAGTCTTCAGCTCTTACAAAGTCCGGAACGTTGGTTTCGAGCCCGGCTTGGATAGTCCGTGCCTTGTGACCAGGTGCAGAGTCCTGCTGGAAAGTCCACGGTATATTTTTAAAAAGTGTATTGCTGAGAGGTTTCACAACATGATCCAAGACTGTATCTTGATACACTTTGGCTGAAGTTTTCACTCCTTTTTCACAAAAATGTAGTTTTGTGACTCCTTGATAAGACACTCCCCACCAAACCATCACTGACGCAGGATGATGACCACGTTGTACCTTTCTGACCACTTGAGCAGCTTCTTTAGAACTGTGAGCGTACACTTTATCATTTTGCTTATTGTAGTGTTCTTCAATCGTGAAATTTTTTTCATCGGTAAAGAGGATATTTCTGTGCCTTTCACCTGCATATCGCGACAGAAGGCATTTTGATCGATCCATCCTCTTTAATAGATACAGGGCATGTCCTGTATATCGACGTTAAGCACCGAGCTTCAGGTCTTGTTTTATAATACGCGACAGACTCCTAGCGGGAATCTTCATTTATCGCGATAAGATTTTTTGCTTCCTAATGGGGTTTCAACGAATTCTGGATTTAACAGCATTAACAGCCTTTGTAGTTATAACAGCACGCGGCCGCCCCGATCTTTTCTGGTCTTCGACAGAGAAATTGTTGTTGTATCTGTTTATAGTACGATATACGAACATAGGGCTGATACCAAGCTTTTGAATTGTCTGGAATATGACCGACGGCTCCATACCCACTTTGTGCAAGGCGATCACTGCAATCCTATTTTCTTGAACACCCCATTCCATATTGTAATTTGATAATGAACACGAAAAAAATATGTGAATTGGCGCAAAATCGAAAGAAGTTTTTAAAATAATATACGTGTTCCAAATCCAAAATGTTTGAGATTAACACAAATGTTATAATTTTAATGTAGATTTCAATTATAATTATAATCGAAAATTAGGAATAAATGATTTCCATTTCTAAATAGATGTTATTTACTTGTCCTCCTGACTGTACGTTGAATCCACGTATCGCACCGTACACCTCACGTGTCCCATGTGTACGCTTGTTTGCGTATCTTAATTACTTAAAGAGGCGACCTAAATAATTTTGAGGCGAATCTTAGGTATTTATATTAACGATTTCTATTTAATTGATTTATAGATTAAACCAGTTTTTGGCCAGTGTCGTTTATACATCATTGCTAAATGTTACATTTGTATGTTGGAAATTTTATATAACATGATTGATTTATTGTGTTATTTCCATTATTTCGACAGTATTAGAAATAATTATTAAATAATTTAAGATGGGAAGGACGGTCCTTAAGCGAGGCATCTGTCTTTTCAGCAGTGGAATGTAATGGGATGAAATTATGATATAGTCAAATTCGTACCCTTATGTAAATATAAAGATGTTAGTTTATCTTATTAGCATTTGTTACATGAGCTTTACTTAAATATTTTTCCTTAAGTATATCAAAGTTTTTTGAATGTCATGTCATTAAAGAGAACACCGAGTGGATATATGTTTCGATTTAAACATGTTGCCCATTAACGATACTATGTGATAACTCCATACTTTGACGCGTCGAGCTCACAGAAGTTAGCTCCGTTTTCTCTTATTTTTTTAAATGAAGACAGACGACGGTGAAGACTATACTTTTGAATAGTTCATTTTACTTTGTCGTGGTCGAAGGCTTTCTTACATTTACATTACACACCGTAGCTTGAGACGATGCAGACAATTAAGCCACAATTGTGGCTTTGTGACTTAACGGCTTAAAAGTAGACACGAATTTATCACTTTTTTATGGCGATTAAAAACATAGTAAAATAGAATAACTTACTAATTAAAAAACTGAATAATTAAAAATTGTTTGTAAGAATGCAGACTGGCTCGAAATTCAGAAGAGTCTCATACTATAACAAAAATAAACAGAAAAAATTGTAAATAATTTAATTTAACATAGAAGCAAAGCAGGGTGGCCGAGTTAGAGAGCTTGTGACTGGTCAGATCTCTGATCGGCTGGTACACACAAGGTATGATTACATTACGACAGCGAGTCTTAGTGGTCAGTGTATCTGACTACTACGCCGCGGGTCCGGGTTTTGCGGTAAAACTCAAACTGTTTGTTTTCGGGCCTGGTTGTGTTGTTTCGGTGTCTCTGACACTGCATCCTTGCTTATCTCCGATCTTATCGCAAGAGCGTACCATCGAGCGCAGGTAGGTTAGGATGAGTGAGTGCCTCTGTGTTTGAGTGCGTACATTTGTGGCACTATAATTTGATGCGTCGACCTCCTGGTCGAGTTTTGACCACGGAAGCTATCAACTAGCTTCCGTGGTCAAAACTCGACCAGGAGGTCTTCGTCATCATGACTGCATAGCATATGTCCAGTAGTAGGCAAACGTTGGCTAATGATAACGATCTTAATAACGTCCTTTAATATTATATTACAGTTAGTATTCATAGAACAAAACTAAACATAGCGGGAGAAACAAGTCACTTACCACTTGCTAAATGGTATTTACTTATCGATAATCAAGATTTAAAACGAGAGTTGTAGCGTTTTGAGAAGGCTAAATGATAACCTCGTTACAAATTTAATGATCAATGGCCCATTAACTGTTAGCACCAGCTTAATAGCGCCGTTGAGCGATACAACAGCGTTTCGAAACAATGGATATTTCTCAACGAATTTGAACCGCATGAATGATCCAAGTACAAACAGTATTACAAGATTACATCATTGTATACAACAGGTGTATACAAATATTTCTATCTGTCCGAACGAATGCGGCCGAATTGCGGCGTGTCCTTAAAACACGGGAAGGGATCGTTTCCGTCCGATGTTATCATCGAACGACCAAACATCCGCGTCTGGTGTTTTCAAACCGCAATTATACGTAATACTGGTTTATAGTGTGGATCCGTATAGATGACGAATGTAAACCACTGCTTCTATTTCTAATGTTAAGTGACATAACTTTTGCGTTTGCGGCCTTAATTACTATAGTCTGAAAAAAATCTTTCAACATTAAGACATTGCAACATTCAATTTAATTCAGGTATTTAGTTAACTTTGAACAAAATAGATGTTCGGTACTGAGACCGGTTTACAGACAAATAAATTATACAACGATGACCGCGAAAGAAGAGACAAAAACATTGACTCACTGGATATTTATAATGGTTTTAAATTTTATGACTTCGCGGTCGGTTCATGGGCGAAGTGTGTTTAAACTCTCCGATAGATAGTTACGCGTCGGAAACATTTGGGCCCTAATAAATCAACAGTGAAACTGAATTAGGACCAGCGTCATATAACGTTAACAAAACTTGTAATAGCTAATACGAGTATTACAAGTTTTGTTAACGTTATATAATATAATAATAAATTTTCGAAGACTGACCGAGTCTTCGAGAATTTATTATTTTTATGACTTTACTGATATCGTACGATAATACTTTCGATTTTTTTTTTGTAATATTTGTATATGCTACTACTGAGCCGAAGGTCACTATGACTTACGGGTCAGTGGTAGCGTAATAGTATTCTGTCTGATGAACCGAGGGTCCTGGGTTCGAATCCTAATTGCCAATATTTGTGCTACACATAACACACTAGTTTTCGTGTCTTCCTTAGCTTCGACGATCGATTCGATTCGATTCCGATTTTAAAGTAAGTACAGTAAGGTAAAGTTTGCACAAACATTAGTATCATCCAGCGCCTTGAAAATGTCGCCGGAAGAGTTCATAATTGTCAAATGTGCGTATGTTTTGTTTAAGTAACAGTATATTAATATCCAACATCTGAGTCTCTTCTCATTTTTAAGAGGGTTTTAGGGCTGGGGAGGTTTCTAACACACTGCTCCAATGCCGATAGTCGGACTCGTTTTGGTAGAATGTTTCAAAAAAAATCACGATCGCGTGGCATAGTCAGAGTACATGATTTCCACGCCGGGAGTCCTGGCTTCGAATCCACAAATTTTGGTTACTTTACTTTTTGTATATTTGAGACTAGCTGTGCCCCGCGTTTTCATTCATCGATGATATACATATATACGTCCCTATTTGAATCAGATTATTGAATTTTTTGCGCGGAACATTAATTATTCTTCTACAATTACAGTAGCTTAAGTTACCCCTATAATATCAGCTATCTTTCAGTGAAAATCACGTCAAAATCGATCCAGTCGTCACGGAGATTAGCCGGAACAAACAGACAGACAGATAGACAGACAAAAAATTTTAAATTTTTTTTTTCTTATCAGTACCGTATGTAATGATTTCTTATATTTACGCGAACACTACACATTTAAATGAAACTAATTTTACGTAAAATTAGTTTCATTTAAGTACCGTATGTACTTACATCAGCAATGAGTAAAAAGCTATCATTTTGTTATTACAAACAGACACTTAAATTTTATTTATTTGTATAGATGTTTATTCCGTCATCTATCGAAGGATTGTCGAAGGATCGTCATCGATTTGCCAGGGATACTTGACCTAGTTGCCTTGTCTGGCAAATACGGTAGGGTACCGTGTAAGCGACCCAGGCCTCCCAAACTACTGCTGTCCCCCTCCTGCTCCTTCCGAAATAGTAGTATCCTACACCTTATAGTTCCTTTCCCAACTTTTCATTTATACCCGAAGTCCATTTCCTATCTAATACTTTTCGGCTCGCTGGTCGCGGGAACTGAAATTCTTACTCCCCAATGGGGAGTATGAATTTCAAAACGTACCAAAATGGCTGCGGAGGCGAAACGTGGGCTACGCATGAGATCTCTGCCTACCCCTTATATGGAAGAAGGCGTGATTGTATGTGTGTATCTGTCGAAAGACACGGGATTTTTTGGCTTTTGCTAAGAAGACTTTTGCCAGGGAACGAAATGGGGTGTTCGATTTTCTTATGATGCCATTACACACCATTTTATTTACGAAATACTGTCAAAGACAAGAGGGTAGAATTTTAGTAATCGGACCTCTTTAACTTTGCATCACTGTAATTAGACAGCCGAGGAAAGAAAAAGTTTTCTTTATAATAGTGTAGTACTCACAATTTAAATATATTATGTTATTGCAGTGTTTTTTTTTTGTATTTATAGTTAGTATCTGTAAAATTGTTTATCTGTAAGTAAATATGTAAACAAATACTCCTGTCGTCATGAACATTAATTAGCGGAAACAAACATGTAGTCATCACTGACAATAACCTATATAACCTTGTGTTTTATCAAAACTCGGCGGCTATTATTTTCAAAATCAACTGTCTTACTTACATGTTTAGTGAAAAAAAAGGCTTTGATTGTGATCTTACGTAATAAAGGTCTTTCTATTTCATACGCCATTAATTCGTTTTCTAAAAATAGCTTTTAAAGCTGATATTGTGATAAAACATTGCGTATAAATAAAATAAGGGTACATGAAACCACTCGCAAGTTTCTACGGTAGCTGTTTAATTTTTTTTATCGTTTCAGTAATCACTATAATTACCTACCTATTTGTCAACTAAATATAAGGCGCTGTCCATTTGAAATTTATAGAATAATTTGAATTTATATGAATCACGATTACGATGAAACCAATACAGCAATACAGAAGAAGTAGTGCCAGTAGTTAGATACGTTAGGGCTACACATAAAGTTATGCATGTTTGGGGCCCAACTTTTGATTTCCTGCCAACACTCTTCATCACTAAAAGCGGGCGATATGGATAATTTATTTATTTATTTAGGTAATCATATAATACATGATATTTAACAGTAATGTCAATAGAGATTACTCGATGTATAAAATCATTTTTAAACAACGTTTACAGGAAGCGCGTGCGTTCCTGATTGTGTGTGTGACTCTGTGTGTGTGTGGGGGGGGGGGGGGGTTGTATGTGACTGTGCGTGTGTGCGTGGATGAGTGCGTGCATGTGAGTCTTTGTGTGCCAATGCATGTTTATGTTATGCCTGGTTTTTGTTTGTAACTGCGTGCTTCAAACAATTCTTGGTTAGGTTAAAGATATCCAAATCGGCATAACATTTGTTATAGTTTCGAACTATGGGACATTAAGTAGATAGTATATAGTACGTGGAAAAGAGGCGTATATCTTGTACCACATTTAAGTACCATAGTGATAAATTAGATAAAAGATCCGAACAATGAATACTGCCAGAACATAATCCATGTAATAACATCATATCGTGTTAAAGTTGCCTTAACTCCAAAGTATCTAAACGATAGTATTTGCAGGTACCTATGACTATGACTGTATCTAGTAAAAGTATTATGATCTTTAGATGACGAGAATTTGATAAACAGTTTCTGGATTGATCTGTTTATGTTTTTTTATACTTGGGAGACCAAATAGTGTTAGCGCATTTAAGAGTACTCCGTACAGACGAGTATGCAAATTAGAGACACTTAATGCAACCAACGTTGCTAAAGGTCTCATTCCTCTCGGTCCTCCTCAATCTCCTTTAGCAACGTTGGTTGCACAAATACACTTGATGAATCCAATTTAATTGTAGGCTTTGTATACAAAACTTTTAATATGCTCCCTAAAAGTAAGTTGGGAGCCCAATCTAATGCCAAGTACTCTAACCCTGGAATTTTATTAAATTATTTATAATCTATAAAATGTTTCTTACGAGTTAAGGTTATTTTTACACATTTCTCAATAATTGTGTTAATTCTGTTGTATTTGTAATAAGTTTTTTGATTATTCACGAGTAGATCGTTTTGTATTAGGAGCACGATCATTTTATTCTCATTTAAGATAGACTTTTTTGTCGTCAGCAATGAAGGAGGCAGTCATTTATATCAAATAAATATGCATTATAAAGCAAAGGTCCGAGTATCAAACCTTAAAGGGCACTAAAAGTACAGAAACGAAATCTCTGCGAGCACTCCTGAGCACGATACGGTCAGTCACGATCCAGGCCACACTGTATGCACAGTCAATAGCTTTAGCATAACACGCACCACGACGCGCGACCGCCGTAGAGAGCGGCGCGCAATAGTCAAGAATCACACCGCGTACACATGATTCACCCGTGTTCCAGGGCGGTTATCACCGCCCAGAGCTACCGACACACAAGTCGACAGTCCGAATGGAGGCCCGCAGCCTCGCTCGGACGGTCATTAGACGACTTAAAACATTTAAGATATTCGAAATCGCATAAGCACTAAGCGAACGCGACACAGACCGAATTTCGAGGTTTTAGTAGGAGTTTATTTATGTATTTATGTTTGTGTCTAACCAAACCTGGCACGCGGGCCCCTGGCCCGTCAGCACAGTATCCGATAAAGCTGTAAAAACCAAAAAGGCTAACAGCAATTACATCACCGAAATTATATATCTGCGAGCACCACCACGTAAAATTGCTTGCCTTCTGTTACTTATATATTAGGTTACCCATCTGTGTACATCACCCTGAATACCTAAAATGCAAAGTTATTGCAGCAGGATCGCATGATCAACACTATCAAACGTTTTCACAATTAAGAAATTTAGTTATTTAATTAATACTCCATTAAGCATATTGCAATAGAATATTTTTACTGGTGGTAAAAAAGAATTGTTATTATACATCGTTTCATTCTATCGTTTATCTTAATTTGTTACAGGTCATGGAAACTAAAAACATGATCTACATAGTTTCGGAGTACGCAAGCAAAGGAGAAATTTTTGGTAAGTAAATAATTAATTCTGAAATATTACCGTTAGCGTATGGTTTTACTTTACACCTAAATTCTGTATTAAAATTTTTAAATTAGCCGAAAATTATTTATTAAGTGGGGATACGTTTTAGTCGAATATGCTGCTAACTATCTCTTCTGAGACTGGAGAATAGAAAATGCAACAGAAACTTTCTAGACTCTATAATTGTAAAAAAAGTTATCTTTGGAAGGGGTTTTATTATTGCTGCTCTTTTTATGACTTATAAATAACAATAATAATAATAATATGCACTTAGTTTTATCGTCTGGTTCCCTATATGATTCTCTGTATCCCATAGAGAGAGACGACGAGAAAACTAGAAATACTCCATAATTATATGCATTTACTTATAACTATCGGGTATTTCTGGTAAAAATATTATATTATCATATTATAAGTGGACTCGTTTGGCGCAGTTGTAGCAGCTTCTGCGCTATGGGGCGTAACTTCGATTCCCAGACAAGACAAATATTTGTATGGCCTTCAAATAGTTGTGCCGCGTCTAGGTGTTTGCATATGCAATTTATATCTGTTAAACGCTCTCACGATACTGGAGAAATCGTAGAATGGAGAATGACATTATTTTCGATATATGAGTATTAGTCATCATCATCAGATGCCATCTTCATATTGAAGTTTGGAGGTCAGTAGACAAAACTTCTTGCGGTCCTATGATGCATCTTTACATGCCGATAACTGAATTTGGTCAATTCCTAAATGTCATCCAACTATTTACGCCTGGGCTTCTCTTCCCCGGAATTCCGTTTTGATGATCAACCGTAGCAATTGACAGAGGGATCCTCTTTACATATGTCCGAAGTAGGTAACCTTTCGTCTTATGACTGTAGACCTCAGCTCTCTTGCGGTTAGCCCTTTCAACCTTGCTGGTTACGGTACGTGGAGTGTATATCAAACGCTTAGTATTAATGATACTGGAGAAAAACAATTTTAAGCCATTTATAATCGTATTATACTATGTCGTCGGCCGATTCATCATGGCCTGATAAATGGTTAGAAAAGTATAATTAATAAGATGTCCCCGCCAGGTCGACCCTCGTTATCGCGGCTTGTATTTATTACGTTGTTTAATATCCACAGAATTCAGTGTAGCACGGTACATTGATTGGTTTCTATTTTTAAAATGGATCTAAATCGTTTTCGTCACAAAAACGCTCCATCTACAATTGTAGCCAAGGGATATATTGAATTTATACATAAATTCAATAGATAGAACTTGCAATATCCGGATTTGTCATTTGTGGAAATTAATCGGCCGAAAAGATAATTTTTTTTTTCGGTTCAGAACAAACTAATATTACACTACGTCGGTATATAATTATTCTTTTTCTTCACTATGTTCGGGAATAAATTCTTTGTTTATTAATCGATTTTAATGATGCTTTTTTATTAGAAAGGGCATAAGGTAAGGGTTACCCATATAATGTTTCTATTATTTATTATATTCATACAAGTTCTGATGATAGGATCCAAGAGAACATCAACTCTTAAAGTAGGTCTGGAGCTGCAGTTTTTTGAAAGAATAATTTGAATCTTCATCGTAATATGCCTATAATCGTGTAAAAAATATCGCTTAAAAGCAGTAGTGTGCTAACATTACCGTGTTTCGGTCTGAAGAGCACTTAGAGCTGGTGTAAATACTAGGCATATGAGACTTAACAACTGACGTCTCAGGTGGACGGACGCAGTCTTGTGCCACACAAAAATGTTCTGGGAGACAGTATTTGTTATGGGTAGATCTTGCACTCACCATCATCAGGTGAACATTTTGCCATGTCAATTTCTCCAAAAAAAAAAAATATATCGAACGTATTTACAATGTAGATGGCTATTGACATAAACAAACATGCTAGTTGTAAATAGTTACACCGTTTCACTGTAGTCGATTGAACTAGATGCAGATAAGAATTCCTATGAGTACTTAAACATTCTCTACACTCTTTCTGATTTATCATAAGAAATTATTTTCACTATACATTTAAGCAACGTTCCGTAACTGTAGACTAACTACTAAAGTTGCTCACTTTCGTTTAATTAATTTATTTTACATATTTTCATTTAATTTTAAACAGTTCTTGTGAGTGTTATCGAAATGTAGCGCGCTTGAAGAAAAATGAATAAAAATAATCTTGGTAATGATTAATTTTATGATATGCTACTATATTAAATCAATAAAAAATCTGGTTAGTAAATAAACTCTATCATAAGAATGATTTCACTTCGTAATAATGATATCGCTTTGCAATGAATGGGCACCCACACGCCTTGAAACCTTATTCAAAGATGTGTACGTGTGGGTATTCGATTACGGACTATAACTTTAATATATATTTAGAAATATACCTTCGTGTTCACGTACAAAGTCACCTTTCCAAGGCCTTACTTTGCGTGCAAAAATAAATCTATATTTACGTCGTTAAATAGCACAAACAAATCTCAAATTTCAGAGAGAAAACAGAAAACAGATTTTAAAGTCAGTAAATGTACTAAATTCGAGATCGGGTAAGGATGTGTTGAGTTCTTGGCCATTTTGTGTCTGACGTAAGCAGGCTTGCAATGACGTCACTGGGTGGATATGGCAGGGGTAGAGGTAAGGGGTTCGGGGTAGGGTTTGGGAAAGGGCAATTTCGCGCACAGCTGACTACGTTCCCGAAAACAATCGGTGTCGACGCAATCCCGTTCTTTGCAGCGAATTTCATTAAAATATAACGAGATTCGTTGCACGAAACAATAATTCAATTTCCTATTTCTTGCTAAAGCTTGAACAGTTCTGTAGTTGTCACAGAGTCCAAGTCCATACTTCATTTGTCACACGTAAACTCATTTTCCCCCAAAAGTGTTTTTGAAAAAGTTTCGTAGAATATTTACACTTAACTTGTATCAATTATTGACATTCTTATTACGTACGTTATTTTTAAATATAATTAAGGTACCTGTCCCATTATTTATATCCATACATCTGTCCTATAAATATCCTTCTGGATCTGGAGGTCAACTATTTATTTGTAATTTATTCAGGTGTTCTAAGTATTTACTGTAAAGATTATTCTGTTAGGGACAGTTATTGTATTATAATTGATATTGACATAATTTTGTTGACATTCCTCAATATAATGAATGTCGCAAAGTCGCAGGGTCCTGCATTTATAATAAACTTTAATTCGTCTAGTTTAATATGCAGTATCTTTCATAATACTTTCGAACGCAATACTCAACGCAGCGTTCTAGTTTCGACTGTATAATTGTTTAAAGCTGAGTTTCATAAGTTAAAATGATGCACGCAATTACATAAAATAAAAATAATTGAATGTTTGATTAACGTAACATCCCCCCCCCCCCACCCTACACTTCAGCTGGCTCAGAACAATTTCACGTCTTTCAGTGTGGATGAATTTTATGCATGGCTTCACTGCGGGCGCGCTGCCTGCAGCCTAATTACTAATTACACTGAGAATATTTTTGTAACTTAGAGTTTTAAGGGTGTATAAAGGTCAAGTAAAGTTAAAATGACCTTTTCAAACAATACACGTCTCATTAAATTTTGTTCTCTTCAAAGTTTATTTATCTTTTTCTCTAGGTACATCTTAGAGGTCGTCTTAGTACTGACGTTTAGGAATTCAATAATGCGATGAGACAATTTTATTAGAGAACTTTATTTTGTCAGAAGTATCATTTTTCTTTATAAGCATTTTTAAAGGATTAAATTTTTTTAATAAACTCAGGATAACAACTTTTATCAATTTGTAATAATTTTTAATACGTAGATATACAACTTATTGGATGTCTTTTGATCTTGTTCATTGTTATTGTAATAAGATTTGTTATCGGATTCCTTACTTATTAGGCGGTAAACAATGTATAATTAAATATTTAATTATAAATTTTCACGCAGACATATTCAAAATGTTAAGTTTTAACAACAGGCAAATTGTGATGATGCTAACGTACTTCCAGCGCATGGTTGGGAAAATACAAAGACGTCAAGTTGGCTATTATTCACTAGTCACGTGTAATTGGGTTTTTATGTCAACAGTGATGATGACAGTGATGATGAGTGATTTATCTTAATCAGATCCTAAACAGTGCATGTGAATGAATGCAGTAGGTTTCAGTGATATATTTATTAAATTCATAAGAAAAAAAAAGTAGTTTGTTTTATGTCAGTCGAAAATGAACACACAAGTTCTGAGCACAGTTTGATTATTTGGTAATGTTTTTTCATCTTTACAGACTATATTGCGAGGTATGGTCGAATGGCGGAGCAAGCCGCTAGACGAAAGTTTTGGCAGATCTTGTCCGCTGTTGAATACTGTCACGAGAGGCGAATTGTGCACAGGGATCTCAAGGTATGTATCATAATTATGATAAAACATCAATTCATATATGATAGCATCATATCAAATAAAAAAAAATCAACCAACATCATCGTTTTCGGTGAAATAATCGTTATAAGTTTTGTGGGTTTCACAGTTTCCTCCGACTCATTGTTACTCGTAGGATGCAGTGCCGTCGTCTAGGTAGATACCACCGCAGTGTCAGTTTTTTTGCCGTGGTGCAGTAGTGTGCAAACATCACGGAGTTTCGGTTTGAAGAGCACTTAACAAATGCGCTGTCACACAAGATATTTATATGCGGCACGACACTTGTTACCATGAGACATAAGTTCTTAAGTCTCATATGCCCAGTGATTATACTAACTAACTATATATATTTTCGGTGATGTAATTGCTGTTAGCCTTCTCGGCTTTTACAGCTTCATCGGTTACTGTGCTCGCTGGCCAGGGGCCCGCGTGCCAGGTTTGGTTTGACCCAAACATAAATAAATAAATAAAAACTCCTACAAAAACCTCGAAGTTCGGACTGTGTCGCGTTCGCTGCGTGCTTTCACGATTTCGAAAATCTTAAATATTTTAAGTCGTCTAATGACCGTCCGAGGGAGGCTGCGCGCGTCCATTCGGACTGTCGACTTGTGTGTCGGTAACTCTGGGCGGTGAGAACCGCCGTGGAACACGGGTGAATCGTGTGTACGCGGTGTGATTATTGACTAATGACTATTGCGCGCCGCTCTCTACGGCGGTCGCGCGTCGTGGTGCGTGTTATATTAAAGCTATTGACTGTGTGTACAGTGTGGCCTGGATCGTAACTGACAGTATCGTGGTCATTATACTAACTCTCAGTGCCCTTCAGACCGAAATACAGTAATCTTTGTTGCACACTACTGCTTCACGGTAGAATAACTGGCCTGGGGTGGTACTTACCTAGACCGATTTCTGCATAGGAATCCTACCACCAGTAATAACACACCACAAGCATTAATTAGACTTGACATAAGTATAAAGCCTTTAGATGAACTGGAGAAGCAAAATTTAAAGTTTATGAAGTTGTACGAAGGGACCTTTCACTATTTTGAATTACGTATGAATAATTGAACTTTTTCCTTTGTTTCCGTTCAAAACATTCTAAAGATAAAAAAAATATTTTCAAATTACTAAAGTTAAATGTAACATTTAATTAACATCCTGCAATTTTTTTATGTTCGTTGTTTATTATTGTATAGTAATTATCGTCTTGAGCAATGCTATGCATGAAGCAAGTGATTGGCACATTTAATTATTTCTTAAAAGAACCGTGTGTTGAATATGCATCAATCTTTGATACATGCTAAAGTAATGTAATACTACACTCGGCGTCAAAAAAATCGCACATCCGAAAAAAATAATTTAAATACTATTTTAACACAGCAGGCCAATGGCAATGTTGTTGTTTGAGGGTATCATTCGAAAGGTAATTTCATTAGCTTTCAGGAATTTTAATTGAATTTTACTTTTATAACGAGACGAAAGAGAAATTAAAGAAAAAGACAGGGTATGTACAAATTTGCAAATTAATAATTAAAAAAAAAAAACTTAATAAATACAAAAAAAGTTCTTAAAACCTAGTGTTACCCCCCCTTGCCTTGATAACGGCTTCCATGCAATCTTTCATGGACCTTACAAGGATCGCAACAGCCTCTTGGGGTATTTGTTCCCACTCTTCAAGTACCGCATCTTGGAGCTCTTGAAGAGTGGCTGGAGCTGGATCTCGAGCTCGCACGCGCCGTTTTAGGTCATCCCAGACATGTTCTATTGGGTTAAGGTCTGGACTTCGTGCTGGCCAATGCATAACAGGGATATCGACCTCCTGTAAATAATCCCGTACAATAGCCGCGGTGAGGCAACGAGCATTATCATGCATTAACATGAATCCATCACCGGCATAACCAGCATACGGGACCACATGTTCCTCCAGGATTTCAGTAATGTACCGACCAGCATTTAATGACCCTTGCCCACGGCCACCCCGAGTCCGGGAAACGTACACAAGTTCCGTTTTCCCGTCGACGGAAATGGCGCCCCAAAACATACACGAGCCACCCCCATATTCTCGGATTCTTCGAAGCAGGGTTGCGTGAACCTCTCCCCCTTTTGACGCTCTATAATGATAATTTTTTTTATGATTTCATGATTTTTTTATTAATAATGTAAAGCTATTCAAATACCCATTTCAAACATACCAATATTTATATAAATATAATTAGTTTCTAGCCATTACAGCCATTTTTCGCGCAAACTCAGAGAGGTGCGATTTTTGTGACGCTGAGTGTATTTGGTGCGGTACATTTAGAGCAAATTAACGACAGTATACCGACAGTATACCCGATACTGTGGTTAATTTTCTTTAAATAACATGCAGGATATTAAAATGTTAATGAAATAGAAATGTGCTTAATATATTCATAATTGCTTTTATAATTGTTATCCAATTGGGTAAGTTCTTTATTAAGTAGCGTTTATTTTTATTAGGGCCTTAATTTCAATTAAGTATATAAAATCCTGAATGAAAGAAAGCACCTTAACAATTAATTCCTTTTAGGCCTTTGTACGCCCGTTAGTGTTGTTACAAGAGATTATGTTGTACCTATACTTAGCTAACCTTACAGCTTAGGCGTAAGTATGTCGTTCAACCTTGAGGGATTAACGACAAGATATGTAAATGAACATTTATATTTACTTAACCATCACTTCGTTTGCCGTTTTGTAATAATAAAAAAATATAAATGCCATTAAATCTAAAGTTTTTCCATTTAGGCGGAGAATTTGCTGTTGGATGCGAATATGAACATCAAAATCGCAGACTTCGGCTTCAGCAACTACTATGCCACTGGGGAGCTTCTGGCGACGTGGTGTGGCTCTCCGCCATACGCAGCGCCTGAGGTCTTCGAAGGCAAACGGTACACTGGTCCCGAAATTGACATATGGGTACGATTTTTACATTTTAAGAATCATTATATTTATAAGTAAATAGTTCACTTCATCCTCCTCCTGTCTCATTACTCATCAGTACTCAACGACTTTCCAAGGGCCATTTATATACAAATAAATAAAATTGAAGTGTCTGTTTGTTATGTCGTAAACAGCTTTTAAGTTAATTCATATGAAAGTGTACTTTTAAAATGTTTGACTGTGTTTATCAGTCTGTTTATTCCGGCTAATCTCCGAAATGGCTGGACCGATTTTGACGGGACTTTCCCTGATATTATAAGTAGTAACTTAGGTTACTTTTATGTTGGAAAAAGAATTACGGTTCCGCGCAACAAAAAATGAAGCGCACTCTGCGAACCGGACATTACCGAGAAAGGCAATTAATGCTTAGATAAGTGAGGTAACATAACTTACGGTGCAATTATGTGGTCGGCTTATTTTACTCGGGTGAAACCGCAAGGCACAGGGTGTGTATAATACTCGTATATTTCATCATCATTAAACTGTAGTAATAAGTATCGGCCTCTCCCAAGCACCTCCCAGCTTGGGAGAGGCCTAAAGTTATATAAAAGTTTTTTTTTATATTGGATAGAGTGACGAAACGAGCAAAACGTTCACCTGATGGAAAGTGCAACGTTTACCCATAACAAATGATATGTCACCCAGAACATTTCTGTGTGACGCTAAACTGCGCCCGTCACCCAGAGACATCAGTTCTTAAGTCTCAAATGCCCAGTGATTACGCTAGCTCACAGTGCCCTTCAGACCGAAACACAGTAATGTTTGCACTCTACTGCTTCACGGCAGAATAACTGGCCCGGGGGTGGAGTCTGGCGTCTACCTAAACGGATTCCTGCATAGAAATCCTACCACCAGACAAAATAATAACCAGATAAAGTAATCTCTCACGCATGCCGAACAGATTGGCGATCGGAGTAGATACTAGATACCGTACACCTTCAATTTTGCTGCCTGTCTCCTGTCTGAGTATTTTAAATTTCTTTTTAAAAACTATGGATTTCAGATAGATTAGTTGATTTTTACGACACCCACGGGATGACCATATCATCCACCACACGAAAACTAATTATAGTTACTGTGTATAAAATTCAACATTGAAGTACGTACGTTTTTCGTTTTTGGATATATTAGCGTTTGTTACTTCAAAATACAGCACGTTTTCGTCGCTATGAAATTGGACGAAATTAGAATCAGCTTCATCCGCTTGAACTTTGTGCACATAACGACTGATAGTGGAAAAAGTTAAACATACAAATGACGATTACCAAATAGTCTATATTATTAAATTGATAATATTACATAGTAAACACATGTCTACGTGATTACAAAATAAACGCATTTAAACGGTTTGTGCGTGGCATTTGAAAGACCGTTACGTTTTGTTTAAACAATGTGATTGTGATCGTCAATCACGCGTCACAAGTCAATAGAATGATAAATTCTCAAACTTAAACATAGATTTCTTGCTATGGTAATTGAGTAGTTGATACTCTTAGCGGTAGGTAACGTAATTCACGAGTAAACTCCACATATTTGTGAGTGCCAAATGTCACTTGAATGTATTAATACTTTGACTTTAATATAAGTATAGGAATATTACTGAAATAATATTAAAATTAATTTATTGTTATGGAAAAAGGTCACAAGTATCAAAATATTGTGTTAAAGTATAATGCAATAGTTATGTTAAAGTAAAAATTAAACAAAGCCTTTTGTCTTCTACCGGTTACCATTACATGCTAGCTTTATTTACGAAGCTGTTACTTTTGTATATTTTTGTGTTGAATGTCATTGAGTATTCTAGATGAGTTTTATTGACGCAGAGTCTCGGGGTGGTGCTATACGTGCTGGTTTGCGGAGCACTGCCATTCGATGGTTCCACACTTCAGTCATTAAGAGATCGTGTACTCTCCGGAAGGTTTAGGATACCATACTTCATGAGCGAAGGTAAGTGTTGAAACTCACTCCAAATATACACGATCAACTGAAATGTCTGCTAAACTACTGTATTACATGAAATATGTCTTAAGTGATGAGCTATTCTTAGTTTGAAGATTCTTTAGTGTATTTGAATGGCCGGATTTGAAAATTAAATAGATTTTCGAATTACTACTTCTCATTATATATTAAATTCTGCAAAAAATGTTTTATAAATGTATGTCAGGCAGACTAAAAAAAAAAGGGCGCCAAATAGGAAATGTCCGGTACACGTTAATAACCACATATGCATATATAAACTTTTTCTGTTTGTAACCTAATTAACTTATTTCATAATAATTATTGTTTCTTAGAAGAAAGCGTCCACAAAATCTGTATTATTGTACAGCGTATAATTTCATTACGCGGCTTCATTCTCAGGAAACATTCAAAGCTTGGCTAATCCTAGACTTAAACACTAAATATCCTTTGCAGTGAAAGATGTATTGCGTGATATAATACATATTTCAACACTCAAAGGATGAAAAATAAGTGAATCTCTACTGAAATAAAATATAGAAACAGTCAATACGACTACCATAGTATAACATTGTCTCATCCCGAGAGTGATGTTAAAGTCTCAAATAACCATCTCGAATAAGTTGGAAATATTTCATAACTGATGACGGCGAACTGCATATTAATTCTGGTATTTTTGCCACCAAACCATCAGACAGCTGACTATATCTAAATTAATCTATTTTGCATACTGCCGCCTTTGGGCCCGATTGGAAACAATATTCTTTTTTATGGAAAATAGTGTCGAGACGAACAAATAGTTCATCTGATGGTAAGTGCAGCGTCTGCTTATAACAAATGCAGTGTCACCCAGAACATGTCTGTGTGTGAACATATTGTGGTCGTCAACCTGAGACATCAGTTCTTACGAGTAGATCTCATACGCCCTGTAAATTACGGCGGTTATACCTATTTTGACGGATTCCTGTAATTGAATCCTACCAATAAAAAAATAATTTTGTTAAAACAAGTATTTCGGGTATTTTTTTTAACTAAGAGCGTCGCTAGTTGGTACGATAAGTATTCAAGGAGACTAACATTTTGACACTTCCGTCGTTGTTTATTTTTTTAAATATCATGTACGTGCGGAAACATTAATTAATTTAACAAAAAACTGACTGTATCCTGTAGAACCGGACGACGCGATGCGCTAGAGGTTACTGTATTTAGGTAGATCAAGACTAGAAAGTCTTTTCTTAGTGTATGTGTTAAATTTATAATAAAATTCCTAAACGTTTATCCAATAAAATGGCACAAATTTTAAAAATGCGTTAAGAAGACATTGTTGTATAAATATATACATAAAGCGTACTATAAAAAAGATCATTAAGTAAGGAAAAAAGATATGTGGAAATAACTCTTAGTCTGCACTTGCAAGGTTCGCTGACTATTAAAACCTACATATATGATATAGTAATATCTGGGTGGATTTAAAAGTACTCGGCCTAACCAAGAAAATAAACACATACTAAATCAGTTATATTTTTATTTTTCTACATAATCACCATCAAGTTCAATACACTTTTGCCACCTCCCCTTCCAAGCATTTAGACCGTTAAAAAAAAATGATTCTTCCTTAGAGTCAAAATATGCGTCTACAGCTGCTTTGACCTCGTCGTTTGTCGAAAATCTTTGACCTCCCAAGTGCTTTTTTAGGTTAGGGAACAGAAAGAAGTCTGATGGTGCCAGATCAGGTGAATACGGCGGATGCGGTAACAGTTCAAAGCTACAGTTGTGAATTCCAGCCATTGACTGTACTGACGTGTGAACACGGGCGTTATCTTGATGAAACAGGACTTTTCTTCTGAGCATTCCTCGACGTTTTTCTTTTATTTCCTCTCGTAAACGACGTAGTAAGGTGCAGTAGTAATCAGAGTTTATAGTCTGACCCCTTTCAAGATAATCAATCATAATCACACCTTTCGAGTCCCAGAATACTGGAGCCATCACCTTATTTGCCGACAAAATCGACTTAGCCTTTTTAGGGGGTGGTGAACCAGGTCTTCTCCACTGTTTTGATTGTTGTTTTGTTTCCGGTGTACAGTAATGAACCCATGTTTCGTCCATAGTAACAAAACGATTCAAAAAATCATCTGCATCGGCTTCAAATAACTCCAAACAGTCGCGTGAAATAGTCAATCGCGTCCTTTTTTGTTCAACTGAAAGCAGTCGCGGAACCCACCTCGCAGACACCTTGTGGAAACCCAACTCGTTGACAATGATGTTTTGAGTTCGTTCATAAGAGATGCCTATAATCTCGGCTATCTCTCTAATTTTTAATCTTCGGTCTCCCATTATTAAATCAAGTACTTTTTTAATATTTTCGTCAGTAGTTGACGTCGAAGGCCTTCCAGAGCGGGGTTCATCTTTCACACTCTCTCTACCACGCTTAAATTCTGCTATCCATTTTTTGACGGATGAATATGACAGAGCACAATCGCCTAATGTACTGACCATGTCATCATGGATGGCTTTTGATGATAGCCCCTTCTTATGGAGGTACTTAATGACGGCACGCTGCTCGATTTGCTCCATTCGCGGAAATTATGACCGATTACTTTGTTAATAAATTTATAAAATCACAACTAATTATCGCACACGTTTCGAACTTCACACAATGAACTAGTCTGAACTGAACTAAATAATGTGGGTAGATTTGATTTTTAGAATTGAATGGATCTGTGTTAGGCCGAGTACTTTTCAATCCGCCCTCGTAAATGCTCTAGTTATTTATTACTATCTCATCCTACACATGTGATATCTGTGTGAAAAAAGGTGTTTTTGTTGGTTTGTTTGTCTGTCTTTGACGCTTCAACGGAGTGACTGATCGACCTGATTTTTGGTATGCAGACAGTATAGAGGCCCGATAACAATATAGGCTTAGCTAGCTTTTATGCCGGAAAGTTACACCAGACACACCCGTGTTTCAAGGCGGTTCTCACCGCCCAGAGTTACCGACGCACAAGTCGACAGTCCGAACGGAGGCCCGCAGCCTCCCTCGGACGGTCACTAGATGACTTAAAATAATATTTTTTTGGAGATATTCACAGTAGCGCAAGCACACAGCGAACGCGACGATCCGAATTTCGATGTTTTTGTAGGAGTAATATTTATGTATTTATGTTTGGGTCAAACCAAACCTGGCACGCGGGCCCTGGTCACGCGAGCACAGCATCCGATGAAGCTGTAAAAGCCAAAAGGCTAACAGCGATTACATCACCGAAATTACGAGTATATATATCCCGGAAAGATTGATGGTTGCAACAGTCAGAGTTTCTACATTTAAGAAATAACTTTTCTTCTACTACTAATACTTTAATAATGAAGTATATAGTTTAAAAATATTTAATTACGAATATTATTCCTGTTAAAAACATTTCTAACATAAATATTTTTGCAATTCTACTCAGTAAAAAACAAGAAACGGAGTTAACGCGGCGTCCAACTTTCTTTCTAATATGGATTAGGTCCAAAAAAAAATTTACTGCACAGCTTCCTTAGAGATTGAACTACGGGTGGGATTTCAACAACATCGCTTATTACGCTTCTTATTGAGTGTGCTCGAAGAGATAGCTTTATAGAATGTCCTATCTGATCGAACTAGAATGGTTATGTTTAAAAAAAATGAACTATGACATCAATCTAGCATTATACGCTTTCGAAGCTTATTTTATAACAATATGGAAACAATAAGTTTTATTGACGTCTTCGATTGATGTAAACATCATAATATAAGACAGAGATCTAATCAGATGATCGTAAATATTTTTCGTCACTTCTACTGTACTACCCTCTGATTTTCATGATTTCTGTTTCACTGAGCACTTCTTTTCTGTTGTCGTTTCCTCAACGATCCTCGTAATTTTGTCTTATCCTGGTTCAATGTGTGCCAAACGACCTGATCTGATGTTCTGAATTTTGTTTCTATGGTTGCAGTTTCCGAAACGAATCCCCTCTACGTACAGAACAGCTCCCTTCCACATTGTCTTTCTTTCTGCTATTAAGAAAAAGTCCCCTTCACATTGTCCAATAGGCAATAAAATATCGTGGCCTCGTTACACATTTTGGTCGAAATGTGAGGATTCTCCGACCTTGTAATATATATATAACGCTTATTTACTCGCATTTAGGCAATGTTACACTAAATTATCATACCGTTTTGGTTTCCAAATATCCACTTAAGCTTTTAAAGGTTGGATGTATATTTCATGCGAGGAACATATACTTGCTAGGGTTGCCATTTTATTTCAGATACACACAATATTACACACACAACAATTATTTCGCTAATATTAGTGTCGACATGTGATTTAACATTATTAAAATAACCACAAAACTATTTTCATAGTCAGGAATAAACACATTGAAGATAAAATCGGTATCATACTCATATTATAGTTACTTTTGGTCAATTTTTTATTCCATTTATAGCATTCTTTTAATTGTTTTCCAAAACAGAACTTTGATAAACCGATTAAACTAAAAATCCGCGTAGAACTTTTTGGGTTTTGAAGAATACTTGTGAAGACAATATTTTTGAAATCTACAAATTATAGGATTTGGACAATGGACCTTCACAATTATAGTGGAGACAGTTACTATTGTAACTGCCTGTCAAATATCTAACGCTGTCGTTCGCTTTTATTTACATAAGCGTGTCATCGAATAGAAGATGGCGAAGATCACAATACAGTCAGAAGCTATAGACTGCGCAGGAGATATTATAGTGCCACATTCGAACGCATAAACACAGATGTCGTTTTAGCGACGAATCATTGACGACCGCGTGACTTAGCTGTCAGAGTATCTGACTTCTGCGCCGCGGTCGTGGTTTCGAATCCCAGCCCCAGCCCTAGCCAACATCCTCTTAGTTATATTAATAAAATGTCATTCCATCACAATCCTCATTGGAGGACGCACTTACATCTTTTTAATTAGGATAAAACCTTGATGAAGCCCATCAGGTATTTCAAGCGAGAGTAATCCCAACGCATTAAATAACTTGCATATCCCGAGCAACGACCCACCGCGCTTCGCTCCGCGGCATCCTATCAACGCGGTCACGCAAGTGACTCACAACAACAGATCTTTTGTAATTCCGCTTGGAGCACACGAGCATTAATTGCTCTCGACCGTGCCGAACGTGTGAATTATACGTCTGGGTACGTCATCACCGAAGGTTGCCAAAAGTAAAAGAACGCACTGGCACGGTAAGCACTTGTTTGTGTGTGTGGGGGGGGGGGGGGGAGAGTTTTTTAGTTTAATAATTTTTTTAAACGATGCTCCACACTAGATTTTCTCCTTTATCGTGAGTGCGTTTTACAGACATAAATTTGACCAGACCCGAAAACCAAGAATTTGTGTTTTTGTTGGCTCTGGATGGGATTCGAAGCAAGGACTTTCTGCCAAGGCCACGGAGTCGTCATAGATGTAGACTATTATTATCGAAGGATTTTGCAATAAGGGAGTTATATGAAACAATTACGCAATGTCTACGAGACCAGAATTTTATTGAATGACATATAGGCTTTAACGTCTAATGCGATCGTGAATCGGACCTTTTAATTGTGATCCTTAAGCACTTAAAGTTCTTTTATGTGCTAGGATATTTTATTGAGTACAGACTATATAAATAACGCAGTTAGCAATGCTACGTAGTAAAAAACTTATTGAATTACATCATCTATCTGCTATATACGTGCTAATACGTGAAAAGAAAGATAACTGTTCCCCTTTTTATAATACCTATTTATATAATACTAGCTGATGGCCGCGATATTGTCCGCACGGATATAGGTTTTTTCAAATGTACTATGGAAACCATTTCATTTTCTATGAGTCTAGTCTATGTGTCTATCTCTATTCCAAATTTCGTCAAGATCGGTTCAGCGGTTGAACTGTGAAAAGGTAACAAATAGACAGAGGGACTGTGAGTTACTTTCGCATTTATAATATTAGTATGGATGTGTTACAAATGTTATAAATTGAATAAAATAAACATCCATACATACAGTCACGCCTTTTTCCCAAAAAGGGGTAGGCAGAGGCCACTCATGTAGCTCACTTTTCTCCCTTGTGGGAAACGAGATGTGACGGGTGACAAACCACGTCGCCGCCATTTTAGTACAAGTTAATAATTCTTAATCCACAGTGCGTTCCCACCTCTCACCACCACTGTCACACTCGTCTATAAATTATAACATTAATTATTTACTTTCATACTGCCAATGTCAAATACATAATAGTCTGTGGTCAAACAGTCGCACAGAGTTGAGATTGTCGTCATAGAATTTTAAAATGTTACAAATGATTACTCAAACCTCGATAACGTTCAAACTTAAAGAAAATATAAACGGCGATCGAATTTCGACCACAGGTCGTCGTGTGGTCGATTTCGGCCACCGTTAGTTTGAACTATATTAATCCCTTTCAAAATAATATTATTCGAATTTTAAATAAACAATGCAAGGTATGAATAGTAAGGATTTTTTACGATCTCGTCTCGAGGTGATCGTGGAAATTGAGGTCAAGACACAGTTCCTAAAAAAAAACTTTACCTTCCTATCTATTTTGATTCACATCTGCTACATAAGAAACCCTTTTATTAATCCGACGTCTTTACTATACAACGACGTCATTTAGGAATGTGTTAAGATTTTTTCTGGACATTACTAAAGTTAGTCCTATTTTTAGATAGAGTTTATTAGGCTTAATTTTTGGCAGACATTTCACTTTAGATAAAGTGTGGGTCGCAGTAAAGTATCTTCGAGACTTAGTAAACTGTGTTAACGAGTGGGATTAGGTGTGAAACACTAACCAAATACGTTTACGAAGGGAATTCTTTTATAAAAACAAACCAGTCTGTTCGCCGCGCATTCCTTTTGGAATTCTCGCAAGGCAAACAGCATTTCATTCGATTTAACCGAGAGGAATTTTCATCTTTTGTTGTGTTTCATTTTATAAACGTTCTCTGTCAGGTTTTGCTTACTTGCTGACTTGTACATATGCGAGTCTTTTGTTTTGATTTGAGGTTGTGTTATAACATGATAAATATAAGTTAGTCTAAAAATCGGTTATTAACACATACTATCTCAACTACAGTTGCGCTTAAAAATACATGCTAATATTTATATTAACAGAACCGAGTCATATCTCTTTTCTTCTTAATTAAGGTTATCGCGACTCAAAAAAACAGTCAATAGTTTTTACCAAGCGTGTCTCCTATAAACAAACAATTGATAAATGTACATCTTAATGTATAGTTTCATGAGATTCCCGAGTGCAAACGTGACTTATGTCTGATAGTGTAGACGCCTCAAATGTTAAGGTTTAATAGTTGTAAGCGCATTAATAATTAAACATGTGTAACAACTTCGACGTAATACTCGTGCTATTCGTGTGTTTTGGATTCAGATCTAAATTTGTGCAACACACAAATGATCGGTTATCGGATCCGTAAGTGATATTAACGCATAAGCGTTACATCGGAAACAAAAAAAAAAGAAAAAATAAGGTGAAGACGACTAGGTATCTCTGTTGGCACTATACTATATTTTACTGGTGATAGCATTCTTATGCAGGAATCCGTCTAGCTAGGTCCCACCCCAGGGCCAGTTATTCTGCCGTGAAGCAGTAGTGTGCAAACATTACTGTGTTTCGGTTTGAAGGACACAGAGCTAGCGTAATATCTGGGCATATGAGGCTTAAGAACTGATGTCTCAGGGTGACGGGCGCAGTGTGGTGTCACACAGAAATGTCAGGACATTTCTGACATGACCGCATTTGTTATGGGCAGAAGTTGCAATTACCACTAGGTGAACGTACTGCTCGCTTGGTCACTTTATCAAATAAAAACAACGGCCTAGGTTATATCTTGTGGTTTAGTTAAGCGTCACTTTGTTCAAATTTGGCTCAGAGGACGTTATCATAATCATCGCCGTTATTATAACTGTAGACGGCAAACACATCAACATTAACACGTACGGTTTTTATGCGGTATTAAGAGACGTGCTAAACACTAGAAGAAGTCTACTATAAAAGGTATACAAGACTTATTATAAATAGCTAAAAAAATTTAGTTTTCGTTCAAGTAACATTATCATTGTTAAGTATTCTCGCTTTGCAGCATGATTTTATTAACTTGACCAGTATGTGTAAACTAAAAAAACCAATTTTTCACCTACTTACTTCCCGACGCGACGTTAGAATATTTTGTACACCTGTTATGAAACGATGACAGTACAATAATGTCATGCCTAGGCCTAGTATTCTCAACAGGATTATCAGCTTTCAGATTCTCTTCTATCATGGTTGTGTTTGTCAAACTACGAGTAAATTGCACATGCGAACACCGTGACCCTTAAAAAGTATCACTAGCTTATACAAATGTTTATTCCGCGCTGGATTTAATTCCGCGACCCCCCAGCGCTGAAGCCAATCCCACAGCCATTGAACCGACGCAGTATTATTGCACATACTTTAATTACAAAGACCTCCATGAAGTATCAGTACGTCATACCAATATTTGTTTCATATGATAATCGAACATGCGATGCGATGAAACCAACTGCTTAGCCACTTCTCCTATGGAGCCGCAATGTTCAATGATTGTATAAAACATTCGTTGAACGGAAATTTGTAATTTTAAATAAAAAATAGCTTACGAGCCATTGTTCATCGTCTCAACGCTCAATTATCTTCGGCGTGCAATACTCAGATTTTAATGATAGCGACCTACTTTAGAATGGTAAGTAGAGTGAGTCAGAAACTACCGATCGTAAAAGCAATGCAATCGATGCGTGTGTAATCGTTTACGTCAGCGACTTGTTCAAGCATGCACAGGTCACATCGTGGACCGTGGTAATCATGTAAACAAATTTTCAATGAGGCGTCACATTTACACAAACGCAAGGAAAAATACAAACATGGAAGTAAAATAGCACTTATTGTGGTATACGCGTTTCATAAATTATTTGTGTTAGAAGTAAAATATTGCCAAATTACATTAAAGGCGAGTAAAGAAACATTTCATATTGCACCTAAATACTTATTTATCAGTACATATTTTACTTATTAAGACGTACGACGGTAAGCGACATGGTTAAACCTATCTATCGTTGATCAAGTATTTAGGCATAAAACACCAGAACAAGCTACTACTTAAGCAACGCATAACTTATTGGTTTCACGTACAAATAGCTTATTTTAATTAGTGAGGGGAACAGATATATTGCTAAAGTTACGTTTCTGTTAGAAAGTCATTCATTTAAGGTGAGAATGATTTTGTACAATATGCTTTATATATTTACGCAAACACTATACATATAATAAAACTAAATTTACGGATTTTATCGTTTTTTATTTTTAGCAATTATAACCCGATGTTTCGCTAGCGCTATCGCTCGCTAAAATTAAATTTTATTAAATATGGGCATACTTACGAAAATGCAATTGTGCAAAAGGAGCTTTCACTTGCAAATATCCTTGAATTGATTTGATTAAGGTAGTAAGGGTTAGATTGGTAGTAAGGGTTACTAAGAAGACAAAAAGTCTGATGAAGTTCTCGCCATTTTGTTACTAGACTAAAAAAAAATAATGAAGTATAGAACTGTATTACATTAACATTATAATGGTCCTAGGCAAACTTGTGTAATCAATTTTGCCCAGCGTTCTCTGACTACCTACAAGCATTGTTTAGCATTTGACAGAGATTTCAAGGCGACAAATTACATTACATTAGCAATCAAATAAGTAAGCAAAAGAAAAAATATTTAAATTAGCAATCTATTTATGGAGATTATTAGTAATAGATTGAACACGTGAAGTTCAAGGTCCCTGATACGAGTACCAATATGAATGGCTGAAAAGAAAAAATCGAATACGAAGTTTATTAAACAAACTAAATGGTAAAACCATAAAATTGGAAAGTGAACATTAGAGACAATTTTGTATCTAATGTAAATAACGCCGAGAATTAAAATTTAGATTGATACTTCTTTCTATATAATTAACGTCATCTTATTTATATCATCATCATCATCATCCTCAGATTCTAAACAGTCCACTGCAGGGCATAGGCCTTTCCCAAATTGGGAGGACTTTCTGTAATCGCTTAACTTGCAGCTGGGTTAGCGATTCCAGTACAAGACACGTCTCGTTCAATTTATTACCAAAAAAGCCTAGTTTGGATATACTTTGGTATTCACCTGTCGACTTTAATAACCTCGGGATGATAGAGTGGTAAATTCTCTTACGTTGCCACTACACGGATAATATCGATTACTCATAAAAACATTTTGTCAGTATTTCTAGAATATAAATCACGTAAGACATCTTACAAAATTACTCATTTTTATATTTATTCGTCACGTTACGGTACGGTACAAGGAAATGTAGTTTTTTTTAATATTGGCAAATTACAAATCAATTTAGGTTTCTTATGCTGTATGTATTCATGATTTCGACAACGGGGGAGATCCTATCTTAGGCCGTATAGAGAGATATGTCAGTTTTGGTTTGTCTAAGATATATAGTCATATGTTTTAGGGTAACTTAAATTCCTTCTGATTTATCCTATTACTTAGAAAGTATACCTGCGACGGAAAGCGCAAAAGTCACCGTGAGACATTGTCGAATTTCAAGAACAGTACAAAGAAAATACATTCAGCCTTACACTATCCTAATTAAGCTTTTAACTGGCATAAAAAGATTTTGCATAATACCTTTGCATATTTCTTTTTGCTCATTCAGCAAGCACGTGCTATTCTATGACGGTTGCGCCAGGAATAGTGCTTATTGACGCTTGCTACGGGAACGTTTCAGAGCGTGGAAATTAGCTTTGACGTAAGAAATGATAATGCCTATATAGAAACACGAAGATAAACTTGTTCAGAAATGTTTAATGCAGTCTATTATATCTAGTTTGAACACTACTTCTGTATAAGTCAGAAATATCTGTGTTTTGCGGGAAGTCGATGGATGCAGGTGGCTCAGGACCGTGTTTTGTGGCAATCTATGGGGGAGGCTCATGTTAAGCAATGAACTTGTGATGGGCTCAATAATGATGATGAGAATTTATCACCCCTTATAATTCTGTGGGTGCCAAAAAATGGCCTCCGACAAATGGCAGAATTAACATCTCAAGGATTACAGATTTAAATAATCCAGACCGGTTACGGGCAACTCGCTTACCAGGCGTGGCAATTACGATAAATCCTCCTTATTTGGGAGAGGCTTAGGCCCCTAGACATAGATCCTGCAGTTTACTGCTTATTGGCTGATGATAATGATGACGATATAATGGTGACATGACGAATAGGTATGCACCTTGTTAAAATTTTGTCTGCAAGGAGTTTTAAATTTAAAAAAATAATAAGCCGATAGGTTTCCGGCAGAGTATAATAGCATCTACCATTTTCCTACCTAGGTGTCTAAAGAGGCGACTAAGGTATTGTACGGACAGCCTTTATTCGAGCATAATAATACCATAATATGCAATACCTTCAGTATACTGTTCGTGGGAACACAATGGGGAGTATATGGGGCAAAGGCATGACTGTATGTATGTATGTATAAAAAAACGCAAACGCCTTAACTCTCTTTAACATTCATTTCAAGTTTTTTTTTTATTGGATAAAGTGATGAAACGAGCAAAACGTTCACCTGATGGTAAGTGCAACGTCTGCCCATAACAAATGCTTCGTCACCCAGAAAATTTCTGTGTGACACCACACTGTGCTCATCACCCTGAGACATAAGTTCTTAAGTCTCATATTAGTTACTTTCAAATATTCATAGCATAAGCATGTTCAGCCGAAATTCACTGAATACAAGAAGATTGGACTCATTTTAGATGTTATTTTTGTCATGACGAAATCCTGATGCCGGTATAAACTGACAATTTTATATTATTAAACTTTTATATACATATCTTTTGGGTGTTGACCTTGTATGGTTTACATTGCACAAATGGGTATCAGCGGGGAAAATCTATAGGCTTACGTGACGTGAGTGTACATTGACTTTAACCGATTATAAAACAAACATGGCGACTGACAGTTACATTTGCTGAGCGGTAAGTGTACTTGCGGTCGTGTTAATTGTTGGTACTTGGTTCGCGATCAAAACAAAACCAATTGTAGTCTAATATTCAAATTATATAGCCCGTAGAACCGCATACCGTTGGGGAAGAAAGGTTTATTTATTTATTTATTTATTCTTTATTTAACCTTACTTATAGTAAAGGAACAAAAGGCGGGCTTAATGCTAAAAGCATTCTCTGCCAGTCAACCTTTGGGCAGTGAGTTAACGACGAAGGCAGTTACAAAGGATCGTATACTATATAATACTTATTAAATATACCTACACGTATACAAACATAAACACACACACATAAATATAAATAAATATACATATTCCTATATATATATAATAAATATTATTATAATTAATTAGGTTCTAGAGTGGTAACCTCGTACCGGCAAACGCAGTGTAGCCGTAGTAGTAGTAGTAACAAACTGACAGAGGGACAGAAAGTTACTTTCGCATTCATAACCTTACTAGCTGATGCCCGCGACTTCGTTTGCTCGGATATATGTTTTTTAAATATCCCGTGGGAACTTTTTGATTTTCTAGAATAAAAAGTATCCTATGCCCGTCTCCATGAAGCAAGCTATCTCTGTGTAAAATTTCGCAAATATCCATTTAGCAGTTGAACCGTGAATAGGTAACAAACAGACAGAGGGACAAAGAGAGTTCATCATCATAATCATTACAGTCTAACACTAGTCCACTGCTCTACATAGTCCTCCCGCATAGATTGCCACAAAAGTTTGTAGCTCTCATTTTGGGGTGATTTTGCAATAGCTGCCACGCTTGGCAGGCGGGATGGCAACCGCGGTTTATTTATTCAGATTTTCTAGGAAGATGCTGCTGACCATATCCTGGCTTTTATTTTCCCTCTGTCGACTTTTACGACACCCACGGGATGAGATGGTGTGGTAGATTCTCTTAAGCATTTCGCATTTATAATATTAGTATGGATATAGTACAGTATTAGAGTATGGATATCTATTGTTTTATTTAATAACAAGCTAAGCTGCAATACTCGTACAAAAGACGCTTTGCAATTTTAATATGCTACTTAATTTTTCGTATTTGAAAATAACGTTGCTGTAAATAAAAAACAGTTTAAGTACTAGGAGTACGAAATGGCCCCGTGCAGCCGTGCTACAGCTGATGTAACTATCCCTATTACGAATGGAATGCTTTATATTCTCGACTCTAGTACAGTTTTGTCCTACAAAAAGTGCTTTAGTTAAACTTTTTGAAATTATCCCTGCTAATGAAGGGATTACATAATACTTGTTTTAATATAAATCCATAAAATTGCCAATTATCTTCTGTTTTTGTACCTACTTCTTTTCTTTTCTTTATATAATTTTCTTCATGACTATATTTTTTATTTATGAGCCTAGCCCATGGTTATGTAAGTTTTGCGTCCTAGTAAAGAGGATATATTTACGAACTTGTAGTAACCTTTATGAATTATTCATTTCTCTGATTAGAAAGTTCTTGCATAGGAAAATTTTGTACGATTCGAAGTTTTTATGATTAGCTGGAACTTCTCTAAGTTTGGATATAAATCACAGCCATCAGCGGCATCTAACCAGCGTTTTTTCTAGACTGTGCCTAGTTATACAATGATAACTTCTGCAACAGATTGCACAACTCCACTGCCACTTCAGTTTGCGTATTTGGGAAACTATTTTATTAACTCTAGTCCTCGGGCGGATTTCTTCAATATGAATCTTTATCCATCAGTGAGGTCCAGATTAGTTCTTACCATTCCTCGCTGAGCATCACTATGCTTTGGACTAGTCGTACTATTAGTGTCCACGTTTCAACAATGTCTGTGAGTGTACACAAGACTTTTATCTTCAGATTTGTTGCTGCTAAGAAGAACTCTTAGAATTATTTTCAACAAAAGGCTGGACTTTTAATATTTTATCAAAACGTTGTACTTACACGTGCCGGTACCGGTTCGAGTACGCCGGGACAGTTACACTGGACGAAACAAGGGTGTTTAAATCGATAACGATACAACGTGACCATTAAAATGCTACTGGAAATATAGAAATTTTTCCTCGTCTAATATTCTTGTGTCATTTTTGGTTTGAAAATGTGTACTTTATGAGTACCACAAACTACTCAAATAATTATACTATTAAATCATTTATTTTAAATTTCATTTTCAGAAATAATGTTCGCGCAAATTGCCGCGACATAACGCGCTGTACATGCAGAATATAATAATATTAATTAAAAAAGTTTGTTATAAAGGGGAAACATATGATTTTATTGCGATAAAAAACATACCGTGCTGATTATAACCTCTAGAAGTATATATTTAGATGCGTTAATTAGTTTTCTTTCGCTGGTGTAATGAATACTTCCTTTCCTTTTTATGAAAATAAATTGTAACTATTAAAAAGTAGCCGCAACCGACTAGCGTGTATGAAAACGCTAATGAAAGTAGAAGAAGCGAAAGATGTGTGTCAGGATTGCAAAGATGTAGTCTCTGCCTACGCCTATGGGAAAGAGGCGTGACTGTACTGTATATAATTTCCTACGTATGCACTTCGCGTCGTAATAAGTAACCTTTATAAGTTGACATTAGGATTTTAATGTGTTTTATTTGCATACAAGACTCGTTTGTTTAGAGTATTTTTTTTAAAACGACGTATAATTCTATACGTACGTACCAAGACTGCATGTGCACGACGGTTTATTAATTTACAAGATTCCAAAAACTAAAAGTAACTTTTTTATTATAAGAACAGCTGTGATGTTTAGACATTTTTGTTTATTACATTTAAATGTTGGCTGCTTTTTATGATATTAAAATTATAAATTTGATGTAGTAGACACTGAAAGTCATTTGTGTTGAAAGGAAAGGAATAAACGTAAAAAAATGTCCAACGAGAAAAATCTTATCATATGTAATATACAACTACTAATTACAAATTATAAACAATATTTCTTGTTTTTCATTCTAAGCGCGTAGCGGATAATTACTATTTTAAAAATGTTCAACAATGCTAATGTAACCTATCTCAAGGCGTTTTACATTAAACAACAAGAAAAAACTGCGAAAAGGAAAAAAAAGTAGTCTGTTTAAAATTGTTTTTTCTTGTAAACCGTCAAAAGTATGTACTATGTACTCTGTATTGGCAGACACGAAGCATCATTACGCACGGACTGTCGTCATACCGCTCATATCGGAGGACATTATGAAAAATGTATTTTCTTTCAAAGTCAAATACTTAGAGCGGCTTTGACGTCAGGCGTTCTTGACGTTTCAAATATTCGCTTCTAGCTGAGGAAAGTATGTCTGCTTTCAAACGTTATTTTCAATTAATGTAAGATTTTTTCTGCAATAAGTGTAACGGTATTTTAACATAATTAGAATAGAATAAATTTTTATATATATTTATATTAAATAAACGACGAAATACAGAAATAAATCGTTTAAAGTTAGTTAATTTTAGAGAAGGGAGACTTTGATGTTCTGCTCAAAAATAAGTACCTTTTAATTCTATTATAGCCAATATTCGGGAAAAAACATTATTAGTAATATGATGTTTCTGACTTCACATGGACAATATTAAAACTTGAATATTTAAAAGTTATATAGATAAGGTCAGAAATTTAATTAATAATTAAGTGCATCGTGCTCGTAAAAGGCGAGTAAGGAATTAAACTGCACTGTGCACCCAGCAGCGCATGGTGACGATGGGCTCACCACCTATCACACCAAGTGCATTATATTGTTTTGGTGAAACGTGGATTGTGGCAGTCATCTGTTTTTGCAGTGAGTGCCCAGTATCTGACTATCCCTTATGGGATACAGTCGTGATCTTATGCATGTATGTATGATAGAAGTAAAAGTAAATTATAATTATTACAATACGGTAATTAACTAACTCCTTCAATACAAGACGATGTTATAATGTGTATTAATGGATATTTTCCAAAAAAATAAAATACTATTTCTTTTACATTTAATTCGTTGCTTTTAAATATAAAATAGTTATTTACAATTTAATACAAAATATAACACTGAAGAAACTATTTTACGAAATAAATTATGTGTACAACACTATACAAGCCTTATAACGTCTAACGTCTGCTGAAAATCAACCCCCTTGATGTTAATAAAATGCATGCAATAGTTTTTATTAGGTGCTCAATCAACATGTCTGCTCACTCTTTTGTTTATCATTATGTTACATCGTACATTTATGTTAATTGTCGTCGTAAAATTAATTTTGTCAATAGCGAGAGGGAACATGCGTCACTATATACATGTTTAAGTAGTGTTTACATCGATTTTATGGGCGATCATTAGTGGCCAGCGTCCAACGGCAGTGATGAGCGTTCGAGGCGTCCGACGCGTCAAATCTATCTCGTAAAATTGCACCAAGTTCATGGAGTCAATATGGCCGACACAGAGGCGCCTACCGACTTTCCACCGCTTCATTAAATAACACCCGAACATTTTTCACTCGATTGCGTCAATGGTTAGGCAGGCCACGCGATATTTGTGTTCAAGCTATATTAATAGCTTCGCCTGGCGAAAACTTCGCCAGTCATCGGTTTTATTTTAGGAAAGATGTGAAGGAAGGTAAATAAAATAGTACGAAATTACTCCGGGTTGATGCGCAATGTTTTGCTTGCGCGGCAAAGTGCAGGATTTGGAAGAGCGCGGTCTATTTCCGAACGCACCGAAACGGTTAAATGAATATTTATATTCGAATTCGTCACTGCGATCTCAACTATGTTTTGTTAAAGCTAAGTAAAGAGCAAGTGCTGCGTATGAAATATTTACATTAGATTATTTTCGGTATGTACGGGATTTATTTATTTCTCAACGAACGTCATTCAGTTTCGGCGCCTGAAAGCAATTATTCGTATTTTATATAGAGTGACGCATGATACGTTGGTGTTTTTATACGACGACAGTTGTAAAATACAAATCTTTAAACTTTGTTCTAGATTAGCACACAAGTGGTGTTCATTGAATTAAATTTACTGATTATTGCTACATTTAAGTAATCTTTCCATGAAATGAGTTTGATTTGAAATCTTTGTATTTTATAAACAAACAGTTAATGTTCTTGTCTTAGTATTAATCAATTGTTTGATTCTCGCATTCTCGCAACTTTTTTCTTGTTTTTAGATTTGACAATTTCCGTTTTTTATATCAAAGGCTTTTCAAATTGGAAGATTCGGCTGTAATCGTCATGATTTCCGGCGGTTTGGCTATTTGATTGTTTACACTGCTGATTGTAACCGTTTTCGCATTTTTGAGTTATTATTCCGTCATCAGTTAGAGGACATAGTATTTTTTGGTGGTGGTGTGGTAGATCCTCCTACGCCGCTACCGCACCACATGATAATATTCACTAATATTTTTTTACCGCATAAGAAGAGGAATAACGTAGAATGCAAAGAATATTTAAAATAAAATATCACAATCAGGAGTATCGTGGGAGCTAATCTACTTACCAACATTAGGGGTTTTACTGCTGACATTATAATGGTAAGACGTCATTTCCTGAAGTAGGCATTATTCCCCTGACCTTTCAGCGAGGTTGAACTTTGCGCGGTAACCGCCCTGTCGTTATGACGTCAAAACGAAGTTTACTTACGTCTAACAGGGTCGTTTGTCTATTCAGATCTAATACTAATTTTAAGCTAATGCTAAATAGTTAATCTTATGTTATCAAGCATTACAGACAAAAGACTCTCTTACAATATTGATTAACGATTTCGCAGGTAATCAGAAACCAAAAGGATAATGATTTTGACTTCTAAAGCCTTATCTTAAAGTTTACTATTCGTCATCATCAACCTCGAAACACTCCTGCAGGACATGTGATTCAAGTTAGAAGGATTTGCGGTAATGACTCTGCATGGCAGGCAGACACCGGTCGAGATAGTTTATGTCTGACATATTTGAGATGGTTTTTACATCGTCTGTCCGTCTTCTTTTGGCATTTTCCGTGATCCATTTTTACGAGGAGGGAACGGGAGATTCTCTGGACGGGAGATTTGCCGTTGTAATACAGAAAACGTATTATTGCTTAAATAAAATGTTTTTAAAGTTCACTGAAAGGTTTTACGATTAATAATACGAGTATTTTTAAGAGGTAGTTCGTTACTAAAACTGATTTTGGCAGAAAATATGGTGGGATTTTCCGAAATCAAACGGCCGACTTTCGTCAAGATTGGTTTAATGGTTGAATGGTGAAATGGTAACAAGCATGCAGAGGGACAGAGAGAGTCACTTTCGCATCTATAATATTATAGTACGGATTTAGTATTCGAATTTGTGTGAAACGATTTTTGAGATATTTAAATAAAACTAATTTTACGGATTTTACCGCGTTCAATTTTTTACTATTTAGTACGTTATATATATATATATATATATATAACTATATATATATATATATATATATATTATATATATATATATACTATATATATATATATATATATATATATAAACGAAGCATTAGCCTTGTGGTGGCGGCTTAAGAGAATCTACTATCTCATCCCCATCTCATCCCGTGGGTGTCGTAAAAGTCGACAGAAAGAAAATGAAAACCAGCATCTTTCTGGAACTTCTGAATTATGAAACTGTGGTTGCGAACTCGCCTGCCAAGCATGGCAAACTATGGCAAGTATGAATATGGCAGTAGTGGACTAGTGATAGGCTGAAATGATGATGATCATGATGTAAAGCATCGTCGCTCTTGGAAGTCTGCGGTCTTTGACCATGTTCTGGATAATTGCAACAGATTTAATAAAATACAAATCCTTGCAAAAGAACACCGATTCCTACCTAAGGATAATTCGCGAGGCTATTGAAATTAAAAAAACTTCCTAATTGGCTCGAAACGTCGGGTTATAAATAGTCAAAAATTAAACGCGATAAAATCCGTTAAATTAGATTTATTTAAATGAGTAGTATTCGGCGTAGATATGAGAAATCATGTTTCATTAAAATATACCTATACATTACGGACCTTCATATTTCATTTCTACTTTTACATCGATCGTTTTTGTATTGCAGTTTTCATATTTAAAATAATTATAGAATGCAATCTGAGCATTGTATAAACAGCATTATGTTTGTGACGCTAAGTAGATATATGGTGTGGCGTTTTTCGACGTTAAATTTTAGGTGCCACCGTGTCGTTAACTCTCGAGGTTTATGATTACATAGGCCATATTCACTTAAATGTCTGATGGCTATCACACTTCTGCTGCCAATTTTCGCCCAAGTAGGCAAAATATAATTTTGGAGCGGCCTATAAAAGCGTTTAAATTTCGTATCGCGAATTCCGACGAAGCTGTCGCGAACATAGTCAGAATTAAGGACTGCCCTTCATTTAAATGCGTATATATAAGAAGAATAACTTATAAAACACTTTTTTGTCATTATAATGGGGTTTTTATTCCAAACTCTCTCTGTGTAGCATTATTGTTGTAATTGTTGTAAATATTGACTACTTCTTTTATAAGAAATCTGAATTGAAACGGAAACTTGCGAGTATTTGAATAATGTCAAACGTATGTTTGTATTTAGTAATGTAATTTATTTAAAGTTTTAAACGCTATCATAAGAATTAAAAGACCGATAAGGTTATTTAAATAATTAATAATAATATATAAGTGTCCACCTCCTGGCTGATTTTCAACCACGCGGCGACTTCCGTTTACTGTCGGAAGCTATCATCTGCGCTGGAGATAATATAGTGCCATAAGTGTACGCGTAAACACAACTCACTCGTCTTAACCTACCCTCGTCCGCTCTAACGCTCATGCGATAAGTACGGAGGTGGGCAGGTACAGTGTCAGAGACTAGGGGACAATCACAACACAACCAAAATCCATTAGTTTGTGTTTTGACACTCATTCGGATTCGAACCCAGGATCTGGGCGTTAGTGAGGTACTCTGTCGACTAGGCCACACAATCGTCAATCTATATGTACAAAAGCGATGTACCAGTGACTCATCACGATATCTTCGAAACTACATCTTCATGCATACGATCACGCCTTTCTCCCATATAAGGGGTAGGCAGAGACAACAGAATTAGCTCACTTTATTATTACCCTGCGAGTAACGGGACGTGTCGCGGGTGGCGAATAACGTCGCTGCCATTTTGGTATCAATCAAACTACTTACTCCCCATTGCATTCCCACGAGCAGCATAGTGAGAGCGTTGCATACTATGGTGTTTTTCTGCAAGAATAAAGGATGTCCGCACAATACCTCAGTCAACTTCTCTTAGTGCTATTCTACTTTGCCGGACCGCGAGAACCGCGAGACTTGGCATACTTATTCCTTTCTCGACGTAGACATCATTTAGACATATTTCGAACATTTATATTTAAATTATAAGTAAACGGGCTGGTGCTCTTTCTCTCTATACACACTTAACATAATAGATTTCGTGCGAAGCCGCGGCGGGTAAGCTGGTCTATATATGTATATATAAGCAATTTACCACTGGCTCATCACAATAATTATCTTCGAACACAAGAACTACAAGACTTGTTTATGCCGATAGGGGTCCGGTAAAGTAGAATAGCGCCTACCGAGGTGCTATTCCACCGAGTCTATACTCGGCGGCTAAGGTATTGACCGTTATTCATGCAGAATAACACAATAATATGCAATGCTGTCACTATACTGCTCGTGGGAACGCAATGGACAGTAAGAATTTTATATAGTTAATAGAATCAGGCGTTACTTTGCGGAAATCCATTATAGTAAAGGAGAGAAAGTTATTTTGCTAAGATGGACGTTATCAAATTAACTTTCTCTCCTTTACAGTAAGAATTTTATTGACTGTTACAAAAACGGCGGTGACGCGTCGCGCTATTTGTCAAGTCGCGCCCCCACTGGTCGAAAAGTGGGGATACGTGTGTGACGTCTGACTACCCCTTATATGGGAAAAAGGCTCCTAAATTAGTAAACGGACTGTTTTACTCTATACAGACTTTAACATAACAATAACTTCCGTGAGAAGTTTCATGGAGGATTCGTTAGTACTCGTAACTCATGGAGTCAGCTGTAAATCTTTACACTGCAGGGTACTGGCCCCCACTCATACTGATCAAAGTGGAGCAATAGTAGCTCGGTGGGCGATTTTTTCCAGTGTTTCTTGTTGTGCAGAATAGGCTGATGTTTAACAACAATCCTACTTGGTGGCCTAGTGGTTAGAGCTTCCTACCCTACCTCCGATCTTATCGAATGAGCGTTACGAGTACGGGTAGGTTGAGACGAGTGAGTGTCCCATTTGTTTTCCCGTACAATTGTGGCACTATAATATCTCCTGCGCAGTTGATAAGTTCCGACAGTAGAAAATCGGCCAGGAGCACATCACTTCATTTAAGTGGTAATGAGGTCACATGGAGGAATGTGAAATCAATGCGTAATTTTTACAAAAAATAATTTTTAGAGAAACTTTGTTCTCTTTCAAAAATAATTAAATTTTCTTCCTTGATATCCTTGATCCTTGACAACCATTCTCAGAAAATTACATATTTCAGTATTATATTTCTAAATACACCGTATTATTTTTTCAGACTGTGAATCTTTAATCCGCAAGATGCTCGTCTTAGAACCGATGAAGCGGTATACAATTGATCAGATAAAAAAACACCGGTGGATGTCTTCGGAGCCCTACACAGCCCCCACTATCTCCGCGGATCCTGTCCGGAGCCCCGCGCACACCTCCACGCATAACGAGCCCAACGAACAAGTGCTGCGACTTATGCAGAGTTTGGGAATCGACCCTATTAAAACCAAAGAGGTAAGTAATTAAAAATTGACAAAAATATGTAATTAAAAAAATTGAGGACTGTAATAATAGTTTTACAACTGGAACAACGCTTAAATTTGACAAGGTAATAAATGAGATGAGTTTTCTTACGCAAAGCTTGGAAATAGTAAATTTTTACACTAGTTCGCATTTTGTTGGCTTTTGAACTTCACTCGCCATTTCTCGTACAGAAATACGTTTCTAATCAAATCCGAATTAAAATAAACGATTCCAAAAATTTGATAAAATGGTAATACTTATATCTACACATATACTGTTAACATTAGCATGTCGGTAATGCGAACCCATAAAATTTTACCCATCCAAAAATCGCCTTTTTAAGAAAGACTGTCGATAAATCCAAGTACAGAAATAATTACACCACATCCCTTGAATTAAAAAGTAAAAGTAAAGTTTCAGCCTACAAATGTCCCACTACTGAGCACAGGCCTCCTCTCATTTCTGAGAGGGTTTTGGAGCTAGGAAGAATCCGCCACGCTGCTCCAATGCGGGTTGGCGGACTTCACATGTCTTCGAAATATTTTTTATTCCTCAGACATGCAGGTTTCCTCACGATGTTTTCCTTCACCGCCGAGCACGTGGTAAATCAGCACTTAAAATTGCAATTAACAATTTTAGTGGTGCCGGCACCGGGAATCGGCTCCCTTGAATTGCACCTGCCAAATTATTGTAAACAGAACAAACGTACGACTTAATTGAGTAAGAAAAGGTAAGACACCACTATGTCGTATAATCGTTTAATGATTAAATAACACAGCTGTGTCCAGTTTAAACATAACTGCATATTTATAATCAAATGACAAAAAGAATATGTTCCAATAAAATTTAATTTAATTTTTAGTGAAATTAGGTATTATAGAATTACAAGCTCATGCCCGCGACTTCGTCCGCGTGGATATAGGTTTTATAATATTCCGAAGGAACTAGGAACTATTTGGTCTTTCGGGATAAAAAGTATCCTGTGTTTGTCTCCAGGATGTAAGTTACTCGTATCTCTGTGGCAAATTTCATTTAAATCGATTCAGCGGTTGAACCGTGAAAAGGTAACAAACATACAGAGGGACAGAGAGAGTTACTCTCGCATTTATTAAATTAGTATGGATTATTACGGTCCTTAGGGTTCTTTTTGGGATCATACATTTGTGATTAAATAACCGTTGTGCTTCGAGTACCAGTACGCGGGCATCTTTTGGGAAATTTGCCGTCATTGCACCATTTTTTTATGCACTGTACTTATATGTGTTGTATAATTAAATTGAAGCTTATCTGCTAGCACAGGATATTAACACTGCACGTGCCTTTGCCTCGAAAGTTTAAAACTAACGCCAGATTTACAAAGAGCTAGCCCGCACAAACGAAGGCATGGCTTTTATGTGACCTTCAAATCATAACACGACCGTACGGTAGCCCTTATAATCTTTTTTATTTGTATATTCATGTAAAATACAGAGTACATATGTAAGTTGCTTTTACAATCAGGTTGTAAAAGTCAGGATATTATTGAAAAAATAAATAAAATATTTAATGCATATTGTAATAACTTTATGTAATGCTGAAACTGGAAGTATTTGGAACATTATAGTTAAACAATAACTAGATTGATACTAGAGTGGAATATGAAATGGTCATACATTATGTATGGTCCATAATGTATGTGCATTTTATATAAATATGTACATTGAGTAGTTTTTAAGTTAAATCATTTCGGACTGTGGAACAAAGCTAATTTTTTGACAGATTCGGTAAAGTAACTAAAAGAATATGAATATACGACGGGAAGAGTATTTGAAGCTCAAAAGACTCAAAATCCCAGACAGGCACTTGTATTATGTTAATGATATATAATATAAGATATATTTATATTAAACGATGATATAACATCTTTTGCATAAACATTTAGTTATACTAGCTGATTCACGCATCTTCGTTCGTTTGGATATAGGTTTTTAAATATACCGTGGATCTCCAGGGTGCAGGTTATCTCTGTGCCAAATTTCGTCAAGATTGGTTCAGCGGTTGAACCGTGAAAGGGTAACAAACAGACAGAGGGATAGAGAGAATTACTTTCACATTTATAATATTAGTATGGATAGTTAGGATTAGATATTAATCCCTCTTCTTTTTCCATTCATTATATTAATAACTCAAGATCATTGAGCCAATGATCTTACAGACATTCCTGCTAGTGTTTATCTCGTTGTCTTCTCAATTTGCGTACACCTGTCACCACTTCCATCAATCAAACAGTCAATTATAAAAAAGTAATTGTCGCTCATATCAAGACTGACTGTCTTGATTGCAACGCGCACTCAAACGGAAAGACGTTTTCATCATTTTATTTTTATCTACAATGCGACATCTACCTAAGGTGTATAATATTTATACCGATAAGAATCGAAAAACACTTAAGATACCTTACGTATTCGTGCTTGGGTTACTTAACATTTAGAAACATATTAACCCTAACCGAAGCCATCATGTAGAATAGTACATTGCGATCCGTTTCCACTATATGCACAGTCAAATGCACGCAACACTAACGCTAACCAGATGACGGAATGTATTTATAGTCGGCTTGTTGGGCTTTGTTGTTTTTACACGGGCTGGTGCTTCAGTTGGGAATTTTTTATCGCAGAGTCTTCGCTCAAACAGTTACGACCATCACGCCGCGATCTACCTGCTGCTGTTGGAGCGGTTGCGGGCGCGCGTGGCGGGCGGAGCTAGTACAGGCGCTAGTGCGGGAGGGGGGGGCGGAGCTAGTGCCGGCGTGGAAGCCCGCAGGCCCTCGCGGAGGCCCTCCTCCGTCGCCGATCAAGCGCTTGCGAGGGAGCTGCATGATGCGCGTCGGGAACATCAGAATAGGTTATAATACATATAGTCACGCCTTTTTCCCATATAAGGGGTAGGCAGAGTTCACACACGACGGGTGGCTAACCTCGTCGACGCCATTTTTGGTAAGAAAAAATTCTTACATTCCATTGCTCGTGTGAAGCAGTATAGTGTTATTCTTGACGAATAAAAGCTGTCCATACACCTCAGTCGTCTCTTATGACACCCTGATAAGAAAAAGGTAGGTGCTGTTCTACTCTGCCGGACACCTATTGGCTAATAGGTTATAATAAATTATTAATATGTCGCTACTATATTTAAAGCTGTTAAATGGGTAAGAATCGAATACTTCTGTTTAATATGGTTGAGGAGGGCGATGGCTGCCACATGCGCCATACGTGTTAACAGGTGCTTTTGTGGAGGCTGCTTGAGTTTGCAATACACTTATATATGTATGATTAAATCTGTTTGAAAATTTTGTCATGAAGCGTGCTTCGATTGTCTATGAGACCATTCTTTGTAAAGTTGTATATAATGTTTCATGACTTGGACAAAAATAAAAGAATCGCTAAAAAGTGAATACCTGCGGAGATTCTCGTCTGCTTATTCTACGTCAGAGGAACCTCATTACGAAAAGGTGGTAGATTGTAAAAAAATTCGTTAGGCAAACTAAATTTCTATTTCTTAGGTTGAAAAATAAATAATTTTCGTTTCATTTAAATAACTCGAGATTTTATTTTTCAAGCTTGTTTTAAGAGTAGAGAAGGAAGAAGAGCGAGAAAGAGAGAGAGTGAATAATCACGTCACCAGTTTCAAATGCTAACTATATATTTCGCAACATAGGCTGATTATGTCACTACTGTGTCCGAGTGTTGAGTTCGAATTCGATCCGGAGCCAACATTTACAGACACACAAATTGTTGGTTTTCCGGTCTGGTTGTGATGAGATTGCCCCGTGTCTCTGACACTGCACCCTAGCTTCCGAGCAGAGCTGACCTCCGAGCGAGTGAGCGGGCTACGCGAACTGTTAACCAAATAAAATTCATCGTCATCATCGATTCAGCACATAGCAGCTCATCAGTAGACGCCGGAATATAGGTCAGGGGGACCTATATTCCGGCCGGGTTAGATCGCCACAAAACACGAACCTGAGCCTCCTGAACACATCGGCAAAACCAGACAGGTCGTCACTTCAATTAGTATATATAATTTACTTGACGTAACTTTTATTATTCTTTTGTTATTTTGTCTAGGAAAAAATTTCATAATAACCGCTAACAGTCGCTTCATTTTACGATTTATTTTTTATAAATGTCCAATAAAATTATATTTGTAGACCTATTATGCGTTCACCTCATTACACTAGGTAATCATTAGGTTATTATCGCCCGAGTACATATTCATTACTATAATTAAGTATCCAAAGATGTAAACAGATACACGCAAAGAGATAGTAAGAAATACGTAAGAAAACGTCAAGGTTATAAATATTATTTTAAAATTCATATCGCACAGTTGGCGGACATGATTTAAGAAAAAAAAAATTAAATATATATATATATATCTTTTAAAAAGTTATAGTTCGCTTTATATGTATTTATGATTAGAATCAGAAAATAGTAGTTACAAAGTTCTTTTTCTATAAGATGACGCAACAGTGAAACCCTGACTGTATTCGACATTCTGTTCAAGCTATAATGAAATGATAATATTCTTAAGAACTTATGTCTCACGAGCGCAGTGTGGTGTTACACAGAAATATTCTGTGTAACACAGCATCTGTTATGGGCAGCCGGTGCACTTACCTTCCGGTGAACGTTTTGTTGGTCTCGTCACTTTATAAAATAAAAAAAAAATATAAAAAATATTCTTGAGTACTTTAAATGCCATCCACCACATCTGCATTTTCATGTTCTCTAATTTTGAATACTGCTAAAGTACAATACAAACAACCCGGCGGCCACCGAACTACAAGACCCATAATTTTTTTTGTGGTTTTGTTTATAATTATTATTGTTAAAAATATCAGTAAACATTATTATACCTAGGATATATGACCCAAGACAACACTTGTGACTACAGTATCACTAGTGCCAATATAATGCTTATGCGATAAGATCGGAGGTAAGGGATTAGAGGGCAACGTTAGACCTGAAAATCTATAATTTGCGTATTTGCGCAAATATTGTTTGATCGTTTTCGAGATCGGGCCATAAAATGAAACAAAATCCTATGAAATTTCAGATCAAATATCGGATCTATAGTTATGCCTTATATCAAAATATTAATTTTAAATTTATTTCTTTACAGATTACTTCACTCTGGGGATGCTCCGTCAAGAGAATATAACAGAGCAACACCCAGTATATCAGCTGCGCCGGCCGACGCATCGTCTGCCGAAACGCAGCGACTTCTTTCACTTGCCGGTGTCAACATGACCGAGCAACGACTACTCCAGCGGAATTCCGACCCATCGGAGACGCAACGGAGCTTTCTTGTAGGAAACCTTGAAGTCCCGTCCAATAGAACTCACGAAACAGAATCCACAAGGCTTCTCTCGATGAGAAACATCGACGTATCACAGTCAAATCAAAGATTAGGCACAAAACTGAACGACAATGTCGTCCCCACACACAGGCTACTTACCTCAACCTACGAACAACAGCAGAACATACTCAAGCAGTCGAGCGAGGACTGTCGACGGCTTTTACAGCAATCGACCACAGTTGGACCTGAAAATAATAAAAATACGAACGACGGCACTAGACTTTTAACCTCCTCGAGCTTTGATTCTAAATGCGCCATTGACGGCGGGAGAGCAGCAACGACAGATCATAGTGTCATCGCAAACTTCCTTCAAAATTCTGCATCAGCGACGAACTTCAATTCTGAAACTGTCAAACTACCGAGCTCAACTACATTTACCATGTGTTCCGAAGCTGCCAAACTTATGAACACGCTCCAACAATCGCCTCTGCCATTGAAGGGCACTGTTAATCTCAGTACGAGTCCCATTCCAACACAATTTAATGATACCAAACTGGCTAGCGTATTAGAGCAGCCCAAACCGCTAGAATCAACCAGGCTTGTATCTCAAGCTCAACAACAGGATCTAAATCGCTTACAAACCGGTACACCACCTTTCAAGGATTACATGAATCACCATTTACCTTCATATTCCTATGTACAAAGTGGCGTCATGCCTCCAATGTCTAATGCGGGTGAAGCAAATTTTTCAATCGCCGCCACCACCGGTGATCTATATCAGAACGCCTTATATAGACCGGATAGTAAATTTTCCTTAAACAGGTATACCACTAATCAAACATACGCTCAATTACATCCCAGTAATACAACTGAAACTACAAAATTTCAACAGCAGTACTCGTCTTCGACCGACGAAGGCTGCGAAACTGATATGGAAGATGTTCCAATTGTTCCAAGTGGAATGCAAAACAGGCTAAGCTCCTACGCGAGTTCTAGCTCAAGTAGCGGTGTTGTTACATTTTTTAACAATAAAAGCTTAAGTCAAAACCTGAGTTGTGATTCCTCTCAAAGCAATTTCTCAACATTTGAAAGCCTTGATTATCAACTATCCGATTGTTCAAGCGAATTAGCTAGCAGTTTACCGAGCTGCACGTCCAATGAAGATAAATTAGTTCACGAAAATAGCTCCCTGGTTAATACAAATCCAATGCATCCTTGCGTTTATATATCGTCGTATAACAGCAAAACTTCTGGTACTGGGTTAATTGCTCGACACAATCCTCTTAATTATCAGTCGGCTAATAAAAACTGTCAAAGGGCGATCACGCGAAGTCCGGTAGATTTTAGAGAAGGTCGACGGGCCAGTGACGGTCTTGTAGCACAACAGGCGGCTCAGTCTAACGATAGTCAGAAAAATAGCTTGGCATTCAATAGTCAAAGGCTGAACGAAAATTGTAAAGCAAAAGGCGTATTGGAACTACATTTGGTGCAAAAAGAGGCGCAAAAACTAAAAACGCAGTACCAATCATCAATACCAGCGGAAGAAATGACACAGAGACAAATACAGCATAATCAGTTCGCCGCGAGTTACTCACCGCACTATTTGGATACTAAAAATCCAACACCCAAACGGATAAGCCTGCCGGAGAGTTTTAATTACTCGAGCACCTCGCCACCAATGCCGGCTAGTCCAAAAATGATGGCTCAACTTCAAGATCCATCGGATTTGTCTCACGGCACTTCGGTGTCTCAAGTAAACAAACCTCCCCTGCAACAACAATTAATGCAGCACAGATTATTCCAACAGAAACGGCAATTACTTCAAAAACAAATGACGCCGCCGAATATGCCTGCGCACGAAATGGGCCCAATCCATACACTTCAAGTAGGCTTAAGTAGGCGACAGATGCTTCGTCAACAGAGTTACAAAATTGCCCAACAGCAACAAATATTGCCGCCTTTGCCGTTAACGGAAACTGAAAACCGCGACCTGCTCGCTTTCCAGGCGATTGTGGAAGATCCTAATAGAACTATTAAAAAATCCGATGAAAACCGAGAGGAAATTTGTAAATTCGCCTATCAAGGCTCGATGGAGATTAGCATAATGAACAAAGATAGATTAGGGAACGAGAATTGGTCCAATTTGCCGTCCAGTTTGCAAAGCGCTTGTCAAATATCAGAACTAGCGGGACGGCGAGAAGGCCGGGAGATTCGAGAAGGAGAAGGAAGTAGTCATTCAATGGACACATCTCTTTGGCAGGGACAATGGAACGCGGGCCTTTTTCAGCCGCAAGCATGTTTCCAGGTATTCCAACAGATCAACTAAGTAGATCTCCAATTGTAGAAACGTAGATATTTGTAGTTAGTTTTGTTTGCACTCAGCGTAACAAATTATTAGTGTTGCAGCTGTTTGGGTCGGTACGCCAGCTAGTTCGAACTTGGTCTCATTGTAGTGTATATTCGCAGAGCAACCTGTTATTGATCATATTACATATAATATTTTTAAAATGCATGACAATAACTAGTGCTTTAAAGTTACCGTATGTATTATGCCTTGACAACTGATGGTAGATCTTCAATATTCGTGTAATTATTATAAATAAAAATTAACGTAACAACTGATCAAAGATCAGGGAAATACATTGGACACATAACGATAAAAATTCGTATATTCAAAATGCAGCTGTTACACAATTCATTCCTATTTAATTCTAACGTATGCAGTGATCTTATTCACGTAATCTGATATTTCAAAAATTTAAGCTGTTCTTGCCACATTTTGTGTTATTGGACTTTTTATTTATTAGAAATTATAACTGTACAGCAAATATCACTAAAATGTTCCTACCTCCTGTATTCATTCATAATCTACACCTAGCATATACTTTTTTCAGTTACATAGATATAAGCATCTATTTATTAGTTACATTATAAGTTATCATTACATACTTGTTTACTCTGTGAAAGTTTGTATAGAGGTTTTGTTATTATTTGCTAATAACGTTGTATTGTAAGATGTGACAGCTTTACTTAGAAACAAGTTATATTTTAAAATAAGTAAATGTATAATTTATAATAGTTGTTTGTTTTATTTTCACACCTTTTATTTTGATTATTAGCTATTTCGTAGATGACACGATTGCATGCATGTATATATGTTAATGCATAGTAGTGATTTGTTTTCAGAATATAAAGTAAGGTTTAATTATGTCAACGTCAAAAAAGTTAAAAGCTTATAAGTTATGCGGGACATATATATACACCCGTGGCGCTCAATGGTGGAGTTGTTTAGTTTTGTAGATCGCTTATTATTAGTTCGTATCTCACTCGTATCATTAAAATTTTTGACAATGACTCGTAACGGTTTTACAAAGAATATATTTCTTAAATAATACTGTTCGGAAATACAGTAAGAATGAATAAAAAGAAAGTAAAGTTAAAGCTCTCTTTTCGGAGAGTCTTGGAGCCGGGAAAACTGCTCCAATGCGGGATTAGCGGCTTTCACACGTCTTCGAAATATTTGTATTCCTCAGACATGCAGGTTACGTCACCTATGTTTTCCTTCACCGTTGAGCACGTGGTAAATCGGCACTTCAAATAACAATTTCGAAGGACCAGCTCCGGGATCGAACTCAGGTCACTCGCTTACTATTAAATTTAAGGCAATCGCCTGTCCCCTGAGCTACCACGGCTCTTGATCTGATATTAATCAAAGGTATGTGGATTCGGCTAACATGTAGAAGAGCAGCGTGCCTTAATACGCTCCATACCTATCGTTCCGCTAGATTTCTAGAACCTAAGGATTTCTTATATTTAAGCGAATAATATACATATAATAAATCTATATTTACGAATAGTATCGTATTTAATTTGACAATAAATTTCCGACGTTTCAAGTCTTGCAGCAACCATGGTCACGGTTGGACTGAAGTGTTGCTACTTCATCTTTTAATTATAATTTTTTGTCAGATACGCAGATAAAACTGCATATAGGTACGCAGATCTGACAAAAAATACAAAACTGTCAAACACTCTACAAACTGTTGCTTTCTTTATAAACGATACCCCTTACTAGGTTTTTTACAACAAGGAAAAAATGTTTACATGAACTTACACTCAGATACGGAACAACGCACTGAATGATCTAAATTTATAAACAAGTTGATCAGAACTAAATATGAAGTCAAGTTATTAAACAGTAAAAATTATTATGATTTCTGATGATAGTTAAATTAAAATTAAATGAATAGATGTATATTTAGGTCTAATACATGATGTCCTCTTATGATAGTTAAATTGAAATGAAATGAATAGATGTATATTTCGGTCCATTACATGATGACCTCCTACATACACATAAGATCACGACTGTATCCCATAAGGGGTAGTCAGAGACTGGGCACTCACTGCAAAAGCAGATGACTCCCACAATCCACGTTTCACCAAAACAATATAATGCACTTGGTGTGATAGGTGGTGAGCCCATCGCCACCATACGGTGTTGGGTGCACAGTGCAGTTTTATTCCTTACTCGCCTTTTACGAGATCCATAGGATGAGGTGGAGTGGTAGTATCCTTTTAACAAGCCGCCACCACACGACACATGATGACCTCTTATGATAGTTAAATTGAAATGAATAGATGCATATTTAGGTCCAATACATGATGTCCTCTTACGATAGTTAAATTGAAATGAAATGAATAGATGTATATTTTGGTCCATTTATTGATACAATACATGATGTTCTCCTGGCTAATCTTCGATCACGGCGATAACTTAGGAAACTATCAACTGCGCAGGAGATATTAAAATGCCACAAATGTACGCGCAAACACAGAGGCACTCACTCGACCCTAACCTACCTGCGCCTGATGTAACGCTTATGCGATAAGAGCGGAGGTACGCTAGGACGCATTTTCAGAAACACGGTTTCTGACAAACAACCAGACCCGAAAACCAATAATTGTTTTAAAGCGCAAATGTTGGCTTCGCCTGGGATTCGAACACAGGACCTGGGGCGTAGAAGTCAGATACACTAACCACTAGGCCACGCGGTCGTCAATCTTTTTAGCGATATTTAGGAAGAAAATCGAAATTATGAAAACAAAAGTCATGGTTTTGTAAAGTCCACAGTTTCTTTTGCTTTACAGTATCACATTTTTCTCTATTAGAACATTATCTACATACTCGCATGAACATTAACTATGACTTAACAATATTTAGGTCCTATTTGCCTTGGCAACACAAATCGGTTATAAATAAAAGTATATGCTTATGCCATGATCAAACAGCAACCTTACGTTTTTATAATTATAATATAGTACCGAAGATCTCGAGAAAACATAGAGGCAGTATAATAAAAAAAAGTAAAGTAACAGCCTGTAAATGTCCCACTGCTGAGCACAGGCCTCCTCTCATTTCTGAGAGGGTTTTGGTGCTGCGAACAGTCCGCCACGCTGATCTTATATTTACGCGAATATTACATTTAATAAATCTAATTTTACGGAATTTTATCGCGTTTTATTTTAAACTATTTATAGCCCGACGTTTCGAGTGCTTTTCAGCACCCATGGTCACAACGGGACTAGTAGTCAATAGAAAAGATGGTTGGGTACTACCACCGGCTTCAGATCCTATACTTAATAAAATTAAATCAAAAACCAAGCATACCACTCCAAGACTTTAAGACACTGTAAACTCATTTTACGTAGATCGGACCAAAAATAATAATTAAAAGTTGAAGGTACCCTGGATTAACTATGATATCGGGACATCTGTCACCACAGTCCCCCCGTGACCATGGGTGCTGTAAAGCACTCGAAACATCGGATTATAAATAGTTTAAAATAAAACGCGATAAAATCCGAAAAATTAGTTTTCTTAATTAATATTATAAAGAGGAAAGATTTGATTTTTTCTATGTTTGGTTGTAATGATTTAACTCAAAAACTACTGAACTGATTTTAAAAATTCTTTCACCTATATACAACTACATTATCACCGACTAACATGAGTTGTATTTTATTTAAAAAATAACCGATATTCTTACGAAAATTGCTATGATGTAACTCAAGGTATCAAAAATGTACTAACAAAAGTCATTTTTTGGCGTGCGCTGCAAAAACTATTAATGATAATGAAAATAAAATGCTAAAAGTAAGAAAAATGCTGCAATGTGGGCGACCAGCCATACGCTCGCCTGCGCTACTCGCGATTAGACTAAGTTCTATTGATTACCTACGTACTCATTTTATTTTTTGTAAACTGGAAACAATTGAACAGTGGTTTGTAATTTTAATTATATTTTTTTAATTTAAAACTTTGATAACGCCGCGCCGCCCGGTTTCATGCGACTTGGGCATCATCGAGGTGCGCTTCTCCCTTTGCGCAGCGGTCGAGAGCGGTCGTTTTTTTTTGCTAACACGACATCAAATATTGTTTACAAGGAAGCTCTGAGCCACTAAACTTTCATGGCTTATGTTCTCATAAATAAAACATTATTTTGGTAACATAATCTTACCTAACCAGCTGCAGAGTCGCCGATGAGCATAGTCGCTGCAAATGTTAGTGAAGGGATTGTTGTTGTTCTGTTTGTCCAAATAAAGTACTAATTTATCTTTCTATTATATGTACATGTACCCGTGCGAAGCCGGGGCGGATCGCTAGTATTAAATAAAACAAATTTTTTGAATTTTATATTCGGATAGAGGCAGGCCTCGTCTCGTATCTGTTGTAGTTTCTAAACCACGGCGACGTTTAACATCCATTATTCTATGTGATAAAAAGATACATTATTTTCTTTGGAGAATAGCAATTTAAAAACAATCTATTGAGATACGTTTTTCAGATGGCTTAACTGGGTAGCGCAGCACTAGAACAACACTAAAGCGCCTTTGCACTTTACGGTATAGTGTTGTTCTAGTGCTAAGCCATTTGGCCGTATTTCATCGCTGGCTTAAGTGGTAGACCACCAGTAACAGTGTTGCCCGTTTAGCATAACACAGGGGATACATGTAGGAAGCCCAATGCGAAAATCTATCTATGTATGTCACATAGTTCGTTGAGTCCCTAACTCCGATTTGGCTGCATGTCATAGTTGGCCTAGGTGGTAGACTACCAGTAACAGTGTTGCGTTTAGCATAACACAGGGGATACGTGTAGGAAGCTAAATGCGAAAAATCTATGTATGTATGTCACATAGTTGGTTAAGTTCCCAACTTCGATAAAGCTATTTCATCCACACGGCTAACAGCACAAACTTCATTAAATATTGCTTTCAGAAGCCATTCTCAATGTGGGTGCTTTGTGTTACTCCCGAAGACTGAGTGAAATGCTATATCTATATAACACTGAAGTGCAGCGTGACTCTACTCATGAAATCAGGCTGACAAAAAAACATTAGACCTTAAATAATTCTGTTTATTAATTACAATGCTTGGACCGATACATCAAATTTGTCGTGACATGTTTGTAGAGTATCTACGTCTAATTTTGTATATAAAAAGTTCAATGCCCTAAAATACAAAAAAAAATAATTTGTACACCTACTGATAAGAGAACTATAATTATAGCAAATAATGTATTAGAAAATGCATTATAATGTATTATTATTTATATTAAAGTCAAACTAGTATGTGTCTTGTATCTAAGAGTTAAAGCAAATATAAGTCCAACTCCAACTAGAAATCGTGTGGAGAATGGAGATCATGCCTAATGCTTTAACATTTTATTTGTATGTAGGGCATAATTAAGGGTAATAAAGTCTATATTTTAATAATTTCAATTTTGTTATTTCAGCCCTCCTGGCAAGGTCATAGCCTACCTCCCAGCGGAAATATGCTTCCACTCAGCGAAAGTCCCATTTTGGAGTTAACAGAACAAATGGAGTCAATTTAAAGAATTGAAATTAGTTCATCAATAATACTGTTTTGTTATAAAAATTCTTTAACAAAATAAATGTAGTATACTTGAGAGAATGTCTGCACATTCTCTGAAGTATCGCGAAATTAATCCAATAACATTATAATTAAATTGAAATATTGTATAAAGAAAAAATGCATAAAATTTAAGTTGCTATTGAATTGTTAAAATATCATATAGTGATACACAATGAGACAATATCAACATAGATTTAATAGTTACATATAATCGATGTAATTTAAGCAATCAACATGGTTGATGCTATTCTCTGCTGCGATTGAAATTTGGAATATTGAAAATCGTAAGTCATTTTTTTAGGGTTATCACTGCCATGGATTGTTAACTTTGATTTGATTGCCCTTACGCAAGTTAAAATCATATAACATGCTTGTCCACAGATGTTAATCGATATTAGTTTCTTGTAAATATTTTTGTAAAGAAAAGCAGAAAACATGGTTTGAACCGTGTGTCAACGTCATCTGAGCTTACTGTACTTTAGAGAGTGGCTTTTTTATTTCAAATTCATTCCATAAGTAATTCGTAGGTTTGATGGTATTTATTTATATTATACGAGTACATTTATATTCTACATTTTTTTCTATTTAAAAACTAAACGTAAGGATTTCAAATATGTAAACGTGAATGGTTATTTTATTTTATTTTATTAATAACTGTTTTATTCTTTGGCCAAAATTATAAATTCTGGTGGTTAAGATATATTTATTCCTTCCAAACGGAATCATAAAATTTTTGCATTTTAATTGATAATTACCTACTACATCTATAGATCCGAGTGACGATCGATGTTCATAATAATAATATTCCTGTAAATAAACTACCTCTTAAGTTGTAATGTTGAAAATAAGACTGAATTCAGTGTCAATTCAGATCATCGGTAACTGGTCGTTAAAGGCAGCAAATAACGTCATGATGTAATCTCTGCCTACCGTTTATGTGTAGAAGGGTTGCATAATTTTTGTTTTTTTTTAAGTTTTCAAGATTAACAGTTTCATATAAACTTAATCGTAGTCAGTAGACATATCAAAATTTAAGCAGTTTCAGATGTGTTTATTTAAAATGCACTCAACTAAAAGTCGTAATTGAATAATATTCCACAAAAATCATTTAACCAAACACAAACGGTCAAGCAAGATCTTAATTCACAATTCGCTGAAGTGTGAAAGTGATAAGCTGAATTATCAAAGTTTCTACATAACAAATTTATTCATGTACCACTATTTGCTAGTTTAATCAGAAATGAAACCTAGAACTTCAACAGATAATACAATCACTTATTTAACGTACGGACATTGTGGTTGTAAAGATTTCAAGTCAAAAATTTTACGACGCCACTTAATATTTTTCAATCAGCTAAATAACGATTAATTGATTTTTTAATTAAAAGATTATTGAAAATAGTCTATGGACGGTGAACGAAGCTTTATCAAATCGTAACAATAACTCATACGTAAGAAATAAATATTACATTTTGGAGTAGATTTCAACAAAATATTGTAGGCAACGTAGAATAGTTGTTTTGAGGCTTTTACACAATTAGAAATATTGCCAGTGTATTATATTCCGTCATTATGAAATTAGGTTCATGTTAGTAAACTTTAATTAAGTAACGTTAATATAACTAACTTTAGATAAGTAGACAATTTTATATACTTAATTGATGACGAATTAGATGTCGTGCATAAACACGTACGAGTTCATAGAGTAATATTTTATATGCTCTTAAAAGAACACGCTCGGTGCAGACTGCAGGCAGAATATTAAAATCAATCGTAACGAATCGAAATATAGAGCTTAGTAAAATATAAAAAAATAGTAATAATTTTATAAAATAAGTAGCTCAAATATTTAAGTACTAAAACGTTTTAACCAACCTACATTTATATTTGTACCGATACATGTTTTAATGAAAATAAATACAACAAACGACAATTTTGCCTCACTGCTGCACATAATATCACGATAAATACCTTAGTTGTCACGTTTGGCAGGCAGATTGCCAACCACAAGTAAAATGGTTTGCACAAAAAGATGTTGCTAGGCATCTTCTTTTATTCTTTTCCCTTAGTTGCCTCTCACAACAACAATGTATATACATGAAATACAATAACCGAGAGACGAGTCAATATGAGGGATTCTCCTCAACCACCGAAACCAAGCTACAATATTGCTTAACCACAGTTTTAATGAGAATTTGGAAGAGACCTATTTATAGCTGGATTGATGACAATGAAGGTCATGAATGGTACGAGTATTAAGTATGCAATAATTTCGTTGTTATTTAACTTTAAGTAAAGGAAGAATTCTTCATGTCGAAGATATATGACTAGTGTTTACTTTGCCGTGTGTTACTTTGTTTTCTTTAAGCCATTTTAGGAAAAAAGGGTATGGGAAACATGATTAAGTTTTTCATATCTATTTACCAAGTCTGCATCGAGCTAAAAATGCAAATTATCATCCGTTTAGTTTTTGTACTAATTTTTTTGGTTGTGATGTTATTATACATGGCCGATTGTTAAACAGTGTATAGGACTGTCTTATTATAATATGTCACTGAAGATCTGTTTTATTATTTCTTAAAGTATGTTATTGAGCCCCGAAATGATAAAATATTAATACCAAAGATATATATATATATATATATCTTTGGTATTAATATTAGATATATATATATATATATATATATATATATATCAAACTTTATGGTACAACTACTTCACAATATAAACATTTTACAGCCCCCGTAACATACTAAATAAAGCAACAAATATTACCTTATTCAATCCGTTTCATTATCATCGACGTATGTATGTTACAACTAGTAAAGGTATTTATATACCCCACGCCACCTACGCCAGGCTAAAACGCCTTTTTAAATTTATCTTTTTATGAATGTCATAAAAAACTCACGTGGATTTCTATGCTGATCACAGATATAAATTGCACATGCAGACCCGAAACAACCATCTGTAGGCCATATAAATATTTGTCCTCTGCAGATATCGAAAACAAATCTCACACTCAGGTTCATCGGCATCGAATTAGCCTAGTCTGAAGACGGAAATGGAATTAAAAAAGACTGTGCTGTCCTTTGTCATAATCTATTTGCCATAATAAGTATAATTTTCTAAAGTTATTGATAAAGGTTTTTTGTTTATAATTTTAAATTTTTGTTAGTTCTATCAGCTCATCTAAATTACACACAATCCTTGTGAGAAAGGATGGAAAAGTGAATCTCGAACAAAATGTATAAAAAAGGGTGACAAACTGGTGGCAGGATTCCTATGCAGGAATCCGTCTAGATATGTACTAGGTGGATTGAAAAGTACTCGGCCTAACACAGATCCATTCAATTCTAAAAATCAAATCTACCCACATTATTTAGTTCAGTTCAGACTAGTTCATTGTGTGAAGTTCGAAACGTGTGCGATAATTAGTTGTGATTTTATAAATTTATTAACAAAGTAATCAGTCATAATTTCCGCGAATGGAGCAAATCGAGCAGCGTGCCGTCATTAAGTACCTCCATAAGAAGGGGCTATCATCAAAAGCCATGCATGATGACATGGTCAGTACATTAGGCGATTGTGCTCTGTCATATTCATCCGTCAAAAAATGGATAGCAGAATTTAAGCGTGGTAGAGAGAGTGTGAAAGATGAACCCCGCTCTGGAAGGCCTTCGACGTCAACTACTGACAAAAATATTAAAAAAGTACTTGATTTAATAATGGGAGACCGCAGATTAAAAATTAGAGAGATAGCCGAGATTATAGGCATCTCTTATGAACGAACTCAAAACATCATTGTCAACGAGTTGGGTTTCCACAAGGTGTCTGCGAGGTGGGTTCCGCGACTGCTTTCAGTTGAACAAAAAAGGACGCGATTGACTATTTCACGCGACTGTTTGGAGTTATTTGAAGCCGATGCAGATGATTTTTTGAATCGTTTTGTTACTATGGACGAAACATGGGTTCATTACTGTACTCCGGAAACAAAACAACAATCAAAACAGTGGAGAAGACCTGGTTCACCACCCCCTCAAAAGGCTAAGTCGATTTTGTCGGCAAATAAGGTGATGGCTTCAGTATTCTGGGACTCGAAAGTTGTGATTATGATTGATTATCTTGAAAGGGGTCAGACTATAAACTCTGATTACTACTGCACCTTACTACGTCGTTTACGAGAGGTAATAAAAGAAAAACGTCGAGGAATGCTCAGAAGAAAAGTCCTGTTTCATCAAGATAACGCCCGTGTTCACACGTCAGTACAGTCAATGGCTGGAATTCACAACTGTGGCTTTGAACTGTTACCGCATCCGCCGTATTCACCTGATCTGGCACCATCAGACTTCTTTCTGTTCCCTAACCTAAAAAAGCACTTGGGAGGTCAAAGATTTTCGACAAACGACGAGGTCAAAGCAGCTGTAGACGCATATTTTGACTCGTAAGGAAGAATCATTTTTTTTAACGGTCTAAATGCTTGGAAGGGGAGGTGGCAAAAGTGTATTGAACTTGATGGTGATTATGTAGAAAAATAAAAATATAACTGATTTAGTATGTGTTTATTTTCTTGGTTAGGCCGAGTACTTTTCAATTCACCCTCGTACCACCCCAGGGCCAGTTATTCTGCCGTGAAGCGGTTGTGTGCAAGCAAGTGTTTCGGTTTGAAGGGCACTGTGATCTAGCGTAATCACTGGGCATTTGAGACTTAAGAACCTATGTCTCAGGGTGATGGGCACAGTGTAGTGTCACACAGAAATTTTCTGGGTGGCACAGCATTTGTTATGGGCAGACGTTGCACTTACCATCAGGTGAAAGTTTTGCTTGTTTCGTCACTTTCTACAATAAAAAAAGAGCAAAAGTCTAGTTCTTCTTGACCGCGTGGTCGAGTACCTATCTGACACGCCGCGGGTCTTGAGTTCGTATCCAAGGCGGATCCACATTTGTACATACTTACTAATTGTTGGTTCCGGTTCTGTCATCATCATCATTTTAAACAACGCCGACGCGTAATAGGTTCAGGAGGTCATGAATTTTTGCTGATTTTTCAATTTGTCGAATTTTTGAATACACCCAAGGGAATGAGATGGGTTGACAAATTCCATTACGCCGAACAATTTTAGCGATTTATTTGAGACTGATATTGAAATGTGTGAAAATGCTTAATATTATCACCAAAAAAGATCGTATAATAATCTCAATAATCTTGTGTCCTCACAATGTTTTCCTTCATGAATGAGCACGTGATACCTGTAGGAGATAATGTCGACTTAAAGAATGTGTTATACAGGCTGATCGAGGCAATGAACACATAAATTTAATTGGGCAAGTACTACGATACCATGAAGCTTAAGGAAATCTGTTGCGAAGTAAATCTGTTAGTATGACGCCGATATTTTTCGATCTTATAAATAGTTACTAGGGTAACATAAATTAAATGGAGCAGAACACGTATTTTGAATTTGTCTGGTTCGGGGCAACGACTTTCTGAGTTAGGTTCGCGTAAAATTTTACATAACAAATAATTTCAAAGTTTTGTATGAACATTTTTAGTATTAAATTTTTTCATTAAAGCTTCACCGTTGTGTTTATCAGATCAAAGTAGCATGGGTAGGTGCCGGGATGTCATACCAATTATGAATAACGTTGTATATATATTATGGAAATAATGTGATTCACTTTAAGTGAGACTAAATTGCACAATCGAAAGTTGCTGACGGCTCCAGATATGCGGGAAACCAGAAAATTTATGCGGGACTTGCCGTGTGGTGGTGGCCTAAGAGAATCTACCACCCATCTCATCCCGTGGGTGTCGTAAAAGTCGACAAAGGAAAAATCAAAATCAGGAGATGGGCAGCAGCATCTTCCTGGAACATCTGAATAAATAAACTGCGGTTGCCAACCCGCCTGCCAAGCGTGGCAACTATGGCAAATCCTTCCAAAATGAGAGCTAAAAACTTTTGTGGCTATCTGTGGGGGGAGGCCTATGTTCAGCAGTGGACTTGTGATAAGCTGAAACGACGACGACGACGACTTGACAAAAAATAGCGCGACTTGCCTACAAATGTACAGAAGCGAGAGAAAAACAATAGTAATAATTTTTTAGCAGTTTTTTTTTAAAATCGAAATCAAAATAACCTCTTCGCCTATTACAAAGTAATCATCATAAAAAAACACATATCACAAACAAAGCACATCGCTCAATCAAGTGCCCACAATCACACGACAATTAGTTTTCTATTTGAAGGAGTACTTGTCATGTGATACTTGTTAATCCAATAACATTATTATAATTTGGCGTGGAAAAGCTGATCTGATGTTGGAACTGAAAAGTGGTCACTGTTAATCGGCTCTGGTGAACAAAAATCAGCCGAGTTTGGAGTCTTTAGATTGATTTCTTGTTAGCTGTTGTCTGTTAGTAATCAGGGTCTTATATGATAAGTCAGAGTGTGTTCACAGGATCGTAGCTTTGGTAAATATAGAGCCGCCGAGTTTACACACATTAAATTGTTCTCGAAGTCGGGTAACCGTGGTGGCCCATAGCGCTTGCGAGGATAAACGTGCGCCTTTACCAGCAAATATTACAAGTTTTTGGATGTTTTATATATTTATTACAACGTAAATATTTTAACACTAGATTAACGGGCATTGAAGGACGGGGCGGGACGGGTACATTACGAATAGGTAGACATCATCATGAAGACAACATCTAAAAAAAAAGTTGTTTCAGATAAAACTACTACATATATATATTCGCTGAATAATATCATTAAAAACCAATATATAATCGCTATAGAATAATATTTATGAGTTCAGAATTTAAAGCATAAAATTGAAATCCCGTCAAATTGACAGGTTTCGTAAATCTAGTGTTAATTAACAAGAACATCGTCATTTAAAAAGATAAAATTGTATTTTATAGATAAGGATTCCAAATGTTATTGGCCTAACCACGTCGGCGTCAATAAGTTTTTAGTTATTTATCAAAAATTGCTCAGTTGATGACTTTATTTTCTTTATCAAGCTACAATATATGTCTAGTTTATTTAATGTAAAGAAATGGAAATGCTTTACGTGGAAATCACGACGTAACTCAAGTATTAAGTTTTCTACAATTTCCAATCCATTTTCATCATTTGTTCGTAATTTCTCCATAAGTTCGTCAGTTGCCTCAACTTTGCATAGTTTCAAAAAACCATTTAATTCCTTTTGCGACTGGAAAGAAAATAAGCCCGGAATAATAGGTACATTTATTTCTTCTTCTTTACATTTTTTTACAAATTTTTGAAAAATGTTGCATTCAAATAATGCTTGAGTTATAATGAAATCTGCACCACTGTCCACTTTTCCTTTCAAAGCTGATATTTTATGTTCACTGTAAGGAAAACCGGCAACTCCTATACAAAAATACTCCCTAGTTGTCTCCCTTATATATGCAATCATTTCTTGGCTCGTATAAAAGTCGGACGTGTTAGAATCAAAAGATTCTGTAACAAACACAATATTATACACAAAAGGTATGGTTACCGAGTAAACATGCAGAATAAATTATAAAAAAGTAATGTACCTCCTAAAACTACAAATAAGTTACAAATGTCTTTTTCTTGCAGCCATGCCAGTAAATCCTTAAGATATTCTTTCGTCATCATGTTACACGATAAATGTAACAAAACATGTTTTTCTTCCTGCCTTAAAAAACTGGCTAATCTTAGTGGAGGAATGTCCAAGTCTTTACACTGATGGTCAGTAGCGTGCCATGTTATAGAATAGAATATTGGGTGCAAATCAGTATTATTTAAATCTTTTTCAGGTAAGGATGATGTCACTTCGAATGAGAATGTAAGCGCACCTGTGTTTCTAAGCAAGTCACTAATCTTTATTGATTCAAAAGACATTTTACATACAGATGTTTGAAGTAAAACGAATATTACTGCAATAGTATTAGAATCCCAATGAAATCATGTGTCAATGTGACTGATAAGATGTGTAACATATACGGTTGTATGAAGCAAAGAGTATCTAAAGTAGTATGAAGTGTAGAGATAAGAAACGAAGACTCATAGAACGATTCAAGAGAAAGTGTACGACAAATGCACAGAATAAGAGTTCCAAACAAATTATCGAAATGCCGCTAATGTAGCAATTAGTAAGTCCTGAAAATAACGGTATTATATGAAGTGAAATATGGTAAAGGAAATTTCTCAAGATCTAAAAGTAGTTGAATCAAATAAAGTTGCTGATGAAAGTACTGTTATGAAAAATTAAAAAGTCAATCGATAACAACACAACACACAAGTGCAGAGAAAGTTAACGAGCTAATATAACCTAAACATTTGAGAAAACAAATTTAAATAAATATAAAATCATCTCAAATTAAGCGCTTCATTTCAAGTTTAGAACTTTTGCTGCAGTGGCGCCATCTTAATTTGACTCGATTTCTCGGACACTTTTGTTATAAAAAGTCGTTCCTCCCTAATCATACATCATGTCAGCAAAAATGACATCTATTTTGTATTACATTAATATTCACTAATAACAGTTAGTGAAAAAAATGGTATAGAGAACCAGTTGACGACAGAATTGAAATCTATTTTAATTGCAACAAAAGAATGTAAAAGTGCACGTTCTATAATTTTTGAAAATAATTTTAGATTAGCAAAAAATTATTATTTTTTTTCGTCGGTACGATTGACAACGCCGCGTTGTGTTGGCGACAGCGGCTGAATTGTTACACACGATCACCTAATCTTTTTTTTAGATAAACAAAGACATAGATAAAAAGATAAACATGCGGGGGCAATGAAGGTCTTATGCCAGACTCCCCCCGTTAAACCCCCACAGACCCACAGTGTTCTTCTAGTTGAGGTAGTAAGTACATTTAGGGTCTATATGTACTCCATCTGCTCTTCGATCGCTCAGAAACCCTACACCCACTGAGGCCCGCTCCTAGAGTGTGTGAAATTTCAACAAAATTTTGTTTTTTGTAATTGTTTTATCCTTTTTCAAAGAAAAAAATGTGACGTGATTTTGTATATGGCGTAAATAACGTATAGCGATACAATTTACTCTGACTCTGATTTGCTTTAGAATTAATTTTATCGAATCGCGTGCATTCTGCATCGATGCATTGGAAGGATTCGATGTATCCAATTTTTTTTAGGACTCATTCACTTTAGCCAGGCTTTCCCAGCTTCGTCGGATCGAAAGGTGGCCGAGCGCTGAGGGCGCTTAGCTTAAACCTCTATAATGGTTAACCAGCGCAAGGGCCTCAAGGGGGACCTCGGCTTGGACTGTTACATCAGTGCGCGTAAGTAAGCTGACTCGAAGGCGCCCTAGAGGGTCGAAACCCGGCTCGATCAGTTACTTTTATCGGAAAGGACGCTTTTAAACATCTAAATTTTACCACAAATTCCAAATGCATAGACGCTGTAGAATTCCTTGTAGAATGGCCATAAGGCTGATATGCATCGAGAGCGAGGGCTGTTTTTGAGAGAGGGTTCAACTGAGAGCCCCGAAATGTTGCAGCAGGTTTTCAGTTTGAAGATCAGTTTGTTTCAGATTTCTGATTGAAGATTGCACACCATGTTGTATGGCGCCTTTATGCGCCCGTTGTACATCCGGTGGACGGATAGGATGCGAAAGTTATGTGCGAGCACATCGGCTTTGACCTCGACAGAGATTTCCTTTGCTATTCTTCTTTGCGGTGCTAAGCTGTTGCTCTTCTGCGAGAGTGTAGGTGTGGAAGGACACACCAATAAATTGCAAGTAACTACATACCTTTTAACCGTGTGTTGGCGGCTTAAGAGAATCTACCACCTCATCTCGTCCCGAGGGTGTCGTAAATGTCGACAGAGGGAAAATAAAAACCAGGAGATGGGCAGCAGCATCTTTCTGGAATATCAGAATAAATGAACTGCGGTTGCCAACCCGCCTGCCAAGCGTCGCAACTATGGCAAAATTCCCCTCAAAATGAGAGCTGCAAACTTTTGTAGCAATCTATGGGGGAGGCCTATGTTCAGCAGTGGACTAGTGACAGGCTGAAATGATGATGATGATGATGATGAAATACCTTGAGATGAGCTTCGGACTAGTGATAAGACGTACTTACGGTACCAGGTTTTAAAATCAGGGATGCTCGTCTAAGTACGGCGCCCTGGTACGGGCAAGAAAGACTTGCAAGTGCGTTGAAAGTATTTCTACTGCGTAGCCGCGTACTGGCATTCCGAGTTTGTGACGGCAAGGGCGGCGGACGCTTGTTCCGAGTTCGGGACTCGGTGGCCATGCCGTTCGTACGTCTTTACGAAGTTGCCTGAGTTCACAACCCGAAATATAAGTATTTCGGGCGGGACTCGTTAGGGAAAATGCTCGTCTATTCACAAGGAACATAACCGCGTAAACGTTAAGCTAATTCGTAAGTTCAGCTCTTTTACTTAGATAAGTTCGTGCCATTCTCCCTTAGACACGTATATGAAAGTACTTTAAATAGTAAGTAATAATAATAATGACAGTTATTCAAGTAAACGTTTTTTGGTTAGTTGTGTTGATTGCGAATTTGTTATGTTACCTCACCGGGATGATTTATGAAAGTTATTTTGCGAGTTTATTGATTAAATACTCATTTTTTTATATTTCAATACAATTTTTATAGCTTCCTTTAAAATTTCGTGTGTAAATAAATAAACAAAACTGTTTCTTTTATCTATCTAGGGGACTATCGAGAGGGAAGTTCGGCGTAATATCTGAAACCATTATTAAGACACACATACAATTGAAAATATACTCTCTAGCCATAAAAACAAAAACATTGCGATTTTTGTACGTCGATCTTACCCCACATAAACGTAATGATACCCAAACTTTTTGTATAATAATGGCTATAATGAATATATGTAATGATACCCGAACTTAGTGTTAAAAAATCAATGCTCCCGTGAATAACATGTCGTACGTAGAGAATTCTTTTATCGAGCCGCCACCACGCGGCACTTTCCTGGTGGTAGGATTTCTATGCAGAAGTCCGTCTAGGTAGGCACCACCCCAGGGCCAGTTATTCTTCTGTGAAGCAGTAGTGTGCAAACATTACTGTGTTTTGGTTTGAAGGGCACTGTGAGCTAGCGTAATCACTGGACATATGAGACTTAAGAACCTATGTCTCAGGGTGATGGGCACAGTGTAGTGTCACACAGAAATTTTCTGGGTGGCACAGCATTTGTTATGGGCAGACGTTGCACTTACCATCAGGTAAATGTTTTGCTCGTTTCATCACTTTATGCAATAAAAAAAAAACATAAATTTTCGATACATCAATGTGTAGCGTACATACTTCTTAAGTTTTTGAATCGCCTTTGAAATTATAAAGTAACAAATTACCAGGTCATTAAACAAATTCAAATATCATTTAAATAATAACATTTAACCTTTGTCCAAAGCTATGGCCGAAGTTTTATGATCAGGGCCAGTCTTTAAAAAAAATTTATTGTCAAAATTCTGTCACTTGTCAAATTGGTATTTCAATATTCGCTATGGATTCAATACCGTAATTTGAGGTTATAAGTTCCCATTGCGATTGTCTAAGTTTATCTAATTAAGTTTTCTGATACATTAACTAACTTACCAATATTCTTGTTCTGACGAGATTGAACTTTGTCCGTAAAGAAGTAAGTCACTTTTTCAATGTAGTTACTAATAACAAGGTATAGCAACTGTACATACTTTTAATGTTTACTGCAATAAGCTCAAATAACTAGAAATATTATCACATGTACCACCTCTAATTTCAATGTTTCTATATTATTACATATGGCTGATGCCCATTTCTAAAACGACATAAGTCATGAAATGAAGATTTTTACGAATCAATAAAAACTGCGGCAAACCATTACGCGCATTCGCATAAGCTTCTATGAAATTACATAAATACATAAATTTATTTTAGTATTTAGTCGTCAAAACACATCTGGGTATAAAACGGTCAGTTCCATAAGTTTAAAAAAAGTTAAAAGCTGTTTTTGTTTTAGTTGGTTATTTTTATCTTCTGGTCTTCCAATTGGTTAGTTGAACATGTCCTAATGAATGGCATGTGCCTTCCCCATAAGAATTTTCCATGAATTACATGAGATTTAGGGCGGATTTCACAGTTGAAACTAAACGCGATCAGTTCAAGAAAAACGAAGTTTAAGCATTTAACTGAGTTCAAATTCTGAATGCCGAAATTTCGACGTTCAGCTCTTTAAAGGCATTTAGAGAGCTGTCATTGTCAATTGCTCAACTATATAAACACAAAAATTATTTTTAATTCGTATTATTTATTGTTTGCATACTTATGTAACCTATGCATAAAAACATGCTGTTTGATGTCGCAAAATAAGAAATAAATCGTTTTTTTGTTTTAGATTGTGACTATATTTCATGTAAACTTCATTTTTCTAAACTCGATCAAAATGGAGTCGGTGAAATCGGTTAGACGAAAACCAAGATCAAGTGATACATTTGAACTTAGTTAAGCAAAATGCTTTATTAAACTTGGTTTCCAAAGCAATCGGTGAAATCGGATCTCAATATCACAGTACCAAACACTTGACACCTTAGAACACACCACACCTGCTTGTAAACAATCTGTATAATTAAGACCATCAATCAAATTGGGGTGTTAGATGATCCAGTGCTGCCACCTTACAGTATGGTTTACTGTTTATTATCATAATGAAAAGTCATGATGTCAAAGGGGAAAATTCTTTTGTGGTTTTGGAACTTTATCACAAATGATTCTGTTGACAAATACATTTTTTCATTCCCAAGTAGTCTTCATTTTCACATTGTAAATGTGCAACTTGAATTTGTTACAAAATCAAAAGGACATAAATACAATCTAGTTTTCCAATATTTTTTTATTTTATATAGTTTCATGGAAAACCAATAGGTGTGTTTCTTTTAATAAATCAAAAATCATAGTCATGGTAAGTCATAAGAATTAATGCAAATGGAAAAATTCTGATAAATATTATTCAGAATGTTTGTAGTCAGTTAAAGCCGTCACAAAACTACACAAAGTATTGCTAATAATTAGCCCAGGCATTCATCAAAAAACTGTTAGTCTTTACATATGTGGTCCAATATTGTTTTTGATATAATGAAACAATGTGGGTACCTTCATATAAAATTTTGATTTGCCTGTTTTCAATATTTTAAGTCAGTATATGGTTTCATGCAAAAACCACTCAAATCTGACTTATGTTGTTTATGAATGTTATAAAATGATGTAATAATTGCACTATCTTATATCAAGGGCGTCGCCACGGGGGAGCAGGGAGGGGCAACTGCCCCCCCCATTTTTAATCATATGTCAAGTTATTTATTGTCTGATATATATTTCCCACATAAAGCGGTCTGAAATGCACTCCTATGCAAGATAATGCCATCTGTCTTGTAGACTTACGTATAAGGATACAAAGGTAAATACTTTTGGGAGAAATCAACTAAATTGGGTATTTTGTTGGATCAGATTTGAGACATTTTTAAAAGTGTAAAAAGTAATACAAAACAGTTTCATATAAAGCATGTAAAGTATCAGTAGTAAAATAAACTTGTATTGGTATTTAATAAAAATTATTTTGCAAATTAAAATTCATTGAAATATTAAAAATTTCGATATATCAAAATGACGAGGTTTTTTCTTATCTGGCGACGCCCTTGTCTTATAAAAAGGATAGGATGTAGTTGATTGTATCGGACCAGTTTTGAAACTCCACCTGTGTATTTTGTGTAATTGAATATAGTAATAAATGTTGTTTTTGCCTTTTTGCATTTTTCTTGCTTCAATAATGTTGGCTTACATGTTTGTTTATTCTTGATTCAGTTCTTTTAAAGTGACTTATTTAATAGAGAATATGATCTCGAATCTGTTATAAGGACAGCAAAATTAGTACTTGAGGCACTGGTATATCTCAGAATGATTATGTTTTCATACCATAGAGCCTCCTTTTATATGCCTTTATTTAAAAATCTTCATAGCTTGTATTTTTTCGTTTTAGGATTTTTGTGAGGCAAAATAATGTCATTCCCAGATAAAGCTCAACGAAAAACCTGTTGGGATTCTAGAGACCGTTACTGGGAGTGTTTAGATAGTAACAACATCAGAGATAGTTCTAGAATACCAATTGAGTGTACAAAGTTTAGAAAAATTTTTGAAAAATCATGCCCTCCTAAGTGGGTTACTCATTTTGATAGAAAAAGAGACTATGATTTATTCAAAGAGAAAATGCAGAAGGAGGGTTTTGAGCCAATCAAAGAAACACAATGATATTTTTTTTTTAAATAAATCACTAATTGATGTTGATTGTAAATATAGATAATGTAGTAAATTATTATTATAGAAAAGGACTTTTATTTACCTGTGTTATTTTCAGATTATTGATATATTCTGCTTTCTCTCAGGTGACACATTGTATTTGTGAGTAACATGAATAACAATTATATAAACTATATTGGGATGTTTTTCTTTTGTAGATGAAATTCTTCAATAAAAAATGGAAGATTTGAATGAAATTTTGTCACTTTTGGAAGTACCAACAATACTTTTGAAATCGGACATTATACAGGTATTTTATTTAAGGCTGATTTTTTGAGTGTTCTGTTGAAATGCTATAATTAAGTACTGCTTAATCACAATGGACATTTTGTCGCTTTACCTTACACATTTGCTAGCGTGAGGTTACCACTCGAGAGCCTTTCTTTCCAAATCAGATTCTTTGCCACTTAAATGCCCGTCTGATCTTTGGGGCTATTTTGGTTACCCTAGCTCTGCTGTGAATCTTAGCTTCCTATGTCTTAGGTCAGTAAATGAGTTTTTTATATTACAGAAATAGTTCCTACTGTAGTTGCAATTCAATACATTCTTTCTATAAATACTAGTTGATGCCCGCACTTTCGTCCGCATGGATTTATAATATTTGTATGGATCAAGAGAAATATTTAAAGTGCCATGAACGAAAATAATGATGACCAAAATGCAAATTAAAGCAGCATGTAACACATCCTTCGCAAAGCCTCGAATTTCTAGTTTTTCAGATTTTAATCTAATTTAAATCTAATGAAAGACCCGTCTAAATAATTCAGCCGTTTCGGAGATTAGCCTGCACGAACAAACAGATAGACGGACATTTTTAAAAACTTTTTTCTTTACTTTACGGACAACATTTTTAAAAACTTTTTTCTACTTTTTTCGAGTCGACAAAAAATACAAAAAATTTAATATATAATAATTTGCTGAAAAACTCATCTACGACTTTTTGTATTCTGCAAATTAACATGAGATTAAGAAAAATCACTATTTCGAAATCACAGACAGACACCCAAATTGTATTTATTTGTATATATTGTGGTACTAATCAAAACTACATACAAAATGATTTGAAGTCTTTAACTCCATAGGAAAAAACTAAAATATCAGAACTTTAACCTAAATAACAGATTCATTAATAATTTATAACTATATTTTTTATTTATTATTAAGTGTGTTTTATTTCAATTACAGAAGGTGTTGATAAGAATAAAGAAAAATAATGTGCAATCAATACACAGTGGCGATTGTATTGAACTGCATAATAAAATATTGCAATCATTATGGACTCATCTGCAATGCAAACTAAATGAGTTTGATGACCAATTGCTTTGCTCAACATGTTTTTATACAGTTCTGAGTGTTGTTCCAGACCAAGATTATTTCCTCCATCTAATATTAAAAAATGTTAATGAAGAACTAAATAAGAGCAATAATCAAAATGAAGACAATAGTACAGTCATGAAAACTATATCTTATATTTATGGAATGTTCCAGTCCTCATTCCTCACACTAAAATGCAATGAATATGACACTGTTTTAAGAGAAATTTTAAATTCTGTTTTGAATTTACTCATTAAAATGGCATATGAATATTCACATTACACATTCATTGTTTTCAAGATTCTAGCTTCACTTAAAAAAGTACTAGGAACAAGTTTACAGGATGCTGTATTTGCAAAGCACAACCAATTGAGATTACTGAACTTAGTAAATCACAATTGGGAAAACCCTATTAATGGAATAAGAAACTTAAATAAATCTATATTTCAAATTATAGTGACCGTTGTGGATAATGTTGTGTATGAACAAATTATAGAAGAAATCAATTCATTTTACTGGAATAAAGCGAAGTATTTGATGTTCTCTGAGATAATAGACCATCACAATGGAAATTTGGAAATATTTTTAAAAAGATATAATTTAGTTGATGGTCTCATGCACAGTTTACATAGACCTGGTTTGGTTTCAGCAGGGGCTGATATGTATTACTCTGTATTGAAAAAAATTAATACACTTGAAGAGTGGAGTGACCTATTTTTAAGCAGCATCATGCAAATTTTAAATTGTTCCTCACAAAAAGCAACAGAAAATTTTAACAATTACTGGTGTCTAACAACATTGAAAAAATTACCGTTACTGGGTACTTTGATAATAAATGAATTGCAAAAATGTCAAAATTCAGAACAAAACCTGTTTAGCATTTTATGTTTATTAAAGCAAAGCAATAAGCTAAATCTTATTGAGAAGCATTGGAATCAAATGACATATATAGAACAGTTAGTTGTTTCCAATACAGAACATTGTAATCCTCATATTAGAATGTCTGCTTATGACATTGTTTGTGTTTCACATGGTAAATTATGGCCAGGTGAAGTAGAATATGGAATAATCTTAAACTTCTTGTCCAATAATGTTAATTCTGATTGCACAGTATTGAGATTAAGTATGTTGAATAGTTTAAACATTTTTTTGGGCCGTATACAGACACTATATTTGAACAATACAAATAGTATGAAATGTGATGTAGATAACTTATTATCATTTTGTGTTAAGCTACAACACTTCATAATTACATCATTAAATTTAAATGGAAATTATCAACGTAAAATTAGCACTATTAAAATTACTGTTACAATTATAAACTGTTTTTCTGAGATTCCAAAAAAGAGACAAAAGCAAATGAAACAGACTAATTATACACTAATAAATTTTTTAACTGATAATAAGCATTGGATACTTTTTAGTGAAAAAGTAATAGAGAAGTTGATAAATCTTTTAAGCGACCCTGCAGACGATGTAAGAGAAAATGTCTTACAATTATTACTCAATCATTATAATAAACAACTGAACCAACCAGCAGTTATGAATCAAATAATAGACAATGCACTGTTAAAAATTAAAAGCAAATTTTTTTACGAGATAAATTGTGGTCGAAGTATGTTCAAATTAGTAATTAATGTTCTGATAAAGGAAAACTATTTAGAAGGAGTTAAGTTGGGAAATGTAAAAGAAATTTTCCATTTTGCTTTTACTGAGCTAATGGATGAATATAAGTTAAAGCGAGATATTCTGGAATCAATAGAAAAAGGAAAACAGCTGCATTCAAATATGTGTATTTTAAGTGTTATTTTTGAAACATGTCTTAAGGTTTCACACAAATTACAAATTGAGGAAGATACCATATTGTCATTGTTGGAGATTTTAGAATATACATCTAATCAATTTGTTTGGGAACAAGGAATTTCAACCAGTTCAGACTTTTCAAAAATGAGTGATATGGTACAACAGATTATAGAAAAATCAAAAATTAATTACGCAACAAGTAATGAGGATGAGGCAAAAATTACTGGTTTACAACAAATCGTTTTAAATTGCTTATGGTTAAATGTAAAGGTAGTTAGAATTTTTTAATGTCATTATTACAAAATTATCAAGAATATTAATTTTATCTTGTTTGCTCAGGCATCCTGTGAACTGTCGGCACTTGTGATCCAATATCACAACTGTGATATTCATTTGGTTATATGTGAAAAATCTCTTTGTGTCATTACAAAAGTTCTTGAAACATCCCGCCATAAAGGGGCTATAGAAGCAGCTGGTGTAACCCTTGGTAAGATGTTAATCAATAATTAATATTTTAAATTGAATGCTGACATCTTTTGACTCTTGTCTTTTCTATTTTAGGTGAAGGTATACAAATATTGACTTCTTTACCAGCAGAAAATCAGCTTTCGAAATTACCCTTATCATTATTAAAGCAAAAACTGAAGGAATTAATTTCAGAAGCTAATAATATGGCTTCTGTCACCAGAAGAGGAGCAGGTTTATCGATTATGATTCACAGAATTGTGAGTAATGATATGCAAAAAAACAAAGTATGTATTTTTGAAATAAGATATATGAATTCTATATACTGTGTTTTCAAACAATTTCATCAGTTTTGTTTTTATTTTTCAGCCTCTGTTTTATTATTTTATCAATACTCTACTAGACACTTGTAAAACATTAGAAGATTCAATACATTTAAAAAGTATATCTAATGTTAGTAATGAGAAAGATTTACCAAAAGCAATATACATTCACTTCTTAACAAGAATAGTTACAGATAGCAGTTTAACTACAGAAGTTATGTATTATTCAGGAAAATTAGCTGAGCTAGCATTTGATAATCTGACCAGTTCACACTGGCAAATAAGGTATAATATAGTATACATTTTTTTGATAATTACCTAACCTGTTGGTTTTATTTAATTTAATTCACTTTTTAGAAATGCAGCTCTCCAACTGTATGGTGCTTTAATTCCAAAACTAATGGGTCAAAAGAAAGCCTCTGGTTCAGTAGACGAAGTTACTGGCACTGTGGCTTGTGATGAATTTCGGACACACTTTCCTCAATTATGGATGTTTATTTTGGAGCAATTAAAAGATAATAACAACAAGGATAAACTGCAACGCCATTCTATTTTATTACCTATTTTAAATATTCTGGGTAACATAGCAAAAAGATACAACTTTATAACCGACTTGAACAATCAATTTGAAGCTGATAATGATTTATTGAAGAGTCTCACTCTACTACTAGGAAGTCCTATATTTACTGTACGACGACTTACTGCTAAGTGTATTTTCAATATGTATTCTTTTCATAACATTTTTGAAGTTCTTTTCAATGTAGAGCAAACATCTGAGAATTTTCTTCATGGCTGCCTTTTACTACTGGTAATTTGTTATAATCATTATAAAAATATACATAAAAATAAATTTGATGTTTTAAAAAATAAATTCAGTGCTATTTTACATAGATCCGCACATTCATATCTTTGCAGAGATTTATTAGAAAACATTAATCTTAAGGGATCATATAATGTTTCTGATGTACAGGAAATTATATTAGAAATGAAAAATTATTCAAATAAGCCTGGTAAGTTCCAATGGGCCGACACACATATTCAAAAAGTTTTGCTCAATTGTTCATGGGGCATTATGCCACACTGTCTGCAGTTGATTTTGAACTGCAGTGAATATGAAAAATATTGTGAAATACTGTATTCAAGGATAGACACCCAACAGGATGTGGATGAATTAGTACTAATAGAAATAACCAATATCCTGTTAGCATTTCCAAAAAAGATGTACAGTAGTGTTGTATGGAAGATTCTTTATAAAATATCCCTGTTCATTAATTGTAATAATTTAGAAATTAAAGACATCATGGTATATTTGAATGATAAAACCATTTCATATAAATTAAGATACATAATTCCATTTGTGGCAAGAATAACAGCTGATGAAGAATCCTTATTAATATTATCTAAAATTATTTACAAATTGTGTAATGCCGAAATGTCAGATGTTGATATGAGAATAATTGCTGCTATGGCAAATAATGAAATTGCCAGTAAAATAAATAAATTGCCCGATAAAATAAAAGTAATTTCTATTATGAGTGCCATAATCCAATTACAAGATGAGGACGAAAACGTAAGAAATTTGAGTGTATTTTTTTACACAAATGCCACTAAAATGACAACAATGTCTCAAATACATCCATACATTTGTCTATTAAAAATTTTGAATGGAACTTTTTTAATAACTGCCCTTTCTAATCCAAGTAGTGGCATAAAAACAATTTCTAAAAGAATATTCAGTTCTTTGTCTTCTATTACTCCTGCTAATTTAGATGGATATAATCCCTTTACAAGTGAATCTAAAAATATTTATCAAGAAGTGGAAGTGGTTAAGCAATTGCTTTGCAAATTGGAAGAGGTTGATTTGTAATAAAAAACAATAACTTATTTAGTGTTTACTTTACTTACCTTAATAACTATACATTTATGTAATTGAATAATTCTAATAAATATGTAAACAAAGTTACTCTTCATAATAGTATTTTTGAGGAGGGGAAGTGTCCATAGTGTCATCGATTTTAATAGAAACTATATGACGTCCTGGTACCATAACTAGACCCAACACACGAGGTTCTTCAGTCTCACCATCATTATTTTTTAAGTATTCAGAACATGCTCCTGAAAAATATATATTTTAAATCAAATAACCTTTGTTGAAATTTGGTCAATTTCTCGCAGTTCCGTGTAACATTTGGTATGTTAAAAGAAAATATCTAATTTATTATGGATTGATTATGTTCATATAAAGTTATTTTCAGCTGATTTTCTTTATTGTTTTTTTTTTATACACAGCAGTGTAAATATTATGACTGAGAATTTCTTTAACATATTTGTAGACTGAAACACAACAGAACTGTAATGAACTAACTGTTAATAGATCTTACATATGGATATACATTAAAAAGTTAAAATAATTTTAAGGAGAATGCGTGTATCACACAATTACTAATGTTTGTAAACTGTGTCAATAGCATTTTAGGAGACTTCTTTTATCCCATGGGGTTTTTAATTACTCTTACAATGGGAATCTATCATTACCATTTGTGGGTTATCAATCATTGCCTTTTGACCTAATTGAATTTTTACAAGGCAATAAATATGAGAACTGTCACATACACACAGAGATGCCTGGATTGATAGAATGCAATCTAAAAATAATGTTTTAAACACCTGTAGTTGAGTGTAATTACAGGGCATATACCTAAAAAATGACATCTCAGGGTGATGAGCGCAGTATGGTGCCACACAAGGTTTTACCATCTCCTCCATGAAATGCTCATCTTGTCACTTTCTCTAATCACTTATCAATACTAATTTTATCATAATTTATATGGCTTTTATTGTTTCAGGGGTATATTATCAAAGATGTCAAAGTCCACTCAACATAAAGTTACAAGAACAAAAAATAAATTCTATTAATTTCATAAGTCCATTAAATATTAAAGTTTTCGAATTATTGTGAGGCTCGAATGGGTATAATTTAATGTAAATGTAAATAAAAATAAAAACAATATTCAATTTTAAATAAGCTATAAACTAATAAAACCGATGGACTTTGCAATCTTTGTTAATGATGTATGGACTTTACTGTTTTTGTTATTAAACAAAAGGACTTTGTCACATCTGTTATTTACTAGTTTTGTATACTTACTTGTATACTATTAGGGAGGTCACAGTTATATTAATAATAATTATTGAAAGTGATTTGTGAAATTATAATTCATTTATACATTAAACAATTGAAAAAATAAGTAAAAGTTTATTAAGTTATTATTAATTTTTGCAAAAAATCACAGCCATACAAAATTAAAGAATAGTATTTCAATTTTAATATAATAAACAATTTGTTAATAAATTCACAAATCAGTCAAAGCTAAAGAACACAGAAAAAATTGTATTATTCATATCATTGTTCAAGTGATTGGTCAAGTTCATTGGTCAATTATCAAGTGTAGTTAATAAATTATCAGTGAAGAATTCTTTCCCAGAATGTATCTTGTTCCTAAATCACTTTCGTTTAATTGGCATGGTTTAAGTGTATTTAAATATTAAAGCATCTAGAATTTCGAGCATTATAAAAGTATTTTATAATAACAAGTAGCAGTTTTTAAAAGTCAAACAAATGTGCAAACCCTTGTGCAAAACTTAAACTTACCACTGTATTTGAGCATATTACACTTCAAATTTTTGAGATGGCTAGCTCTTTTCTTGGATTTCTTTTTATTTACTAGTGTTGCATGACACTCAATTTTAATGTTATAACATTTATTACAACAATTTATCAAATATAATCCACAATATTCAATTGAATTACAAACACATAATAATTAAATATATTGCTGGTTTGTGATTGGCTGAAAATAGATTTTGTCATATTTGATATTTTGTTTTTGGACTTTGCTGCATTTGATTGATAACTTAATTTTCTTTTTAAAAAATGTATAGGAATATGTCCTCTTTGATTAAATTTGAGAATGGCAGTTGGTTTAACTTTGACACTTTTGATAGTATACCCCTGGTTTATACTTAATAACAAAGCAACTTACCTAAAATTACATTAGCATCTCTATCTGTACAGAGAAATACTCCTATTAATACTCTACCATCAGTCATCTCTATTCTAAAGTTCATATTCAGCCATTTCCTTAATTTTGTTTTACCATCAATTTCTCCATTATCCTGAAATTCATTTACTCAAATAAGTTGCAGCACATGTTCATTTAAATTCAAAGTCTAGAAATATAAACACATTTTAAATGTCACCACCCCCAAGGATTCAACTGAGAAGAATGTCTCAAACAGATGCTACTGTGCCGACTGTTAATGGGCTTATGATGAGTTATTAGTATTTTTTTATTTCATAATGGCATTTAGTGCATGAGTTGTAATCAACACAAGGTTTATACACTATAAATGACATACATACACCTTTTTCCCAGAAAAAGGTAGGCAGAGGCCTCTCACATGGCCCACTTTCGCCATCGCGACAAACAAGATGTGATGGGTGGCAAACCACATTGCTGCCATTTTGGTATGAGTCAAAAAATTGTTATAACCCATTGTGTTCACACAAGCAGTATAGTAGAGTATATAGCAGTATATAGAGTAGCATTGCAATGTTATTTTGCCTAAATAAAGGCTGTCCATAAGATACCCTAGTCGCCCCTTAAAACACCTCAGTAGGAGACAAGTTGTTGCTATTATCTCTTTCCGTGTATTTTTATGCATATATATGTAATATAAATAGGTATATTTTTCAGATTTGAATCCAACCACAGTAAAAATTTCACACTTGGCAGTAGGATTCCTATGCAGGAATCTTTCTAGGTAGTTATCACCCTAGGCCAGTTATTCTGCTGTGAAGCAGTGGTGTGCAAACATGACTGTTTCGGTCTGAAGGGCACTAAGAGCTAATATAATTGCTATGTGTAATATGAGACTTAATAACTGATGTCTCAGGGTGATGCGCTAATTTGGTGCCACACAGAAATTTTCTGGGTGACAGCATTTATTATGGGAAAATGTTGGCCTTTCTGTCAGGTGAATGTTTTGCTAATGTTGTCAATAACTCCTATAAAAAATCTGACAGAAAGCTGTAACAAAGTGGTGTTTGGTTTAGAAACCAATCAGAAGTGTAATATCATAAAATATAGATTTTGGAATTTTTTTTTGCCATGTGTTAGAGGTGGTGTTGTTAGAGAATCTGCCACCGCTTTTCATCCCATGGGTGTTGTAAAAGTTGGCTAACATAAATAGCATGGCCTCCAATTTATAGCGGAATAACCAGTTCTTTTTTGCCAGACCTAAATTATACTGATTGATGACAGGCAGCATTTAAGTTGCTAAGTCCTCAGTACTTCTGTCGCCAATCCGCCAAGCCAAGCGTGGCGATTACAGTAAATCCAGTGTTTCCAACTTTGTGTCAGATTTTCAGGCTAAATCGTATTTTAAAATGGGTTAGAATTGTAAAAAAATAAAGGAGCTAAATTGCTAAATAATGAATAAATGTGGTATATTTTTTTATATAAATAATTGCATAGTTACCTACCTAATAGATAATGGGATTTCCAAACTTTCAAAGTTGTTCGTTTAGTTTAAAAACTGATATTTCTATCGTTTTGCATTAGATCATTTTGGGCTAGATTTCGGCGGGAAATTGTTATGTACGGGGCCGAACAAGCAGAAAAAGGACTTGATCTAGCCATCAAGGGGTTACATAGGCATCGCTAAGTAAATACTCACAATTATGGAGAGGCCTTTATCCAACAGTGGACTTTTGCAGGTTGTTGCAGAAGAAGGTATAAATACACACTTAGTTTTTACAGTGAAACTGCATTAAATATTTAGGTTGAATTGTTTTTATTTACCTTCATGATTTCGCAAGATTGCACTGACGCAGTAGTACTCATGCTGTGTACTAAATATGTTACAAATGTTGATAAATTAGAACTGTTGCAATGGAATAACTTTCATAATATTCAATTTATAAATTCTAATAATTTTAGATTTCCTAAATTTCAAAATGACATTCTAACATGGGACTGGCTGGCACTGGCCATCAAAGTGTATATAAACACTACGTACGCTAAATGGAAAAATATGAGACTAGCGACTACGCGACTAGGCCTTGATACCTTGTTCTTACACGAGTGAATTTGTCAATTGTCAAACTCATAGTCGAGTTAAATATAGTTCGACTCGAGTCCGTTCAAACTCGATTTACCAAGTCAACTCGGCGAACCGAGTAATTCGATGAGCGCTAGAAGTTACTTCGCTAGTCTACATTGTCTTCACATGTTTTTCTTTTAAAATTTTTGAAGTCTTGCTTGCTGATTCTCATATCACACTTGAAAAAGTCTAATTTTGAGAATTTTTTTTTATACATTAAATTATTAGGAGTTATAGGTTTTAAAATAGAGTAAATTAATCGTAGTTTGTTGATGTATGAGGCACTTCTGTGTGATAATTCAGTAAAGAGATATAAGACTTCAAACTTTATTAAATCTTAGGGGAATGACAGTTTCTGCAGGGTAATGAAATGTTAAGTTATGGGAATGACAAATATAATAGGAAATGAATGTCTACAAATCTTATTTTATTAAGAGGCATAATTATCAAAATATATCAGTATCTTTCAATGTAATTTATAGATTTTAGAGGTGTTTTTTCATGGCACGTATTTTTTATAATTACAACAATAATCATAACATTAAATTCTGTTATAGCACTGCCTTGTAATCGTGAAAGATGATATTCGAGTAAGTCAACTAAAAAAATTAAGAACACTTAATATTGAACTAAATGGAGCAAACGAAACCGAAAAATTGACTCTGGCTTAAGCGAAGATTGAAGCTACGACGAAGTAGAAGACTAATATATTGGCTTGCGTTTATTTGAAGTTATCACTGGGGTGCTGTTAGACATTGATGGCTCGGCGTAAGCTTGGGAAATTACTGTAGAATCAAGAAGACCTTCGAAATCCTCGGCAATATTGTGAGATGAGATATTATAAGCTTTAACACTTGGAATAACAATAGATTTCGGGGAGAGACGGCGTTTTGTTAACGCATGAAGGTCTTCAACATTCAAGCAAATATCAGAAAGAATAGTGATTTTTTTCAAATCAGCAATTGTATTTTTGATGAGAGGCGGTGTAGGCTCTAGAATTTTCGTATCTTTCATTATGTCTATAAATCCCAAGTGTTTCTCATGTATACAAGGGCTGGATACACACATACATGTGAAGCAACTCAAACGACGAGCAGCCATGCTTGGTGCATCAGAATCCCACAGAACCTGGTGAACATGCAATGTTTCTTTAAAAGTGGGAATTGAACAATGTCCAAACCAGATATCGAAGGCAACTATGATTTTATAAATAAAAGTCCCTAGTGCCTGATTGAAGTGAATTTATTGCAAGATGCCGCTTAGATATACATTTCACAAATGGTAAATGACTGCGTGATTTACGATTGTTACAATTTAATAAGCGCCATCTAGCGCGAATATGGGTATACGTGAAACATTCTTCAAGTTTAAGAAGCCATATATATTTCTTGCATTCAACATTCCGCCCACCAAGAATGTTATCAAACGTTCTTTACATTACCGCCCACCATGCAAAAACAATTTAGGCAATAGGCTTACTTACACATATAATGTTCATTGAAAATTAAAAAAAATGAAAAACAATTTAAAATCCTTAGCCTAAGTTTGACAAATATTACAAAGTAAACTTAAATATTAATTACAATTAAACAGGTAAGCCAGTTACTTAACATGTAACTGGCAAAATGCATAATTTTGAGGTTGGTCTTTTTAATAAGGATTGACCACACTTCAAGGTTACAACTCGCGTAATCTGGTCAGCACCAGGATGCTTTGCAACCACTCTTCCCAACAACCAGCGAGCTGGGGGGAGGTTGTCCTCCTTAACCAAAACTACATCTCCTATTTCTGGTTCTGGAATTATTTTTGACCATTTATATCTTTGCAAGCAATTCACCAAATACTCATTGGACCACCTACGCCAAAAATGCTGTACCATTCTTTGAGTAAATTGCCAACGTCTCAGAGTGCCAATGTTACTCTGCTCATAGTTCCGCTCAGGAACAATGACCAGAGGTTCGCCGACGAGAAAATGTCCCGGAGTCAGCGGTGCAAGGTCCTTATGATTATCTGGTAACATTGACAAGGGCCTTGAGTTTAGACACGCCTCAACTTGTGTCAGAACCGTGGACAGCTCTTCGTATGTCAGTGTGGAGTCGCCTATAACTCGTTTTAGGTGAAATTTCATGGCCTTTACGCCTGCTTCCCATAGTCCTCCAAAGTTTGGAGCATGCGCAGGAATGAAATGCCATGAAACGCTATTGTTGCTCAACCACTCACGAATTTCAAGAGCAACTAATGATTGTTCAGCGGTGACGAGCTTAAGAAGCTCCTTGGACGCGCCTACAAAATTCGTCCCGTTGTCGCTCCATACCTCAGCCACGTGACCTCTTCGAGCTACGAATCGCTTAAAGCTTGCTATGAAACTTTCAGCAGTGAGATCGCTTACAACCTCTAAATGTATGGCTTTGGTTGCCATACATACAAAAAGATTTATATATCCCTTGTATGACTTATTTCCTCTTCCTTTAGCCACTCGGATATTGATGGGACCTGCAAAATCAACACCACTGTGATAAAATGGTCTAGCTGGTGTGACTCTGCTCGTAGGTAGCTGGCCCATAAACTGAGTTCTTGTCAATGCTGCATGACGAACACAAACAACACACTTACGTACATGCATCTTAACAAGGCTCTTGGCAGATAGCACCCAATAATTTGTACGTAAATGGTTCAGCATCAGAGTTGGGCCTCCGTGTAATGTCTTCCGGTGGGCCTCTTCTATAACCAAATTGGTGAAGTGACTCTTGTGAGGAAGAATAATAGGATGCTTGGTATTTGTGGGAAGATTTGCGTTCTGAATTCTTCCTCCTACTCGCATTATTCCTTTGTCGTCATGAAAAGGGCTCAATGGCTTCAGTTTTTTCTTGGAATCTCCCAGTTCCATGAGTTGACATTGTCTTACGCAAACATCTAAAGAGTCCTTAAGTTCATTGCTTGTAAGATAAGCTTCGAACTTAAGATTTCTTTTGTACCTTAAGAATCTGCGACAATAGGCCACAACACGTACAAGCCTTTGCAATGTTGAGTATTTCGTCCATAGAGGAAAATCAGTAGCTGATCCACTATCATTAACAACGTGCACCCTTATTTTTCTTAGTTCTAAGTCGGTCGAAATGGATTTAGGTCTTTGATAGACAATGTTGATGTCCTTTAGCCACGATGGACCCTGCAGCCACAGGCTATTTTCAGCGAGTTCCAAAGGTGTACAGCCTCTGGAGGCGATATCTGCAGGATTTTGGGCAGATTGGACGTGTGCCCAGTGGGTGTTATCCATTCTTGATAGAATATCTGACGTTCTATTACCGATGAATGTTGTCCAGCGACTGGGATGACTGCTGAGCCACGCCAGCACTACAGTGGAGTCAGTCCAGCCGTGTATGTTGCTACGGTCAATGCCTAACATGTTAGCTACATCTGTTATTAACTTAGCTAAAAGAACTGCTCCCATGAGTTCAAGACGAGGAATGGAAACTTGCATAGTTGGAGCCACTTTAGTTTTTGCCGTAACTAGATTAACGTGTACCTTTCCTTCAACGTCAATTGCTCTCAGGTAAACTACGGCAGCGTATGCACTGTTAGATGCGTCAGAAAACCCTTGAAGTTCCATGCAAGTATCATCGGCTTTAGTTTCAAGCCACCTTGGAATACTAACCTCACGAATGTTTATTAGACTAGATTGGTAGGAAAGCCATTCTTTGAGTAACTCGTCCGGTAATTTATCGTCCCAGTCTATTCCAGTCAACCACAACTTCTGAATAATTATCTTGGCTATGATGATGCAAGGGGCTAGCCATCCCAAAGGATCGAACAGACGCGATATGCTGGATACTACTTTCCTCTTGGTGATAGGATGATTCAACACAGGAAGTTGCACAGAGTATTGAAAAGCATCAGATTCCTTGTGCCAGAATAGTCCCAACACTTTCACCACTTCATCCATCTTTATATCAACCATCCCCTTTTTATTTCCGTCTGTATTCATTACTACTTCTGCTAACTCCTTGTTATTTGTTACCCATTTCTGCAATTCAAAACCTCCCCTTCTCAATATTTTTTTTATTTTTTTATAAATGTCCTTTCCTTCTTCTACTGTTTGACATCCAGTTAAAAGGTCATCCACATAGAAGTCTGTTTTAATCCTTTCAGCTATGTCGGGGTAATGTTTGCCTTCGTCGATTGCGACCTGATGCAGAGTCTTAACCGGTACGGAGCAGCAGCTGTGCCAAATGTAACCCTCATCAACTTGTATTCTTTAATTTTGGACTCCGGATCATCTCTCCAAACTAGCCTTTGGAAGTCTGCATCATGATCTGCGACGACGATTTGTCGGTACATTTTTAAAATGTCTGCACTAAGACATATTGGGTGTATACGCCACCGTAGGATGATATGACGTAAATCTTGCTGAAGGGTGGGGCCGACCATCAATGTATCGTTAAGAGATACTCCGTTTGTTCCCTTGCATGAAGCGTCAAACACTACTCTGACCTTGGTAGTGGTTTTATCCTCGCGTATAACGGCATGATGGGGTAAATAAACAGAGTCCGCTTTATTGAGGTCACTGTCAGTTATACGTTGCATGTGTCCAAGGTCCAAGTATTCACGTATCACTTCGGAATACCTTGTCTTAAATTCTGGATCCTTCTTGAAACGTTTTTCAAGAAGATTAAATCGCTTGCTTGCAATATCTCTCGAGTTCCCATATTTACACTGAGGATCGTCTTCTCGGAAAGGCAGTCTTACTATGTACCGACCTGTTGAGTCTCGCTGAGTCGTTTGACTGTAAAATTCTTCACAACATTGCTCTTCCTGATTGAGAATCTTGTCTTCAAACAAATCGGATTCAATTTGCCAAAATCTCTGTAGCAGTTTATTATCATCAGCTTGAGAGTGCATGCTAACGATGGTACGAGTATTATGGTGACAATGTGATGAAGGATGGTGGTCATCATCAAATAGATGCGTAGGACCAGATAATATCCATCCCAAGGCAGTGCATTGAGCAATTGGAGTACCATTAGGTCCCTTTAGTAATCCTTCTCTTATAACCTGACCGTAAACATCTGCGCCTAGCAAAACATCTATTTTACTCGGACTGTGGAATTGAGGATCGGCCAGAGCGATGTCCGCTAATTCTGGCCAGTTAACGTTAGCTAGCTTCTTGGAAGGAAGAAGACTAGTTATAGCACCTAAAACATGTGCACGTACCTGTATTTGGAATCTGGGATCGTGACGCGATTGAATTTTCATCATAACGATGTACCTAGAAGCCAAAAGGCTCTTATCGCCGCCTATTCCTGATATGTTACTTTTACTTGGTATCTTCTTAAGGCCAAGTAGCTGCACCGCTGATTCCGTAACAAACGAAGCTTGCGAACCCTGGTCAAGCAGAGCTCGGAGAAGGTGAACATGACCGTTCCTTGCTTTGGCTTCGATAAGTGCAGTTGCTAATAGGATCTGATTAGGCGCTGCTTTCTTCGAGAAATGCGCTGTGATATTCAAAGTCGGTTCAGGCCTCTCTGGCGAGGTTTTGACATTTGACGGTGTTGATTTGACTTCAACTGACAAATCTGGCTTGGGCAAAACAGAATTTTGTGATTCTGACGTTGACTTTGGGTGAAGCAATGAGTGGTGCTTATGTTTGCAAATGCGACATCTAGTAAATAAACGGCATGTATTAGCAGAGTGGTTACGACCCAAGCAATTGAAGCAAAGACCATTATTTTTTACAAAATTATGTCGAGTATCATAATCGACTGTACCAAATGCCTTACAGTTTGCTATTTTATGGTCATTTGTGCAGTACGGACAGTTAAGTTTGGCCACAGCATCGGCACTGGTCGCCATGGAGTGCATGACTTTTGGTTTTTGGGTCGAAACATTGGGTTTGCTCCTTTGCTTACAATCCATAAATTCAAGTGACCTAAATCGCGTTTCGAGATATATTCGTAATTGGTTCAAGGTTGGTAGTTCTTCCGATGTACTGATTTTAGATTCCCAACATTTTCGCGATTCAGAATCCAATTTTGAACCAATCACATATATGATAATCGTATCCCATGAATCCACATTAATTCCCAAATTTTTTAAGCCATGTAGCGTGTCATTGGTAACGTCTAACATATTTTTGATTGCACTACACGACTCGTTGCCGATACTTGGTTGATTCATAAAACGCTTCAATAGACAATTTGCTAAGTATTTCTTATTATTGTAACGACTGTTAAGGGTTGCCCACGATTCTTGATAATTAGCTGACGTTATGGGTACATGCCTGAGAAGCTGTTCAGCTTCTCCTGAAAGATGCCCTTTCAAATAGTGCATCTTCTGCACATCGTCTATAGAAGGATTGTTATGAATCAACGATACATATAAATCCCTAAAAGTTATCCATTCTGCATATGATCCCGAAAAAGTAGGGATGCTTATTTTAGGTAATTTTACATTATTATCAACCTTTGAAGTTATGTTAGATAGCGTTTCTAAAGTACTTGCTTGAGCCTTTAACACAGATAATGCTTCTCTGATATCAGATTTATAGTCAATGTACATTTCCTCTACAGTTTCATAAACATTTTCCTTAGAATACTTAGTTTCTGATAATTGCTCAGATAACTCGATTGATATTTTTTTATGTGTTTCGGAAAATATCTTCCATTTTTCATCCAAAGAATCTAGTCTAGTAAGTAAATATGACTCTTTTCCTAGACGATCCTTTGGCGACTTTTTATAGTTTTCATAAGCCTTTTCTATCATACACTTATATCCCAATTGACTCTTTATTAAGGCAGAAAACGACATTTTACAATTATTTTTTATAATTTACAAGACAAAATTTGAAACTTAAAAATTTTCTAAGTCCTAATAATAAATTTGCAAATTTTTACAAGTGATTAAACAACCGCTAAGAAATCGGACATAGATTCCACGTATGATCACTTTTTGTAAAATTATTCTAAGTTACCAATTAGTATGCACAAGTTCAAATTATCTTAAATTACTCAGTCTACACACTTTTTTTTTTTTAAGTTCTCGTGATTTAATTACTGCACTGAATAGATCATAAATGTACTCACGATTTTCACTTGCAAACCACTCTTATCGGAGAATGACGTTGCTTACGTCACTGTTGTGACGTCTCCGCTGCTAACTGACCTCCCCGCGCTCGCGTCCTCCACACGTCGTGGTTGTGACGTCAATGTTGCCTTGTCTCCAACTTCTTGCTTCAGACTCCTCGACCGCTTCTCAGCCGGCGTAGACACTATACTGCACCGCGCTGCGTTCGGTCACCCGATACGATTTCAATGAATCGTTCGGTGTGCACCTTCAGTGACAATCCATCACTGGTTTCTAGTGCAATTTTCTCAAAAACACATTCGACTCGAGTAGGACCATGAACAATGTCCAAACCAGATATCGAAGGCAACTATGATTTTATAAATAAAAGTCCCTAGTGCCTGATTGAAGTGAATTTATTGCAAGATGCCGCTTAGATATACATTTCACAAATGGTAAATGACTGCGTGATTTACGATTGTTACAATTTAATAAGCGCCATCTAGCGCGAATATGGGTATACGTGAAACATTCTTCAAGTTTAAGAAGCCATATATATTTCTTGCATTCAACAGGAATATAAGGTGGAATCAACGCTTGAAGGCTTATGATGACAGCTTCGTCTATTACCTCAGTCTGGATATTAATATTAAATTTGCGCAGTGCAGTTAAGAAATCGGTAAAACTTCCAATGCCATGACCATACCTGACTAGGCGATCGACGGCGGTCTTTACAGTCCCTCCTACACCATCTGGGGCATTTTTGCCATGGCCTGACTCTGTATAATTCAATGTCACAGTTTCTAGCTCATCAAAGTCATCGCGCAATTTGGAAATATAAAAAATAAATTTGTTACGGTACTGGCTTGATGGTCCATCATATATAATATGAACTGTATTAACGAGCCGATATATTTTTTTGATGCAGTGAAGTAAGGGTATCAAATGAGCTCAGATGGCGGGAGCGGAGTGATTTAGAGATTCGCTGACTGTGCAAAAACATCGAGGTATTATAACACCAGTTTCCGTGTCACACATATACAGAACTGATGTGTGTAAGCTGACCTGCTGCCGACTGCCTCCAAAATGAAGTGATTGTACTTCTTGGGCGTATTTAAGACTGTAATTTTCACTCCAGTCACAATGGACGATTGCCTCAGACATGTTAAGATGAGTTTTAATTTCGTTAATGCTATTAATTTGCGCAATCATATTCCCGACCTGTGACAGATATTTCGGCATTGTATCTTCTAATTTCAGTATTACATCACGTGGTTTGCTTTTGAAGTAAATAAAAAGTAAAAAGTAAAGTTTCAGCCTTAAAATGTCCCACTACTGAGCACAGGCCTCCTCTCATTTCTGATAGAGTTTTGGAGCTAGGAACAATCCGCCACGCTGCTCCAATGCGGGTTGGCGGACTTCACATGTCCTCGAAATATTTCTATTCCTCGGACATGCAGGTTTCCTCACGATGTTTTCCTTCACCGCCGAGCACGTGGTAAATCAGCACTTAAAATTGCAATTAACAATTTTAGTGGTGCCGGCACCGGGAATCGAACCCAGGTCACTCACTTACTATGAAATTTAAAGCGAGCGCCTAGCCCCTGAGCTACCACGGCTTGAAGTAAATGTCTTTACATTTTTTCTTTTTAGTGATCCACTCAAAGTAGGAAACATTTTTTAAATTGTCGAACTCCAGATAGTCAATTCTCCGGTCCCTGCATACTTCACATGATCGCTGTAAGCAATTTTCATCAAAATCATTACAGCACAACGTTTTTGCTTTAACGCTCGGGTTGTGTTCTTTAATAATATTTTCTCTATGTAAAGCAGTGAATAGCAATTCCATGTTCGCATGAATCTTACACATATAAGTGTCCCTTCGTCTATGTGGATAGCAAACCCAAAAAGGCCTGTTACGATAGAATTCTGCATAGCTTACATGTATCTCTGGATAAACCATTTTAAATCGTCTAAATAAGTTGATTAAAGTATCTGACAAATACCTTTTCATCATTCTGACTCCCGACTTTTTAACGAATTGATTTTTGCCAGGAGCGACATAGCTAGGCGACCTAGGTCGCATTCATAGAATTCCCTAATAGTAACTAATATACGTTTGTTTTTTGCTTTATAACGTCCTGAGATTCTGGCGGTTCATTTGGGATTTCAGTCGTATTTTGTTTCCGTATCTCGTTATTCTTTACTTTTTTAAGTAATTTGTCGTTTAGTTTTTGATCGTTATTATTATTTACTGATAATTTTTCAATAATATTTGTTTTTCTTTCCGGAACAAAAGAATCGTTCGTTTCAAATTTTGATTTTCTTTTTTCATTTTATATCGCAGCTTTCTAATTTTTGAAGTGTATTTACAAGTCGGAGAAACTATTGAATTAGTCATAGAAGACGTTAAAAGGGGGTCGGAAGTAACGGGTATATTTCTAATGTTTTCTATATTTTCTTGGACAAAAACTTTCTGTATCTCTTTATTTTTTCGTTTCCTGTCCAAAATGTTTGTATTTTCACGCCATTTGGCCCGTTGCTGTTTTTGGTCTCGACGTGTCATGTCATTAATTGACAGCCTAATGTTTTTTTGTTTTTGCGCTAAATATTTTTTTTATCCTTTTCGTTTTGTTTTTGAAAAGCCTCTGGGTCGTTTTTGATGCGAGCATATTCTCGAGAGCGTTCTCTTTGATAAATTCTTTTTGCTTCTTGTCGTTCCTCGGTTGTCTTACACGTCTTAGGCATTTTCAACCTTAAGAAAAAATATTTTGATGAAATCACAAGTTGTCTAAAACTACCCTACTATAAGTAAGTTCATAGAACAAATTTTCCTTTCTTATTTAACGAATACAATATAAATTAATTTATTACAACAAAAAAACTTACGCGTATTTTTATAAGCCTTAATTAGAACACAATGTTATGTACCTTGATTTATTATAATATTAATCAAATTTCTCTTCGAGAATATCAATTAAATAGTGAAATGTTTTTTAAGTTTAAATTCCATTACGAGAGACCGAAACTTAAAAAATTAAATAAAACAAGAGTTAAAAATAATCTGTATCTGGATAATATTTGGTGACTAATTGGAATATATTAAAACAAATGTAATAATGAATACACATACCAAGTTGCGAGGCACTCTGGGAAAATTTTTAGAACAAAATTTCTCTCTACTTAATAAATTAATAATTGTGTTTAGACGACCGACAACAGATTCCTCCCCGATAGCTAGACGAAAAATGTTCTAGAAGCCGGCTTCGCCAATGGGCCTCTCATCTCAGTAGAGTGATGGGGATGCAAAATTTAACCGTTTTTCGATGTATTTTGGGTAATGATGATTTGGTAAATACACAAATCCATCTTGTCATATAATTTTAAAGAAAATAAATAGGGTTTTCTTAGTTTAAGGCGTTAATGTCAGTTTAATATTATTTTAGTAATTTATATTTCTGTGGGTTTTTTCTGTATAGTTTGTTTTCTGAAGCAAAATCGCGCTATCGGCGTGCGTGAAATGACTAAGGGAATGAAATCGAACACCTAATTTCTATGGAGAAACTAATTTTTCCATATTTTTAGAAAATTCGTGCCATGCCTTTATTTAAGATTCCATGTAAAACATGTTTTGCAACAATATTTTAAACATTTACACATTTGATAAAAATATCTTGAAAACTCTTTTTTTTGTGTGATATGAGAATCATCCTGCTGCTTGAAGATTGTATGATTGGATATGTTACTTGACACTGGAAAGTAGTTCATGACTGTTTCCATTAATAAATAAATAATAATATTAATACATAAATAATAGCATCTTGCTGGAACATCTGAATAAATAAACTGCGGTTGCCAACCCGTCTGCCGAGCGTGGCAACTATGGCAAGATCCCCCCAAAACGAGAGCTACAAACTTTTATGGCAATCTATGAGGGAGGCCTATGTTCAGCAGTGGACTATTGATAGGCTGAAACGACGACGACGACGACGAATCATAATAATAATAAATGAAAAGACAGCAGACGTAAACTGCCTATTTCACAGTAGCAGATTCAGCAATATAATTTATATTTTTTTAATAGATAACTAGTCAGATTTGATTCTTTCAAGTCTGATTAGTTATTTATTAAAAACTTACAAAAATTAGTGATTAATTGAAAATACGTCGAGACAAATAGAGCGAAAAGGAAAACCATGATCTGTCTTTTTCACTGCCTGCTGATTAATAAATATAAAATATCAAAACTCTAAAAACATGATACGCGGGAGATCGATATTGATTCCGAATTATAAATAATCAACTCTAGTTCAAGACTAATTTAGTGTGTACGGTTTTCAACCTATTAGTGATAATTGACATCTTTTCATTTCACCGGTCACCGCTGAACATTATTGCATTGGCGGCAGAACTATTGCCGGCCGGTTTGTAATTAAATCATATCGTGTTCTATACAAGCACTGAAATCACTCTGTAAAGATTCCAGTGCTTGTGTCAGGGTAAACGAGACTTACACAGACTGCTTTAACATCGAAAAAGGTGTACAGGGATGAGTGTCTTCGCCGTGGATGTTTAACCTATTTATAAACAATTGCTTGAAAGATCTGAAAGAGAGTGCGTTTGGATTAAGAATGAATGATCTGACCGTGAAATGCCTTCTATACGCCGATGATCAGGTTATATTAGCGTCATCGGAGGAGGAGTTGCAGGCGATAGTTAATATTATGCATGATGCTCTACAAAGCAAAGGAATGAAATTTAATGTAGATAAGACGAAAGTAATGGTTTTTGAAAGAGAACAAAGTATGTCGGATTGCAGAGTTCTGATTGAAGGAGAAAGAGTGGAACACGTGAAACGTGAGTTTGTATATTTGGGTTCAAAATTTTCAAGAGACGGAAAGTACAACTGTAATTTTGAACGAAGATCGTTGGCAGGAAATAAATCATTTGGGGCCCTGCATAACTTTATGTGCAGCCAAAGTATCTAAAAAGGCACGACTGGCTGTACAACTCCCCAGGGCCAGTTATTCTGCCGTGAAGCAGCAGCGACCAAACATTACTGTGTTTCGGTTTGAAGGGCACTGTGAGCTAACGTAATCACTGGGCATGTGAGACGTAAGAACTTATGTCTCACGCTGATGGGCACAGTGTGGTGTCACTCAGAAATTTTCTGGGTGACACAGCATTTTGTATGGGCAGACTTTGCACTTACCATCAGGAGCACGTTTTGCTCTTTATTCAATAATTAAAAAATAAATAAATAAACATTGAGGAGTGCTGGTCCCCACACTTATGTAGGGTAGTGAATGTTGGGTTTGGCAGAAGAAGCAAGAAAATAAGATTAATGCTGTTGAAATGAAAAGTTTGAGAAGTATAGCTGGAGTGACTTTGATGGATAAAGTGAGAAACAGCGTGATAAGGGAACGTTACGGTGTGGTAGAAGATGTAGTGACAAAGATAGAGAAAGGGATGCTTAGATGGTTTTGATTTATGAGGCGAGTGAGAATGGGCAAGCCAGTAAGGGTCGACGTAGGCGAACGTATTACGATCAGATCGAAATTGTTTTAAGGAAAGGCCACGTCAAAAGTACCCGCAACCGACGAGCTTGTATGAAAACACTAATGAAAGTAGAGGAAGCTAAATATGTGTGTCAGGATCCTAGCAAGTGGAACAATTTGGTCTCTGCCTACCCCTATGGGAAAGAGGCGCGACTCTATGCACGTCTTCTAAAATGGTACTAGTTAGTACCAATGACAATTACTTCATTAACTTTTTACATACATACATAAGATCACGACTGTATCCCATAAGGGGTAGTCAGAGACTGGGCACTCACTGCCAAAGCAGATGACTGCCATAATCCACGTTTCACCAAAACAATATAATGCACTTGGTGTGATAAGTGGTGAGCCCATCGCCACCATGCGCTGTTGGGTGCGCAGTGCAGTTTAATTCCTTACTCGCCTTTTACGAGATCCATTGGATGAGATGGAGTGGTAGTATTCTTTTAACGAGCCGCCACCACACGGTTTTTAATGTTCCTTAAATATGAATATAACGAAACAGGTGCCGAATAACTATGTTTGCACTTTTATCTAAACGAATATTAACACACTGTTTGTATATATATCATCTCATTCGGTACCTACTCAGCAATCCTTCTTTCATTGAAGAATAACCGACCTTCCTCCAAAGTGAGGTTTTTGCAGATGGTGTTTAGTGTGTATGTCTCTTTTTTATAAAAAGCTGCTTCTGGTTTCTTTAACAGAACGATCTAACTGCTACAATTTTTTAAGTCTAATTTGCCCTGCAATTACTCTATTTTAAGATCCACTCAAATCTAAACACTGCTTGACGGCAGAATAACTGGCACGGAGGTGGCGCCTAACTAGATAGATTCCTGCATTTATATGAATGAGACTGGATTTATATCCAGTCTCAAACTAGGAGTCCCTAAATCTTGATCATTATATGATGACATGATGCATAAATAAATAAACATACACGTGTCCCTCCGATAACTATGGGGCATACCGGAGACGCACGAGTCCGGCTTTCCAGCAGAGGGTGACGGTAACAGGACACTGACTCGCTGTCCTCGCTAGTCACCAGGGGAAATGAGAGAGCCTTTGAGGTCCTAAATAGTGATGCCCAGACTGGTCAATAAAAATCTTGAATGGTAGATGTGGCTAATGGGGTCACTTTTAAACCAAAAAGACACTTATGGACTGATAAGAAAACTATTTATTTTAACTTGAAACATTTTTGAATTTACTTTTGATGATACCTAATCATTATAAAATTTATAGAAAATACATATGTTACTTCTTCTAGTGATTTTCACGGAATTAATAAAATATGACAAATTCAATCTGAACAAATAAAATCAACATTCCAAATTTAAACTAATTCAAACATCATTCTAAAACCAAAGCAATTCAAACATAATACATAAACCAAACAGATCAGAGTTGACATCAAAAGAGTGTGCATAATCAGAGAATTACCAATCAACACACCCCCTTAATCTCAGATATACATCATAACACCAGACAAGTACAGAAAACCCAAAAAAATTAGAAATTATCAACAAACAAACCACCAATCATAAAACAACAACAATACACTCTCTCTCAACAAAAACCAAAACTCAACCACAAAAATACAAGAAAAACACAATACACTATAAAGGAAGAGGAGATATCAAAAATTCTGTAAAAATTTTCTCTGAAAAATTCCGTTTTGAATTCCGTTTTTTTTTATATATACTCGTATATTTGACTTTGACAGTCAGACGACAAGTCCAAAAACTGAACAAGAGAAAAACTGCAGAATAATAAAAATCTCCTCCCCTAACAAAAATAATTGATTAACACAAAACATTAAATCCTTTCCCCTTTACACCAGTCTCACACACACGCTTCCACTGCGCGAATCTCTACTATTAACACCCCCTTACACTAGCACTACCTACACTAAAAGGTTTATAATTAAAATACCTAAAAGTCTTAATAACGTCTATCACAAGACAATAAAACCAATCACTTTAAAAAACCTAGTCATTTAAGTCATTTCCTATCTACACCATCACATCACTAAAATTTGATTACGAAGCTGCAAATATTTAACGTTGGTTAGATTCTTCATTAGGATATCAGCCAATTGTTTATTCGTTGGACAGTATTCAACTTTAAATAACCGTTCATCAAGCTTTTCTTTCAGAAAGTGGTAACGAACATCAATATGTTTACTTCTCCTATTTAAAACTCCGTTCTTCATTAAAGCAATAGCAGACTGATTATCGACCATCAAAGTTGTTTGAGGTATAACGTGTAACAATTCCTTCAAGAGCATCAGCAGCAGTAATATACTCGGCCTCAGTACTAGAGAGCGCAACGATAGGTTGTTTTCTAGATGCCCATGCAATCGGACCTCCTCCAAAACAAATCAAGTACCCAGTGGTACTTCTCCGAGTATCTAAGTCTCCTGCAAAGTCTGCATCACAGAAGGCCACAAGATTACTATCTCCCCTAACATACTCAATACCCAAACCAGATGTACCTTTTATGTATTTTAGAATAGATTTAATATTAGACTTATCATTTTCATTGGGATTATTTTGGTGTCTACTAATTGTAGCCCACATGAAAAGCGATGTCAGGACGAGATTTATTAGCTACATACGGTAAAGAACCCACTGCCTCCCTATAGTCCTCCATTAAAGAGTCATCATTTATAATAGGATGTTCACCAGTAAATATAGAGGGCGTAATCGTTGTCTTTACATCTTGCAAATTTAATTTATTAATTAATTTGTTAATGTAGCTAGCCTGAGCTATTTTAATCCCATTATCTGTAATATTAACATCTATACCGATATAATTACTGACACTGTCACAAACACACATTTCAAATTCACTATTAAGTTCTTTTAGAATTTTATCCAGTTCCTCAAAAGAGTTACCAGCTAGCAAACCATTATCTACATATACAGCAAGAAAAACAACATCAACATTCAATTCTTTAATAAAAATACAATGATCAGATTTTAATTGTAAGAAACCCATTTTCTTCAGAACACTGGTAAACCTAATGTTCCTCATCAAAGGAGCTTGTTTTAAACCGTAAAGACTCTTCTTCAACCTACAAATCTCCCCCTTCTTCACAACATAACCTTCAGGAACTTGCATAAAAATTTTCTCTTCTAGATTCCCATGTAAAAATGCTGTCTTGATATCGAATTGTCTTAATTTCAAATTCTTCTGTGCTGCTATCGATAAAATAATTCTAAGCGAAGTACTGTTCACCACAGGACTATAGGTTTCCTCATTGTCCACTTTATATTTCTGTTGAAAACCTCTGACTACTAATCTAGCTTTATATCTTCCATCCGACTTTTTAGCAAAGACCCACTTGCTTGTTAAAAGTTTTCTCCCTTCAGCTTCTTTTTCATCAACCAACTCCCATGTGCCATTCTTCTCTAAAGAAAATTTCTCTTCTTCTATAGCTTTAAACCATTTCTCCTTTTCACTGGAGTTAACTGCTTCCTCAAACGTTAAAAGTGCACACTCAGCCAAAAAATCCATAACATAATCTTTATACTTCTCAGGTAAAGACCTATTTCTCGGTGGATTCCTCCTTGGACCGACACTTTCTGCAACAACTTCTGTTTCTTTTTCATTTGTTTCATCAGCATCATCAAAAACATCAACAACCTCCTCTATTCTATTCTCACTTGCATCCAAAAAATAATTGTTTTATAGAAAATTACTTTAACATCTCTGTCTGTTAAGCTGCTAACCGAAATAATATTTTTAGCAATCTTAGGTACATGTAACATTCCTTCTAAAGTACAGGTGTCAGTAATACAACTACCAATTGCTTCTGCATTAATCATCATATTATCAGCGCAAGCTATAGGTGTATTTAAAGATTTCAAATTGTATAAAAGTGAACTATCTTTGAACATATGTGATGTAGTACCAGAATCTAAAACAGCGTCTATACTCACATTATTTGGTTTATGATTATTACTGCTTCTATTATTTCTTTTAAAACATCTATCCGCAGTATGGCCAGGTCTCTTACAGAAAGAGCAGAAAAAATTTGAAGTTTTATTCTTTTGGCAATTACAAGTGCAGTTATATTGCCGTGCGAAATTATTTTTGGGACAGAACTTGGCAATGTGCTCCTTAGACTTACATATGAAGCACTCCCTCTCATTTGCTTTAAACACAGTAGTAGCTGTATTTGCTTTTTCTAACCTCTCTTCTTTGTAAAGCCTAGAGACAAGGTTCTCCACAGTTCTATTGTCAGATGGAGTTGCATCCCACGCTAATCTAAATGCTTTGTATTCAGCTGGTAATGTTGAAATAATTTTCGTTGTTATTTCTACATTCGATAATTTGTGATCTAATGAATTAAGTTTATTTACTAGAAGCTCAATACGCCCGATAGCCGTCAGCATATCCTCCAAATTAAACGTAAAAGTGTAAAACTTATTAAGAAGTTCACTGATTTGCAGGTCTCTGTTTGCTAGAAAAATCTCATCCAGTTTCTTCAACATAAAAAATGTCGTATCTATAGTAATCACGTAATTCTCTAGGTCTGGATCTATTGAGCTTAAAATTAATGACTTACCCCATGCCTCCATTTTATTTATGGATAATAATTCCTTACTTGTCGTCGTGGTCGCAGTCTGCTCATTATTTTTCAAAATATTTCCAAAATCCACAGCAGTTATTTTCAAAATTATCTTTTGTTTACAGCTATGGTAGTTAGAATCTTTTGCTAACAATGGTTTGATGGGCTTGTCCATCTTTGAAAAATTTCTTCGCAGCTGTCACTTTTGCTCAAAAAATAGGAAAAAACATCAAAAAATATAAATATTTATAGGCCCATAACCTCTTGAATGGTAGATGTGGCTAATGGGGTCACTTTTAAACCAAAAAGACACTTATGGACTGATAAGAAAACTATTTATTTTAACTTGAAACATTTTTGAATTTACTTTTGATGATGCCTAATCATTATAAAATTTATAGAAAATACATATGTCTTCTAGTGATTTTCACGGAATTAATAAAATATGACAAATTCAATCTGAACAAATAAAATCGACATTCCAAATTTAAACTAATTCAAACATCATTCTAAAACCAAAGCAATTCAAACATAATACATAAACCAAACAGGTCAGAGTTGACATCAAAAGAGTGTGCATAATCTGAATTACCAATCAACAAAAAATAGATAAAAACAAAAGAGATATTTGTGTTAATTGAAAGTTAGTCTATAGGACTAGGGATGCTAAGGGAAACTTAATATTAAACGCTCATTTCATTTATTGATGAATTTCTTCCTGTCATTAATTTATTAGTAAAAGTTATATTTAGAGAGAGACCATTTTCTATTGGTAGCATACATATCAGCTGTTTCATTTCCACAGATACTGCTTTGGTACTGACCAACATACTGAGTATATTTGTTAAATAGTTAAAGTTATCTTTGTATTTTTTATCAAAAAATATCAACTGTCAACATAACAGTCAACGCAGCACAACAGGAATGTCGATACTTCATAAAAAAGTTTTTTTTTTAAATCGATTCATTTCTTTTTTTTAAAGCGAAGTCTAAAGAATCGATTCTTAAAAAAATTGAAGTATTGATGATCAATTTTTCTTACCTCTTTTTTTGAGATTTATATGCAAAAAAAAATTAACCCCGAAATACGATGTATAATCGGTTTTAACTTTATTAAATTTGAAAAAAGTACAAGTTTTCTTCTAATTAAAGTCAAAATGAAGAGTTATTTTTAATTAATCAAAATAATCATGTACTTTGATTATTTTAGAACAAAAATTCAACTTTTTGAGCTTGATGAATACATATTAATAATTTTCACATAAAAATTAACATTAACCCTTAAAGTCGCATGATGTTTTTTCTTAATAAAAACAAGTAAAATGAATTTTAATGGTTTACTAGGGGTTTATAAAACGATACAAAATACAAAAAAAAAACTGGAGCTAATATTTTTTAATATTTTTATTAAAAAAACTATGTATAATATACTATACGGTGCCACTTTCGCTCGAAACAATAAGGAACCGGCAATGTATAGCATAGTATACGTTGTGCTATATGAGTGCTTCATGTGGTAAGCCAAAACACAGTTTCTGCCTTTGACATAACATAAATGTAATTTGCATTTAGTGCACATTGTATTTGCTTGGCCTCCTTTACAATATTTACATCTTTGATACCCGGTTAACTGAGGCCAATGATCGTATTTATCATACCTCACATCATCGAAAGGCCTCTCGGCCATTGGTTTCTTTATCTTTTGCCTTTTATGTACAGATTCAATGTCCTTTACAGTCATGGTTCTATCACGCTTTAGAAGACTAGCGTAGATTTCGTAACGAAAGTCTTTCAAACGACCTTGCTTCCTCTTCTTTTTTATTTGTTTGTCATGTCTACGTCGTAACAGCTAAGCATTATTTACACATATGACCAAAAGCTGGGAAAAAATATTCATGTACCATCTGTGAGATTTTATACCTGTGCGGATTAATGCTATTAGCATATCCGCCAAATCCACACCTCCCATGTGGCGATTGTAATGCTTCACAATTTGTGGACATTTTTTATCTACGCGACTTTTCGACTCTTTGCTGAAACGTTTGATATTCTCAAGGGGAAAAGAAAGAAAGAAAGAAAGAAAGAAAACATTTATTGCGGAAATACGCCACAGACACAAATACATAAAAAATTAGGCACTAGACATACAAGTAAACAATGTATTTACAGACAAACAGAAAGAAACATTAAACATCATCACAAAACTGAACATTTAACAAAACTTGTGTACAAAAATATTGTCACGTGTGTCGTGGCGCATTGAGCAAACGGGTCTCACTCAGCTTAATGCCGCAGTCGAGACTACAGCGCTGGTTTTCAGTGAGCCCGAGCGGCGAGGGACGTACGGACGTTCACGCTTGATATTCATAAATACATTTTGTACATACACAATAAAATAAAAAATAAAATAAAACTTAGTAAAATAAAAATACGTAATAAGTAGAAACAAAATTGCAGTGTGTCAAAAAAAATAAAAAAATAGTTGTATTTAAGATGTGGCCAGTAATTTAGTCGCTGGGACCTTGCTCATCAAAGCTACGTGTCTAAAAACTTTGTGGTATGTATTATTGTATCTGTACTATTTTTTTGAGTTATTATTAAATGTTTTTTATATGTTTCTTTGAATGTATGCACTGATTTCAGACTACGGAGCGGTGGTGGCAGGTCGTTCCAACACTTGGAGGCAGCATATCTGAAACTCCCTCGAAAGGCGGCAGTTCGATGGGCTGGCACAGAAAGGGAATAACTCGACGCGCGAGTGATCTTTGACTGCACGTCGCGCGACCATACTAATTTTTCAAAAAGATAAGAGGGCAAATTGTATTTTATTACACCAAAAAGTAATGTTGCTAAGTGATGGTCTCGGCGGTATTTCATTTTTAATATATTACCTTTGTTAATGTACGGCGTAACGTGAGTGCGTGGCGGTATATTGAAACAGAACCTCGCACAGGCATTCTGCACTCGCTGAATGAGTTTTTGACTGCGTATTAATAGGCGAGATCCGTATACTACATCCAAATAATTAAATTTCGAAAGAATTAACGAGTCGCAAAGCCTGTTTCGAATGTCTGTATTTAGGTATTTTCTAATTTGGTATAATACTTTAATCTATAGAAACAATTTCGAGAAATGTTAACAATATGATTTTCGAAACGTAGACAGTCGTCCATGAGTAGACCTAAATTGCGGACCTCGTTTACTCGTTCAACTTGTTCGCCTCTTATAGACACCTGAACACCATGATTTTAAATTTTTTGGATTTGTCTGGCCGTCCCAAGAATCATAAACTTAGATTTACCTCCATTGAGTACCAGTGCGTTGGATTCTGACCAAGCAGCAATGCTTTCTAGATCTTCATTTAATTTCGCCACAACTGACTGTGTTTCCTCAGGTTTACAAGGTATGTAAATCTGAGTATTGTCTGCATACATATGGTATCTGCAATATTTAATGTGATCTACTATATCGGCACAATACACTGCAAACAAAAGAGGTCCTAAAATGAACCCTGTGGTACGCCTCGATTAACGCAACGAGGTTCTGAGATTAGTGGCGATCCACTTTGGTTTGAAATTTCTACTCTTTGCACGCGATGTTTGAAATAACTTTCGAACCATTTTACGAGTACTACCGAAACATCGAAGCCGTAGTAGTGCAATTTGGACAGAAGCAATGGCACATTTAGACAGTCAAATGCTCTTGAAAAATCAAGCATGGCCAGTACAGTACCCCTACCACTATCTAGATCTGATAAAATGTCATCCACTACTTTAATCATAGCAGTTGCTGTACTATGATATTGCCTAAAACCCGATTGTAGACTAGGAAGTATATCATTTGTCTCTAAATATTTTCTTAGTTGTTCAGCCACAACCTTTTCCAAGATCTTTGACACACATGGAAGTATGCTGATTGGGCGTATGTCTTTCAAGTTAGTGGGGTTTGTGTTTTTAGGTATAGGCCTAACTACTGCATATTGCCAATCAGTGGGATATGTATGACTTTCAATAGATTTATTAACAATATTAGTTATTATAGGTATTGTATTAGGAAAAGACATTTTCAACATGTCTAGGGAAATGCCATCTATACCCACCGCATTCGATTTAAGTGACCGTACTATTTTTACTACGTCACTTTCCTCAACTGTCTTTAATTTAAACTTACTTGATACTTTAACATGAAATTCAAAGTATGTTATAGTAGAAATGGAAACTTGGTTATTTCCGGGAACATTTAAAAAGTTATTATTTATCAAATTGGGGTCATTGAAAATATGATGCGGTAATTCTAATTTACTTCTTAATTTGACATTTTTTTTAATGTGCGCCCATAGAGTGCGAGGATTTCTTTGATTATTATTAATGTAAAAGTCATAATAAGCCTTTTTTTCTCTAAGAAGTGCCTCCGCGACATATTTTTTAAGTTCCTTATAGAAGTTCTTATGTGTTTCTGCGCCAGATCTACGTGCCACCGCGCTAGCATCATCCCGCAATTTCATCATTTTTTTAATGTTAAATGTAATCCATGGATATTGAAAATGTCTAATCGCTTTGACACGGCGAGGTGCGTGAATATCAAATAATGTTAGCAACATAAAGTTAAATAGAGACACCATATCATCCACGCTGTGTAATGTTTTAAAATGATCCCAATTTAATGAATTCAAATCCAATGCAAACTGTTCTACATCGATAGCATGCAAGTCTCTGTACGATACCAGGACTGATTGTTGTTTAGTTTTTTTTATGTTTAATTCGCAACTAATAAATGCGTGACTACTCAAGTCTCGCACGTGATCTACAGAAATTGCGCATTTCTGGACGTCCGTACACACAACGTCTATTAAAGTTTGGGAGAAATCTGTATAATGGGTAGGTTCAGTAACACATTGTCTTAGTTTGTAGCACTTTAAAAATCCTATTAATTTTTTACAATTATTGTCCATATTACTCAAAAAATTTATATTAAAATCGCCTAACAATACTACATGATTACACCATGCAAATGTCCCGATAGTCTCGGACAAAGCATCGAGACACCAACATGACAGCAATAATAAGCTCCGAAATAGCACTCATAATAATCCGTTCCGCCACACATATTTTGCGTATGTATATATTTATAATAATATTGCATGAATATATAGGATTTAAATATTTTAATACTATTATGTCACTAAAATGTAAATATATATAATTAAACAATTGTAAATACCTACAGAAAACTTCGTAAATATGTATGAGCCTACCTACGAGTAACATTGTTCCACAACACACACTGATAATAACAAACAGAGACATTATAAGTAAAAGAAAATGAGGACGCAAAAACAGAAGTTACATACAATGCTTTCTGAGTCATGGAGAACGAACAATTTCGAGCCCAAAAACCTTTGTAATATCCGTCTCAAACCGAATGCGATTCACTGGAGCCCCTGGATCTCGACGGGCAAATATGCGGCCATCCTTTGTCCAAATATATCGCCACCCCTGACGCCGACCCGCTTCGCGCGCCTGACGGAACCGTTGCCTATTCGTTTTCGTCAGGCGCTCGTTGATATAAAAGGTGCGCGGCGCACACGCGCAGCGCGTAGCAAGTCTATGCGTACATCGCGACCTACCAGTCGTACGACGATGGGGCGCGGGCGAGCCACAGCTTCCTGGCGGGCACCGCCCACACGCATGCTACTAACGACCTCGCGCTCCTCCAACGTGATGCCAAGTTTGGCGACGCAGGCCAAGGTCACGTGCGTTGGATTCTCCCCATCCTCTTCGGGGACGCCGCATATTTCAACGTCGTTCGTAAGCAGCTCCTGTTCCCTGTCATTCAAGTTTGCCTGAAGCTGTTTGACTGTTGACTCGAGCCTCAGAATTTCGTCTTTCCCAGCACCCGTTTGCGTTTCCAGAATTTTCTGCACTGTATTCTCCAATTTCTCGATACGAATATCGCAATTGCTGACTAGGGCCCTTAGGTCACGAAGTTCTTCCCGGAATTCCCGAAATTCTTCGCGGGTTTGGCGTATGTCGTCGCAAAAACAACGCAGCTCCTCTTCAAGGTTTAAAACCTCACTCGTACTTGCGGCGCTCATTGACGAAGGCTTAACTGGCGTAGTGTCCTTATTGCATCGCTTTTCTTTTATTTTGCAGTCAGGACAAGCCCATGAGGGCAACAAAGGAGTGTTGGAAGTAATGCCCACACACGCGCGATGTAATTGTTTACCGCATTTTGCGCAAGATACAGCAGCGCCATCTTGTGAGGATAAGTATTTACCGCACGCACTGCACTTGACCGCCATAATCTCTGTTATTGATTATATTATGATATTGTGAAGTTAGATGGCGTTAGATAACACTTTTTTGGGACTATTATATAATTTCACTTTATTTTATTACCTTTGTAAATAAAAAATTGTACCAAATTTATAATTGTTTTTTACTGTTTATTCACTAACCACTACTCACACGTATGTGACCAAAATATATTATACACGCAGTAGAAAGGGCGTTCACTTTTTCACAAATTTTTCCAACTTTGCAACGATTAAGTAATTTTAAATTTGTATATACTTCTCCGGCTAAGTAACTATGTGACACAAGGCAGACGTCCGTAACGTCACTATAACGACAAAAGCGTCAACATAAGTGCTTACTAACCTTAAATGTTTATTGTCAAACCATTTGACCACACTCAGTTTGTTTTCATTGCAGACCATTTGAGTGAAAGCTCCTCTCCCTTTCTTCTGTAGCGATTTATCGTCAATCATTTGACACTCTGCATCCTTCAATCTATTTCTCCTAGCGGTCCCTGAACTAAATATACCATAGTTTTCTCATAATAAATATACTAGCTCTAAAGACGTAAAATAGTTGTCAAAGTAAACGACACTACATGCTTGTTTACTTTTAGTTTTGCATAGCGCTAAATCTATTTTTCCTCCAGTACCAAGGCTTCTTCTTCATCAGTAAATTCCACGCCTCTAAACGTATCATCGCCAGCGTAGAGTATAAAGTCATAGATGATTCCAAAAACACCAGCTCGAACCAAATTATTTAAACCCCACTTACTTGTAAGTTTCTTGAAAGCTGTACAAATTAGTATTCGTCATTATATCGTTCACCATTAATCTGGGAAAAAATCGATAAAAATAGTCTAAGAGTGACCAATCAGTAGGTACTGCATCTTCAAAAGTAGTGTTAGATATGTCAGCCCTGTGTTGGAATGACGCTTTCTTCCAACGAAAACGTAAGTTTAGTTTTTTTGATACAGCGTCTTTTGACTCTATTAATGGCAGTAGAAGGCGCAGTAACGCAGACGCAGACACGTAGACAAAGAAAATGTTCTTTGTCTACGTGTCCTCAAACGTGTGTTAGTTGCCATGGAAGTAGAAAGTTGAAGAGACGCCACAGAACTAATAGAAGAAATTGAAGGAATTGCATCATAGTTGCATTGCGTAGGACTTGGAAATACAGCGTTCAGGATTGGTGTAAGGGGAACTTGAGCAGTTTCTCTTTCAACATCAGAAAGAGCTTCTGCGTTTGATTTCACCTCGTCGTCTGAAGGGTTGGCTGACGAAACGGGGCTGCCTAGAATGTCGAGGCTTTCAAATGACGATTCTAGTGATGGTACTGGTGAACTCTCAGCTGTTCTCGCTTCATCAACACTGCTCGATTCATCACTAGCATCAGAATTAGAATTTAGCGCAGGAACCAAAGACAATATTCGTCTGGCTCTTCCTTCACAGTGGTCTAAAACAATTTAAGGCAAACATGCAAGTCAACCACTACTCAAATAAAAGTAAAGACGTTATTTATGCACTCGTATCTCATATTATATCAAAATATCAAAAAGTTGTTAGTTTCATCACATAGTAGCTATGGTGGCGTTGTATATTATACTAGACAAAAAAAATCGTGGTATATGTTAGCAATTGTAGCGTTGTATAGTATACTATACATCTATATAAATAAGCGAAAATAACAAAAACTCCAAATTTTCCGAATTATTAATTTAGCAAAATGAATAAAATCACTATTCACACTTACATTTTATGCATAGAAAAACCATAATTAGTAATAAAAATTCGAAAATAACCACAACACACCTTGAATAAAATTTCTGGCAGCGAGTTGTTCTTTCACAACTGATTTAAATTGGCCATAGATTAAAATAGTATTGTCATGTTGCCTTAGTAAAAAAACATTCAAAAATATGATCTATGATGAAATATTAGAAATAAAATGGATTGAATTTAGACAATATTTTATTAAAGTTAGTCATATACTATAATACACAAAGTCACTTTAAGGGTGATAGCATTAGCACTATTGGGTCTATAGCGTCAGACATAATCGACATCTTTCGCAAGATGTCGCTTAAATCAGACGCTATGGTCATTACCTTTTACAAATAAAGAACTTGTGGATGATGTTAAACAATTATATTTTGCGAAATAATATTTTCCTATTTACAATTGTTATTTTATGTCTCATGACAGTTACTTTTTCTATCAACAACCCGTTGTCATGGTAGTCCCAGAAGACGGGACATAGATAACTAAAGTAGGTGTAAGAAGTCTCATGACTTGCTCTGCATAAAGACTCTTCTTAACATTTACCTTCCTTTTGAGAACAACCAGCTTGTTTAATTAAATAATGTTGTCTTGGCTTAAAGAGAGGCTTTGTTAGGCAGTCCGCCAACTGTTTCTTGGCTTCTATCTTCTCAATAACCATTAACCAATAACCAATAACAACCAAAGTCATTGGATAGGACGCACTCACGGACAAAAAAGTGTCTTAATCTAATGTGTTTTTCCGGCTATGTCGTTCAAAAGGCGGGTCATGAGCCAGTCTTATGGCTGCTTCATTGTCCAAAAACAGTTTGGGTATAATTTGTTTTTGGTTTCCTTCCATGAAGACAATTATTCTCTTTAGCCACATGATTTCCCTTGCATCTTCACTGGCAGCTATAATTTCTGTCTCAGTTGACGATATAGCCACAGAAGTTTGTCTCTTGCTTTACCATACAATAGCACTTCCAGCGTAATTACAAATCATGCCACTTGTCGATCTTCCCGTAGAGTTATCGCCTCCGTGATCTGCATCGCTGTAGCACATTAACCCTTCACAATTCTTAGAGCCTTTGTAAATAATTCCAAAATTTGTAGTGCCTTTTATATAGCGCAAGATACGTTTCACTTGCATTACGTCTTCTGATATGGGATAACAGGCCGGGTTCCGACCATCAGATAGGAGAGTGCACCAACTGCTTGACGGTAAGGAAAGTCTTGATAGTCCTCTTTGGGCTGATGGCAGTCTTTTACAATCGGAGTAAGTACATTCTAAAACGTTCAAGAAGTCGCTTTGCATATCCTTTCTGATTTATCAGGATGGACCCATCTGTTTTCCTATTTATTTCGATTCCAAGGAAGTAGGAACCGTCTTTAGTTGTAATTTTGAAACGATTTCTCATTTCTTCAAGAAACTTTTCAGCCTCTTCTTTGCTTGCAGCCGCTAATAGCCCGTCATCTACATATAAAGCTAGTAACAGCTTGCACTTCCCCTATCCTCTTTTAAACAAACAGGGATCGCTATCACATTGTTTAAAACCTATCTTCAGGATGTATTCTGTGATTGTAGAGTTCCAGCAACGGGAGGCTTGTTTCAAGCCATATAAACTTCGTTTTAATCTGCATACTTTTCCATTACTGAGATATCCTTCAGGTGGTTTCATATATATTTCCTCTTTCAACGTTCCATATAAAAAGGCTGTTAAAACATCAAATTGGAATAACATAAGATTTTCGCTAGCAGCAATACTCAGTAGAGCTCTTACAGTGCTTAACTTTGCAACAGGACTGAATGTTTCGCAATAGTCTATTCCTTCTTTTTGGGAATAGCCTTTAATCACAAGACGTGCTTTATATTTATCAATGGACCCGTCAGCATTCATCTTGATTTTGAAAATCCATTTGCATGGAATAGCTTTTCTTCCTTTGGGTAGGTCTACCAATTCCCAAGTTTCATTTTCTTTCAGAGAATTTATTTCGCTTTCCATTGCTTTACGCCATTCAGCAGAGTTTCTGGCATTCATTGCCATTTTGAATGTTGTTGGTTCTATGAGATGTTCGTCAGTGTAACAGACATTGCACACGAAATTTTTATAACGAGCCGGTGGTTTTAGCCTCGACCGGTCTCTTAGTGTCATGCGGCTTTCAGCTTCAATTTCAACTTCTGACAGTTGAGAATTAGACCTATCTTCTAGTTCTGCTTCAGCAGCTTCAGGAATTGATATAGTTCCGTTATCATTCTCATCAGTGTCCAGCATTTCTACATGATCTTCCGTCTCATAGAATATCTCCTCATTTATTTCAGTTTGTTCCAGATGCGTAGATATAACCGAGTCATCACAATGGCTAGACGATGATTCTTCGATTGCTTGTTCAACTTGTTCAATAGGTGACGTGTCAATCGATTGACCATTCTGGCTAGATGATGATAGATGGCTTTCATTGGATTCAATCTTAGGTTATCCGAAATTAAATTGATTTAGAGGCTTGTTCTGATTTTTGTTGCTTAAGGGAGCGGGGATTTTGCTGACCTGCTGAAACATGACCAGCTAGGGGAATCTCGTCGAACGTAATGTCTATTGATCGAGTGAGTTTTAAAGTTTTGGGATTCCAAACACGATAACCATCGTCAGAGTCATATCCAATTAATATTCCCTTGTAAGCCTTCTTATCCAATTTCTTTCTTCGCTGTTTTGGAATATGAGGATAGCAAGTGGAGCCTATTATTCTTAGGTGATGAATTCTTGGCTTCTTGTTATGCCATAATTCATAGGGTGTTTTTCCTTCGACAGTTGTAGGTCCTGTTCTGTTCAGGATATACACCGAGGTTTGAATCATTTCCGCCCATAAAGCTGGAGGTATATTGGCATGTGCATGCATCAGACTTCGCGCCATTTCCACAACGGTCCTGTTATCCCGTTCAGTAGGGGTTTATTGTGGTGTATAGGGCATGGTCAGTCGCCGCTGAACGCCTTCTTTGCCGAGAATAGCGCGCACTTTGCCATTGTCAAATTCGCCGCCGTTGTCGCTTAACAGCTGTTCAATTTTGATTCCAGCAATTATCACTTCAGCCAGCATCATTGATAGTTTGGTGTGTACTTCCGCCGTATCTCGCAAGAAATAAACAAATATGAATCGGGTGTAATCGTCTATGAAGAGGACAAAGTATCACAGATTCGTGATTGAGAATGGGAAGGGTCCATAAACGTCAGCATAAACCAGTTCTCCGGGTCTAGTTGCTTTATCTCTGGTTCCGAATTTCAGTCGATGGGGTTTACTATAGATACAACCTTCACAGAGATCCTTGGTGACTGTTGTCCTAATGTTGAACTCTTTTTTCATCAGCTTTTTGACGTGAGTTTTGCTTTGGTGACCGAACCTATCGTGATATAGCTGCAACAAATTCGTTGTTGTTGACAGCTGGTTCACTACAGTTGGCTTCATGCATCTCAGTTTAAGCTTGTACAATCGTCCAAATTTTTCCCGATTTCCAATAAGTTTTATCTTTCCATCCATTTTGAGGATGCATTTTTGTGCACTAGATTCAAAAATACTGCTATCCGAATGGTCATGGGTAGCAAGGACTGAAAATAGGTTTCTGCTAATTGATGGAACGAACCAGACATCTTTAAGAAGTATCTTTTCAGGTTTTCCATTTATGTCAGCTTCAGCCAGTATATCACCAATGCCTATTGCTTTGATGCACTGACCCTGCGTGGCTCCGGTAACCGTATGTTTGATGTTGAAGTAGGTGAAGTTTTGGAATAGGTCGGCACGATTGGTGATGTGTGACGTCGCTCCATTGTCCACGAACCAATGTTCATGATCCATTCCATTAAAAGCTCCAGCTTTGTTCACAGTCATTGCTGTAATGGTAATGCTTGCTGCGGTGGACTCCATTGGGGGTTTTCTATCTGCACTCCATTTTCTACAGTTTATCTTCCGGTGGCCTTTCTTTTTGCAATAATCACATTTCAAGTCCTTGCGTTTCTTATTGTTGTTAGAATTACCCTTTGCCTTTTCGGGTTTTACGTATAAGGCTTCTGCTTGTGAAGAACCGTCCTGTCGAACTTGGGTCTTCATTGTTCCGCAAGATACGTTCGTGGGCGCACAGCTGGCTACTGAGATTTTCTATGTTACGCTGACTTTTAGAAATCATTAACCAACTTGATTTGAAGCTCATGAATTCCGAAGGTAAAGTGTCCAAAATTTTACAAATGAGCAATATCTCAGGGAGTTTTGCTTCTGTTTGTAGTTCCTGGCACAATTCGCTCCAGATGTTCTTCATTGCGGAGACGTGAGTTACGATATCGTGACCGGACTCCTTCTTTGAACCGAAGAACTTTAGGCAGAGATCGTAGGTCTTGTCGACACAACTTCCTCCAAAGAGACGTTCAAGTTCATCCCACATTAACATTGCATCTTCAATTCGTAGAACTTTTTGCAGAATTTCATCGGACATGTTGGTTGTAAATAACAATAACAGTGCTGCGTTAATATTTTTGAATTCCTGTAAATCCTTTTCGTATTTCCTATTTCTGTAGGCTTACTTGACGGCAGGGTTGGCTTCGTCTTCTTGTCATCGACAAGTTCCATGCAACCCGGCGGCATAGTCTGGAGCACAATTAAGAGTTTGTATTTCCATATTTTGTAATTTTTGTCGTCCAGTGAGCCAATATGGATTTTTGCGATATTCACTATCATTTGATCCATTTGGAAAAACAAAGTATGATTAATGTCAAAAAAAATTCAAAAATTTTGTTACGCTGCGCCGTTTTCGTGAAAAATGAAAAATATTTTATTTTCGCTTGGAACCACGCTCTGCTACCACTTTAACAAATAAAGAACTTGTAGATGATTTTAAAGAATTGTATTTGGAGAAATAAAATTTTCCTATTTACAATTTCTTATTTTATGCCTCATGACAGTTACCTTTTCTATCCAAAGAGTATTTCTATCAACAACCCGTTGTCATGGTTGTCCCAGAAGACGGGACATAGATAACTAAAGTAGGTGTAAGAAGTCTCATTACTTGCTCAGCATAAAGACTCTTCATCAGTGATAAAACTAGTATAGGTATCTATAGAATTTATAATTATGTAAGTGAACAACTTTTACATGTGTTGGGGTGCGTTTTTATATGAAAAAGTGACGAGACGAGGAAAGCGATCACAAATGGTGTGTCACCCACTGCTCTTGTCCCTCTGATATATTTATTTTTATTTTATTTATTTATTTATTATGACACACCAACAGCATTACATACAAAACATTGTTTTAAAGCAACAAATATTATTTAGATATATTCTTATGTGAATGACAATTAAAGGCGTGTACAACATTCGTTTTATAATGAAGACATGTTATAACTTGTTATTTACGATTGCATTAAAATTACAATAAAAACAAAAAAAGGGCAATACTACTACTTCTACACTACTACTACATAAACTGAGACCTTTGATAATTTTATTTTTTAGCTAAGACAATTATTGTGAAAAATGTCAAAGTTTTTGATTTTCGCACATAATTTATTATACTCAGCATATATTCTAGATAACGGGGAACATTTATGGAATATTGTTCCAATTGCAGGAATGTGGAAAGTGTTGATTCTAGGATGTCTTGGATATTGATATAGGATATAGAGATTTACGTCACTTAGTAGATTACTACATCAGTTCATAAGTCTCATATGCCAAGTATTTACATTAGCTCTCAGTGATCTTCAGACCGAAACATTGTAATGAATGCACACTATTGCTTTACGATAAAATAATTGGCCCTGTCCCTACCTATCTGGACGGATTCCTGCATGGGACTCGTAGCATATTATCTTACTACTATAAAAATAAAAAGTTCGTATGTTTAAACGTTTTTTTATCATTTATTTGATAAGAGTGACGGAACGAGCAAAACGTTCACCTGATGGTAATTGCAACGTCTGCCCATAACAAATGCTGTGTCACCCAGAACATTTCTTGCGATACCACACTGCGCCCGTCACAGCTGAGACATAGGTTCTTAGGTCTCATATGCCCAGTGATTACGCTAGCTCTCAGTGCCATTCAAACCAGTAATGTTTGCACTCTACTGCTTCACGGCAGAATAACTGGCCCTGTGGTGGTACCTTCCTAGACGGAACCTATTAATCCGATCGGTAAAATTCTTTGCATTAGATAGCTCGTTTATTGAAAAACATTGCTATGAAACTTTATGCTACGGACAGAGCCGAACTGTGAATTCTCAGGTCTGCGAGGTACCTAGCCGTACTGCGTAGTGGTCGTTTTATTTTACGCGGGTGAAACCGCGGAGCCCTGCTAGTTATAAAAATTCATATAGTTGTATTCATAATGAAACAGAAAAAATCGAATATCGATTTTCGAGTGTCCACGATTAAGATCGATTAAAAATAATAGACGTTCTTCATCGATCGAAATATCGATTTTTCAATTATTCGATCTCAGATCGCCTCCCTACGCACAGCACTCCATCATTGTTTAGTCTAATAATTTAATTTATTTTATTTTTTCGTTTTAAGAAATATATAATGAATAGGAAATTATGAAAAGAACATATGATAAGGCGGCGAATGATAACATTTTTATGCAGATTTTCAAGTATTATAAGTGTAATAACCCAAAACCATCGCTCGACGATGTTCTTTCACTGGAAAAAGATAATTTTTCGGGAATGGTATTTATTAGTATTAAAATTTATGTTGTTAAAATGGCTTTGCGATTGCAGTTGAACAATAACAGTGACGACTATAATAATTAAATGTAATTGGAATATTAAGTTCATTGTCTGTAGAAGACCAATTTTATTTCAAATTTCATAGTGAATCACCACCAGCAAATACAGACAATGTAATTTTGCAACACTGATATGTTTCAGATTGAGCTTTGTAATCCTAAAACTGTTATTGAAGATATAAGAACTGAACCATTGGGCTTGAAAACGGTAAAAGAATGGAAAACTTATGAATTTTCAAAACATCCTGGATTGATTATTATTAGAAATCCCTTTACAAGTGTAGGACAGCGTTATTGGATTAGAAAATGTTTAGAGGAATATTCAAGAAAACCAAATAAAACAAATATAGACATGGAAATGTATATAAATGATTGGTGGAAAGAATGTTATACAAGTGGACAATGCAATTTAAAATTACAGAAGAAACTTCGTTGGACAACTCTTGGTTATCATCACAACTGGGATACCAAAGTACAATGTTAATATTTTGTTGTTAACATCTTAAAAATTAATTAGAAATAGAAAATACATTGAGTTTTGTCACTACTTGGTAAAAGAAAATACTTATTACAATTTGATATATAAGAAATATTTCCAATGATTTTTAAACCAGAAATATGAAGCAATGCCAAGAGATGCTGAATATTTGAATCCAAATTTTTGTAATATTACTGGTTAACAGAATGGTTTACAAAATATAATGAACAAGGCGGTATTGATTGATTGATATCCTCCAGACCAATTTTCAACCATAGTGACTACTTCCAAATACTGTAGAAAGTTGTTAATTGCGCAGGAGATATTATAATGCCACAAGTGTACGCAGAAGCACTCACTCATTTTTACTTATCTGTGCTCAAAGTTGAGTATGACTACAGCCATCACCTACTAGCTGTACACCTGGTGCTCTTTAATGGTGGTAGGATTCATATGCAGAAATTTTCTCTATGTAGGTACTACCACAGGGTCAGGTATACCACTGTGAAGCAGTAGTTTGCAAACATTACTGTGTTTCGGTCTGAAGGGCACTGAGAGCTACTGTAATTACTGGGCACATGAGACTTAAGAAGTGATGTCTCTGGGGGACAGGTGCAGTGTGGTGCCACAGCATTGCTATACCTATTTGCAATAGTACAACCTGTACTATAAACTTTGCAACAAATATTTGAATAGCAAAAAAAAATTACATCTCTATATATTTTGATTGAGTAGGTATTTAATTTTGTATGAAACAGCAGATTTTATATTAGACCCTATAGTAAAAGTTACTGTATTAATGGCCACTTGTCACACTTTTGCTCGTTACCTTGTATACTGAATATTTAGTGAACTATTGAATATGTAAAGCAAGCTTTTTAATCACTGACATTTATTTAATTATTTTAGAACCATTAATTATATATATTACTAAAGACATCATCCAAATATAGAAACAGAATTTGTGTAATTAAATATTCATATGAAAATTAAGTTAGCTATTGTCCTGAATAATTTAGTATAAGCTTTAATGTCTAGCTGCAGTGAATAAAAATGACAATCGTCATTTCAGCCTATCACAAGTCTACTGCTGAACATAGGCCTCGCCCATAGATAGCCACAAAAGTTTGTAGCTCTCATTTTGGGGGGATTTTGCCATAGTTGCCACACTTGGCAGGCAGATTGGCAACTGCAGTTTATTTATTCAGATGTTCCAGGAAGATGCTGCTGACCATCTCCTGTTTTTCATTTTCCCTCTGTCAACTTTTACAACACCCATGGGATGAGATAGGGTGGTAGATTCTCTTAGGCCGCTACTACACAGTTTAATGACAATCTATTATTCAATCAATAAAAAGACATAAGAGAAGCTTTAGAAATATTAGATAAATCTTTCACATTCCTGTTTATTTTAAAATTAAGTGTTTTCCTGTCTGCATGATATGAGATATTATTTGTATATTTTTAGAGTGGATATTACTGATATAATATTTTCATTAGTTCAATAGTTAAAAAATTTTTTCTCTAATTTCTACATTGTCAACAATTATGATATCTTTAATATCATTTTTACAGGTATACAGTGAAGACAACAAATCAGTATTCCCTGAAGATTTGGCAGAACTATGTGATTGTGTAGCTCAGTATCTTGGATACAAAAACTTTAGAGCTGAGGCGGCAATTATAAATTATTATCATATGGGATCTACACTTTCTGCTCACACAGATCATTCAGAAATCAACTTGGAGGCTCCTTTGTTTTCTTTTAGGTAGGTAGTATTACTACATAAACGTCATCATAGATTATTAAAATTAAAATATATAACGGCCATTTTCACACACAAATATCTCATAGTTACTTGTACTACTCTCACAAAATTAATTATTTTATAAGTGTTTACTAGCATAACAGTTTTGTCCTTTGAGGTCTTATCAAGGTGATAGATTATGTTTATTTATTAACTGTGAGTACCATGTGTAATGTGAAATAATGTGAGTAAAGGTCTTTCTCCACAAAGTCAGCACTTATGTAGATTACTATTGGCCACAATTGGCCGAGTAGTTGATGACAGCCCTAAACTCTTTGTACCTTGGATGCTACTTGCTCTTGCTAGCCAGTTGAATAGGTGTAGGATATTTTTTTTACACATCAGCTATGTGTTATTTTATGCGGGTATTTATCAATATTATTGTTTGCCCTATGTAAGCAATCACAATCTATGTGTGGTAGGCTATTGAAACTAAAAACCATCCTAATTTCAATAGAGAAGACGGTTGGGGATTACCACTGGCTTGGGGTCTAATAATTAATAAAATGTAAGTCAAATACCGTAAAAATTAGTTTTATTTAATTGTGTAGTATTCGCGTAAATATAACAAATCATTAGGTCTAGCATAGTTGAGATGGTTTACAGTAAAGGCTATTAGATTTCTTGGCGTTTCTTTTAGTCGGCTTTTGTGACAACCATGGACAAGATGGGGTTCTGGAGTCTTACCCTGCAACCATAGACTACTGTACAACTTATTCAATAACACTATCACATCCATATCAGTGTCAGCTGCTACACAGTCCAAAAGATAGGCCGCCTCTATCTATTTTGGAGGATTTGCTTTAATCGCCACTCTTGCTAGGCGGATTGGTGGATCACAGTACCAGATACTATCGACAGTTAACACTGCCTGGCACAGGTAATTTATGGTATACTTAAGATACCAGGTGCTCAGCAGTGAAGTAAAACATTGTGAGCAAATTGGCATATCTGAGGAATAAAAATATTTCGAAAACGTAAGGTCCGACAAACCACAGCAGCAGCGTGGCGGACCGTTCCAAAAACCCTCTGAGAAATTAGAGGAGGCTTTTGCATAGCAGTGGGATATTTATACGATGTTACTTTTATACTTAAGGTTGTTATTTCGCCATTGATTGAAGGTCATAACATTTTTCTGGTTATACCCTTAGTCAACTTTAACGACATCCACGAGATTATATGGGGCGAATCCCTCTAAGTAGGACCACCGTAGGGCCAGTTATTCTGCAGTGAAGCAGAAGTGTGCAGACATTTTAGTGTGCAGTCTGAAGGGCACTGAGAGCTAGTATAATTATTGGCCATATGAGACTTAAGGACTGATGTCTCAAGGTCGTCACCCTGCGCAGTGCGTTGTCACCCAAAACAGAAATGTTCTGACACAGCATTTTTTATGGGCGGACGTTGCACTTACCATCAGGTGAATGTTTTGCACGACTTGTCCCATTCTCCTATAAAAAAAACCCTTGCAACAGACCTTACCGAATATGCATAATAGCGGATACGATAAGTCGACGAGAGTGTCACTGCATTGTCGCTTATGGTTGTCAATACGTATATCATATACACAAATGTTGTAAGTTTTAATTTTCAGTTTTGGACAGTCGGCAATATTTTTAATAGGAGGACCTGATAAGAGTGTTCAACCTTCCGCAATCCTGCTCGACAGTGGAGACATTGCAGTAATGTCCAAAGAAGCACGTCTTTCTTACCACGCTGTGCCGAAAATAGTATCAACGTCATCACAGCCTTGGAATAATGAAGAAAATATTACAGAGCTTCCTGATAATATGATTTGTTTTAAATATATAACAGATAGGACACGGTTGTTATCTGATATGAACAAAAATATTGATAATCAAGAATGGAATTTGTTCAATAATTACGCAAGAGAATCGAGAATCAATATGAATGTAAGACAAGTGTTAAAATTATATCAAGAGAGTTTACACGATGTAATGTTTATTAAATGATATTAAAGTTGATATCAAGATTCCTTATGTTGTATGAATTGTGGTTGACCGCTAATTTCCTTGTTTATCTTATTTGCTCCTTTCGGTTGTTGAATTATTACTGCAATAAAAGTTAGGCGATGTTAGCTTCCTTAGTAACTGAATAATAACAGCAGATAATTTTATCAAAATTAATGTATAATTTTGATTAAATAAAATACAGTCGCAGAACTACCAATACGCAGAATAATCTATACGGTTAATGCCGAATGCCCTTAATGACTAATAACTAACATTTAAAGTGATAAAAATACGATATTGGTAAAATTAGATTTATTATAGAAAAACTGGGAGTCAGAGAAAATCTAGTGAAAAATCAAATCGTTCATCCGACGGGAAGTGCAACGTTTGCCCGTAACAAATTATGTGTCTACAGACAGTGCCGGATTAACCACGCAGCAAGAGTAGCAATTGCTACGGTCCCCGCGTTTCCAAACCGACCGGCGGAGGGGCCGCCTGAGCGTAATTTTTTGAGTGAAACTTTTTAAGACATTTAATTTACTTGATCTCACAAAAACGTGAAACGTTATACCACTAAGAACATAATCCACGTCAGACAATTGATAACCGATTATTTCGTTGTCGAAAATTAAACTGAATTTAATATGATTAACGCACAAGTTCTACAAAAAGTAGCTCGAATAAATGTATAGAATTTGAATCGACTCTACAAAAAGTCTTACGTGTGCAAGCACCTCACTCTTCTTACTCGACACTCAGTTTGGCGTAGTAGAATTGAAATAAGTCGATTCAAAATTATCTATTTATTTGTAAGAAATACAGTTTACATTATTTGTATTATACTTTAGTAATCGTATACCAAAAAAAAATATTTTTTATAATTATTATTTTTAAAAGACTTATGTCTATATAAGTTAAAGAATTTATGAATACAGATAATATTTTATTAATTTGAGAGAAATTTCCTTCAATTAAATATCTCTTATCCATTTCGGAATCCTGACAGCAAGATCGTTACCAAAAGTAAAAAGAGCAAAGCATAAACTAAAGTATTTCCAGGACAAAATAAGTTTAAATTACAAGGCGTGATATATATTTTCGGTGATGTAATTGCTGTTAGCCTTCTCGGCTTTTACAGCTTCATCGGATACTGTGCTCGCGGGCCAGGTTTGGTTTGACCCAAACATAAATAAATAAATAAAAACTCCTACAAAAACCTCGAAGTTCGGACTGTGTCGCGTTCGCTGCGTGCTTTCGCGATTTCGAAAATCTTAAATATTTTGAGTCGTCTAACTGACCGTCCGAGGGAGGCTGCGCGCGTCCATTGGGACTGTCGACTTGTGTGTCGGTAACTCTGGGCGATGAGAACCGCCGTGGAACACGGGTGAATCGTGTGTACGCGGTGTGATTATTGACTAATGACTATTGCGCGCCGCTCTCTACGGCGGTCGCGCGTCGTGGTGCGTGTTATATTAAAGCTATTGACTGTGTGTACAGTGTAGCCTGGATCGTGACTGACAGTATCGTGGCCAGGAAGAGTTGAGACGTCCGTGTCGTCTAGCACGTTTCGCGGGCGACGTTTGCGTTCGGTCGCGTTTTTGTTTGGTCGGTAATTTGCTGCTTTAACCACCAGCGGGTTTGAATCAACCGCGGCTTTTTCGAAAAACCGCCGTGATAATTCTCTGAAGTGTTCAGAGATTAAGGGCATATCACAGTCGCTGTGAAGATCTACATTGCGTTGATACCAACCGGTTCCGATGGCAGTTCGCAAGAATCGATTTTGAACGCTCTGTAACGTCTTTAGTTGATTGCCCGTGAGCGAAAGCGACGCAAGCATAGTTCATTACGGGTCTTATGCAAGTCTTATAGAGGCGAAGTTTGTGTCTTAAGCACATTTTGCTTGAGGAGCAAGTTAATGGGTATAGACGGCTTGAGATAAAAGCCGCTCTATTGCGTATGTTTTTAATGTCTGCAGCGAACGACATCACTGCGTCTAAAGTGACGACGAGGTATTTGACGCTCTTTTCCCAGGGAATAGGGCGTCCGAACAGGGTGATCGTGCCTAGCTGATTGTTGCCGATTCGGTGACATCGTCTAGCGGGCTTTGGTGTGCCCCTTGAGAAGTATATCGCTACACTTTTCTCGGGGTTTACCTCTACTCTCCATTTCCGGAACCATTCGCCTAGGCGATCGGCTGCGGCTTGGAGTTGAATCGTTATATCTTGTCGGAATAGTACAGGGCCGTGTCATTTGCGAAAAGCGCAAGATTGACTTTCGGGTCTTTAGGGATATCGCTAGTGTATAGCGAGAAAAGGAGTGGGAAGAGGCGGGAGCCCTGAGGGACACCCACTCGGAGAGGGCGGCTTGAGGAGCGCGTTCCCTCTACCCGGAAGCGAAATAGGCGCTTAGACAAGAAGGCTCGTATGATGTTCACAAGTCTGTCTGGCACTTTAGTGTGATACAACTTGTAATACAAGCCGTCGTGCCAGACTTTGTCAAATGCGACATCGAAAAATAAGGCCCCTGTGCCTGCAGGCTTAGGGCGGTCGTTTAATTTATTGTTTAATTCTCTAAAATGTGCTCCGTTAAGCGGTGCACTTGATGAGTACACGAGTGTTCGGTGCGAAAGCCGAACTGCTCGTCTGGAAGAATATTATTTGTAAGGACATAGTCTTTTAATCGACTGAGTATAATTCGCTCATAAATCTTAGCCATCGAGTTGAGGAGACTTATAGGGCGATAATTAGACGGGATGTTCCTAGGCTTATTAGGCTTCGGAATGCCTATAACGTCGGCTTCCTTCCAGTCATCCGGGAAGGAGCAGCTGGAGAGGAGCGCGTTAAAAATACTAACTAACAGACACAATAACGGCGTAGTTAGACATTTCATCACCCTGTTGTTTATGCCGTCGAGGCCGGGCGCGGATCGTCTTTTAAGATTTTTGACTATCTTAGTGACTTCGTCGAGAGTCACTGGAGGCAGTGGTTCGCCCACTGGTGGTATTGCAGCCCTGCGTTCGAGTTCCGCGGCCACCTGCTGCAGGTGGTCGGGATCCGCAGGCGCGAGAGACGGAGTGCATTCGCTCTCTAAACTGTCTGCGAGGCTTTTTCGCTGACGTCGAAGGCGAGCGAGTTATCGTTAGATCTAATGCGTGGCGGCATGGGTGAGACCGGCTCTGCTTTGAGAGATCGTGCCAGCTGCCAGTAGGCAGTGTGCGACGGCTCGATTTCTCCAAGCATAGTGTCCCAGCTGTCTTGACGTTGACATTAACATCCCTTTGTAGGAGGCGCAGTCTCAGTCTATTTTCGTCTGTTCTATATCTATCGTGCGCTTTAGTCGCACGGTTCTTTTCTGTAATCAAGCGTCGGAGGTCCGCCGGTAGGTTACAGCGTCGATCGCTCGACACCGTAACGGTCCGGGAGGAATCTCCGACGGCTGTTTTGAGATGATTCGAAAAGGATTTTATCGCTCGGCAGGCTACCTCTGGCGAGTCGATAGTATTAGGAATTTCGTCTAAGTGCTGAGAGCTCGTAGCCTCGAGCTTGACTGCAAGGGTACGCCAGTCCACAATGGTTTTGGTCTGAGTGACCTCGCCATTTGGCTGGCCCAACTTAAAAATGACCGGAATTTTCGTTCGTGAAGCGTAACTATAGTGTCTATTGCTAAGTTCACGTCCTTAATTATAGCTACGTCTAGAATATCCGGCTGCTGATGTAATTGCGTCGGTACTCTAGTTGGTGTTTCGGGAGCTATAACGTTTACGTTAAGGCTCTCGGCTAAGTCGTACAGTTTATTACCGTTCGTGTTATTAACGTTGGAATTCCAACTGCCGTGCTTGCTGTTCAAGTCACCGGCAAGTATAACAGAACGACCTAGATCTAGTAGAGATTTTAAATCTGATTCTAATATTTGTCTGGATGGCGAGAGGTAAACTGATGCTAGTACAAGCTGCCTGTGGCTGGTCATTGCTAACCTACACGCGGAAGCTTCTATATTAATTAAGTCTGGAGTATCGAGCGCGATACAGTGCAAGGACTTTTTATAGTAAATCAGAGTGCCGCCTTTTGCGGTCGCTCTGTCATTACGTATGCATTTGTAATTGGCTATCTTAGGAATGGCGCATACTAGGTTTTAAGAAAGTCTCATGATCACGAAAGAAATTCGCGACTTCAACTAACTGCGTCTTAAGACCGTTTGCGTTAAAATACGAGACAGTCAGAGAGCGAGGTTTAATTCTACCTATATGGGACGCCATTGGTAACAATTAATGATTTATTTTCAACGCGGTGCATGATGTTTTAGGCGCATTGAAACGTCCAAATCGCGTCGATTACGCTCATGTGCTCTACGGTCGCCATGAGTCGGTCTTGAGGAGACTTTGCTTCGCGAATTTTGCGCGCTAAGCTTGATACGAGTAACTCCGCAACATTTATGCTGCGCATGAAGCCGCAAATTAACGAGAAATCTGTGGCGAAGTTAGATGAGCCCTGTATTTTGGGTGTTGTGATTTGAGGCGCGGGCCGTGAAGCGGCTGCGCTCTTCTGCGTTATGGGCAGAGGTTTCGTCCAGGCGTTTGGCGCCGATGCGACGCTCTGGCTTTGGCTCGGCCCGGTAGTCCCGTCAGAGGGACCGGGTTTACAAGGCGTGAGAGTGTTTCACGCAGACGCAGCGACGCTGAGTCGTCACGTATGTATTTTTTAAACTAATTATAGGTACCCCACCACCAATCGCCACAATGGACAGCCGGCCAATGGATATTGGTGGTATCAAAAGCTACAACAATAAATATAAATTTTAACATATTAAACATATACACCGTAATTTTTAAGCCGTTCTGGAAGAAGAAAGATGAAGTCTGAAGTTTAATCTTACCGAAAATGAATATAACTGTGTTTAATTACATGGATAAAAAATAAAAGTTGACCTACAGTTTTTCGAATATAAGCTTAGTACTGTCGCAGTGTTCTAGTGGGACCGCACACGCACCGGCCGAGTTCAATAGCCCGTGCGAATCAGCTGATACCTTTTTTTTTTTTTACGTGGGGAAATCCTGCATGGATACCCGACTGGCCAGGGGTGCAGCCGGGTTATGTCGGACTCTTACCGACTAAAACCCCACGGTGGCCTCCATCAGCGCTTAAGAGGGGTCACGGGATCTCCGTTCGGAACGCAACCGTGGCCCCTCTAACGCATCACTATATATATAGCCCGACCCGGGGACAGTACTCGCTGCCCCCAGCACTCTCTCGGTGCTATCACGATGACTCGAGACCACATCGAGTCATCGTCCTCCCCGGGGTCGCTTTACTGGGCGTTCAGGTCCCCTGCCCCGATTGCCCGCGACCCCGAAGGCCCCGATTCTGGTAGGGGATCACCGTTTCTGAAAGGAGGGCCGTGACGAGGCCCGCCGATGCCTCGGCGGCGTCGTCGTCTCCGAGAGGGATCGGTCCTCTCTCGATCCCTCTCGGCAGCCTCCTTCTGGACCATCACGGTCTCGCAGAAATTGGCTTCGGCCCTCCACGCCGTGTCCCCGCTCAGCATAGCCGACACTACTGCTGGCAGGGAGAGGTTCCGCCCGATTCGGCTGACCAGGATACTGCGCTCCGACTCCCAAGCTGGGCACACCGAAAGGGTGTGGGATGCGGAGTCCTGGTCCCTTCCACCGCAGTGGAAGCAGTTCGCCGTCGCCTCGCGTCCGATCTTACACAGATAATCACCGAAGCAGCCGTGCCCGGTAATTATCTGTGTGAGACGGTAGGTGAGTCTTCCTCCTCGTCGCTGCATCCAGGCCTCGAAGACCGGCAGGACTGCACTGACGACGCGTTTGCGTGCATATTGCTCCTCGCGGAGCCGAGCACGCCACGTCGCCAATGCGCTCTGTCGTTCCTGCCGTTTGATGGACTCGAGCGCCTCATCTGGCTTCGCTGCCACCGCTCTGGCGGAGGGTGCGGATCCGGTGATACACCCTCGCATCCATGTCCGCTAGTATGTCCAGCGGCGGAAAGCCAAAGCAGGACGGTCGCCGCCTCAAAAGATACCGTGCGATATCCTCGTACGATCCGTATGGCCATCATCCGCTGGACACTGTAGAGTTTTGTTCTACAGCGTCGGATGGCTAGCCTTTTTGCCCATACGGGCGCCCCGTACAAGGCTACGGATCGTACTACTCCTGCATAGAGGCGGCGGACTTCCTCCCTCGGCCCCCCGAGATTGGGCAGCAGTCTGTGCATGGCACCCGCTACCCTTTCGATCCGGGGGACTAGGCGCTCGAAGTGTTCTTCGAAGCCCCAGCGACTATCCAGATGCAGGCCCAGGTATTTCATATACCGGCCCACTCTGACTTCAGACCCACCTACTCGGACGCACGAGTCGGGAGGTTCCTTGCTGCGTGGCAATTTGTGGAACCATAGCGCCTCGGTCTTGTGAGGGGCTATCTCCAGTCCCAACTCGTGGATTTTGGCGACGACGACTTCCGCCCTAAGCTCGGCGAGCTCCTTGGTCCTCTCGAAGGTGTTCCCGCTGGCGACCACCAGTGTGTCACCAGCGGGAAGATCGACGCGCAGGACTGCATCGTAGGCGATGTTCCACAGTAACGGGCCTAAGACCGACCCCTGCGGAACACCGCACTGTATCTCCCTCCGGATTCTCCTACCGTCTTGATCCATGTACATAATGTACCTGTCGGCGCAAGTAGTCCGCGATAACGCCTCGCAGGTAAGGGGGGACTTGATGATGTGCTAATCCCCCCTTAATCGCGTCCCAGGGAATGGAATTGAAGGCGTTGACGATATCGAGACTTATCGCCAACGCCACGCCTCCCCGAGACACAGCCTGCTCCGACAGGGAGCGGACGCGCAAGACCGCGTCTACGGTCGAACGCTCCCGTCTGAAGTCAAACTGGTTGTCGGCGAGATCGGGACCGACCCGCGACAGATGCCGGTTGAGACGAGTGGCAACTATTCTCTCGAACAGTTTGCCAACCTCGTCCAACAGGCATATAGGACGGTGCGCAGAGGGAGAATCTGCAGCCCTACCTTCCTTCTTCAAGAGGACCAGTCTTGCCTCCTTCCAGGCCGTGGGGAACGTGGCCCTACGGAGGCAGCTGGTGAACAGCTGCCTCAGCCTGTTCCCCAGAGCAGTCAGACTCAACACCCATATCCGACCCGGTCCGTTCCGTCGGGTCCAGGCGCGGTGTTTCGGGCACGCAAGCGGCTAACAGCTCGGTCCAGCTCCTGTACGGTCACCCCATCTCCTCCTGCCACTCCCACAACGGCGGGGGGTAAACAGAGGGACTTGACCGGCCCTCCAGGAAAAGCGAAGTGATCACTTGTCCCAGCAGGTCCGGATCTAGAGTCTCCGTCACCGGAGGCGTCCATGGCCGAAGTTTACCCAACACCATTCGGTATGGACGCCCCCACGGATTCTCGTTGAGTCCGTCCAGGAGCTCATCCCAGGAACCGAGATCTGGCGTCTGCAATGGCGATTTGTAACGCCTTTGTAGCCGCTCGGTAAGCCCCGTAGAGACTGACTGTCTCTTCAGCCGGAGCTCGCCTTCTCCTCCGGGCTGTAGTGTATTGGCGCCGGCACCGCAAACAGATCGCGCGAAGTCGCGCGATTTCTGCTGACCACCAGTACACCGCCCTGTGCTTGGGGCGTCCGGTTCGGGGCATCGACGCATCGCAAATTTGCGTCATTGTGCCCCGGAACCAGTGTGCTTCCACTTCGGGATCGGACGGAACCTCTTCGTCTATTTTTGGCCATGACGCGACGATGGCGGCGGCTTCGAGCTTGTCTCGATCTAGCCGCTTGAGACACCAACGACGCGGTGGGCTGCGTTCTCGGCGACTGGAGCCTGTGTCGAGTCGACGGAGTGCGACATCAAAGACGATGTGGCGGTGGTCAGAGAGCGTGACCACCTCCTCCGCGACCCGTCCAGCCCGAAAGCATACGAATTGCAGGGGGAGTCGCCCAAGTGAGATCCACGACCGACTCCCCCTGCCACCGTACGCATGTGCTTACGGACCCCCGATTCACTAGTCGGAGGTCCAATCCAGCCGCCCACTCCTGTACGGTCTCTCCCTTCGGATCGTCCCGAGAATTCCCCCACACCCTGGAATGGGCATTGAAGTCTCCCAAGACGATCAACGGACAAGGTAGACATCCACGGATGCAATCCGCCACCTTGTCCAGGTACTCCTCGTAGTCGGCGAGGGACTTGTTGGGAGAGACGAAGCAGCCCACTATGGCCAGGGAACCCCATTGCACTGCAACGAAGCCCTGCCCCCTTCCCAATAGGGCACAGGGTGAAGCACCCTCTCCGCCCCCCCAGTAGATGGCTACGGAACCCGCATCGTCGCCGAACCACCGAGAGTGGTCGGGAACTATGTGGGGCTCCGCCAACACTGCAAGGGCAACGCGCCACTCCGCAATGGTCTGCATAAGTAGATGCTGAGCATTGCGGCAGTGGTTGAGGTTACCCTGGAGGACTTTTAGGGGCGGGAACATTAGGCCTTTACGACCTCCATTTCCGAGATGGCGCTCGGTACTACGACCGGTGCCGCTCCGTCCGTCGCGGCTGAAGGAACGACAGGAGGCTGATCAGCTGATACCTACACTAACACAACGCTCGGGTCGGACACGATATACCTTTCTGCGTACGTTTTATCATAAATATTTATTGAGAACTAAATTGGTAAGTATTTAATAATTAAATACATTTAGATTTGTTTGATTATTAAAAGATGCGCCAGACTAGGAATATAACCAAAAATAAAAAATTTATGTCTTTACAAAAACGTTGGCTCCGGCTGGGATTCAAACCCAGGGTCCGCGTCATAGTATTCGCAGTAGAACGTGTTCCACTAGACTACGCAGTCGTCACGTAACTGAGTATTTACTCCAATTTTCTCTTCTTTCTTACACAAATTCAGGATCGTCGGAAATACTTTATTTTGTATTTTCTGAGATAGCTACTTTCGTGACAAAAGAACATAGGATAAACTGATAGTGTCAAGTGCACTTTTTAGTATTGTTTTTTTTTTCTTAAAAAACTATGATCTACTCTTGGATTTCTCTTATATCAGGCACAAACACCCATACCCAGTACAATTATCTGTAAGCAATACAAATATTTGTCTCGTGCGGGAATCGAACCCGCAACCCATAAGCCAATCACTTATCCTCGGCGTCCACATAACCGCCCAAAAAAATGGAACTGTTTGGAAAACCTAACAGAGTTTCGTTTTTCACAAGGTTATTTGCCAAATAATTTACACTACCCTGTATCGGAGCAATTGCGTCAATTATGTCAACCTTACTCCACTACACTTCACAAAAATGTCTAAAATAGCTAACAATGGTACAGGTATACGATGTTGCGAACAAGAACCATTTAACTATAGGTTTATTCTCATGAACAATAAATTCGTAAGGTGTTGCGCATTATGATCGTGAATGTGTTTAAAACTGAAAAAAATCCAGAAGCCAGTTTTATAAGTCGTGTACGTGTGTGTCGTGCAAATGGACTGTATTTCGCAGATTATTTTGTAACTTCGTAAATAATGTTATGCCATTAGTAACGTCCGGCAGAGGCTATCCCAGGTACGAATAGAGTATTTTTATTCAGTGTAGATTATTGACGTAATACTTATTAAACGTATTTTTTTAAATTGAAGTGGTTCGCAAACTTCAGTTTTATGTGCCAGCATAAAACCCATGGGGCCTTTATTGTAATAATTTTATAAAGTACGAAACGGCGTATGAAAATCTGCCACCCAGTCTCATTTGGTAGGTATGGTAAGTGTCATCCAAGGGAAATATTGAAAAATCTTGGACGTCCGGCCAGATGGCGGATTAACCATGTCGAAAAATGTCAGAAAATTCACGATCTTAAACGCTTTTTTTCTCCGATAGCCTTTACTTCGTCGCTTATGCGTTCGTAAGGACATTGATCTATCGACTGTGATCGTAATTACCTATAGACGGGAGCTACCGCAAGTTGTCGGTTCTTTTAAAAACACGTGATTAATTTTAATTTACCAAAAAAAAGTAAATATTAAAATCTAAAAACTGATACTACCAATCGTTTCTGTAACTGAAACTGTACTAATTTTCTTCGTTTTCAGAACGATGTAAAAATTACGGTGTATAAGTTAGCTCCGGGCACATCGCAAATTATTTGTGAACGAAGTTGGCAAAATTATCCAGGGATTCTCTGACAGTGTCATCGAGTATCATAACAAACAACAAAAACCAATCCGCCGATTAGAATAAAGTTCTGTTAGCTACCAACAAATAAGAAATTGATGGATAGTTTATTCGGTAAGTTTTAATCTTCTTATGTGTGGTGTGACATACGACGACACATGAGCCATTCATGAAATAAATGTGTTTAGTACTGTGTTAGTTATTGTTTTTTGCCGGTCGCAGTGTTGTGGCTAATCCGAAAAAAATACTTAAATTGAAAACATCAAAAGATAGAAGAGTGATTTTAAGAATTAATGACGTTTAAGGTTACTACAATATTCTATCTTACCACACGGAGAGAAGGGAATAGTTCCAACGTAAAATTGTATATTTTACTTGGTAAGGAAGATTTTTTAGCGAGGACGGTCTCAGCCTTTTGCTTGGTACCAAGAGAAAGGTACTTCAGAAGATATTGGGACCAGTTCAAAGAATCGTCGGCGGCTGGAGAGTGAAAACGAACAGAGAAGGAAGTGCTATTGGTCGAGCCAAACATCATGGGCGAGATAAAAGCACGTAGGCTGCGATGGCTTGGTCATGTCATGTGGAAGGGAGATGATCGTGCTGTGAGCCTTCCAGGGAAGACTGAGAGAGCGATGGCCAGTTGGATGCCCTAGATCTCTCTGGTGTGACGAATCAGAAAAATATCTGCTGGAGTCTGGAGTTCTTCTGGTAGCTAACTGGAAAGAGAGAAGAGGAGAGGAATGACAGTCTTTGTTGTCGGAGACCAGGATCCACTTTGGGGTCTTCGCGCCATCGTAGTGTTAGCAGTAGTAACTTTTTGTTAATAATTATAATTTTTATTTAATGTTGAAAATGGGATTACGCGCGGCTGCTATCGCACGGGCGCGCCTGCGCTAGAGAGGGTACAACCCATTTTCTTATTGTATAAAATATCACTTTAAAAATCTGAAAATTCTCATACAATCTAAACATTTGGAGGAACCAATTCCCGTTGGACAAAAATGATGTCATTGGTTTTTATTTATTTTTTAAATTTCTCCTCTTTAAGGATAATTTCGATATCGCTTATAGTTATTGAGTTATTAACAAAAAGCTGAGACAATTTTTTTATGTTTTTTGTTAATAACAGAGTTAAACACAGTTAAAAAATTTATCTTCAGAAAAAACGCCTTTCTCGTACTTGTCAGAGCCTAACAGGGCCTATAGTATTCTACTGTACCTTTAAACACCAACAAAAGTTATAACATATAGATGCCAAAGAAACGTATTAAGTATTGAATAGTTTTTTACCACTTTATATATTATTTAAGGCCCCTCGATAGACTTTGCTGCGGGCCCCGCGCTTGCTTAATCCGGCACTGCCTTCTGAACATTTCTGAGTGGCACCACACTACGCTCGTCACTCTGAGACATCAGTTTTTAAGTGTCATCATTTCAGTCATCACTAGTTCACTGCTAAACACAGGCCTCTCCCTAAGATTGCCACAAAAGTTTGTAACTCTCACTTTGGGGGATTTTGCCATAGTTACCACGCTTGACAGGCGGATTGACAACCGTTGTTTATTTATTCAGATGTTCCAGAAATCCCACTCCGGGTTTTCATTTTCCCTCTGTCGACTTTTACGACACCCATAGGATGAGATGGGGTTTTAGATTCTCTTAAGCCGCCACCACACACATAAATTTCATATGCCAGTAGTTACACTAGCTATCAGTCCCCTTAAGACCGAAACACATACTTAGCATACTTGCTTCACGGCAGAATAACTAGCCCTGCGGCGGTACTTACCCAATCGGATACCACCAGTAAACCAGTCCTACTTACGAGATATTCTCTATAAAATTGTATTCTCTTTCATTAAAGATTTTAATTCGGTACAGTTCCTGTTTATGAGACTAGCATTTAAACTGTTAACATCTAATACGTTTGGGATAACAGAACCCATAACACGATCTGGTACTGTGGCTAAATTAGAATTTTATTGAAGACTGAAATGCTTTTCTAAACAATCTCGAATATCCCTAAATATTTTTCAGACGGTAATTGTACGGGTAAAAGTAAAGTAAAGTTTCAGCCTATAAATGTCCCACTGCTGAGCACAGGCCTCCTCTCATTTCTGAGACGGTTTTGGAGCTAGAAAGAATCCGCCACGCTGCTCCAATGCGGACTTCAATATGTCGATATTCCTATTCCTCGGACATGCAGGTTTCCTCACGATGCTAAATCAATAACCATTAATCCTTGCAGCGATCACTCCAAATCCTGAGCCCTAACGTTTAGACTGGAATAGACTGTTCTAAGTACAATATTTACAAGAAATCAAAAATTGTTTCAAAACGTTTCGGCCAAAATCACCTATTTTTGGCATTAATAATCGTTTATCTGAACATTTTTATAGTAATAAATTCTGTAGCAATAGATTACCTTGCCCATTAGGTTTTGACATAAAGTTTTCGCTACTTCTATGATTATCACATAGTTCCCAAAAACATTTGATATAATTTTCTGAATAGCATTCGTATTCATTTTTTGCTTTGAAGTTTGTAACTCTTCGTACCGTAGGTTTGAAACAATTCATACATTTTAACTCCCCTGGGTGCATGTACATATTAGATAAAAGTTTCACAAAAATTTTGATTATTTCATATACACTTGATATTTTAATACTTATGAACAGTTACATTATTATATAGTGACATTTTGTGGATATAAAAAAATAGAAATAGTGGCCAGTTAATAAATTATTTCTTAGCATTAGCGGACGCATACGTTCTTATTTCTATTATTAATCTATCTGTTAAACAATTCTTGTTAAGTAATAATACAAAATTAATTCTAAATGGGCGCTATAATGAACTTTAGAAAAAAGAGGTGATGACGATGATATCTAGACTAACCAGAGTACCTAAACGATATAAGCGCACTCAGGATCCGCAAGCTGAAGTGGCTTTGTCGGATGATATTGCCAAGGAAAGGGTAGTCTCCTCCAATCAGTAATATTTAGACGTTGTGTATATATTTTGCATCTCAGAAACATCGATAGCGCGATGTTGAACATAGGAGATATTTCTTGAGCTACACATGTGGCTACATAGATGTCATGTACACACCGGCACAGTTAGCGGAACATTAAAAAAAAGGCACAGAATAGAAATAATAACATGTATATTAAAACAACTAATTATTAGACATGAAGTAACAAACTGATAAACATCTTTTAACATCGACATTAAGAAGTTTTTAATTAAATTTTATTAAAATAATCAAAATAAAAAAAAACACCTTTTTCTCTATTTAATAGGGAACACAAACAATGTTGTAAATTAATTATTACTAAGACTTTAATATTAAATAAATGAAAGACTAATAACGCGTGTTTCGCCCTTGTGCAACTAACGTTTCCATCCTTCTGGACATGCTGCGAATTATGTTATCTATTTTATCTTGGGTCAACAGTAACAGTGTATGTGGATAGGTGGCGACGACAGGAGGGACAGACAACGACTATGTGGCTCAACTGTGAGCATTTCTCACAAATGAATTTTGGGTTCGGATCCCAGGCAAAGACATTATATGTTGAACATCGTGCTAAGCGCTTTTTTGCGTTGTGACAGCCTCAATAGTTCTGATATCAAAATCGATTGATAAGGGTTAATATTTTTAGAAACATTCATGATATATTTTTAATTATTAATCCTGGTCTTCTCCTTCATTTGAAGGCCTTTTACTAGTGGTAGGATTCCTATGCAGGAATCCGTCTAGGTAGGTACTACCACAGGGCCAATTATTCTGCCGTGAAGGCGTAGTGTGCAAACATTTCGGTTTGAAGGGCACTGAGAGCTAGCGTAATCACTCGGCATACGGACTTAAGAACTGATGTCTTAGGGTGACGGGCGCAGTATCAAACGAAATGTTCTGGGTGACACAGCATTTGTTATGGGCAGACGTTGCCCGTACCATCAGGTGAACGTTTTGTCCGTTTCGTCACTTTATCCAATAAAAAAAAATCAGTCGCTGTTAAATCGGTCAAACTGATTATCTAGATAGTCGTAGCTAAGATTTGAATATTATTCAACTATTTTTGAGAAACAATGACAATTTATTTTCCTTTGCAAAATGTTAGGTACCAAAATTGCCAGTAGTATTCACCTGAGCGCTCGAGCTACGTGAAAGCTCCAATATTCCGAGCAGTTCTTTGTAACGAGCCACTATTCATTGGATGCTCCAATTGGTAGTTAACTGTACTATACGATATTGTATGTAGTAGGCTCTTTAAGTTACTCCCTGTAACTGATGACAAAAAATTCTTTAACTTACATAAAATAAGTATAGAGCTTCATCAAAATAATAATATGGTATTATGGTATTGAGTTAGAAGGTACTGCTTAGGTCGTCCAAAGGTGGCTTAGAAATTAATCTTTAAAATTTTACTTAATAAAGAATTAAGTCTACGTAGGAATCCTTCTAGGTAGGTACCGCCCCATGGGCCAGTATCCGAGACTGTTTCCGTTTAAAGAGCATTCAGAGCTACCGTAATCACTGGTCATATGAGACTTGATGATGTCCCAGGGTGACGAGCGCAGTGTAGTGTCACCCAGAACATTTCTGTGCAGCATTTGTTATGGACAGACGTTGCAATTACCATTCGGTGAACGTTTTGCTCGATTCGTCACTTTATCCAATAAAAAAAGTAACTTTACTTTGATTGGCTTTAGAAGATTCAATTTTGTTATTAATAAAAGCAATAAAACTGTATGTTACGGGATAGATTTTATTTTCTATTTGGATGTTCTGTCTGTTGTATCAATTAGTCGAAAAACCAATAACACACGGTAACAATTACGATAGCGGATATTCGCCAGGCTTACAATTGCTAAATTCGGTGATTTTTTTTTAATGGAATTAGTGTAGTATGACTGTTCATCCTAAATAAATTATATAGAGGCAGAATGTATGTCATGTAAATATTTACCAAACCCTCTAAAAATGAGATTGGGCCTGTTTCCAACTGTGTAATATTTATATGCTGTTACTTTTATACATTTTTTTTATAGTAATCGCCGCCGCCCATGAACATCCGCAACACCAGGAGAGTCGCGGGTGCGTTGCCGGCCTTTGAGAAAGGAATAGGCTCTTTTCTTGAAGGTCTCTAAGTCATATCGGTCCGGAAAAACCGCTGGGCAGCAAGTTCCACAGAGTGGTCGTGCGTGGAAGAAAATTCGTTCAATTCATTCACATACATACAGTCACGCTTTTTCCCAATATCAGGGGTAGGCACAGACCATATTTGTAGCCTTGTTTTCGCCCACGTAGGAAACGAGACGTGACTGGTTGCCACGTCGCCGCCATTATGGTAAGAGTTAAAATTCTTGCTCCCCATTGCGTTCCCACGCGTAGCTAGCCATCCGCACGGTATCACGCTCGGCGGAGAGGAAGGGAAACGCTAGTAGTTAAGGATTAGGTGGGAAATGAACACGGGGTTGAACTCCTGTCAAAACAACGTCAAATATTATCGTTGCCAACTCCGTGTCAATCTTACCCAGACTCCCAGCCTGGCGTCTCCATATGAATAAACGAAGAGTGCATAAATCCTGTTATCATGACGCGTAAACACAATCAAATCTACTGTCTAAAATTGCATAAACAAGCGTAAATCTAATTACTAAGGGTACCTTCTATCATCAACCTTAGTAATTAGATTCCAAGACGACGCTTCAACACGGCCATCTTGTGACTCTGTGTGATACTCCTGTAAAGAGAAAATCAACTTCAGTATCAAATAGTTTCCGGCCCATCCTGATTAACATTTAGTTAAAAGCTGGACCTTTTAAATATCAAATTATAACGTAAAACACCAAACTTATTTCAAATAACATCACTAAAATCATTTAAGGACATTTTTAATTGTGTGAGTATATAATTTATCCAATTGATCGGGATTGACAGTAAACATACGGCGAAATTTTCACTCATTCTTGATAGTACTACTGTATAAGAAATCAACTCTATTTGCCACGAACAATGTTCCATCATTCAATCAATATCAAACGTTTGTATTCATTGCTTTATAAACATAGTTTATAATCATCGTCATCATTTAAACCTATCTTAGTCCACTGTTAAACATAGGCCTCCTTCATAGATTGGGGGAATTTTTCCACAGTTGCCACGCTTGGCCGACGGGTTGGCAACCGCAGTTTATTTATAAGATATTCCAGGAAGATGGTGCTGCCCATCGCCTGGTTTTAATTTTGCCTTTTTCGATACCCACCGGAAGAGATGGGGTGGAAGATCCACTATCCCGTGTGGTAGTGGCGTATGAGAAAGATCAAGCGTAAAGTGTACACTATAACTTATATCGAGTGACAGTAACTCATGCCGCCTCCATCGAGTGACGATAGCCTTGGCACCTCCATCGAGTGACACAATACTACAAGCCACTTGTATCGTCACCCGTAGCTCTTGGGTTACGTATTGCCTCCAAAGACTGAAACTCTCTCACTTAGATCGAGCGATATGTTCCATTACCGAGCTTAGTATATGACACGTATAACTGTTGACTAATCAGACAAAATATTAATCATTATCAAACAAAATTGAACTCTCTTCTGGTGCCCACTCGCCTCACCACAACAATAGCAGCTGAGCAACTGCTTGGATCCGAAAAGCCACGAGGAAAAGTTTCTTACCTGGAAAAGGTCGTATAGAACAGATATTTTGCCTTGATAGAAAACTGAAGGTCAAACGATAAAATTAAATGTTATTACATTTATTGATTGTAATTTTATGTCTTATATGATTAAACAGATAGATAGATAATCCGTTTATTATTAATAATTAACAGTATACGCACTAAAATATTTAAATAAAACGGTAGTGTAACATACAGATTTTCTGCAAAAATACATACAATAACATGATACATGTACGATGACAATGAGGCCCAGCCGTTTAATAAAACTACCTTACCTTAGCAACCAGGACTCCTTAACTTAGTTGGAGGTTCAATAACTTGTAAACCTCACGTCTTTCGTGATGTTTAGTTGTCCAATGGATGTGTAACGCCATTAGGGACAAGATGTTTTTTGGAACGTGTATACATTAGTGCGGACCGTGGAAAAAGAATAATGATTTATCTTTTCATTTCGTTAGGAATCGAAAGTAATACTTATCGTCTTATTCAATGGCGTTTTCTTTTGCTCGGGATGCAAAGACGTAACTGTTTTTATTGGTATGTTGCACGAAAATGTATTTAATAGCGCAGAGAATTTTGTCTTGTCAAATTATTCGTTTAACAAATAACTTTCGCTTTGTTTTTGATTAATTTGGGCTTTAGGTAAAGTCTGCTCCTGTTTAAATTAATTAAGTTATAATTGGACGTTTGTTATAGACGTGTGTAATTCGCGTGTGGATAATAAGTATCTAATTTTAAATCTAAAATGATAAAACTTGTAGCGTACATATTGCATCTTTTAAATATTAGTGTAGTACCTAATGAAGGGTACTGGGCCTAGAAATGTCACAAAAACTAAAGTTTGAGTATTTAACATATTAATATTGTAAAGTTATGAACTTTAAATAACAAACTTATGCTTATTTTGCAAAATTAAAAACCAAAAAAAATAATAGAAAATGTAATGTAGGTAATATTTACAAAGTACAATAAGTAGGAGTGTTTAATATAACCCCTACGGGGAATGTCCAGCATTGGTACTAAAATTACTTATTATATAACATAGGCTTTATATAAAAATAGCCTTGAGCCTCAGCTAAATGAATTCTTTTTAAATCAGTATGGTCCTTGTGCTTCTCAGCACTAATGGGTAGGTTATCTTGGTAAGCAAAGTTAGTTACATACAACTTTTTGTTGTATTGGTCTTCTTTTATTTAATATGTAATTTAGCAATTGTAATTGCTTCGATGCAGAAAAAAAATAGAAGTTTTCTGATGAAATTCTATCAATACAATTTAGTCTTGCGCGCCTAAAGTCTTCTGGCTGGTGCGTGCATACTCTAGTAGCGACATCTATGTCGCCACTTCTGAAGCTAAAGAAATATCTCAAACGTCCAACAACGCGCTTATGAGATTTCACCAATGCGAACTATATATATATATAAATGAATATATACGATATTTATACATGTATATAAGTATACGATATCCTGGCCGTGTGGCGGATTAAGAGAATCTACCACCCATCTCATCCCGTGGGTGTCGTAAAAGTCGACAGAGGGACAATTTAAACTAGAAGATAGGCAGCAGCAACTTCTAACATCTGAATAAATAAACTGCGGTTGCCAACCCGACTACCAAGCGTTGCGACTATGGCAAAATCCCCCCAAAATGAGACCTACAAACTTTTGTGGCAATCTATAGGGGAGGCCTATGCTCAGCGGTAGTGTGGGCTGAAATAGTGATGGTGGTGATGGATGGAGCCAGGACTCGTGATAGGCTAAAATGATGATACGATATCTAAAGATACTGATTGGAGAAGACATCCTCTTTCCTTGGCGACGTCATCCGCCAAACTATAATTATTTTCACGGCATATGCTATTATTCTCCTTTTTTGCATTTTTTCGTAGTTTTTACTCATACATAATTTTTTTTTCATTTTCATTTAATTTGACAATAATAAACCGAAATTCTTTTCAAAATTTGGCAGTGGCAATAAGAAACTGGACACGACATTACTTGTTACGTTATGTTACACCAAGGACATCGCAGATTTACACCTGTACAGAGTTTTAGAAGTTTAATGGAACGCGGAACTACGGTTGTTTTTACGCTTTTTGTTTGATGCCACATTAAAATACGCATGAAAATCTCGTTTTTTGGATTTTATGTGACATTTCATGTTTTGCCTTCTCCCTTCCTATATTTAGTACATCAACACTATGTTTGAAAATGTTAGCATACGTTTCATCAGTTTCATATTTTATCAGTGGCACAATAACGCTTAAAGACAAACTAGGCAATTACAGTATAGTCAAGTTTTTAAGTAAATGTGCGTTTTTAAGTAAAAATGCGTATTTTGCATTTCCAGGTTTTTACAATATTGTTAATAAAGGTCCTTTCTTAGGTAATAACTGTAAAACAGGTTAAGATTTAACTATTACTTTTTCTGAATTTGTTTTCCCCTTCTCCCCTCGTGTACATACATAATTCTATAATCCAGCGAGACTTATTTACCAAAAAACTTCCAGCAGCCAGATATTTTGTCGATCCTCAATGTCATGCATTCTAGCCGCTTTTGGTGGTAGCCAAATCTTTGTTGGAGTCGTACCGTATCGAGGTCACATTGCAATAACAGCTACGCTTCGTAGGTACTCGTAGGTTGGTAGCCGCATATTATTTATTTTGACTTTCAAGAAAAACACTTCGGCCAATCCTCTGGCCTACTTAATGCCTGTGTCGAAAATTACGGGACCTATAAGATTGTTGGTAGATTCTTTTACGTCGCCACCACCCGGCAAATTAGGTAGCAAGTTGAAATATAATTTTTATAATTAGATTTATTAGTCTTTAGTGCGGATAATGCACATGCTACCAGTAAGTAGCGCTTTAGTGAATAGGGAAATTTATAATACAACAGGCAAATTCAGTAGGTATAATTTTCTTTTATCAAGCGGGACGATTATTAACAAGGCGAGCAGATTTGAATAAGTCGTTGATAAAGTACAAAATAATGCTGTCGGCATTGCTACAATACATTAACGCTGTATTGATGACAACAAGAGCGTTAAATGCTGCATCTATGCTGAACGAATAAATCTGCTTGTCTACAGCGAAATAATCTAATTTTGTTAAACAATTGCATATTGACGACGACATAGAAATTATAACTGTTTTTAATTATTAATACGTTTTGAATAATAATTTTTAAGTTCTTTTACTTTTTTCCCTACATTGCCTTGTGATTTCAAAAGTAAATTTTGTTTTCTTTTCTTAAGCTTGTTTACTTGTGGGCTATTCCACTGCCGTACATAAGGCAGGGCTTAATAGAATCACTGCCCCAGGTAAACGGATTTGAAATCTCAGTACCAGAATCTTCGCACCTTAGATACTGTAGCTCGTCACTAGTCTACACAGTGTATTTTAGGTCCGTCAGTTTTCTTCCATTTTACTTACGACAAGACACGCAACTACAAGGCAGAGATAAAATTTGTCTTTTCGTTGTGATAATATAAGTTTTATTTCACCTTAACATTTGTTCTAGTTTCGTTGAACTGCATATCATGTTACTATTTATTATTAACTAGCTCATTCACCCCAGCTGCGCACGGAAGCAATTGTTATGTTAGTCAGTATAGAGAAAAACAGCACCAGCCGTTTACTTATTAAGGAGTAAATGTTCGTAAAATCTGTTCTTAATTATTGTTTTGCGGAAAAGGAATTTTAAGTCAATAGGTCTTGTAGTTCCGGAGATATCGTGATACGCCTATAATAAATCGCATTCATATATATAAATTATATACAATCGATACATAAAACACGTTCGAATGTAATGTGCCAAATTTTCAAAGTTTTAATTGTGTCAAAATTTCAAAGGAATCGATGAAGAACTTTTTGCGATTTATGACCATGAACAAATGAACATGTACATTTTTATTTATACTTGTGGTCGCGAAATTCGTCCGTAATTCATTTTTTTTTAAGTTTTTTTAACGATTCTGAGGCTTAAGTTATTATTTGTTGGCAACTTTTTAAAATCTTTGGCGAATATCTCTACTCTGTGCGACTATTAAGGTCTACTAAATGTATGTGTGTAGGTATAGGCTAGTTGCCAGTGATGACATGCGGAACCGAGACGTGGTCCTTCACTGCATGCCGCCTCCGCGAGGAAGCTCAAAGTTTCTCTGCGAGATAAAATCCGTAATTATGATATCCGCAGCAGAATTAGGGTAACTGGCATAGCTCTAAGCGACGACGATGAGAAAGAAGTTTTGTGGCACTCTATGGGGGAGGCCTATAAGCAGCAGTTGACTAGTGATAGGCTGAAGTGATGATGATGATATGCATAGTATAAGTATCAGGCAAGGTAGTAAACAAGTTTTATTGTGAAATAAAAATTGCAATATTATTTTGCGTGTTGGTATATAAGAAATAATGCATTGTTGCTTGCTTTTTATTCAATTTTTCAAATTCAATTTATAAATTTCATAGCTTTACATAATCATTATCGTCATCATCATTACAGCCAAAAAGTTGTGATGACAAGTCCTTTGCTGATCATAAGCCACAAATTGACACAAAACATAGTCCGTAGTCACCTGCATCCCTCGATTTTCTGTAAACAGCGCAGATCATCGCTCCATCTAGTGATGTTTGCCATTTACCGCGTTTGCCGGTATGCGATTTCCACTCGAGAACTTTTCATCTCTCCGGTTATATAATATAGACAATAAATACTCGCAAAAACGATTTCATTTACAATATTAATACATTAATGTTACGTTTTGAAATGCTTCTGAAATACGCGAATCGTGAAAAAGTTAACAAAGGTTTGTAGTATAATTAACAATTATCCCTCCTGAGAATTCTCAGAAATTAATATGTCGGATCATGGGTCTAAAGGGTTCGGTTAGTATTTGCTTACAGTCGTATTAGAATGTAGGTTGTATATACCTACCTAAGAGTAACGTGGCATTACAAATTATTGAAGATGATTAGATTATTATTAAAACATTTTTATACTTCATAATTTATATATTTATACCTATTTAACACGAGCTGAGCCGCCGTCGTCGTAAGCGTGGAATTTAGTTTTTAAAATCCATGCTCGTCCATACTTATATTATAAATGCGAAAATAACTCTTTCTATCCCTTTTTCTATTTGTTACCTTTTCACGGTTCAACCGAATCTTGTCGAAAAATCTTGAATCTCGAAATTCGGGACAGTTTGTATTCTGGAAACGGACACAAGATACAAATACTAAAATATATATTCTCGGAAATCTTCATGGTAGTTTTAAAAAACCTAAATCCACACGGACGTTGTCGCGGGCTTCAGCTAGTATAATTATATAAAAAATACTAAATTGAAAGAGTTATGATCTGGGATTTAAATTTTGTTTCAAAAGCGACTATACTAATGGAAAAACAATATTAACTAAAATAGACAGACAGATAGACACTTTTATATAACTGTTACGTAACTTGAAAGAAACAAACTTAATTCTTAATTCTTCTAACATTCTCTCAATTTATAGGTAAGTATCCTTTTTATTTTTCAAAATAGGCAACTTTTGACTATAATTCTTTACAATATAAAAACAGCCTAGGCGTGCAAGATAGTAAGCACATTCGCCTAAAAATTGCATATAGTAATTGACGATTATCTACAACTTACGAGTTACTTATTGTAGCCCAACAATATCCAAAATTGCTTGTTAAGCATAACCCATAAGGCACATGTAGGTAACTGCAAGTCAAAACTTATGAGCACTGCTCTATCCTACAAAGTAATTTTACGATTATTTTAGTTTATGTTAATTGCCAAGTATTTGTTTACAAAGTTCTGCAATGCGCAATGCAACAGTGTGATACGGGCCCTGAGAGAATATAGTGTGCTGTCGTATGGACTCGTATATTCTTTCAAGTCCCATCATTGCAATGGTAAGCAACCGCTACAATACTTATTCTTTCAGTAAATACTCGTATATTTATTTTAAATATATATAATATTATATATTTCTCTAATTAATGATCAATATTTAGTAAATTAAATAATAAAATGCGTGACATAACGTTACGTTTTAATTTTCCCTCTGTCGACTTTTACGACACCCACGGGATGAGAAGGGGTGATCGATTCTCTTAAGTCGCCACTACACAGTATTAAATAGATGTCTGCAATGAAATGGAACTGTAACAATAAAATAAATAAAAAATGTTCGAATTTCAATTTTCTGTAATCATCATCATTAGTGTTAGTTTCGTTAATCTAGCATTTTCATGAAATTTTCACGCGGAAAGTCGTGGAAGCTTTAGTATTCAAGTGTTATGTTACATATGATATCAGGTAAGTAGTATCTTTTCAATTGAGGCGAATCAGTGTGATTATTTATATTAAAAATTTATATTGCGATACATTTTTAATAGATCTTTCTGCTTCAAGGTCTGCATATATGACAACTATTGAAAATAAATTTAAAATGAAAAAGTTTTTTTTCAGTAACATTACAAATTCTACAGTAAAATCTTACATACGGTTACTTTTGAAGGTGATTTATATGGTTAATATTTTACGAATGCATAGCTCAGTGATCAGAGTACCTGATCTGATGTGGGTCTTGGGTTAAAGCCCGGCTGAAGAACTAAATACCGGCCAAAGGCCATCTTGTGCATCTTACAAATTGTTGATTTTCGTGACTGAGTGAATCGATTGAGTGCCTTGCATAGGTTCCCGGAATGTGAAGACGAATATTACAGTGCTGGAATCCATGAAGATGACAACTTCTGTCGTGGAGAAAGAAATTCAATCACCTCGTTTTATGCAAATGAAGGAATTTACTGGTGGTAGGATTCCTATGCAGTAATCGGTATAGTCAGGTACGACCCCAAGGGCAGTTATTCGGCCGTGAAGCAGTAGTGTGCAAGCATTACTGTGTTTCGGTCTGAACGGAACTGAGAGCTAGCGTAATCACTGGGCATATGAGACTTTAGAACTGATGTCTCAGGGTCAAAACTTCCCAGTTTGCATTGCGTGTGGTATGAACATTAAATAGTTGATAAAGCAATTAGTACACTTTTACAGCTTCGAAGTTTTTTCTAGTCACTGTATTTGTTTCACTATTGCAGAATAGCGTGATCAATCTATATCTTTGTATGAAAGTGTTTGAAATGATATTTATAACCAATTATTTATAGGCGTTGCCATATAAAATAAGATGTTCAACTTCCTTTCAAAGTTGTGACAATTTGATGCAAGTAATTCTGTGTTTAGGTAATGACAAAGTGTTTTCACACATGATTTAATCCTGTTGTTTGAAGACAAAATTATTATTTTATTTGTTTTTCATAAATACAAAATATAATAATGTTTTTTTTATATATTACAGGGGACTGTTATCGTCGTGTGGTCGTGGCGTAAGAGAATCTACCACCTTATCATCTTGTGGATGTCGTAAAAGTCTACTTAGGGAAATGTCAAAAAACCCATGACATCTGATAGATGGCAGGAAAATCTTAAAAAAGTCTGGCTGCAGCACGAAACACCTTTTTTTATACTATACTTATATATCTATACATATATATTATACATCTATACTTCTATGCCGGACTCCTACCGGCTAAAACTCCACGGTATTCTTCTTATCGCCTTTTATCGGAACTACGGGAACGCTTTCGCACACTATCGCAGTCCCGACGACGATGGCCCTATGCGGGGCCCCTCCTTTTTGTAAGGTGGAACCGGAGCTCTCCCTTTACTCTCCATTCCTTTAAGGGCGCGCGGGAACACCGTGCGTGCTTCCTCGAGGCCTTTTATACTAGCGGTGGACCATCCCCGGGTCCACCACCAAAGCTTCTGTTATGGGGGGTGGAGGAGAGCTTGATAGGCCCTCCTCCGGCGCCCGGCTCTCCGGCTGCGGATTGGAACAACGGCGTTCCGCTCTCTCTCCCTCTCCGCAGCCTCCTTCTGCGATATTGCCTTTTCGCAGAAGGTAACGCCGGCACTCCACGACCTCTAGCTACTTACCATGGCCTTAATTAAGGCTGGAAGCGAGAGGTCGTCCCCCACAATGGCCACGAGCTCTACACGCAGCTCTTCCCAAGCTGGGCACTCCTCCAGCGTATGTTGCGCCGTATCCTCGTTGCTGCCACAATGGTGGCACTCGGTTGTCGGCTCTCTTCCGGTTGTGCGGCACAGGTACCTCCCGAAGCATCCATGCCCCGAGAGAACTTGTACCAGCCGGAATGTCAGTGACCCGTGCCGTCTGTCCATCCAGTCACCCAGGACCGGACGAACAGCTTCGACAGTCCTGCTGCCTGCCCTAGGATGGGCCAGTCGCTCCTTCCATGTTCCCAGCATAGACTGCCGAGAGTGGAACTTTCGCATTTCCAACACTCTTGGCGGGGGATAGTACCCTTGGAGTCGGAATTCCGAGCGCCACCGATACATAAACGCTCTGAACTCCGCCTCCAAATCCCAAGGAGGAGATCCCGCCAGTACGCACGCTGCCTCGTGCGAGATGGTGCGATATCCTCGTATGACCCCGACGGCCATCGCTCTCTGAGGTCTTCTCAGAAGAGCAATGGTTCTCTGCGTCAGGGCCTCTGACCAAACGGGAGCCCCATAAAGAGCCATTGACCGCACCACCTCCAAATACAGGCGGCGGGTACTCGAGTCCGGACCCCCGAGGTTGGGTAGCAACCGCTTTAGGGCAGCTGCAGTTCCCATTAACCGCGGGGTCAGACGCGTGAAATGCTCGTGAAAGTTCCAGCGGCTATCAAGGATTAGATCGAGATACCTCATGCAGGTCCCCACCTCAATTCGGACATCACTGACAACGATTTAACGATTTGTACCCCCTGTGGCGGCGCTCTCCGAGGCTTGTGGAATGAAATGGCCTCGGATTTATTAAGCGCCACCTCTAGTCCCAACCTCCGTATCCTACCGACAACCTGTGCCACAACTTCTGTGGCAAGACGAGCAGCCTCCTCGTATGTGTTCCCCCGGGCAGTGACAAGTGTGTCATCTGCGTAGCAGATCAAACTAGCGCCCGGGGGAAGATCGCCGCGCAATATGCAGTCGTAGCCAATGTTCCACAAGAGCGGCCCAAGAACCGAACCTTGTGGAACACCGCACGAAATTTGCCGACTTAGCCTCCGGCCTTCCCGCCCAGAGTACGAAATGTGCCTCTCGGAGAGGTAGTCCTCAACAATTCGACTGAGATATTGAGGCACTTTGTGAAACTGAAGTGCCTCCTTGATGCACGTCCAAGGTAGGGTGTTAAAAGCGTTGGCAATGTCTAACGACACCGCCAACATCATGCCTCCCTGTGCCATCGTCTCTTCCGAGTGGGCCTTGACGCGAAGAATAGCGTCAATTGTCGAACGACCCACCCGGAAGCCGAACTGTTGGTCCGATAAGTTGGGACCTACATCTCCGAGATGCCGAATGAGGCGGTTAGCGATTACTCGCTCAAAGAGCTTGTTCACCTCATTGAGCAATACTATAGGGCGGTAGGCAGACGGAGATTCAGCTTGGTGCCCTTCCTTTTTCAGTAGGATTAGCCTGCCCGTCTTCCACTGTGAAGGAAACTGACCCGTCTCCAGACAGGCATCAAAGAGCCTGCGGAGACGACCCCTAACACCTCTAGAGCTATGACCCAGGCACGTCCAGGAATGCCGTCAGGCCCCGGAGCTTTGTTCTTAGCTCGGAGCCTCCGGATGGCTGCACTGAGCTCTACCTGCGACACTTGCGGCACTTCTGCACGCCCTACCTGTTCCTCTAGAGGTGTCACAGCCGGCGACGACGGCACTACCCGCCCAGGGAATAAAGGGGCCACCACCTCCTCCAGGAACTGAGGTTGAAGACTCTCTGTGAGTGGTGGCGCCCAGGGACGAAGTTTATCCCTAACAAATTTATAGGGGCGCCCCCACGGATCTCGGTTGAGAGACCCCAGGAGCTCTTCCCTATTGCGAGTCTTAGCCTCTCGGATGGACAGCTGTAAGACTTTCAGGCGCTCCCTATATGCCCCATAAAGCTGTACTTCCACTGCATCGTCACGGAGCCGTCTTCTGCGATATCGTGTGTACTGGCGTCTTGCCACCACACAGTCAGCTCGTAGACTTGCAAGATCTTGAGACCACCAGTACATACGACGCCTAGGAGGAAGCTTTTTGATTCGGGGCATGCTAGCATCACAGATATGAGTCATTGCATCCCGGAACCAATTCGCCTCTTCTTCTACCTCCACAGTCCCAGTGGGAGGGGCCAACCACGCATAGACAATAGAGGCCTCCACCTTGTGGTTGACGACGGGGTATATCTTCTTCGTGGATGACTGACGCCCGGAATCTCTGGAGAAGTGGAGACGTCAAACCTGATGTAAAGATGATCTGACAATGTCTCTACATCCTCCAGAACCTTCCAGCCACGCACGCAATTTGCGACGGCTGGGGATGGAAACGAAACGTCTACAATGGATCCACCCTGCCTTCGTACGCACGTGTTGATCGTCCCCTGGTTGAGAACCATCAAGCCGGTCATTGTCACCCAATCCTCCAGTACCTCGCCGCGTGCATCTGTTGCAGGGGAACCCCATGCCGTAGATTTAGCATTAAGGTCCCCCATGATAAGCGCTAGGCGAGTTGGGCTTCGCCTAATAAGGGCCCCCAGCTCACCCAGGAAATTTTCAAATTCGGCGAGGCATCTATTAGGTGAGAAGTACACCCCAATCAGTATTGTCTTCTCCCACTGGATCGCCACATATCCCCTGCCTCTCTCTATTACAGTGAGGGCTGGGGCACCAGCAGCTCCGGACGATACAATGGCAACCAAACCATCGACGGCACCAGCCCAGTTATCCCTGGTAGGGACAAAATATGGCTCGGCGACTACTGCCACTTCAATCAACCACTGCGCAATACTTTGCAAGAGCAAGTCCTGAGCGGTAGCACAGTGGTTGATGTTAGCTTGAAGGAGACGATGATGAGCCATTTGTTTAATTAACTATCATCGCCTCCTCCTCCTCTGTCTGTTCGAACCGGAGTCCGCGCTGCCAATGTAGCACTCTTCTTCTTTGGAGGAGAGCACGTTTTGCTCCCCAGAATGTGATTCGCCGGCCTGTTCGCTGCTGTAAACAGTGAACATTTTGGTGCAGCTGAGCACTTGGCCGCTTTATGACCGGGCTGGCCACAGCGATAACACTCGGTGCTACGATCTACCTCTGCCGTGCATCTTGCTCGCACGTGCCCGCTCTGCAGACACTTATAGCACCGAAGCGGTCTGGGTTGCAGCAGTTGTACCTTGACCGATACCCAACCGACCAAAAAGCGGCCTTCCATCCCCACTTTTTTGGCTGCGGCCACGGGGCAACTCACCCAAACGGTTCCGGTGCCTGTGGAGTTTCTGCGGATCTCCCCCACCTTAACGAAAGCGGTCGAGCAACCCCCTTGACGCGCAACAGCTGTGACTACCTCCTCTTCGCTGACTGAGTCATCCAGGCCTGAGATTCGTAAATCTGCACACTTTGTTGGCCTGGAGACCTTCACCACCTCCTCTGGAAGGATATCTTTGAGCTTTTGAGCTAAAGAGTCCGCCTTTTCGCCGCTTGTTAGACCGGGAACTTCTAGAAATCAGGCCCCAGTAGCCGCCTGCCTGTAACGCAATGAGTTGATGCCGAGACTAGAGATGTCAATTTTCCCTTTAGCCTCTGCCAACACATTAGCGTATGTGATTCCCTTATCCGCGGCCCCGGGCTGTAGAGTAATAACCACGGCCGGAGATCGAGGGGGGCGCAGCTTTGAAGGAAACTGTTTGCTAGCAGTCTTGGTTGCACCCGTAGACCCTACCGCTAATTGAGGAACGGCTTTCTTCTTTTTTCTGCCACGTTTCACCACCAACGACCAACCCTCATCCATGGACTCGGGCGCTGGCGGCAAAGGACGCGATTGTCCCTCACTGCTCTGCTCTCTGCTGGGTGCTTTATCATTATCCCGACTCTTGCCTTTTTTTCTTTTATTCCCTGGTTTTTGGGCTTTGGAGGCAAGCGCTTCTTTTGAAGGGCCAATTTTATTTATCGGATCTAGGTTTAGTACGACTGCTGCTTCTTTGGCTGCATTTTTCTGATCTGCAGCCAGCGGCGGACGGATGTGCTTCTCTGGAAGAAGCCTATCCTCAAGTGCTTCAAATCGTGCGTTTATCATGCCACCAACTTGACGCATGATGTAACTGGCAAGCACTTCTAGCATCTGACCTTGTAATGCCACCGGCGCCTCAGCGGGTCTGGGTGAGGATGGGGGAGCAGAAATGTTGGTTGCCCCTGCCACCTCTCTCAGAATCTCTTCCAGCTCCTTACGCAGCTCATTCATCTCACGCTGCAGGCGCATGTTCTCTGCCTGCAATTTTGACGTTTCATCGTTGGCGGACCTTCGATGTAAAGCATCTGCGGCTGCTTTTATTGACGCGGCAGCATCTTTTAAGGCACGTTGGAATGTGCCTTTCAGGCTCCTAGATTTAGCTGCCACTGTCAAGATGATTCCTACCTATATATATACGAATCATCTTGACAGTGGCAGCTAAATATATAATTATACCTATCGTCGATAACCTGTTTGTTTAAGGCAGCGGCCGTTCGGTCGTCATTTTACCCTGATCCTACCAAATCTAACGAAGCCCGACTTTCGTTTGCGAGGCGAGCTAACTCTTCGCCTTTTTTTTTTTTTTATTTTTCTTTTTTTTCTTTTAAAAAAACGAAGCCCCACACTAGGATTTTCTCCTGTATCGTGGGTGCGTTTTACAAACATACATTTCACATGCACAACACAACCAGACCCGAAAAGCAACACTTTGTGGTTTTGCACAAATGTTACCTCCGGCTGGGAATCGAACCCAGGACCGGTGGCGCAGAAGTCAGGTACGCTAACTACTACGCCACGCGGTCGTCAACTTCTTCTTCTGCTCCTAGATTGGCAGTCCGCCTTGGTTTGATGAATTCTCTCACCTTATCCATAGGCGAAGGCTCATCCCGTGGCTTAGAGGATGTTCGATCACGTTCCTCAATGCATCATTGTCACTCGATGACGCTGACAGTCATTTGTTTAGCCGCCTTTTCTTTCCTGCTTGAGCTTTAGCAGCTCTGCTACCCATCTTTTTCGGCTCTTCCGAAACCTCCACTGACATACTTGCGTCCGATTCGGATGCATGTTCCATCTCCTTTTCAACTTTTTTTTGTTTATTTATTTCTGTTTCTATAATTATTCCCACGAGTATGAGGGAAATATACGGTCCATCCGAGCAGTGCCCCCTGTACCCGGATAAGCCTACGCGTAACCCGTCAGGGGGTCGGCCGGTACCCTGACGGGGGCAACACTAGCGACTGTATTTCCCGTCAGCCATTCAGCTCCTCACGGCGTGCCAACGCTTGAGCTTCGGGTGACTTTTTATAGAGGTTTTCATCCTCACGGCTACAGCGGTTAAGCCAGCAGCCCTCGGTCCCAAGGGATTACGAGGTTCCAGCGTCGGCAGAGTCGGAATGAGTCCTTCCCATGCCTGCCCAGTGACCGGGTGAGGGAACACTGAGCCCGCCGTGAACTTATCCATGTCTCTCTCGTAAGAGAGAGAAAGGAAAAGCCCTGCTCGCCGGGTTATTCGCCGCCAGCCAGCAAGTACGCAACTGAGTACTTACTTTCCGGCGCCCAGGGTGCACCGTCTCGGCATGCTGCTTCTCCTCTTGGACTAACCCCAGAGGGGGAGCAGCAGCCGAGCACACGAGGAGGTTACCCAACATAGCACCAAACACCTAGCTTAACACGCTGTAAAGTATGTAAGTGTAAAAGAGAACAACAACCATGTTGAAATTATGTATTTTATTATTGTTTAAAACCCAATGTGAGTCATAAATATTTTAATAATTAATGAATCTTATAATCTGTTCTTTATGAAACGACAACTTGACATGAATCATACATATTTAAACGCAAATACGAGATAGAAAATTCACCGAGTAAACGGTGAACCCGTACAGCTTAGCGTCAGCAGTTGGCTTGAAAGCGTTGAATTCGATATTGTACGAAGTAGTCAACTGTCGGTTAGACCGATGAATGATTGCATAAGTTTCTTTCACATAAAACAGAAAATAAAAAGGAATTCTCTATTTTTTATTCCATTTTAGAATAATCTATGCCCTGCAGTTATTGAAGCGTTATGGGTTTTCTAATTGGAATATAAAAGCAGGTTTAAGTAAAGTAAGTAATAAGCCGCGGTAGCTCAGTGGCCGGGCGCCTTAAATTTCATAGTAGGCGAGTAATCTCAGTTAGATTTCCGGTGCCGGCACCTCTAAAATCGTTCTGCAATTTTAAGTGCTGATACTACTCGTTAAGTGGCGAAGGAAAATATCGTGAGGATATCTGCATGTCTGAGAAATAAAATTATTTCGGTTGTGAAGTTCGCCAACTCACATTGGAGCAGCTTGGCGGACTCATCTCAGCTTTTAAGCCCTCTCAAAATTGAGAGGAGGTCGGTGCTGCCTGAGAAAGCATGTTAGTTAGGTATTAAAACTATATTCAGACGAGTTAAAATTTAATCGGGAGGGCAGTCACTTCAACTGCAGCGAAGCTTCTATTTATCATACTATTGCTAGGGCAAAACCGGCCTGAGATGCGGTGTTTCGAATAAGTTGTGGTATAATCGTGATTGTGTTGTGTGTGTGTGTGTGTCGTGTTGAGTAGAGCGCATAGGCCCTAGTGGTCGCGTCGTCCGGATCTTAGGGGACGTGCCTCGGTCTCTTTTTTCCGCGAGTCGAGTTTTGGTGTAACGCGAAGGGGTTGTATGTGGCGGCACTTACAACTAATGGGTTGGGGTGCATGGCGGCAGAGTCGAAGAATCGGAGGGAGGCTATTTTGGATGTGGCTATGGTAAGAAGCCCTAAATCGATGTGAAGATTAACATTACTCACGAACGACGGTGACAAGAGCATTGAGCATGAATCGATTTTGTGGTACCCGAAGTCAGTAAATTAGACGCGGGGAGGCATGCGCAAATACGGGGCATGCGTATGTTATAATTGGCCGAATACAGGCTTTATATAGTGTTATTTTATTACGACCGCGTGGCCTAGTGGTCAGAGTACCTGACTTCTAAGCCGCAGGTCCTGGGTTCGAATCCCAGCCGGAGCTAACATTTGTGCTCAAACACAAATTGTTGGTATTCGGGTCTGGTTGTGTTGTGTTTGTCCCCGTGTTTCTGACACTGCATCTTTGCCTACCTCCGATCTTATCGCATTAGCGTTACATCGGGCGCGGGTAGGTGTGAGTGAGTGCCTCTGTGTTTGCGCGTACACTTGTGGCACTATAATATCTCCTGCGCAATTGATAGCTATCGACAATATTCGAAAGTTTTTGCTGTGGTCGAAATCGGCCAGGAGAATATCATTATCATTTTATTACGTAGCGATAATTTATTATTTTTGCTTAATAACGGGTGTAATCGGCCGAGGTCGAACGCCGCTCGGTTACGCGGGTAATATGCGAATCAAAGGTGAGTTTCGAGTCGAGTAGGACGCCTAAGTAGTCTTTTACCAGGGGATTGGACGATCAAATAACTCTATGGTAAAGAGATAAGGCCTTATTTGCTGAGAAAAGTACAATGCTGCACTTTTGGTGGGGTTTACCTTGATCCTCCATTTTCGAAACCACTTCCTTAGAGTCCGGGCCGCGGATTGGAGGCACTTAGTGATTATAGCTGAATTAAGTTTAGACACATAAAGACATGTATGGTCTGCGAAGAGGGTGAGTTCGACACTTGTTGGTGTGCAGTATGTCGTTAGTGTAGAGTACGGGAGCTAGGACTGAGCCTTAAGGTAAGCCGGGGCGAATGGGATGTGTTTCGACGCGGTAGCGGAAGGCTCGACTACGTAGGAAGTCTCGTATGATGAGTACGAGACGATCTGGCGAACCCAGTTCATATAACTTGTATATGAACCTGTTGTGCCAGATCTTGTCGAGCGCTTTGGTATGATGCCCGCAAGTGAAGCGGGACTGAATGTGCTCCATGATGCAGTGCACTTGCCGGCTGCATGAGTGTGGGACACGGAATCCAAACTGCTCGTGGTTAGGAATCTCTCGAGACTGCGTGAAGTCTCACAAGCGGGCGAGAAGTAAACGTTCGTATATTTTGCCTAGAACCTTGAGGAGGCTAATATGCAGATATGCGGTAGGATCGGACGAGTATTTAGAAGGCTTGAGAATCCCTATGACCTCGGCTTCCTTCCAGGTGTTCGGAAAGATGGCGTTGGTTAGATCAGCAATGTAAATTAACACCGATAGGTGTATGATGGTAGCAGGCAGGAGCTTAACTAATTTACTTTTTATTTATTTGTACTTGCTATTGAAGTCGCCGGCAAAGATAACTGATCTCCCAAGGGAGAGAAGCGCTTCGAAGTCGCTGCATGTGATCTCACCACTATGTCTACAAGGAAGGTAGACAAATGCGATGGTGATAGGAGAGTGACCGATCATGGCTAGCTGACAGACCAAAGCTTCAAGATGCCTAAGGGGCGGTGTATCGACGGGTACCTAGTGCAAGGACTTTTTGTTGTAGATAAGAGTACCGACAGAGTTACTTCATTTATGTAGTCATTTATATTAGTTATAATTCATTTTAAGATTTCAGGATCGCGAGGGTTGGGTATCAAAAAAGTCTCTTGCACTACTAGTTCATATAGACTTTATGGTCGAAAACGAAATTAAAGAATTCAGCGATTTGGGACAGCCGAGATAGTTGGCCATGATGTGTTGCAAAGAACACATGCAGGCCGGCATGGATGCTCGAAGGATCTTGCTTTTGGACAGTCGATAGTGCCGTGATAACCTAGGCACTTAACGCACCTGGCGCGGGCGAAGCCATTTCGGGCAGAGCATAAAAAAGCACATAACTGTCACTTGCGGTTCTGCCTTGGGGCCGTTTTTGTGTAGGTCCTCTACTGAGAGTCCAGAAAGGTTGCAGCAGGTCCGCAGATTGAATATTCTGGGTCTTTTTTGATATCGTCTACTTGAATTTATTTAGGTAAGTTCTTGAGAACCATTCTGAGCTGCCTTTTTTCGGCTAGGGTTTGGTGTGGAAGTACACAACCATGACTTGGAGGCGAGACGTCACCTTACGGTGAGCATCTGAAGTTTCAAGCTGGAGCTTGATTCCATTTGCAGTAGGTACTGCATTGAACGGTATTCTATTTGACAGGGCCGGTGTGACTTCGGCCAATCTTTCCTTCGCCTGTATAAAAATAGGCGGCGGGCGTTTAAGGATAGCAGTATAGTTCTGCGACGAGTTTGTGCGCTGTGGTAGCGGGGGTCTGCTGTGAAGCAGCGGGGGCCTGCTGATAGGGAACGGGGGTTCGCTGTGAAGAGGTTGTAATATTAGTAAAATTGATCCTAATATTCTCGCATGTTTTGCAGTACGCTTCAATTAAAATCGAATTTATTTTAACATTTGTGTTTAACATTATTCTTATATATTAAACAAGCATTAAAATTTTGGAAATGTGACGTAAATGTTAAATGTAATTAAAATTTAAATATAATTTAGTATCTCTCTATACCGGCGAAGCAAATTACCTGCCTGCCATGAACTGCAAAGTAGTTGAGTAAAATTTTGTTAATTACTTTTTCGCAAATATCTTCCACATTTTTGTAGCATGTTGTCGAGAACATCAATCACCTTGGCTGACTCGCTGAAGACAATGATTGCTCTCTGTAGAATTTCTCTCATATATAACCATTGCATCATATTAAAATGTCTTTAGAGCATGATATATAAAATTTTGATGAAGTAACATTAAAATCTAGCTTACAATGCTCATACAACAATGCCTATAAACTATGCAAAATCTAGCCAATTGAAAGACCTAATTTTATGAAACTAGACTATAATTTAAAAAAAACTGTTTTGATTTGTATTGTGCTAACTAATTCGTTAATTGGTATATTGTAAGGTACATATACAAAAAGTAATTGTTTTGATGGTATTGTGCTTTCTTCTAGGACTATGCAAAATTTTTGTTAAAGATACGAAGAAGCAAATCAAAAATAAAGATGTCTGGATATAGCCGGGGAAGTGTTCTTAGCTCTCACTTCCAATAAGAAAGTTATCAATATTATTACCGCCTTGTGTTGCGAGAAACGAGTTAATTACGAAAGTTGTTAGGTGCCGTAGCCTCGCTGTTCATTCTAACCACTCAATTCACCGTACCGTTCCGGTACACTATTATCGTTTATCTTCCTTCATACGGACCTTTTAAATTTATAAACACAACCTTTAAATATTATTTAATAACTAAACCTATCTAAATACTACTTCAAATAAGATCGCCCTGCATGATGGTCGTGCATATTTCTATAAATTTCAATTAAAATATTAGACTCCATTAAGAAACAACTAAAACTATACACGTATCATTAATTATTAAAATAACATAGAAATACTTTGTAAGAAAACCCAGACGTTTTAAAAATAAAAAATATTCCGATGTCGTATGAAATTCGCGAACCGACGTTGCAGGTAGCGAGGCGGACAATTTTCCAGTACTAAAACCCTCGCAAAAATGAGTAGTGATCTGTGCCCAGTAGTAGGACATTTATAGGATGTATTAGCTTTAGCTTTTAAGAATATTATAATAAAATATACTTAAAATGTAATACCTAATGTAATAACTTAGTTTTTATAATCTAATAATGTTGTCTTATTGGCTGATTCACCAAGGTGACATACACCCGTTAAGAACCGGAACTTGTCACCTTAGCAAGACATACCGTAAAAGACATCCCTGAAACGTAAAAGGTAATTCTAATAAAGCTCATGAAAAGTCTAGTATTGGTAATTTAAGAATAAATGTGTAGATTTGATGCCTTAAATTTTCACGACATGGAAATGAAATATCGTATTTACAAATAAATTATAAAATTGTCAATGTTTTTTTTAAAGAAGAGTAGGCAAATGAGATAGGGACTCAGCTGATGGTAAGTGTCTGTAACGAATTTTAAATCGAATAAATACATCTTCTATTGCTGTCAAAAGTTATTTAATCCGTGCATATTAACTAACATCCGACTGAAATACGAAATAGCAAATCTTCAACTGAAATACAAAATGTAAATGGTGAATCCGCAGTCCGCACCGTTTTGTTCTGCAATTTGCTTCGATTTGAAAAGCTTGCATTCAAAATTGTGTGAAGTAGTTAACTGTCGTCCATATTGATGATGATGAATGAACATTAAGGGTACGTACGCACTCGCTATTAAAACAACTTTGTTTCAAATTTTGAATTCTGATTCAAAGATGAATGTGTGGCGGTCACTCTTATTAAAGACGTTGGTGTCTTTAACACTAGATTTACGAAAGGCGTTAATTTGACAGGTTTCCAATTTTATGCTTTAAATTCGGAACAAACAAATATTATTCTTTTGCGGATATATATTGGTTTTTAATGATATTATGCAGCGAATTGTGCCGTGTGGTAGCGGCTTAAGAGAATCTACCGCTCCATCTCATCCCGTGGGTGTCGTAAAAGTCGACAGAGGGAAAATTAAAACCAGAAGATGGGCAGCAGCATCTTCCTGGAACATCTGAATAAATAAACTGCGGTTGCCAACCCGCTTGCCAAGCGTGGCAACTATGGAAAAATTCCCCTTCAAAATGAGAGCTACACACTTTTGTAGTAATCTATGGGGGAGGCCTATGTTCAGCAGTGGACTAGAGAAAGGCTGAAATGATGGTGCAGCGAATTCACATTGAGCACTTCGGTCTTTATATTTTTTATCTTTTAACTCAACAACAAAAGGTAGCAACAGCAACCCACGGTGTCATGTAACCTGGTTCCGTAATATAAATTACTATTCCTAAGGAGTGAAGTAATAGTACACTTCTTTCCTTGATTTCCATTAATGATCTTTTGTTTTTTTTTCATTTGATAAAAGTGACGGAACGAGCAAAACGTTCACCTGATGGTAAGTGCGACCTCTGCCAACAAATGCTATGTCACTCACAACATTTCTGTGTGACACCACACTGCGCCCGTCACGCTTAGACATCAGTGCTTAAGTGTCATATGCCCAGTGATTACGGTAGCTCTCAGTGCTCTTCAAACCGAAACACAGTAATGTTTGTACACTACTGCTTCACGGCAGAATAACTGGCCCTGGGGTGGTACCTACCTAGACGAATTCCTGGACTCCTATACTCAGGAGTCCTATACTCCTACCACCAGTAGATCTTAGCTTATATGTTACACATATGTCTGATATTGTTTTAATTGTCCGTGTTACTTCTTTATTATTTATGGTTAATAGAAAAGGCTAAACATTGGAGCGGATCAATTTATTTCTACATTGATTTCAGAAAAATGTCATTTTAATGCGGCAAATATTAAGTGGTTTATCACAATAGTTAGTCGATAGGTCTTCGGCAGATTAGAATCGCACCTACCTCTTTCCTACCGAGGTGTCGTAAGAGGCGACTAAGGACATCCTTTGTTCGTGCAGAATAACACCATAATATGCAATTCTGTCACTATGCTGTTCGTGGAAACGCAATGGGGTGTAAGAATTTTTGACTCGTACCAAAATGGCGTTGACGTGGTTCGTCATCCGTCACGTCCCGTTTCCCGCGAGGGCGAAAACTTAAAACTACCGCTTATAAAAATTTGTATTTTTAAGAATTAATACGGATTATTGATTTCTTTCGTGAAACTTACTATACAAAAATAACATCAAATTTAAGTTTTGTTTATTTTGCTATACGGTGCATCGGACCGTTGGTAGACTTACTGGCAACAGCTTAATTAGTAAGCCTTGCATACTTTCACTATATCATGCACCATAGCGAGTTTTGTGGCAATTCGCAGCCGAATTGGATACAACATTCAATGCGATTTGTGCAATTTATAGCACGGGAGTTGTGAACTTTTAAAAAAATACATATTTGATACTTCCGTCGTTATTATATATTTATAATATATGTACAAATGATTACCACGTGTTCAGCGGTGAAGAAAAACATCGTGAGGAAACCGGCATGTCTGACTAATAAAAACATTTCGAGTTCATGTGAAATCCACCAACCATTGCATTGGAGCAGCGTGGTGGTCTCTTCCATGCTTTAAAACTCTCTCAAAAATGAGAAGAAAACATTCATAGGCTGTTACATTTACAAATCTTTAAGATTTCCTTAACCTAAACTAAAAATATTTTCGCGTCCTACGCGTAAAATATAAAGCAATTTCTAATAGCTTGTAATGTGTAAATAACACAAATCATGAGTCCACATTTCTTTTCCAAGTTACTTTTCCATGGTATTTTTGGTCGGGCATATTTGCCATCTGTCATTAACAGCTTCGACATTTTCCTAATATGTCCATAAGTTACCTCCCTCGGCGCCCACACGAGGTTATAATTTTGTATATAATTAAATTAAGAGTTGTTTAGTTTTGCCTAAATAAGCTTAACGAAACTTTAAATTCATCTAACTCTAAAGACTCATAAGCAAGTCGTAGGCAAATTATTTTGTAAGTATCATTATCAAAGTGTATACGGATGTGTGAAGTCGGCCTTAAATACGATATTAACAATTTGAGGTGATATTGGAGTTTTCAAGTGCGCTAGACCAACAAACTTCGATGAGATGCCAGTTTCGCAAAACTGTTTATTGTAGTGTTGTGGTTCACTTTGTAAATATATAAATGACAGAAACTATTAATGGCATTTATGCGATATTCTAACAAAATTGTTCTAAAACAGTTTTGTTAGAATATCGATAGAATATTTATAGTTAAGTAGTTTCGATATTTTCTAATTAAATTTTATTTATACTTTAGAAAAAGTGGTATAGCGTGAAGTGCTTCTATTTGATAATGATTAGGGAAAGGACAACCCGCCTGCCAAGCGTGGCAAATATGACAAAATACCCCCAAAATAAGATCTACAAACTTTTGGGGCAATCTGTGGGGTAGGCTTCTGTGCAACAGTGGACTAGTGATAGTCTAAAATGATGAAGGAAAGGATCAAGATATGCTAAATGTACATGCCATTAATATAGTCGCTGTTTAAAAGTACAAAATGTTGACGACCTTTTTACTCACCGGTAAGCGAACTGAGATGGAGGATCAAATCCCAGCCGTAGCCAAAATTAGTTCAACTGAAAATTATTTGTTTCATGGTCTGGATTTGTTGTGATATTACCTGTAACTCTGTATTGCATTTAATGCAATAGTGTCGCATACTTATATCGAATATAAAAAGGGAAAAAATAAATCATCAACATCATACTCGTACATTTTTTAACTTTTGCAAAAATATAATAAACATTTTCAAAATGTTTATTATATTTAGGTAAAAGGTACATTGAACCAAAACTTTAGGCAGGAACGATCTCAACTGATATAGTATACGCTACGTCCATCTTATATAAAACGCCGAAGTTTTCGTTTCGAATTGCTTAATCGCAAAATCGCTTACAATGTTTCGATGATAGCGATTCCTGCATAGGAATCCTACCACCAGTAAACTAGAATGATGATACCTTCTTTGATTAGAATTATAGTAACTTCTTTTTATAAATATAACTTGTTATATTTTATTCCATAATGTTAAGTTTCTAAGTATATTTATATTTCGTAATATATTTCTTTTAGTATTATACGCTGATCAGAACAAAGTATGAGCTTAAATATAGTAGTGTTCTGTTTTAACTAACGGAAATTGAAATTATACCTTTTAAAATTGGACTTTGCCACATAAATAAGGGACCAATGGTTCGTGATTAATTGAATTAATGATACGTAGTTCGATCGATTTCATCCTCGAATGTAGCCCTACGTTACAGTCATATTAGATATTGTGTATAGGTACATTAATTTCGCTTTGAGACCCATAAGGCTGTTTAACAACACGCTTTGTACATTGAGGTCTGCGTACAAACAGGGCGTTGTCTCATTATTGCAGCAACTTGCCCGTCCTCTGTTTGGAATTTTGGTATTAATATTTGGACGCTAAACATATCACTTTTCCATTGAATGTTATTTTTTTTAATGAATGTAACCTTCCAAATTTAGTTGTATTTATGAGAGAGAGGAAGAAGTGGTTTCATCAATATAAATAGAAAAATAATGTTTATCAACGTTGATGGATACATAAATTAAGTAAAATAATAATACTATTACTTTATTTATTTTGCTCTCACAAGGTTACACTAACAGTTGTTAAAAATCTGCAAAAGGTAAAATAAATTAATAAAAGTAAATCCTCAATGTACTGATATAATAAAATGCTGCAACACTTTTGATTTCCTCTATTGTAAAAATTTAGTAGGTCGGTGAGGCTGAGATTTTGTCGGCGTCAGTATGGTAGGCTAGACTTTTTCTTACAGTGGTAGGCGATCGTGATACAGATCACTAGTACAGACTAGTATTCTCTTGGAATTTATGTATACAGTCAGAATCAAAGATTTTGTTTATATGCAGAACAGCCTGCTGAGTGCCGTCTGTTTCCCATGAAGAGCAACATTAAGAAGTTAATTTTCCTGTTTCAAAGTCATTTGTTGATTGTTTGTGATATAACTATCGCCATATTACTCCTTCGTAAAGACCAGAAATCGAGTAGTACTGAGCGTGGAGATATTGATGACGTCAGAAGCAGAATAATTTTCAATATCAAATAGGTAACAGAAATGCATATATGAATATAAACTTGGTTACCTTTCGTCTCAATATGCATGAACTACTATCTTATTAATACACATAAAACGACAGCATGAACGCGCGAATTTACTCTTGTCCCTGTGCTCGTGTTTACTTTTGTTACTGTTTGCATTAATATTCTTAGTTTACGTTCTCATGAAGAACTTATTAACATAATATGTTTTACGTAGACGTATCTATGGTAAATTTAGATGTGTATAAACATTTTCTTCGGCGACAAAAAGATTAAGAAGGGATAAATCAAAATATAACATGATCTTAGCTAGTTGGCATATAATTTTAAGTCTTATTGTTTTAAATCCGACATTAGTTAGTGCAAAGTTGTTTCGCTTATATAAGAAGAGGATATTAACGTCCACATAAGGTAGAATCATGTAATAACAAATAGCTTACGGTAATGGTGAAGTAAATTGAGTGGTTCAAGTTAACCGCAAGGCTACAGCACTTCAGAAACTTTTATAATTAACTCGTTGTTGTTGGCTGCACGAGACGATGGAAACATAGCAACTTTTATGCTTTTAAAAGAAATTTCCTAATATTCGTTATATACATCCGTGCGTGTGTGTGCTTTGTAGACACACAACGCCCTGTATGTTTGTCTGTACCAGTTAAATCTCGGCATTGGCCTCAGTCTACGTCTATATTACAATAATATATGACTTTTCAACCATAGACAGCAGTAGTCTATTTTGGCATTACAGTTCAGTCCCAAATATTAAACAGATTAATTTATAAAAACAGTGAACCTATTCTAGATTGATACTCCGTGTTAGTGTAAATTTCTTCGGACACAATTTCGGTTCTTATTTTCAATAATCATTTACTAATAATACTATACAAATTTATTTTATTTTTTATTAGTTAAAAGTGACGGAACGAGCAAAACGTTCACCTTCACCATATATTTTAAAATAGTTATAGTGATAATTCGACTGTGCCAGTTATTCTGCTGCCAACCAATAGTACTCAAGCATTGCATGTGTTTCGGTTTGAAGATTATTGTAGTTAGTGAAATAAATGGTCAATAACTGATATTTCATGGTGACCACAGTATGGTACTACACTTTGCATTTCAAAATACCGGGTGTCACAGAAACTGTGTAGGATAGGCGTGCCACTTGCCATCAGACAAATGACTTACTCGTTTCGTTATTAATTCTATATTTTTATGTGTATGTAATATTAATAAAAAAAATCCGTGTTCTTATTGTGCACTGTATTAATGGGGTCATGATTTTCATTATGCTTCGCTATAACTAATGTTAATATTTCATATACTAAACAAACACTGATTCAGAAACTTTGCTTATTATTGATGAATTAATGTAACGTAAGAAAAATATACTTACTAATAGTGATTGTCGTCATTTGATGGAACAACATTGTCTTTCACATATATTTCATAAAGAAATGGCACTTGTACTAGTTCCACAAAAGTATTTATTTCAATCGTCGACTGCTAGGCATTTTCAAGATTATAAAATCTTGTTCATAAAATTAATTACAACCGTTCATGAATCGTGTACCTACTTGGTGTTACAAAAAAGGTTAGTGATTAGTTTTATATAAAAAATAAAACTATGCTTATTTTGGTGGTAGGGTTCCTATGCAGGAATCCGTCTAAATAGCTACCACCCCAGGGCCAGTTATTAGCTATAGAGCGTAATCACTGGGCATATGAGATTTAAGAACTGATGTCTCAGGGTGACGGACGCAGCGAGGTGTCACACAGACATGTTCTAGGTGACACAGCATTTGGTATGGGCAGAGGTTGCACTTACCATCAGGTGATCGTTTTGCTCGTTTCGTCACTTTATCCAATAAAAAATAAAAAGATTTGGATGAATAAAACGACAACCCGAATATAGATATATTCACTCAAATAAACAAGATTTGATCCGAGCTTGTCACTATTTCTTAGGGCGGATTTCACCGTTGAAACTTAAACGCGATCAGTTCAAGAAAAACGAAGTTTAAACGTTTAACTGACTTCAATGCTACAGTTTTCATTTCATCAATATCAAATGAACGCAGTCAATGCTAAATGCGGGTTCAAATTCTGAACGCCCAATTTTCGTAGTTCAGCTCTTTAAACGCGTTTAGAGAGCTGAAAGTCATTGTCAATTGCACAACTATGTAAACAAAAAAAATATTTTTAATTCGTATTATTTATTGTTTGCATACTTATGTAACCTATGCATAAAAACAGACTCCTCGATGTCGCAAAATACGAAATAAATCGTCTTTTTGTTTTAGATTGTGACGATATATCATGTAAACTTCATTTTTCTAAACGCGATCAAAATGGAGTCGGTGAAATCGGTTAGACGAAAACCGAGATCAAATGTTACATTTGAACTCAGTTAAGCAAAACGCGGTTTTATTAAACTTGGTTTCCAAAGCGGTCTTAACAGTGAATTTTGTAATTACTGGTGGTAGGATTCCTGTGCAGGAATCCGTCTAGGTAGGTACCACCCCAGGGCCAGTTATTCTGCTGTGAAGCAATAGTGTGCAAACATTACTGTGTTTCGGTTTGAAGGGCATTGTGAGCTAGCGTAATCACAGGGCATATGAGACTTAAGAACTTATGTCTCAGGGTGACGGACACAGTGTGGTGCTACACAGAAATTTTCTGGGTGGCACAGCATTTGTTATGGGCAGACGTTACACTTACCATCAGGTGAACGTATTGCTCGTTTCGTCACTTTATGCAAAAAAAAACCTCATAAATCATGATAAATGTACAGTATTACTATTTTACGGAAGTCGAAGTTAACATTTTAACTTAATACCCTAACACCACGGCCGAATGTAGGTATAAAAAGTGAAGTACACACATGAGCAAATTTTGTGGCCAAACCTACACTTTTTAACCTATTTCTTGGATTTTTAATGGAACACAACTTGTCTGTTACAGAAGAACACTTCTTTTACCAAATAACATTAACATTGCTAATAAACTTAAAAAAACGTATAAAATTAATTTACAAATATAATATATACTCCTAAAAGAGTGTAAATTTTTTCAACATAACAACATTTTTTTGAATATTTTTTTGTTTTCCTCATTAATTTTCCATTATCATTTTCCATAATTTATTTACCCGTATATCTCCGCTGCTGAGTATAGGCATCTCGCTCAAGGGAATAATTGATACAATTTCCGTGCTTGGCAAGTGGGTATGTTAACGCACTAAGACCTGAGTTAAGGACGAAGCTTACTGCCCATTTCGTCGTTTAATAATTATGAACAGTGACTGATCGTTTCTGGACTACAGAATTCATGAAATTTAGAGAGGTTGGAGATATTACTTTAAAGAAACATTTTGTTACAACTGCTTTAGGGGTTTTTGTAGTAGTATGTGATATTAATTCGGTCAAACAGTCATATATTTTCTTTCTTTGTATATAGGTATAAATCAAAGTCACCTCTAAAGACCACTAAGACAAAAAGGAGTGGTGGGTTATGGGTTCGAATCCCAGGCGAAGCCAATGCAGCCGACTGCCTGCTTCACATGAAGAATCTTATATATACTTCCCAATCCTACTCTGACTCCTACTCTCACTAATTAAATTTTTCACTATCAGAAAGTTTCCTTCTGTACCAGCCACGAACAAGGGGCCACTAGGTACTCCGCACGCCGAAATAAGTCGATAGTGCTTAACGGTACACGGTTACTTTGGCAGGGCTGACTGTCTTCAAATGTTATTAGAAGTTTGCCAAATGATTCGAAATAAAAAATAAAATAAATAAAAAATTATCGACTAGTGTCAAAAAAAATGTAAGCATTTTTATGAAACTTTCTAAGCGTCCTGTTGTTTTTAAGTCGTTTTGTCTTATTGGTCTTTTGATAAAACGCTTCATTTAATATCATCTCAGCATTTCAGAGGATTGAAAAGCAACGAAAAAAATAAAGCCAAGGAATTACAAAAATGGTATTTCTGACAGAATATATACGTACATCGTTCAAATCTGTGGGCGCAATAATGCGTTTACTATATGTTGTACCTATATGTACATTAATTTCACTTTGAGACCAATTAGGTTGTTTGCAAACACGCTTTGTACTTTGTGGTCGGCGTACAAACAAGCCTCGGTCCTATTATTGCACCACTACGCCATCCTCTGTCTGGAATTTTACTAATAATATGTGGAAATTGCGCCCTTACCCCTTAACATAGTTTGATGTTTTAAAATACAAATTATGTTTCTTTGTTTTAAAAATTAGGCACTTTAAATGTTGAGGTAAATAACTATTACAACCTTAGTAAAGCTATTTTTTAATAAAAATTCGCATAAAAAGTCGTATACAATATTAAGTCAGGCATTATTCAATAAATTTAACGAAAAACTAGCATAAATTTGCCTTAAAGAAATTATGCAAATTACCTTCCCTCATACATATTGGAGTTACTATTTATAGTCTTCTTACAAGCCGTATATGAATAAAAACATGAAAACTGTGTTAGTATCAAGTAGTAAACAGGTATATAATAACAAGTTAAATAATAAAACCATCTTTCGACCTCCTTCAGAGGGGCCCTTGGTTGGATCTCTTGGAGATCCCTCACCCCCCCTCCACATGTTAGTCTGGTTCCTTTTTCATCTACAGGAGTCCAGCGAGTGGCGTCGAGACGCCGAGAGCCTTACGGGCCTCTTCTCGCGAGAGTCTTCCGACGAAGCTGTCAAAGTAGCCGGGGTAACAGCGTACAATACATAAAAAACATTGCACCTCTGATGTACTAATAACCAACCTTTAATCATTTTTACATTCTTTGTGAACTTTTATCGCTTACTTCTTTGTTGGATATTTAGTACGTTTATTGCCAACATTATCTAATTATCATTGTATTAAACTATGGCGGCTCTTGATTACATTTTTATAAGGTAGATGTTTTCTTTACCTCAGCCTATCTAACAACCAGCCATACGCATCTCACTGTAAGCAGGTAAAGTTCATGTAAAGTAAATAAGGGTAGCGGAAAAGCCTTACATTTAAAACATACAAGGTCTTATATATAGACACATAAATAACCGCTCAAATAACTGCCAGTTAGGTATATGAAGTAGTATGTGAAGTAAAGTTGAAGTGAAGAGGGTCTGGGCCGCCGCCGCGCCAGATCCAGCGCTAAACCCAAGGTAGCGTCCTATTTTCCCCAATAGACGGTTACAAGATTTATTCCCATTAATCCTTAAATGCAGTCCACCTAATGATAACCTCCATGGTTCGTGTTTCGCTTATTCTGGTTCGCCCTAACAGACATTAAAACCTTGCCATTGACAGACAAATTGCACATGCACAAATTATCAGATTATATACAAATATTTATCACCTACCGAAATTAAGCAGATTGGATTGGATGTAGGCGGTTTAAATGTTGCACCCCATCACCGGTCTACATATTTTAGGTCTGGAGTATTTAAGATGGTTATTTTGCGATAGATCAACAACATCACCAGCATTTTACCAAAATCAAATGTAACGAAACCCGGGGACAAGTTGGGCGGATGGAGTATCTAGTAGTGAACCCACACGGCACCATAATAAAATAATATAATAATGGAAGACAATAACCTGCAGGGAAAGCAAATGTAAGTAAAAAATAGATTGACGTTTTGCGTTTGTTCTAAGAAAGGGAATTTTCGAACTAAAGTAAAAAATGACGTTCAATAAGAATTATGTTAAATAATATAAATTATTAAAGACTCTTTTCTAATATGACCTTGACCATGTTAAGTTTGAAGGACTAAGACTATTTATTAAGGCGAAAAAGAAACAAAGCTCAGGCACTCACGTGCGCGCAATTAGCTTGAAAAGGGGTACCAAGTTTTTCTTCACGTATTGATATATAGATTTATGTAGGTATGTACTTAGACGAAAGTTTGGTTTTCAAATATATTTTTTAAGATATACGATATTTATTAAAAGATAAATTATACACGTTTAAAAAATTTCTAAAAACTTTTTTTTATTACATATTCAACTCCATAAAAATTCTTACGCTATAATCAGTTTATGTTTATTAACTATTAAAATGTAACTTTTATCCGAAATGAAAGTCTTCAAGTTTTATGATTGTTGTTTAAATTTTAACGTACTAAAATTTATGTATGTAATACAAATTGTATATCTAGGTGTCTGTGCAGTGGCAAGGCCGTGTTTTGTGGCAATCTATTGGGAGGCCTTTGCTTAGCAGAGATGAGCTGGCTCTTATCTCGCACCTCTGCAAGGAGAGGGTGCTCCGGGGTGGAGAGTATACGCCTTCTCTCGTGCTCTCAATCGCCTTCACCTCTCCCTCTCACTCCACAGTGAGGGCACAGAGATGAAAGTGAGCCTATTAGGCTCTCACGAAGAGGCCTTGCCATCTGACACCGGGTGATCCGTCAACTGGTACCAAGGATCTCGTGTATGAAAGAAAGAGAAAGAAAGAAAGAAAGAAAATACATTTATTTGTAACGACATTACATTTACACAAACAATACTCAAAAAAAAAAATGTTACAAAATTATGTCGTCACAAGTCGGTCCCAGCTCAGCATATGCCGGCTATTAGCAACCGGCGCTGGTCTTCCGCTGAGGCCGTTTGGCGATGTCACGGTTCAGCTTCACAAAAGCATGTGGAATATATATATATCAGATAATGACCTTAAACAATATATTTTTATAATGAGTTTAATTGAAAGAAAAACGAAAAAAAAAAGAAAAAAAAAATATTATCTCTAATGTAAGGTGAAAAGAAATGAAAATTAAAATAAAAATAAAAGAATAATGTTGTACAATGTGAATGCTGGCAGTATGGTTTTACCTATCTTCAAAATATAATAAAATAAATCGGCTATAATCTATAGCCTGTCTTCAAGTCATTAATTGCAGCATAGCAATACATATAAAATAAAATTAAACATATTAGCAAAACGGTAAATAGAAAAGTGAGTGATTTACTTATTCTAGTTATTTATAGCAGAAGTGAAATATTAATTTACAAGAATAAGTCATATAGCACTTGTGTCTAGTTTTTGAATTACTTCATTCTTTTGGTGTTCGTAAAGATATATTTTCAATTTATTTCTAAAACCACTAATATGTTGCAGGTTCCTTAATGGCGGTGGAATGTTGTTCCAGCATTTGGATGCAGCATAACGAAAACTACCCCTAAAAGCAGCTGAACTATGTCGTTGCGTCGCTAGCTGGATCGCGCATTGCCTGGACCCGTGTGACCTCTCGCTCGACACCCAAGACAACTTTTTATATAAATAGTTTGGTGCTTTATGTTTTAAAACACCAAAAAGAAGACAAGCTAAATGAAGTTTGCGACGATGTTTCATTTTAAGTATACAGTGCTTACTTAAATATGGACTCACATGAGCTCTTCTGGGAACGTCGAAGCAATAACGGGCACAAGCATTCTGGACTCGCTGCACAAGTTTCTTTGTTCTTGATAAAAGTCGTGGACCAAAAACTGTGTCCATATAATTTAATTTTGATGTAATTAATGACTCCATCAGTTGTATACGCAAATCTTCCGTTAAATATGGCCTCATTCTATAAAGAACTCTCAATTTATAAAAGCAACTTTTCACGGAATTCTCAATATGTCTTTCGAATCGCAGTTCACAGTCCATAAGCAAGCCCAGATTTCGTGCTTCGTATACACGCTCAATCGGTTCATTCATAAGCATGATGCTCAATGACGGATTCAGATTTCCAAGCTGCTTTTTAGTCCCGAAGATTAAATATTTAGTTTTGAGGGGGTTAAGCAAAAGACAATTTTTCGTAGACCACATGGCTATACGCGATAGATCTTCATTAAGCTTGGTTATCGCGTTGTTAATTTCCGAAGGTTTACAAGAAATGTACACCTGTATATCATCTGCATAAATATGATAATTACAAAACTTAATTTGCGATTTTATATCAGATAAATACAGTATGAAGAGTACTGGTCCTAAGATAGACCCCTGAGGCACCCCTCTTTTTACAGCTACTTTGTTAGATACTAACGAAGTACCATCATAACGATCAAGTTTTACATATTGGTAACGATTGCTGAGGTAACTGTTAAACCACTGTAAAGTTTTGCTATCAAAACCGTAGTATTTCAGTTTAGACATAAGAAGGTTAATATTTATCGAGTCAAAGGCTCTAGAATAGTCTAACAATACAAGTAAAGTACACATCCCCTCATCTTGGGCGCAGAGTATATTATCGGTCACATCCAGCAAAGCAGTGACTGTGCTGCGTCCTCTTCTAAAACCCGATTGCAATTCGGGTAGGATATGATTTTTTTCCAGGAAATCTGTTAACTGTGTACAGACTGCTTTTTCCATAATTTTTGACAAACACGGTAAAATACTTATAGGTCTAAGATCTTTAAGTTCGACCGGGTTTGAATGTTTAGGCAATGGACGTACAATTGCGAGTTTCCATATATCAGGGCATATAGATGTACTAATACACATATTTATTAGATCTTTTATAAAGTCGAATGTGTAGGGGAAAGTCATAAGAAGCATTTCTAAACTTATATTATCGCAACCTTCTGCATTGGATTTTAAGCTATTAATTATTTTAATAATTTTATCAAAACTTACGGGCTCCAAACGGAAAACTGCCTCACTAAATTTATGGTATTCAAAATAAGTCAACTGTGAAATAGACACCTCTGCTGTGGCTGGTACATTTAAGAAATGGTTATTTATAACGTCAGGGTCATTAAAACATAAGGGTAAATCGGTACTATTTTTTGCTAACACGGTATTTTTAAGATTTTTCCATAATAATTTCGGGTTGTTTATTTTTCTGTTTATATTATGTTTAAAAAAGGCCGATTTCTCGTAAAAGAGTGCATGACGAACTGTAGATTTTAGACTCTTGTAGTAATCTTTTTTACTTTCAGATTTACTTTTATGATAATCCGCTAGTGCCTCATCACGTAACTTCATCATAAGTTTTATCGTGTCAGTAATCCAAGGATAGGAGCGATCTTTGATGGCGATTGACTTTACTGGGGCATGCAGATCGAATACAGAAACGACACTGTGATTAAATTTATTAACCATTTCGTTAACATCACCCATCGTCAAAATTTTGTCCCATCCTATACTTTGCAAGTCATTATTAAAATCATCGATACAAATATTTTTTTTCGGTCTATAAGTTAAGGTATACTTTACAGGTTTCTCACGTTTAATATTAAATTCACATATAACAAGACAGTGGCCAAAAAGAGACCCTACATGATCTAAAGTGATTTTTTTATAATTCAAATCGGTACAGATGACATCGATGAGAGTCTGACTTGTTTCAGTAAAGTGAGTTGGCTCACTGACAATTTGTGATAGGTTATGACACGACAAAAATGTATTAAATTTTATAGTTTTATTATCATTGTTAAATAAATTTATATTAAAATCTCCTAATATAATCAAATGATCGTAATTGGGAATTGAACTAATACTATCTGTAATTGCATCAAAAAACATATTAACATCCATCCATGGCGGACGGTAAGCCGTACCAATTACTAGCTTCCTCCCGTTAAAGCTCACAGTAAGCCACATTTGCTCAACTGATTTATTTAGTGGGTCTACTGGGTGAGGCCAGGTGTGAACACTAACGTTCCGTTTGATGTAAAAGCCGACGCCTCCCCCGCGCGAACGTACTTCTTGCGGTCGTGGAATATGACGGAAACGGTACCCAGATAGTACGGGGGCGCGGCCCTTCTCACCTGTTCTGAGCCAAGTTTCGTTTATTGCCAGAATATCGATATCGAACCGAGTAACGGAGACCATAAAATTGTCGTGATTAGTGCCAAGGGAACCTGCATTGAAAAAACCTATCCTTAACTGCTTATTAATCATTATGATACCTGTAAAATGTCCAAAAGTAATACATAAGCCACAGAGTGCTATCGTAGAAAACAATGTTTCTTAGAAATATACAGGAAAAGTACTTTTTAATATTATAAAATCTGTTCATAGTGTAATAATTGTGATATAATGTATTATTTTGTTGGTTAATATTATTAATTAAAAATATAAATAAATATAGTGTTTTAATAAACAAACTAAAACTATTTAAAAAATTATAACATAATAAAGACTTGCCAGCATTCCTTGCCATCATACTCAAATAATAATATGTAGCATAATTATCAAGTACACAGTAGTGTGATAACATTTTATATACTAGTATGCAGTCTACAAATATTTCAAACAGAGCCAGTCCCAAAAACACGATCGAAGTCATTGTCTGAGCGTATAAGGTACACCTGCTTTCCATCACTCTGCCGCACGAAAACGCGACCTCTTTTAGTCCATGAGTACCGCCACTGTTTCTTACGACATTCTTCTCGGACACGATGGAAGAGTTGACGGTTATTCCTCGTCAGCCGTTCATTAATGTACACTTTACGCGGCGGTCCATCTATACCTATGTCGACCGTAGTGACATTGCGACGTACTCGCGCGGCGCGTATAAAATCATCTCTTAGATGGCGGCGCGTCAGCCGCACTACGACACGGCGCGCGCGCCCCTCCACACCGCCGTCGCCCGTGCTGCTCGAGTTGATCGCTCCTACACGCTCTGCGAACACTATATCCCGATCCTCAAGGGAGACACCTAGCTTTGCAGCTAAGACAATGACAGTGTGCGAGATGTTTTCGCCTTTTTCCTCTGGAAGATGTCCGATGTCAAGGTCAGAGAGGAGTGCCTCTTGATCTCGGTCGTTCAGATCCATTTTGAGCTGGGCCACTGTCTGCTGCAGCTCCGCAACCTCGAGTGTTCTGGGCTCAACATCCCTTTTCTCGAGAACTTCGAGTCTTCGCTCTAACCCGCTCATCCGCTCTGTCATGCTAGCTATGGCACTACGGAACTCTTTGCGAAATTCCCGTAACTCAGCCATATATTCCGAAATTTCTCGACGCATATCTCGAGAATCCGTATCCAGGACTGGGGTCGCGGCGGGAGTTGTGGAGACTGTCGGTATTAGTTCTGTCTCAAGTGAGCTCGCGACTTTAGAATCGCGAATGATCGGAGGAGCCAGGATTCCACAGATGCCCTTTACGGGAGTACTGCTGTTGTCGCTTTTGCGCATTTTTTTTTTACATTCGGGGCAAATCCAATCTTTAGAAATGGATACGTTATCGGGAATAGCAACACACCCTTTATGGAACATACACGGGCAAATTGTACAAGTAGCGGCACCTGTCGCCGACAAAAATTTACCGCAAGCTGCGCACTTAGCCATCGAGGATGAATAAGTGATACGTCAAACTGACGTTAGATGGCGCAACAAAAAGTCGATACTAATCGCTTGCTTTGCAGCAAGTGTCTACCCACTTTTGAAAATAACAATGTTTAATGTCACCAAGATTTATTGTGTAATTATTCACTTATTCGGATACATTAATGCACGCGAACAGTTGCACAGCTACGTCAAGTACGAAACAGTACGAAAGCGTTCCCGCAATTCCCACAAATGGATATGAGTGGAACACCAAGGGGTTCTAGCCGGCAGGAGTCAGGATAACCATTCGCGGCGAACAGGTACTCGTATCTATGTAGATTTCCCCACGACAAAAAAAAGGGTTGTGTTGAGAAGTGAACTATTTACAGGCGGTAATGAGGGTGACGATATCTATTTACTGTATAATTATACGCATTTCAATAGTCATCATCATCATCATCATCACTTCAGCCTATCACTAGTCCACTGCTGAACACAGGCCTCCCCCATAGATTACCACAAAAGTTTGTAGCTCTAATTTTGGGGGGACTTTGCCATAGTTGCCACGCTTGGCAAGCGGGTTGGCAACCTCAGTTTATTTATTCAGATGTTCCTGGAAGACGCTGCTGCCCATCTTCTAGTTCTTATTTTCCCACTGTCGACTCTTACGACACCCACGGGATGAGATGGGGTGGTAGATACTCTTAAGCCGCTACCACACGGCAATTTTCAATAGTAGCAGATCTTAATTAAATAAACTGTCAATATATAGGCGGAAGTTAAGTTTACTTGTTCGAAGAATTAACTCTAACAGGAAAACGATGAAGTTGACACTTACATGTCGAAACGCTTCTCCGCCGAGAACATACAAGATGTGCGACCTCCATTTGATAAATTCGTTTTTCAAAGCAAACAAATTACCGGTAGCAAACCGAACAGGAAACTAAATGAATATATCAGTTATCAGTGTGTTTTTTCTACCTTGTGATTTGAGAAGAAAAGAATATGAACAGATGTATCAACTCATCGAGTATTTGTCTTTCATCCATAAGGCATGCGTTTATTTGTGATTTGTCTAAATATTTTAAATAACATTTTTTTAGTACCTTAACTTTCCTTATAGTGAGGCCGACATTGCACAAATTATCATTACTTTAGGTTTTTTTTGACAGGACTTGTTAATTACTTTATTTTGTTTATTTTCAATTACTTTATTGTTGATCTGAAAATATACTGATAAGAATTGTAAAGAGATTATTAATGAAAAAAAAATATTATGGGGTTGTTATATGTTTGAGTTACTTATATAATTCTTCAAATGTAAAAGAAAAATCCGACGTAATACATTTTTTAAGGCCACCTATAAAATAATTGTTATAAATTGTTTTAGTAGTAAAAAGTCAAATACTGCTGAAACAGCTTCAATTTACACGAATACAAATGAATATATAATTGTCAACTGCACCGTCAGTTAAAGATTAATTTTATTACTGCCATTATAATTATTTATCGTTTTAAAAAGCTAGTATATTAAGACATTTGTGAATTTTGACATGATTGTGCCAAAGACTTTGTACTAACAAGAATAATCACATGTGTATAAGAGTAGAGAAATTATTCATGATTCTCAGCTTAATAATTTATCATAGTGAATTAACATTCCTAATGAACTTTTCCATAATTTGGTTATATTGTACATTCTTGAATAAGCCAAGGTTAATTCGCATACACATATAATATAACATCTATTAGATTGTATGTCTGTCAACCATTCGAAGAACGTTGTGTGAACCTGTGTTTCTTGGGGTTGAACTGGACTAAATTTAGTCGGCCCCAGCCCAACATCTCGGTGTTGCCTGACAAAATCTTGACTTAGACAAGTTTGTTTCGCTACCCGTCGACGTGATCACGCAAAATATTGGCCGGTGTATAAGGCATCACCAGTGCTGTCTGCATAGGAATGTATGTTACTAATTTGTAACATGTTACTGATATGCAAAAGAAACAGACGCAGAGATAGCGCGCAGCCTTGTAAGACTTCGTCCGAGCATGCACTGTCGGCTACGATCTTGATACTACGGTCTGCGAGGAAACTGGTGATCCAATTGCATAATTTCTCGGGAAGCCCAATAGGAAGGAAGTTAGAGAGAAGCGCTTTATGCCAAACCCGATTAAAGAGCTTCGCTATGTACAAACTGACTGCCAGGGCCTTTAGTCTCGACTGTCTCTACCTATAGATGAGAGAGACACACTAGAAGATCACCAACTGAAACAGACGACCCCGGCGGAAGCTGTACTGACCATCACTAATCTGCTGGCACTCCATCAAGGGATGGCCGTTAATAATGTATTTCATTATCTTGGAGAACAAGTAGGTGATGGCGATATGCCTGTAGCTGGACAGATCAGAGTGGTCGCCTTTTTTTAGGGAACAGGTGCACTGACGCTATCTTCGAACAGTTCGGGATGTTACCTCGAGTGTAGGATTACCGGAAAAGACGCGTTAGAAGCGGTGTGGAGCACACATCCTCAGCTAATTGGGTGGATGCCATCTGGCTCACTCGACTTGCAGATTTTCAGGAGTCGGTGGTGAGTTCCCCCTGTCATTGAGAGTTGAGTTGGACGCTGTGTGGCTTACGAGTCGTTCTCCCTGTACAGAGATGACGACTCGTTCGACGAACCTTGGCAAGAGACCAGAACGCACGGGTTCTCGGGTATGAAGGGAGGCGAACAAGTTTCTCGACAATTCTGCCCATATGCTCTGACTTTGACTTGGTAATAACTCTTTTGAAGGACCTAGAGGCAGAGTTGTACTTTTTCTTGAAATTGCTGGGTTTAACATCCCGGGACGCTGAGGCATTGGCCCAGGCCCTGCTAACACTTCTACTTTTAGCGAGATGCCATTCAGCAGGTTTTACCAAGCCAAGGCTGGGATCTACCTCCGACGGGCACCACAGAGGATGGAACGAAGAGTTCCATACCTTGCAATACAACATACGAGTACGAGTTTATATAAGTTTTTACTTACATGAGCTTTGGGCCAGTTATTCTGCCGTGAAGCAGTACTGTAACTGGGCATATGATACTAAGAACTGATGTCTGAGGGTGATGGGCAGTGCAGTGCCATACGGAAATATTCTGTGTGACACAGCATCTGTTATGAGCAGACGTTCCACTTACCACCAGGAGAACGTTTTGCTCGACTCGTCACTTTATACAATGAAAAAAAGTTTTTCTATAAAATATAAAAAAATGGCTTAGAGATTATTAACACTATTTTCAAGAACTCTATGTTCTAATAAATTTTTAATCTTAAAAAACTATTCATATAAAATTACATTTGTGATTACGTAACTTATTAATCTGTGATCAGCAGTAGACAATTTATGCAATGTGTTTTGTGCTAATAATAATAATCAATTATAAAGAATGCTGTTAATTCCACATCACTATGACAAACAGATTCGTTCCGTTCGCTTATAAAATGGAATCACTTGAGTTGTTTAAGTGCCCTAGTTTCGTGAAAGACAGTTTGAACACACTCTAGCCATTTAAACTTTAATTCATTTTGCTCTGTACCACGCTTGGTTTGACTATATCTTCGCGGAATTTATTTGAAATTATATTTTCATGTTCTTGGCGACGTAGGAAAAATTGTGGTGAGGAAAATTTCGAAATAGACCGTTAACCTGCACTTAAATATGGTGCAGGACTTTTCTCGCCTCTAAAAGCCTCTTAAAAATTATAAAAAGCCTATTTCCAGCAGTGTATACATACACAAATAAAAAATAAAGGCGGGCCTTTATTTGTGTATGTATTTTCGGTAGATTTTATTTAAAAACTTTTTATTCAAGCTCACTTAAGGTTAATGTATGCGATATATGAATATTAACCAAAAGTATTATCAGAATTGATGTCTCAACTTTTAATTGAACGACATTAATCGAATTATTAGTGAAGTTAATAATGTAGCCTGCAATTATTATTACTACCTCATTACGACATACTGAGAGAGTGATATTCAATTTCATTTCAAGATCGTAAAGTTATGAAAAAGCTGGTGTTGTTTAGTAGAGTGAGAGGGAGGCTAGATCATGACTGCAACTGTACATGGTATAGACCCCGCTTCGTCGTGTTCTTATCTCTGGACTAGTTTCCGATGAAGCTGTAAAAGCCAAAAAAGGCTAACAGCAATTACATCACCAAAATTATATATCTCTGGACTGGAGCATCACAATAACATACCAGATTTTCTTCCTGATGCACCACGGCTTACGTCGTTTCTTACGTTGCATTCCTATTGCATTTTATATCAGACTTACTATCGGGATTACTTTTAACTATTATTCAATATATAATCTTATACCAGCCCCTAAATCTCACCACCATACCGTCCTTATTAATTAAATACCCTCGTGACCAATGCTTGCACATGCACTGCACTTCATAATAAGAATGGCATAACGTTGGACTTAACTTAATTTAATGATGTTTCTATTTACTTATAATAATGTGGTTTTTAAAAAAACATACCAAAGTGTCTGCTGCGTTAATAACGCACTGTCTGTCTTCGTGGCTTGCTTGACTTAGTAGCTAACGTCCTGAGTCTAACCCTGCTGCTGCGTCTAACCCTGCTGAGTCTTCAGCCCTAAATTCCAATTTCATCTAACCAAACTTAAGACTTTAGCTGTCAAATTAATTATTTTTGGGTCTGAATGAATTGCTGCTTACACTACACTTCGTTCTATTTCTCTCCCGATTGTATCGGATTAACATTACATCGGATACGGAAAGTTAAAGACGAGATCTATATCTTTCCGCTACTACTCACGTCACCAAAATATATCCTGTATAAAATAATCACTTTTACTATGGAGGAATCCATTTAGTGTTACCTACACCCAAGTGCCAATTAGTATGCAGTCAAGTAGAAGTGTGCGAACATTACTATTTTCGTCTAAAAACCACTGTTATCTAGTGTAACTTCTGTATAAATGAGACTTACGAACTGATACTGACTACTAGTGAATATTTCGTTTCCAAATTGACAAAAGAGGGCGCTAAAAGTATGGCGACTACTTTAAAGTCCAATTCAAAAAATTATAAATGTAAAAAATGCTCATCAAAAATAGAAAGTAGGAAATTTCTTAAATGTTTTATTTGTAATCAAACTTATGACATTTCTTGTGCTAATGTAACTACTAAGAGATTTTATTTGATGACTGAAGAAAATAGGCAAACTTGGAAATGCAAAGACTGTTTAAAAAATAAATGTGAAAAATTGAAAATAATGAACAATACACCCACATCTAGGATTAAAAATGTTTCGAGTGAAAATATCACAATAAGAAAGCCAGTATCAGTATTACAAAAAACCCTTTCATTAGAAAATTTATCATTAACGGAAACCGAATCCTACGACTACATCTTAAGCTCTACACTACACAATGACAGTCTAAAAAGTTTGCCAAATATTTCACACAGTGAAAATTCGCAAATATTTGAATTGAAGCAAAAAATAGATCAACTTATTGTAGAACTATCTAATGCCCATGAAGAAGTATCGAGACTTAACTTAGAAAATAATACTTTAAAAAAAATATTTAAAGCTACATAAAAAAAGTAAATGTTTATAATAAATTGATAAACGAACCATCACCTCGAAAACAAACCCAAAATATAAATAAAAAAATCAGTTCTCCAGCTAACTCCACAATCAATAATCATGACAGGAAAAGAGAACCAAAATCAAGCTTAATAAATTCAGATAAAATTGAGGAAGAACAAAGTACACAAAAATCTAACATGCATATTTCGCGCAACAGTCAAAAGAAAAGGAAAATGTGTATCTTAAGTAGCAATAGTAAAAATGAGACCCTACAGGCTGTTGCCTAAACACTCTTTCGCCGGTCAATTTGATAACTGTCATTATTTATTTATTTATTTATTAATCTTTATTGTTCCCTTACAAAGAAAGGATACAAAGGGCGGACTTAATGCCGTTAGGCATTCTCTCCCAGTCAACCCATGGAGTGGTGAGATTTTGATTAAGGTGTAAACAATAAAAGACAAAAAATATAAGATAAAACAATATTATAATAATTATATATATAAATATCTTATAACATTTACATATATGTAAGTAGAAACATACATATACATACCCATATATACACATATATATATATATATATATAAACATATACACAAACAGACATATACGTATACATATAAACACACATACTATACACAAAACAATGCAAAATCAAATCGGGGACAGACAACTAACAGTTTAACATGCAATGACTCTTCAATAAATAATTCAACATTATGCCATTCATAACGGTGGTATACCTGAAATTTTGAAAGATATTGATAAAAAATTACAAGATTTTACTCTAGATGATTACTGCATAATTCTGATAGGAGAAAACGACTTTAAAAACATGGAAGATTATATTCCTTTAACAGATACAATAAGACAGTCGCTGAAAAAGATTATTCATACCAATAAAATACTATGTTTACCAACCTATATATGCGGAGCTCTTATACACAACTACAAAGTTGAAACTTTTAATAATTTAATATACTTAGACGTATGTAATCATTCCTACGCACATGTATTTGATAGTAATAGAAACATGGCATACAATATGTTCTCTTTTTTAACTGGTAAAATAAATAAATATGGAATAAGACAAATATTTTATGAAATAAAACAATTTATTAATGAGGGCGACGACCACTTCCAAGAACGGATGCAAACAAATGATGCAAAAACATCTTTGACAAATAATACAGATGACATTTCTAAAAACAAGAATAATTTTTTTTCTTTTATAGCAACATCAATAAAAGTGATCAATTGTCAATACATTTAGAAGAAATAAAAGTCAGTAAAAAGAAGATTGATGTCATCTGTATAACTGAACCTTTTATGTTAAAAGAACAAGAAACTTTAATTAATATTCGTAACTATAGACTCGCAACAAGTTTCTCAAGAGGGTGTAAAAGAAGAGGTTCCTGTATTTTAATTGGTTTTGAACATCAATTTGATGTTTTAAATTATATTCATAATTGTTCTGTTGCAGGTATCATAGAATGTTGCGGCATTGAATTAATCTCTCATTCCATTGTAATTATCTGTGTATACCGTGTACCCAAGTCAAATCTAGACACGTTTTATTCAAAATTAGAAATAATGTTACATAAATTATGTCACATAAAAATAAACATGTTATAGTATGCGGCGACTTCAATATAGATCGTATTACAAGAAACAATCAGACTATAGAATTTGAAAGCTTTTTATTAAGTTATAACTTAAAACTTGAAATTAATCAACCAACAAGAATAATCAGTAAAACATGTCTGGATAACTTACACATAATGTGCACATAATGAGCACATAATGTTAAAGGTTGTAAAGGTGAAATTTTAGACTTGGGCTTATCGGATCATACAGCACAGTTGCTAACTTGTCCGGTTAAAAAAACGTGTACATTTAAGGCTTGGTCTATTAAACGAAGAGATTATTGTAACGAGTACCTAGAAAAATTTAAAAATTGCATAAATAATATCTCATTTGCTGAAGTTTATGAGTCAAGTGATCCAGATGAAGCATTTAATTCTTTTTTGGACATATTTAAATGTTTTTACGATCTTTGTTTTCCTTATAAAGTAATGAAAATGACAACATATACAAAAACCAAAGTGGATTTTAAAAGAAATAAGACGGTGTAGTAAAAGGAAAATAGAATTACTGTGGCTATATAGAAAAAGTCCAAACGTATATAATAAACGTGTCTTAAATTTGTACACTAAGCGATTTAAGCGAATTTTGCCATTAACCCAAAAAACTCAAAATAATCATCTTATTCAGTCATCTAGTAATAAATGTAAAGCTACATGGCAAGTCATTAATAACAATAAAAATAACATTCCTAAAGAACCTATAAGTTTAATTCAAAATAACAATGACACAGTAACATATCCCAAGCAAATTGTAGAGGCATTCAATTATTATTACATCAATCAAGCAAATCAAGCAATAACAAATAAAGTTAGTACTAAGGAGCAAAAAGAGTCTAAATTCCAATTAAACCACTTAAATATTTCTCATTCAATGTTTATGCTTCCTATAATTCCTGAGGATATTAAAAAAATAATAAAAACAATGAAAAATACAAGTAGCGTAGGTTATGATGGCATCTGTACAAAAGTCGTTAAATATGTTTCTCATCTTATCGCTCCCCACCTAGTCCATATTTTAAACTTATGTGTACTAAATGGCATGTATCCAGAACAGTTAAAAATTTCGGTCATTAAACCGCTACATAAAAAAGATTCGAGGCATGAAATGAAAAATTATCGTCCCATTTCAATTATCTCGATTTTTTCAAAGATTTTAGAAAGGAGCATATACGACGCGTTGTACAAATGCATCGAAAAATATAACATTTTAATAGATGAGCAGAAAGGTTTTCGTAAAAACAAATCGATTAATTTAGCTATATTTGACCTTTTAAAACCTATACTAACGAGTGTGGACAGAAGAGTTCCAATATGCGCCATTTACATGGATATGACAAAAGCTTTCGACCACGTCGACCATAATCTATTAGCAGAAAAATTGTCTAAGTATGGGATACGCGGTAATGTATTGGATCTCCTAAAATCGTCTTTAAGTAACCGACGACAATGTACAGAGTTTACACAGGTTTGTTTACGCAGTAGAAAAGAAATACAATATAGGTCAAGTTTTAAGCGAACTCTGTGTGGTGTTCCACAAGGTAGTGTCCTAGGACCTTTTTTATTTCTTCTCTATATAAATGATTTGCCCTCATTCATAAAGCATCCTATGGGTCTGTTTGCCGATGATAGCACAGTTATTATTAAATGTACCAATGTATCTACTTATGAATATGAAATAAATTTAACGTTGAATACAATAATTGAATGGTTAAATTATAATAATCTAATAATTAATTTGGAAAAGACAAAGATTATGCATTTTTATCAGAGACTTACTAACGAAAATTTAATTATTAAATACCAAGGAGTAGAAATACATCCAACAAAAGTTGTAAAGTTTCTGGGTTTATTAATAGACTACAATTTGTCCTGGAAAACGCACTCGGAAGAAGTGTGTAAGACACTCAATAAAGCTACCTACGAGTTGTACCGACTTACTAAAATTTCTAATAAAGAAGTAATATTAATAGCCTATCACGGATTTGTCGCATCCGCTCTGTGCGCTATGGAATCGTATATTGGGGCAATTCTATAAACAAACATCTTATCTTTCGAGCCCAAAAGAGGTGTATTAGAGCGATGGAAAATATACCGGCAATTGCTAGCTGTAGACATTCTTTTATAAATTTAAAAATTCTGACCTTCCCATTCCTTTATATATATGAAGTAAACGTATTTGTAAAAACTCATATCAATTTATTTGAAATCGCCTTTAAGAGTCGGTATAGAAAATTGCGTGATAAAAATGAACTACAGATTGATGATTGTGTAGTGATATGCAAGGACTACACGGTTTAATAAGAATTTTGTGTATGGCCAAAAAAATATTTAATAAATTACCTGACACATTAAAGAATAGCAATTTAAGTAATTTTAAAAGAAAACTACACGCCATCTTAGTAAGTAAGTGCTATTATACAATTGCAGATTATTTAACGGACAAAATAATTTCTTAATAAATTGACTGTTAATATTTTACTTTATATTGTTAATGTACTAAAAAAATAACTTTAAATTTTAATTCTGACTTACTACTTTCTTTATATTTTTATGTTTAAATTTTTATGTTTTCTATTCCTAGACTAAAAAATATATGTATTTGTACGCCTTCTTGCCTGGCAAAACATAGAGGATGTAACATTCTAAGTATAATATCATATTATGTACCTATGTTTACAAATAAATGAACTTAAACTTGAACTTGAACTTGATGTCTCAGGATGGAACGTCGTCTCATCTCATTCTTTCATAAAATTATTTTTTGATAGATTAGATAGTAGCGAAAGAAAATCTGACAACCCGCTCATCCCATGGGTGTCGTAAGAGTCGATTAAGGGAAATGGTTATGTTAATGGTAGCCTTATGGTACTTAGCAGCTGGTGAAAAGACCATACCGAAAAATATAAAACCGTTCATACACAGACCAGTGACGAGCATGAGTGCCAAAGTTGCGAGGGATCTAAGCTGTGATCGTCAATCCTCAACAGAGTGATAACGGCAAAATACTTCCTTCTGGCCTATGCCCAGTGGTGGACTATTAATAAATTCATGATGATACTGTTACATGTGAAATGAAAACATGATTTAAATTTCAAAATATATGACTTATCCTTGTACAACTTAGTTGTTTATAGGGGAAGATGGGAAACGTTCAGCAATTACTTAATTGTAATTAATTACCAAACATGTATATCGCCTTCTTCGATAAATGGGCTATCCAGCACTTAATTTTTTTAAATTCGCACCAGTAGTTCCTGGGATTATCGCGTTTAACCAAACCAACTCTTCAGCTTTATAATATTAGTATATTCAAAATATATAACTTATCTTTGTACGTTCTCCTTATTTTTCAGCCCGTATATGTATAGTCACTTACATGTTAAATGATAATTACGAGAAGATTGATTTTTAGTGGCTTTCTGTGTCTATAATAGTAGTTATTTATAGGGAAAGATCAGCGTTCAGCAATTATTTGTAATTAATTATCAAACATGTATATTACATACTGGCTGTGCCCCGCGGTTTCAGCCGCCGTTTTATTTAAAAGAAATCGCTCTAAGGGACGTAGCGTGATATTATATAGCCTATAGCCTTCCTCGATAAATGGGCTATCTAGCGCTAAAATAATTTTTCAATTCGAACTAGTAGTTCTGAGATTAGCGCGTTTAACCAAACCAACTCTTCAGCATTGTAATAGTATAGATTACTGTGATGGCATTGTAGAGGTAACAAAATCTAAAACGGATAAAAAGTTGAGTTAAGTTTGAAGCCGAATAAATTAAAGCAATGATTAATGATTTGACTGTTGGTATCTTGTAACAAAAAACAAGAATAAATGCGTTTTTACATGAAACTTTAAATATTGCCCTGATGATACTTAAAATAGTCGTTGTGAAAATATTTGTCAATAATTATTCAATTTTATAAACATACTTTGGCTAATTTACAGCATTACCTTAGCAATTTGTTTCACATAATGTTGTTTCTTAAAAACCAAACACGTTATATGTTACACATTAATAATCTTGTCTGACCATTTATGAATTATTATTTATGCACATACTAGTACATCCCGCAAAATATGCGCATAGACGTAAAGTTGCAGAAACCAGCCCGTTGCAATCTACAATTTATTATTAATATTAGTACTGTTCCTGAATACCACTCCCAACTAAGCTTAAAAACTCGTGCTGGGAGATACTTTTTGGCGATGATCTAATACGGGCTCGAAGCTGTGAACTTATGTTTCGCAGCCCGTACGTAGGCTATTGGCGCTTCACTGAAACACATAAAGTATTAAGTCATTTTTACAAAAGTGTAGGAAAGAAAGTGAATTTGCTAATGTCTGCATAAAAAATTAAAAAGGTTTGTATTACCTAGTTTTTTGAAGAGCACCACCCTCCTTCCCTTAATAGCGTGCACATGCAAACCTATACCGCTACCGCTACCAGATACGGAGGGACCAGTACAACGCTACGACTAGGCATAAACACAACTGAAGTCGAGAATACGACAGTGTTTCACCTCAAAACGTATCTTTACTTCATTATAATGATTTTCCGCAAAGTAACGCCTGATTCTATTAACTATATTTAGGAAATATGTAATAGCTTGCACGAGTAACAGCATCTGCATACAAGTAAAATTTGACTTAGCCTTAAGTTATCTTCTGTTATTTGGTTTTAAAACAGTAAAGAACATTTATTGAAAGAATTTTTTTTAAACAAAGCCTGTTCCCGGACGTGCGGACTTAGTTTCATATTCAGATCGTATAAGGTATACATGGTACAATTGCTTCAGTTTATTCACGACACTGTCAACGTTAGTGCTCTAACATTGGAACAGGTAAGTAATTTTTGATGAAATTTGAACAATTATAATACTCGTATAGTGCTAAAGTCACTACTGAGGTAGTTTAGACAGCAGAGTAATAACGCACTATATTATAATTGTTTAATATTTTCTTGTTGCATTTTATGGTGATTTTGAAAGTATAGAGATTATATCGTTACTTCGTGAATTTAGATCATATTATTACCGATTAAATGTTTATCAGGGAACAAACTGAGAATATGATCAAATGTTCACTTTGGTCTCAATATAGTCTGACAATAATCTAATGTTATGCCAAGGCCAAGCGCCATTCAGTTCTTAATTTCGGCAGGGGATATTTCTTTCCGAATGGTCGTCAGTTTTACAAACTGTGCTGACAACATATTATGACAGTTTGGAACAATCATCATCATCACGATCTTTTCAGATATAGCATAGATTGCCACAAAAGTCTCACTCTCTCATTTTGGGAGCAATATTGCCACGCTTGGCAGGCGGGTTTGGCAACCGCAGTTTATTAATTATGATGTTCCAGGAAGATGCTGCTGCCTCTATTCTGGTTCTAATTTACCCTCTGTGGAATTTTACGACACCCAACCATGTTCAAACTAATAACGACAAAAAACTATATAAGCGATCTAGTTAATAGAATCAAGCGTATATTGCGGAAATCCATTATAATGAAGGAAAGAAAGTTAATTTGCTAAGATCCGCATGCAAAATATAAAATGGTGTGAATAACTTCGTTTGCATGTGCACGCTACTGAGGGAGGGCGGGCGGTGCTCATCAAAAATTAGGTAACACACCATTTTATATATAGCATGCGGATTTTAGCAAATTAACTTCCTTTCGTTCAATATAAGCGATCATTAAAAGCTTTTTTATAGTAGATGGTAAGGCTACAAAAATGGAATACGGGCTAAACGGATAAATATTTATACAGCTATTTTAACATATTTATGCGTATGTGTAATCTAAAATTTATATATAAGAGTTGATATCATTTATTTGGTACACAGATTACCTCTTAATACCGTGTGTTGAAACTTTCGTATGGATCAGAGTTCACAAAATTTGGTAGAAAGCAAAGTCTATTTCAATGTCGCACTTTAAATGCTCGAGCTATAGCGGTGCGACAGGGTAGGCCGGTAAGGTCTATATTAATTAAAGAAGTTATGTCTGTAACGTACGTACGTATTACTGTCTAGTAATTATTTATCCATAATTATTCAAATATTAATCGGGTATGAAAATTATTATTCTATTACACACCGAAATAAAACTACAAATCAATACAATATGACTTACAAATTTATAATGAAAACAAACGCATATTTTAATAAGAGCCAATACCAAATATACAAATATACCTGTTGAACCCAGCAACTGTCAACGGTTTTTAATGGCATAAAAATTGTCATCGCTAAAATGCTTCGGGCAAATGATGCCGTTTTTCGTAGGATGCCAATTCTATTCACGACGAGTTGCACCGATCCATGATTTTTTACTAGGACATTGAGAATATCTTGAATTTTTTTTTCAGTTTAATACGAATGAGTTTGCGAGTAAATAAAGTATGTATTTTAGGAATATTTTGATTACTATTTTCCAAATATCGATATCGACTCGGGCGTATGCAACCACATACGTTTTTCCGGACTGATACGACTTTGGGACCTTCAAGAAAAGAGCCTACCCTCTTCTATATAAAAAAAACAAACCTGAACTCTCGTCGCCTAGAAAATTACAAACCCGATATTCTTACCGATGAAATGTCATGTTTTTCTTTTGTAATGTAATGTTCTTGACGACTTTCCACATACTTTGATGGAACTCGTAGCCATATTAATCCTTTTTAAACAACGATATCGTTGTTTCGACGTTGTTAAACAATGAAAAAATATGGATCACGTCGGGGTTACCATTTTGGCGGATGATTTTGCCAATGAAAAGGGCAGCTACCCGCCAGATCGAGTGGTCTGATCTGGGGAGGACGTCTCCTCCGACTAGTAATATTTAGATGTTGTATATATAGTTCGCATCTCAGAAAACTTTCATAGCGCGATTATGGAATGTATGAAATATTTCTTGAGCTTCTCATGTGGCGCGATATAGATGTCGCTGCATTGCTAACTGTTCTATTCATGCTAAAAATAGTGAATACATATATTCTTAATTGAAATCGACTACTCAAAGGCAAGAAGTATAATGATACTAATGATCGTAATTGTAGCCCAAGAGAAATAGGGATGTAGTGTAAGCTGCTCATTATGATTCATGGTTTTATCGGTTGTAGGGTTCCAATGCAGGAATCCTTTTAAGTAGGTAACACCGCAGTGCCAGTTATTCTACCGTGAAGCAGTGGTGTGCAAATATTACAGTCTCGGTGCGTACACTTACCGTCAGATGAACGACTTTCTCGTCTCGTCGCTTTATAGCGTGGAAAAAATATGCATAAGCCAGTCGTATTACATACCAGCACGAATTATTCCTTATTTTGTTTTCCTGGTAAATCATTGAGATAAGAAATTAATGCATGCTAAAATATTTTGTTAACATAATTTGAAACATATTTTTCTTATAAAAGTAATTTTTATTTGTTCAGTTTGGACGAAATAATAAGGATCCATATTTCCCCTCTCGAAAAATGAGAATTATAATGAGCTCATTTCCCGGTAATATCCGGAGTATTTGATGTTAATACATAAGGAGTAAAATAGATTTAATTTATTTTATTTGCGACTTGAAGATTAATAGATGAATACAACAAGTTAGCTAATGTAATAATGTATAATGGTGTATGAGTCTTAAGAACTAATCTAATAGAGACGAACACAGAAATGAACTGGATGACACAGCATTTGTTATGGGCAGACTTTGCAGTTGTCATCAGGGAATATGCGATATGCTCGCCTCTTTACTTTCCTTCCATAAAATAAAATCCCATCAAAAACATTAAAATGTAAAAATCTTAATTATTAACCAATATTTTGGTTCTCTCATTACACATTACTTTGTTTATATACAAAATATCGTGCCTTGGTAATTGCACAGCACAAATACATCTCTGCATAAACAATTCTTCTCAGTTCGCTAATAAGCTGATATCAAGTAATTACAAAAGTTCATAGGTAATATTATTTTACTTTTGCTTTGCAATTGTCAAGTTATGATATTTTTTATAAACAAAGATGTGTAATAATGAGAGGCCCAAAATATTGGTTATCAATTAAGAAATGTTCTTAGTTTATAACGAATTTGTTGAATTGGCATGAGATCTGACGACTTATAGTTAATAGAATCAGGCGTTACTTTGCGGAAATCTATTACAGTAAAGGAGAGAAAGTTAATTTGCTAAGATCCGCATGCAAAATGTAAAATGGTGAGTATTACCTAGTTTTGAAGAGCACCGCCCGCCCTCCCGCAACAGCGTGCACAAGAAAACTAATACCGCCACCGGGAGCCGCCACCGGATACCATCCACCACAACAACACTACCACTAGGCAATACACACTACTGAAGTCGAGAACACGACTCGTGTTTCACCTCAAAACGAGGCATTATCAAGTGATATTGGCTCTACGACAGTCAACCGCCGATGTAACTGCTTAGGCCGGTCGAACGGTTACTGCTGGGAAATCCACACCAAACAGTTGTCGTTATTCTCTGGCCTTCCACAATTGCAGAAACCCGCCTTTTCCTGCAGACACAAATAGGTGAATGTTCCGAAGTTTCGTTTCAAATTTAATACATTGAGATTTCAAATGTCACAAAGCTTCTCAAAGTAGTAAAATTTTATAAAGAGCTAACTAGAATGATAAATACATGTGAAAAAGATTTTTTCTGCACTGATGCTGGTCTTCATATTTTATTATTATTATAACATAAAAAATAGTGTGAAGATATTTTTTTTAATTGATTGATTTGTCTACATAGGCGGACAATGTAAACTGCATCAACCTATAGGATGTCTATTATATTACTTTTTTATTGCTAATGCCAAAAGTTTTTGAATTGAATTAAGGAAATGTTAAGTAATGTAAGGTTGAATTTATAAGGCCAAGAATGTTAGGTGTAAAACGAGTTTAGAGGAAAAAAGGTTTAACTTAAAATTTATTTTAATTTCAAATTAAAATACTAAGGAAAGTCCGTCTCTTATTTTAATGTAAGCTGTTTTATTTCCCGTGCAACATTAAACATTTCGCTCCCCAGGTCAACGATAGACTATTTTGCGATCGTCTGTACCATGCAATAAATTTACTCTCTGTCCTTGTCCGTAAAGTAAGTGAGTTAAAAGTAAATACGGAAGCCCATTGCTCTAGCTTTCATTGCAAGAAACTATCGCTTAAAATTGGATTTTGGGCAATTTATAGTTGGTTTAATCCTTGCTCTACCCACGGTATTCGTGCTTCTTGCACAGATGTTACAACATCTAATACAAATATAAAAGAGTCAAAAAATTGAAGAACAAAAATAAAATTATGCATACTTTTATAATTAAACTAGTAAATCATAAACACTTGATAAAGAAGGACAGATAACCGACAAGATATTGGAAAATTCGAACTCACCTGTAACGGATTTATCTTTTTGTGCTGCACTCTCGTTCAGCAACCGATAAATGTTTTAGTTTTAACTGGCAGTTCGGTTTTAACTTTATTTTAAGGAAATAATTTAATCCGACGTGTACAGGTCAAATCATATTATTCAAACCCTCATATTCTTTGCTAATTGCAAGAAAAAATTAGCTTTAAAGTAATTAACATTCACAACAAATATTTTTATTAAAGAGATTAATTAGTTATATAACTCGAAAAGCTTGTTATTGTCGTTGTTCTAATTACCAATTGAAGGTTCTATATAGTTTGAGTATTAGCAGTGTGTTGCTATTGTGTTATAATTTGATATCAAAATATGTTATGATTTCGTCTCCATGGGTGCAGTAAAGCGCTCGAAAACTCGAAAAGGTTATAAATAGTATAATTAAACGCGATAAAATCAGTAAAAATAGTTTCACTTAAATGAAAATATGTTAAAAAAGAAAATGAGAATTATCTTTGCTTACCATCAAGTAAACAAAATATACACACACTTATGTTGGCGTTGAAAGTTATTGTCGTGTTATACTCGTACTTTCTACCTTGTAGGTGTATAGTGAATTAACATAAATACTCGTAGAGTGTATTTTTTCACGTTAGTCCTCTCATCCCAGAGGTCCTCTATGAAGACCGTGACGGTATCGACGATAGTCGAAGCAAGTAAATAGAGTTAGTATGAGTTAGAGTTAGTATGATGTTCTTGGTTATTGAGGTTTCTAAAAAAGGTATTGCCATGCTGCGACTTATCAATTGTTGATCAAAAAAGGTCAGCTCTGGTTCTCACTCAAAGGCTAAGTATGATGTAGCATGGAAAAGCAGCAAATCATTCATTCGACTCCAAGATTCCTACTATTCGACCTTCAGTCGCTAAGGATTGGCGAATGCTATATCAGACACCTCGCATCTTAGACGTGATCCTGTGCGGCTAATTTGGAACTGGCTTATTGAATATGGTAATTCTATCACTGGTCCTAGGATACGACATATTTCCAGCATTCAACTTCATCGACGCTGCCGACATGCTCCATATAATAATAGATTAGGTCTACTTTTTAAGGTATATACGTTACTTTATACGTATTTATTTATTGTATGAGGTAATGGATGCTTTGAATTACAGTGATATAGAACTCATGTATTTAAATTTGTAAAGTTTATAACAGAATTTTTATTTTATAGTGGAGGCCTGATCACAGGTGTTACATGATTTTACTGAATAAAATTTTAACACTGATTGACAGGGAACGCACAGCCTTAACCAGTACGTTTAGAAGCACAACATTTTGCACAGGAGTTTCTTATATAACGAAAGTGAGCACAAAGAAATGATTTTTGAAACTTTATTCCCGTAGGGGTGATAGTTTGTATGGTATCATTTCTATAGTAATAAATATGGAAATTTGGTGTTAAGATTTGCTGTAATAATGAAAGTGTGTAAATGAAAGACAGTTTTATCGGCGTTTTTTGGAAATACATCCTCAAAGGGGGTAAATGAGGGACGAAACTTTATATAGGAAACATTTTTGAGGTAATAAGTATGGAAATTGATTTTCAGACTTCTGTTTATAAATAAAAGTCAGTTGATTCAGTGTTTTTCGAAATCCATGCCCTTAGGGTGCAAAATAAAGTCATTCTTAAAGTTTAAACGTGGAAGTTGGTATTTAGGCTTCTGAAGAACTTCGAAAGTAATTATCTTAAAAAAAATAGGTTTTGACTGATTTGAATCAGTCAGGGTAAGGGTTGATTTATCGAAATGGAATTGTGACGGATCAGCCTAAAAATAAAAGTACGGAATACTCATAGAAACTGGCGGGGAGGCAAGAAATTCACTATTAATTTTAAATAAATATTCTTATTCCAAAACAAGAGAGAAAAAGATCGATGACTTGAAAATAAAAGCACGACTTATTAAGTTTTCTTATTAAAGCTCTTCTAAATTGAATTGGTTCAAATTAAGTAATTTATTTAAAAAAAAACGCGCTTGAGAAAGACGTTGAAGACCGTTCGTTAAAGAAGTGTTGCAGTCCCTGGACTTAAATAAATACTTCACGCTGTCTTCTATGGCTCCAAGGGTTAGACATGGAATACTTAAACAAAAGGAAATTCACATTTCAGGGCTTTTCTTATAATTTATAAAATACAAACTTCTATCAATATTTATCAATGTTGGGTTCATATATTACTCAGTTAAGACCCGGCAGACAAAAAAAATTAAACACTTAAATTTGAAAAAAGTCGGATGGTTCCTGAGTTGTATCTGCAAGATGGGAAATTCCATCGAGCTGACGCCTAGTTTAAAGATTTTTTTGTCAAAACGTTATACGAATGATACGATTAGATTAGATATGATTAGATAGTAAAACAAAGTAGATTTCTTACTAGAGACCACATTTTATTATAAGAAGTAAGTGCAAGTTCATAGCATGTACCGGGGATTATTCAAAATTTCGCGAAATAAAGTTGATGATAGCGGTTCTCTGCGAGAATTTATGGCAGTCAATTAAAACACATGAAAGATTTATGTGGCAATTTGTCAACATTGTGTTTTGAAAAAAAAAATAGCAGTCGGCAGAATATTAACTATTTACGGACATCCTTCATTCCTGCAAAATAATATCATATGCAATGCTTTCACCATACTTCTCGTGGGCAACGCGATGAGATGTAAGAATTTTTTGACTCGTACCAAAACGGCGGCAACGTGGAACGCCACCCGTCACGCATCGTTTCCAACAGGGGCGAAAAGTGAGCTACGGGTGTGGTCTCTGCCTACCCCTTCTATGGAAGGATACCTTATAAGGAGTGTATGTATGTATGTATGTATGTGTTCCTTTTTGGAATCAGCGAATATGACATCATTGTCTCATTTGCGTAATATTTTATTTCCAATTACATTTGTTACTTTATTCTAAAATTTCAGTATTGTACCTACTAATAGTAGCCAAGATTCAACGTATTTAAAGTAATGGATACTTTAAATAAAAGCAGTTAAAATCCGTTTTTGCATATGATTCGCTTACCGGCGCGCTTCTGAAAGGGTACATCAAATTTGCACACAAAATTCAATTTTGGAAACATTCTTTCACATCTGTCGCACATGAATATGGAGAAATGACGACATATTAATATGTATGAATGTTACTCGAATGCTGACACGAATGGAGATCTAACAGTTGTTTTAGGCACTGCCAAAATATTTCTTTTTAAGTCTGATATTAATTCAATTGTGATATTAAAACGGCAAATTTATTATGTTCTGTAGCTTTGTGATAAAGATTACGTATAATAAAAAAATATTCCAATTAGGAAATGAAAAACTAAAAAATGGAATCATAATTACCAGTTGTACGTTTCTTAATTACTTTATACGTGAAAATTCGCGCTGTAAATAGTAGCTTTTGCTTTTCAAAAATTAATAAATATGCTTTTAACTTCCCAGTAAGGTTGAAGTGTCGCTGCGCCGTCGACGCGCATTTACGAGATAACTAGTAACAGCAATTACATCACCGAAAAAATATAGCATTTACGAGAAGAAAGATAGCAGGCAAATTTGTTGTAACATTGGCTTAAAAGCTCGCAATCTTTTTGTCAATGTCGACATATAAAACATAATATCAGAACTAAAGTGGAGTCGGACAGGGCAGTTGGCAAGATTCGAATATAATTTATTTGTATTATATAATATCAGTAAATGCTATAATGCTATAATATGCTATTCTATTATATAATAATAGCTTATGCCCGCGACTTCGTCCGCGTGGGAATAGGTTTTTAAATATCTCGTGGGAACTATTTAATTTTCCTCGATCAAAAGTATCCTTTGCCCATCTCCAGGAATCCAGCTATCTATCTGCCAAATTTCGTCAAGATCGGTTCAGCGGTTTAACCGTGAAAAGGTAACAAACAGACAGAGGGAAAGAGAGAGTTACTTACGCTTTTATAATTGTATGGATTATTGCTTGGGACATACATGACTGTGGCATTGATGATTATGGAAAGCCCTAATGCTCTATGTTTTGACCAGTCGTCTTTGTCGCTGGAAAATGCTCATACAAGGAAAATGTGACTTGATATAATTAATTAGTTTAATTAAGTTATTGTATAAACAAAAAGCCGTGGTAGCTCAGGTACCGGACGCTCGTTTTAAATTGCATGGACCTCTAAAAATATTCTACAATTTTAAGTACTGATTTACCACATGTTCAGCGGTGAAGGAAAACATAGCGAGGAAACCTGCCAACCCGCAGGTTTGCTGCCACGGATTCTTCCCGGCTCCAAATCCGTCTCAGAAATGAGAGTAGGCATGTGGTTAGAAGTGGGATATTAATAGGTTGTTACTTTACTTTTTTACATGTACCAGAACATTTTTGTGTGGTTCACATCGTGAAACCTGAGGCTTCAGTCCTTAAGCCTCATATATATGCTCAGTAATTTCACTACCTATTAAAACCCTTCAGACCGAAACACAGTAACGTATGTACACTATTGCTTGACTGCAGAATAATAGGCGCTGCGGTGATACCTCCCAAGACGGATTCCTGCATAGGAATCCTACCACCAACAAAAGTGAGCGAGTAAAAACCAAATAGAAATTTATTTTCGTGATTGTGTCCGAACTAGGTTAAAAATTTCACAATTAAATATGCACTTGTGAGTTTCCGTTTACATAGAAAATTTAAATAACGTATATATCATGTAAAAAAAAGCATTTAATGTATACGATCAATATTTAAGGAATCACGTGCTCGGTGGGATATTTCTGCCCGTAGATTTGACACATACAAGATTTATGTGGCCATGAATCTTTATAGTGATGCAATAGGATTTTGGAGCAGAGTAGTCTGCTATAGATAAAAATATTTGAAATTATGAGAAGACTATTTCTGTAAACAGAAGGAAATAAATAAGACAGAATGAACAAATACGCTGGTAGTAGGTAGTAGTAGGTAGGTAGTCTCACTACTACGACACTCATCACTCAATACATTTATTGCTTTTATTTTAAACTACTACTACTTTTTATGTTTTTATTTAAAACAAATATAGGTATCGCCTATTAACCTCTATCTAAGCACTCGATAGTGCACTAGGCATATCAATAGAGTGAATACATACCGTGGTTAGTTCAAGATCACAGAGAGGTAAACTGATGTAAATTCTTATGAAAATTTAAGTTTTATTTTTAATACTAAAAATTGAGAGAAATTAACGTATTTAACTGATTTTTATACGGTGGTACGTGTGAAAATAGCAGTGCAAGTTATTCTGCCTATGTAAACACCACTGTGTTTCGGCTTAAAGAGGAAAGTGGGAATTTACGGGTAGCTAGTGTAAATACTAAACTTAAGAACCGTGTCTGTCTCTTTGTGTCGAGAATAGTGCGGTGCTACATAGGACTTTCCAATGCAAAGTCCCGGGTGACACCGCTACCGGTATGGGCAGGCGTGACACTAACCATCAAGTGAATGACTTATTCGTGTCGTGACTTGTTTCAATGATTAGTTCACTTACTTCCAATGAAATAAAATAATTTTTAAAATTATAAATCTTGTTCTTATGGAAATCCTAACTAGCGGAGGAAAAGAGTAACGTTTTACAGCAAGCGTATAGAGAATATAAAAGATCTCTAACATAATTGACTGCAATTTGCAATCGAAAGGAATAGTATCTTATAATTAATAACTTCATCTGAATAATATTTCGGTACTGTGACACTATTTATGCATATACGTTAAATTTACATCTCGGTATTTTTTTTAACGAAAATGAAGAAAGAGCCTTTCAAAAATTCGTGTCATAACTTTATTATTTTATGTTTTCTTATTCAGTCGTGTCTACTAGGTGTTATTTTCACTTGTCAGGACATTAACAGAAAAAGCCTACAACCAAAACTTAAGTGATCAATGTTGTTTAAGGATTAAACTACGTTCGCAACGGTATTCGTTCGGCCTAAGCGCGATAAGGAAATAAATGTTCTGACCTGTCCTATGAAAGAGAAAATAAAATCGTAGTAAGACTATCTTTATTCATAATACTTCATGAACTTACTTGACGATACGCTGCTTGTACATGTAGACATTGTATAATATGCATTCGAGGCTTCAATTCCAATAACCTTTCTCATCATTGCCTTCGAACAGAATGAACAACCTATTATATTTTCCAGTTGTTTTTAAAATTAGTCTATTCAAATGAAAAATAAGCGTTAATCCTTTAAAAAAAATATCTCTAAATATAGATGATAGAAGATTCTTTTAAATATACCAGTTTGTAAAGCTGTGGTCGTTTTAGTACGGTTCTGAAATAATGAGATAAAACGCAACATCGCGCTTTTACGTTGATATAAAAATGTTAAAGAGGAAAAAATTAAAATGAGTTCATTTCCCATTCATATCCGCAACTTTTTTTTTCTCATATTAAACAATACAAAGAACTTTTTGATTTATAATATTGTATTTGTTAAGAATTTAGTATTTGAATTTGCAGTTATTCACATTAAAAGTTAAGTTTGTAACTGCAGTTTTCTGTTTGATTTAAAAAAAAATATGTCTTACTGGTGGTAGCAATCCTATGCGTGAATCCGTGCAGTATGTACCACCGAAGTGCCAGTTATTCTGCCATCAAGCAGTAGTGTGGAAACATTATTGTGTTTCGGTTTGAAGGGCATTGATAGCTAGTGTAATTACTGAGTAACGAGCGCAGTGTGGTGACACGCAAAGTGTTTTATGTGGCACAGCATTTATAAAAACGACAATTTATTATATTTCATAAAAAACGACAATTTATTGAGATTTTACATTCCAAGAGATTTTAAATAGTTTTTTGCCAGAACGGTGACTTAATTGTTAATTCGATTTGCTGCTTTCGTACTTTCTGTGATTTTGCAAAGTTGTTTTCATTTCCTATAAAGCTATAGGTTTTTTTTTATAGAAGAGGGGTAAACGAGCAAGCGGCTCACCAGATGTTAAGTGATCGCCGCCGCACATGGACATCAGGAGAGTCGCGGGTGCGTTGCCGGCCTTTGAGAAAGGAATAGGCTCTTGTCTTGAAGGTCTCTAAGTCATATCGGTCCGGAAAAAACCGCTATAGGAATAATATAATGAAATAACGAATGAAATTGACTTTGCGGGATATTAGTTACTTATAATCATACTAGCTGAAGCCCGCTACTACGTCCGCGTGGATTTAGCTTTTTACCCGACTACGGCAAAGCCAAAAGGAGACGTTATGTTTTTAGCAGTATGAATGTTTGTATTTACCGATGTTCCACCGTAGCGTCGAAACTACTCATCCGATTTTGATAAATGAGGTGTTAATCGATTCGTTATTATGGTCCGAGTGACGTAAACTAGATTTTGATACGAACAAAATCAATATGACGAATGTTACATTCAAAAAAGTGGGTGTAAACATATTTTTTTGCTCTCATATCGAGTTGGATGTCAAATGAAATAGAAGAAAATTCTGAGCTATAGCCATAAATATAAGTATAGTAGAATATTAAATTTAAATTCTCGGCAATATTTATACAAACTGGGCTTTTTGTGACCATCAGTTAATAATTTATGTTTCGTACTCGAAACATTAATTTCTCATTGAGTTATTTTTATTTTGATTTTTTTAACACACGATGCCCCACTGTTTGTTTTCCCAGTATCGTCGGTGCGTTTTACAGACATATTATTCACATGCACAACACAACCAGACCCGTAAAACTAACAATTTGTGGTTTCGCATAAATGTTGGCTTCGGCTGGAATTCGAACCCAGGACCCGCGGCGCATAAGTCAGGTACGTTAACCAATAGGCCACGCGGTCGTCAAATTTAGTTAGTGATCTAGTTTGTTATCTCATTACACAGGATTGCTAACATTATAGTGTTTATACACAAAAGGTATTTTAATGTAAATACCTTTTGTGTATAAACACTATAATCCGTGCCGTGAAGCAGTAGTGTGCAAGCATTACTATGTTTCGGTTTGAAGGGCACTGTGAGCTAGCGTAATCACTGGGCATTTGAGACTTAAGAACTGATGTCTCAGTGTGACGGGCGCAGTGTGGTGTCACACAGAAATATTCTGGGTGACACAGCATTTGTTGTGGGCGGACGTTGCACTTACCATCAGGTGAACGTCTCCTATATACCTAAGCGATGAAACTGCGAACAATGACTCCGAATTTACCGCGCAGAAAATTTAATGTAACATACTAACATAGATTTAAGGTGGGATAACTGTTAGCAGTAACCATTCTCAAAGCAGTGCGATACCTTTCTTTTTAAAAATGTCTTGTGACATACAAACATTACTTGATATAATTAAACAATGTTCTTTTCAGTTTCGTTTCCACGGACAAAATCGCCAACCATAATTTAAATCTGGCTTCGTTAAAATAGTCAGCTTTAGTAAAACAATGCATAGGAACTGCGATTAAAAATATGGATTCATATAGTGTTTTTTAATTACAAAATAGAATCTTCTGCACCATGGCTTACCATTCAGTACCATTATTCGCAATACAAATGTTCATATTGCATGACATCAACTTTCGAAAATCATAATTAGTTACGTCGTCTGAGCGCAAGACACTGCGATATATGTTTCGCTTCAAAATTGCTTGAAAAGCTAGGTTATGACTATTTTTTTCTTATTGATGTTTTTAATCCACGAGTTTCTTAGATTTTTTATTTTTTGGGAAAAGTGCTATCAAAAAATTTATTAACATAAATTGTACTTTAATGTTGAGCGGTTGTCGTAAGAATTTTTTGAGTCCAGCCCTCCAAACTGAACGAGTACTATAAATTTTAAATTAGTAGCTTATAAATAATTATAAAATACTAAAGTATTTGCAGTCTTTTGAAGTATAATGGTTTCTTATAGGCCGTAATAAAGGTGGAATAAGCTTTAATATGGCCCGTTAAATAAAAATTGGTATGATGTTTCACAGCTACTTACCGATATAACGTAATTTAGGTCATTTACCCGTATGTAGCAACACATAGAGATACTGCATTTCATCATGAAATTTTAGTTCAATTTTTCACTTTTAATCGAAGAAGCTGGTTATTTTTTACTTTAAACACGGTGTGTTTATTGAGTGACGCCGTTTTGTGTATGTGTGTTCTCAGTGTCATAACGAATGAGTAAAAGTGATGGGAATACATTATTTTCTATTAGAGAGAAAGAGTAACAAATATTATTTATTTGTGGCCGTGTAGGTGTAAATGAATGTAAAATCTGCTTTTATTATGCTGTCGGAATTTACATTGTTATGTTATATTGATGGCTAACTTTATCATGTGGCACTTCCGCAAAGGCTGCGCGCTTCTACTAAACGCGACAAAAGAAGTATTAATACGCACAGGCATACATTTAAATGGAATTGTAACTGAATTAACGTGAAACTGCCAGAAGATCTCAACAGAATTAAACATACATACATATAGTCACTACTTTTTACCGAATAAGGAGGTAGACAGAAGCCACACGCGTAGCCCACCTTTCGCCCTAAATTTCGCCCTTTCGCATAAATAAACAATGTTATATAATTAAATATATAGGAATATATATCTAACGTATCAAAACACTTGTTTTACTAAATAAAACGATGATAGCAATCAGCACCTAACTTGTTTCTTACTTTTTGAGTTGATTTTATTTATGCCTAGTCCGATTAAAATTAATTAATAATATATTTTTTCCTTTCATTATAGCTGTTTTCTTTCGTAGTCGGGTTACTAAAAACTTAAACATTTTCGTTTATTTAAAAATACCATGGGTACTGCTTGATTTTACTTTTCGTCTTCGTTTTTTTTGAACTTAGTAATCTTCACTTTTCGAGAAAGTGTCAATGATACGGGGCAATCAACGTACAACTCATAGAGTAACTTATTTACGACATATCGACAAGGCACAACTTTATACCACATAGAGATAAGTTATCGACATTAATTTAATGTTCTGTTTTTGAGATATCCTAATTAATTCGCCGAGTGTCAGTAGTCGGCTGGGCACTTCGATTAAAAAATAATGAACTATCATCAGAAATTATTATTATATTATAATTATCCCCAATAAGTTGAACTGATCTATCGTACCTAATATATAAGAAAAGGAAATATATCTTGTTTCTTGTTTTCGGCTGAGCCGAGAGAGCTCGCAATAGTGGATGAATGGATTATGAAGTTTTATTGAAGTGCTTTTAATAATATATTGAAGATTCCTGATCTATGTCTCATATTGATTACTATCGAAAGTCATAGACAAATTGCAGGGAATGCCAAGTGCATGTGGCGATTCTTCTCAGGCATTTATTAAGTTGATATGTTACCAGACCTCTAAATTTATCCTCACTTTGTGCATAGCGATACTCACAAAATAACATTTTTGGATCTTAAATGGTTTATTTTCGCTTCAGAATTTGTCAAATTTCGCTTAATAGTGATTACAAATACAGTGTCATTTACAAAATATATTCTATAATATTTAAAATACTCTTAAAACCAGTTATCAAGCCATATCGAAGATCTGTAAATGTCTTTCCAAATGTAATGTATTGTAATAAGGTTCTCAAAACATCGAATCGAATAAAGAACGAAGAAAATTCGCAGCGGAATAAACATCTAGTTGTTTTGACACAGGTACTTGAATTAATTTAGGACCCAAAACAGAACGTTTTAACATTTGACTAACATTCATACATATTAATAGGTCTTCGTTACTCCATATTCAAATGCGACAGTTGTGACCAAGTGTTTTTTGTGCAAACTTCATGTAATCCCCTTTAAAACGATGTTGATCCATGTAAATACTGAAATTTAAATACACACTTACGAGTTTACTCTACTATACCTACTGCTGGCAGTAGACCTCCTCTTAATGAGGAAATAGTTTGAAACCGATATTAAACTATTTCATTTAATTTAATAATATTAAAATGCGAAAACGGCATTAATGCGCAAGAATGTTATATGCATGGCACCTATAATTTATAACAAAATTCCAAAGGACTTGAAAAAATTTAATTCGATTTTATTTAAGACCAAATTTAAAAGATTTCTAATTTTAATAGACTTTCTTAATGACAAATTGTGTTGAGTAATTACTATTTGTCTGTTTGTGATTGTGTGATATTGTATGGTAATTATCAACTTTAATCTCATTATTATGTCATGATTACAAATAATTGCATTAATTGATTAAACTTTAATTTTTGCACACCGATGTAAAATATGTTGGTTCTATTTAATATTATCCACAAATCATATATACAGCGCGTTGTAATATGTTTATGACACATTTTGCAAATAAATGTATCTTTATCTTTACCTTTTCTTTTTTACTTTTTCTTTTTTATTAATTATTAATTAATAAAAAAGAAAAACCTGCTTCAGGATTGTACCCCCAAAATGGAAAAACAGTTCCTTTATAAGATCACTCGTAGTTGGGACTGCCTGTTGTTATAGCTGCCTTTACAGAAACTTTCACGTCGAAAGTTGATTTCTAAAATCGATCTACTATTATTTAAAAGGGCTTGTTGTTAAACAATAATATAAATAAAATATTTTTATAATTTTATTGGGTTATAGATATTCCGAAAAATATTAGAGCATAATAATGGAGCATTACTTACCGTTTTCTTTGCGAAATTATTGGAACTAAAAAATTATAATAACAATCTTAAAAAAAGTAATGGTATAAATATCTCACTGCTGAGCACAGGCTATCTCTTTTCGAGAGTGTTCTCTCGGTGTTCTGTAGGAAGAGACGAGAATTTCCAGGTGAGAGACGGAGCGGAAAATTTTCTCACGTGGTCGCCGCCACATTGTAATACCACTACACGGCCGTCTCTTTATCAAAAAATATGTTTATATGTTTTTATGAACTATCACATATCATTAGAGATTGTTGATCGAAATCGTATCTATATATCATATCTATATCTATACCTATCACATCATAAAACATTAACCTACACTATTCTGCCCGTGGGAAATCGTTCGCTAAATCATTGAAATTAACGATCGTGTAGCCTCTACAAATAGAAATTGCTTACTAGATATTTTACTCCGTACTGATTTCACAAGTGTCACCCATGGGACAAGTTATCGCACTTACTCCCCTCTCGTTCGTTAGTGTACTCTGACTGATGATAATCGTTTTTCGCACCCTCGAAGTCGATTTTCAACAGAAAACTAGAATGTTTTGGTTGTGTCGTAAACACTGAATGTTAAAAAGTGTTTACTGTTCTGTCAATTGACGACGAGACTGTTAATCTCGTACATTTAAGAACATGGAAAAGATAAATGTACTATTACGATATAGCATACAAATAATTATAGTTATTTAATATCTTTTTTATTCTCGAACGCATTGTACTTTATGGATAATAAGTATTTTTATGTACATAAACTAAAAGCTTTCATATAAAAACTAAAATTATGCAATGGTTAGTTACAATTGCAAAAACGTTGCACAAATACAATTGTTTTTTAAGAAAAGTTTTATGTCATTTATCTTCTCTCTTCTCTTAAAGTCACTTTGATGAATACGGAACGCATAATTAAATCGATACAGGAAAAACGATTTTTGGATTACTAATTATTTAATAGCTAACCTTAACTTAAAGTAATATTACATTAAGGCCACTCCTTATTTTTATTTTGTTATTATAAATAGATTATTATTAAAAAAATTATCGTAATCTTAAAATTTAAATTTCAAATTGCGTGAACGGATTGCATAGTAAATAGGTACAGAATGGACCCTTAAAAGTGTCTCAGCTCAGCCACAAATGTCCTCTGTTGGCAACTGTACCTGTACCTGTGTCAAAATATTTGTTATTTCGCAAGGCGTAAATGTTTCCTCATGATGTTTACGATGTTATCGAACACGTGGTAAATCAGAACATAAAATTATATATAAAATTTTTAGTGGTGTCACAATCGAGGTTTGAAGTTTTACGAGAGCGCCCGGATGTGGGATCTCATCTACTACGGAACTGACATATTTCTTTTAATTTTAAAACTATAAATAATTAAAATGTATCTTTTATTGATATTTTAAAACAATATCATAGTTATTGAAAAACTCGTACACTCTACATCTCTCAACTCGTTTACATGTTTGTAAAACTTCACTAGTTCTTCCTTAAAAACTTTTTATTGCACTTTTAAAATAGATTGTAAAGTACTATATATACATGAATATATAATATTGAGATAAAAATTATATAAACATAAGATTTCACAATTTTTAAATCAAGTTAAATTGCGGCATTGCTCTATTGGATATAGGCGACATCCCACATAAAATCGAAAAGCTTTATTCAAAGGTAGATGTGTATATATAATTTCGGTGATGTAATTGCTGTTAGCCTTTTTTGGCTTTTACAGCTTCATCGGATCCTGTGCTCACGGGCCAGGGGCCCGCGTGCCAGGTTTGGCTTGACCCAAACATAAATAAATAAATTAACTCCTACAAAAACCTCGAAATTCGGACTGTATCGCGTTCGCTGCGTGCTTGCGCGATTTAAAATATCTCAATACGATTTTAAGTCGTCTAATGACCGTCCGAGGGAGGCTGCGGGCCTCCATTCGGACTGTCGACTTGTGTGTCGGTAACTCTGGGCGGTGAGAACCGCCCTGGAACACGGGTGCATCGTGTGTACGCGGTGTGATTGTCGACTGCTGCGCGCCGCTCTATACGGCGGTCGCGCGTCGTGGTGCGTGTTATATTAAAGCTATTAACTGTGTGTACAGTGTAGCCTGGATCGTGACTGACCGTATCGTGGTCAGGGAGTGCTGAGACATCCGTGTCGTCTAGCACGTTTCGCGGGCAACGTTTGCGTTCGGTCGCGTTTCTATCTGGTCGGTAATTAGCTGGTTTAACCACCAGTGGGTTAAAAGGTAGATGTGTCCTTGCCTGCCGTAGCCGGGAGCGATCTCAGTGCCAGACATCTCCTACTTTTGACGCCGCAGTCCGTTACTGGCCTTGATTCTCGAAACTATACCGAAAATTCTGCCATCCATTGCTTCTTATTCATCAGGAAGTCATTTCAGACATCTTAGTCAATGACTACGATACCTACGAAAAGTGGAAGATAGAATTTTACAGTCGCCATCGGACACTCAAAACCGCTTTAATTATATGTTTTAAGGATAAAAATCTATGTTTTACTTTTTTTATATTAATGTACGTACAACTTTCGAAATACAGTACGAGGTGCAGTCGACACGCATTCACAAAAGGATGAAAGCGGAAAATCTGTTGCAACATGGACTTACTCGTAACAACCCCGTTCTACGAGTACGTGAGATACATATCATAAGCAGTTATATCGCTTACATTTTAGTCACCTAAAGAGAAGAAGCTTTAATACTTTTTATACACATAATTTTTTTTTGTGTAATATTTTTAAAGAATACGAAATTTAAGCAGTTCGAGTAAACACATCATGTATACTATATATAGAGAGAGTATATTTATGTGACAACCGCCAGGCTTAGTACTCAAGTTATCAAATAACTTAGTTTCGACAATTTCTTTCGTTTTAGTTTAGTTATCGGAAGTTGCGTTAATAAATTACGGTTAAGGAATCTGCTCTTCAGTCTATCCTGCTGCTAGCTTGCTAAGAAGTTTTCATCATGATAAAATCTATATTATATCTTGAAATGTTGCAAAAATGTTTTTTCATATTATAATTTCAAAGAATCTATACTGATTGCACAAAGGTCCTTCGCGAGATGGAATTATAGTCACGTATACGTCAACTCGGATTCGTTACAGCACAAAGACGTTACTGCCGTATCAAATAATTTTTATGTTAAATGTGATTTTGCAAAACGATTAGATCGGGAAATCTGTTTATCCTGTCTATATTAATGAACTTTTGATTATTTTCTTATAAATACATCCCGGTCCCGATGGTATCACTAACAAAGTAGTTAAGATCCTGCCTACTACCATCATTCAGCTATTGGTATTAATCTACAACGCAGCTCTGGCCAACGCAATCTTTCCGAACATCTGGAAAGAAGCAGAGGTCGTAGGGATTCTAAAGCCGTCTAAACACCCGTCCGATCCCACCGCATATCGGCCTATAAGCATCCTCAAGGCTTTAGCCAAGATATACCAATGCCTACTTCTCGCCCGCTTAAGAGACTTCATGCAGTCTCGAGGGATCCCCATCCCATCCCTCATCCCTGGCATTTTGACATATAAGATAAGAGATTTTGACATATAAGATAGATAAGAGCTTTAAATAAGACAAAATTAAATATAATTTTTTTTTGACTTTGGTTTTAACTACGACGTTTCTTTAGTTCCAAATGAAAAGTAAAAAAAAAAATCTTACTTGTTGTTAGAGAGACTCTATTGTATCTAGCAGCTATTGTAATAAAAATTGATAAAACATAACAATTTAATCAAAACTAGTGTTAGTGTTCAATGTATGTAGAAATTCTAAAACTGAAGTGTGTGTAATTACAAACAACTTAAAACCATAAGATTAACTCTTACGCTACCAAGCGAGTAATGTACTTTGTAAGTGTTCGTAACGTGAAAACTTTTACCTATACGAACTTGCGTGCATTGGCTACGTGTCAAACTGAGTTGGCTGGTTGTAATAAGTGCTTAAAAGGTTAATGCTTTCATTTTGGGGTATGAAAGTATAAGTATTTCATTTATGGTATTTTAAGAATCATGTGCATATAATGCAAAAGTAGAGTAATATATAATCATTTTAATATTATTAAAGAACATTTTTTAATAGGAATACTATAAATATTTAAGGTTTTCGAACTTATCTAAATAAGTAGAACTTTAGACGAAATTGTCACCTCACCAACGCACGAGAACGCTTTGCTCTTGGTGAGGTGTTAATTTCGCTTATCTTAAGATGCGATAATCTTTTTTAACATCGGTGAAGAACGCTTTGATGACTGGCCCTGTGCTGGAATTGTCTTCGTCGTATAATTAAACCGACTATGAGGCGTACTGGTCGGATTCGTACTCAGGACCTACCCTGAGTTCGAATCCCAGCCGGAGTAAACATTTGTGCAATAACACAAATCGATGGTTTTCGGTCATGTATGTGAAATTGTTGTTTTAAAAACTTACCTATGATATTAGAGAAATCTGTGTGCGGAACCTTTTCTATAATAAAAAGAAAATATTTACACAAAGTTCTACTTTTCGTTGTTGAGGGCATAAGCATCACTAGCTGCATTTTCCTGTCGAATGGTTATAGTTAAAACTACGAGCGTGAAAAGAACTAACTCTTTTCCTTCTTACTTCTAAACTTAATCGTGGGAGAACCGTCCCGATTGGAAGGACCGAGGACCGAGGACCGCTCAGAAATTGATATTTTGGTCAATTAATTTAGGCAGGTTACAACCTGACAAACAGAAGCACCCGTGTAATTAAAGGCCGCCAAAGTGACCACAAAAATATTTATTTTTATTTTACAAGTATCATTATTTGTCTATGGTATTTTTAGGTAAAGATAAATAAAGGTACAGGTAAAGAAAAGATAAACGTGAGAGACCGAGGCAGATACAGATACAGGGACAGGTACAGGGACAGGGACAGGGACAGGGACAGGGACGGGGACAGGGACAGGGACGGGGACGGGGACGGGGACGGGGACGGGGACGGGGACGGGGACGGGGACGGGGACGGGGACGGGGACAGGGACAGGGATAGGCACAGGGACAGGGACAGGACAGAAGACAGGAACATAAATACAATTTCAAATATACACAGTAATGCAAGAGTCTAATGTGTTGTGTTCTTTAAAGTGATTCCAGCAGCCATCCGTTTTCCTTAAATTTAAAGTTTGCGCCAATGCATTTCTTATAGGAAGATGTTCATCATCGTCAGCATTTCAGCCTATCACTTTTCCACTGCTGAACATAGGCCTCCCCCATAGATTACGACAACAGTATGTAGCTCTCATTTTAGGGGGATTTTGCCATAATTGTCACGCTTGGCAGGCGGGTTGGCAACCGCAGTTTATTTATTCAGAAGTTCTCGGAAGATGCTGCTGCCCATCTCCTGGCTTTTATTTTCCCGACTTTTACTACACCCACAGGATGACATGAGGTGGTAGATTCTCTTAAGCTACCACCACACGTAAATTGGAAGATTTATATGTATATTTATAAAAACAAAATAAAAATTTTTTCTTCTTTTATAAGGTTTTTAATAATCGTCTGCCGGACATAGGCTTTTTCCAAGAAGGCAGGAATTGCTGTAAACATGACACTTGGCAGGCAGATTATTGATGGTGGTAATAAACGCTCCGCACCTTAGATGCTGCTGTCCGACACCGGTCTGTGTATTTTTGTTTATAAACTTTTAAAATCTTTGAAAACGGGTTGAGTTTTGTAGTAAAATTATTTGAAGTATATTTTACTTCAATACAATGTGACTAATGGCAAAATTAATTTTGTTAATGGTAATCATTGCAGGTGGGCGGCTGTTGCTGCAATATATCGTTGAAATTAAACCTTTTCCAAAAATTGTGACAAAGCGCGATCGTATGCTATTAGCATCCATGGATATGCAGCAAACAACAACAACAACAAAACACATTCTTAAATAAAGGATTCAACCGTTTTATTCTGTCTTAATAAGCATTGTTTCATCTCGTATTAATATTTTATAATTTAAATTAGCGGCATCTAATTTCAATCAATAATTGTTGTTGAAAACGATGTGGTGGATGTGCAGACATTTTCTAATCTGATATTATGAGTAACATTCAATGCAATGGAATTATATCAAGTTTCTTTTCAGTAAATACTTTATCTTCCCAGACAAAGATGAATGAAACATTCATTTATATGTCGTCCTAAATATCACATGGACTTTGTTTTTGACTTTACATTTTGAACTAAGATATTAAAAAATATTGTTACATTTTAGTAGTACGAGACAAATATTTCCGTTAAAAATATTTTCCAAACTGAATAAGTAGATTAAAAGCCACTTCATAGTTATTGTCATTATCGTATGCCATCATGTTTATGAAGGTACAATCATTTTATATTTATTACAATCTTTATTTTAAAGATAATTACGAAAAGTTAGGTTACATTGTATAAAAGCTTAGAAAACATATTATAGACTTCGAAGTATATTAAGATAACGCAATATGCGAGTAGGAGCCACAAAAGTTATCGTATCGTTCAATGCAGACCAAAAGCTTTTCCTTAAGATGACCATTTTACCCTTTTCACTTACCTTTCTACAAAAAAATACCATAATTTTCACATCTCACAGTGAAGAAGATTAACGTTAGTATAAATGTTTTTGAAATTCCTTTTTGACCGTTATTGCACGTTCATGCATTTCAGGCTTTTAAAATAATTACTACAAATCAGATACATTTCACGTGATAGCTCAGGGGCCGGGCGCTCGCCTTAAATTTCATAGTACGCGAATGGATTGAGTTCAATCACCGCCGGTGCAAGCACCACTAAAACTGTTCTTATATGTTAAGTACTGATTTGCCACATACTCAACGGTGAAGGAAAATATCGTGAGACAGAAACGTGCATGCCTGAGGAAGAAGCAGCGTGGCGGACTCTTCTGGGCTCTAAAACCCTCTCAAAAAGGAGAGGAGGCCTGTGCTCTGCAATGGAATATATAAAAAGTTTTAAAAATATGTATAAAAAGGATGTGATCTTAAAAAGTATTTAGAGAATAAGTATTTTGTAAATAGTACTTCAAATACTATTTCAAAATAAACTGTATTTGATATCTCAAATACATTACTTAAATTTATCTTGTATTCTAGATCCAGATACTTTTTATAAGGTATTTAGTACATTTCTGCCCGTGATATTAAGTTTTATTGTACGCGAATGCCCTGAGTTCTCGCAACTTCCTAACGGTGATCAAACGGTGGTCACGTGGTCATCAAAATACACATTTGATATGGTAGCGCCACATTGTAGACTGCTGCTGCGATTGCCAACCCGCCGGCCAAGCGTGGCAACTATAGCGAAATCCCCCTTAAAATTAGAGCTACAAACTTACATGTTTTGTGGCGATCTATGGGGGAAGCAACTAGTGATAGGCTGAAATGATGATGATGGAATGCATTTTAATATTTCAATAAAATTATGAATAGTTTAAGGATAAGTGTTTTTTTAACGAATCATTTATAAATATTCAGCCATAACGAAAACAAGTTATGCCAATAACCTTGTACATATTAAAATCGAGCCCGCCATTCGACTTTAGTCATGGACCAATTCCCAGCAAGCTTTAAAGGATAGTTTTGTACAAAATGATGAGACGAGTAAAACGTTCACCTGATAGTAAGTGCAACGTCTGCCCATAACAACTGTTTTATCACCCAGAACACTTCGGAATGGCACCACACTGCGCCCGTCATCTTGTGACATCAGTTCTTAAGTCTCATATGCCCAGTGATTATACCAGCTCTGAGTACCCTTCAGACCGAAGCACAGTAACGTTAGCACACTACTGCTTCGTGGCAGAATAAGTGGCCCTGAGGTGGTACGAGTACCTACCTAGATGGATTCCTGCATAGGAATCATACCACCAGTAATATTAGTAGTTAGAGTGGTTAACACGAATATTAGTAATGCTGATAGCATTGCTAGTATTCTTTAAAAAAAGCCATTCCCAAGTGTAATTGTTAGACGTAGGATGCACGTTAACTTCGTAATTACCCCTTTATAATTTTTTTGCTAACATTTTGCAAATTTCGGTACTGTAAAATTTCTTTAAAATTTATAGTTTGTGGACCAGATGCACTTCCAGGAATTGGTCGTACGAGGAAAAGATAAATCGCCATATAAATCCCTCATGTGTCTAACTGACGGTGAGGTGGTTTCAGACGAACGGTGTAACAAAAGTAACAAAAGTTATTCAATCAGCCCTCCGCGTGAAATCTGCAAGTTTATTCTGAAATTTACTCATAAATATTATCAGTGAATTCCTATCTATTGAAGTTAATATAGTTAACACCAAATTTATATTATTGCCCATATAAATACTTTTTTTTATTAAAATTAATTTTTCGAACGTTTCTCATTCAGATCACATTTATTTTTATGATGAAACCAATTACGTTCGCTATATAAATGTGTATACCGCGTTGTTTCAGTTTCAAAGCTAAGCCGTTTCTTAATTGTCATTAAGACATAAGAACGTGGTTTTAGTCACAGAGGACGTCAGTTTTCTTATTCAGTATTAAGCTCAGCACTACACTACATGCGACGAATAATTTTCAAAACCTACAAATCCTAAAGCGACAGGATAGTAATTGTACTACGACTGCCATGCCGTCAATTAACACAAAGCAGCTTCAATTTTGTCTAATGTTAAAAAATTCCAAGTTTTCTTAAATGCTACTCTTTACAAAGTGAAGTATGGAAATCTTAGACACTTATAGTATTTCACACACCTTTTCATGGATCGTATTTTCTTAAATCCAGTTTTTGCATTTTGCCAATGTTTTAGAATAACTTATCATTTTTTCATCTTATTAATTTTTCTAGTTTTGAGTTGTTCAAATAATCAACTTCACAGCGCTCATCTAATTAACAGAGAAAGTTACTCGCGAACGTAGAAATTAAATCCCAACGAAAACGCGAAAATAGCACCAGTAAATTCACATGCATGTTCTGAGACTTTAAATATGATAACGAGTTAGAATTGCATGCATATTTAGAGAGTAGTTAAATATTCAAATGAATGGCATGTTGAATAAAGCTTAAATCATTTAAGAACTTACGAGTACAATATACATGAAAAGAAGAATATATACTTAAAGTCAAATGTAAACAATTCCAAAGTGATTTCAATTTGAATTTCTTCAGAATAAATTTCGCTGTTAATTCTTAACACTGAAAGTCTGGGATAATATTTAAACAGAAATGCTGTTGTAGTATATTGTTCAAATACTCATGTTAGACAGCATTCCACAAACACCGCAAGACATGACATTCCACTACAAACTGCATAACTACTAGTATAAGCTTGTATTTGTATGTTAAGTTCGCTTTTGTAGTTCAGTATAAATATGCTTAATAAATATGGTATTTTCAACTATAATTACGATATGGCAGAACGAAATAATTATTAGAGTTCCATAATCCAAAGTTATAATTGAAAGCCATAACAATAATCCTGATCTACTAAAGTTTTGCAAGACAAACATTTTCTTTTTGCAGGTTGTTATATAGAAACTCATACTAACAAAGTAAAAATAACTCCCTCCCAGAAGTTTTTAATATTTTATTGTTTTAATCGCGAATCATGATATAATTTGTAACGTTAGCCAAGTACAACAAAAATTATAGCATTATTTTACTTATTCCTCATTATTAAAAAAATAGACAATTATATGGCTCAGTGGTCAGCATACTTGTCTGGGTTGTGACTCCTTCCTCCGAATCCCAGCCGAAGCCAGTATGTTTGCATACATACAATCACTCTTTCTTCCCACATAAGGGGTAGGACAGAGGCCACGCACGTATGCCACGAAGCCATTTGTAATAAACAAATTGTTGATTTTAGGATCTGGTTGTATTATGATTGTCCCGTATCTTTGATACTACATCTGTCCCTTTCTTCGATTTTTCATTTCCGTATGAACATTATATCTGGTACGGTAAGGTGAAGACGAATGGGTGGTGCACTAATGCTTATAGCACTTTTTTTTATAGAATAAAGCAAAAACTTCATCTAATTGTAAGTGCAATGTCTGCCCATAACAAATGCTACGTCACCCAGAACATTTCTGAGTAACACTGCACTGCGCCCGTTACCATGAGACATCAGTTCTTAAGTCTCAGGGGACACAGCATTTGTTATGGGCGGACGTTGTACTTACCATCAGGTGAACATTTTGCTTGTCTTGTTACTTTCTCCTATAAAAAAGAACATTTTGCTCATCTCGTCACTTTCTCCTCTGTAAAAAAAAACTATATTTCCGTATTTATAGAAAAAATATCAACTTAAATTAAAGTTTGGTCAACCCCTGTCAAATTGTTTATTTTTTATTTGCGTATAATATGGAACACAGTCACAAAACCTCGTACTAATTGGACCTTGAATGTTATTTCAATAAAATAAAATGACATAAGCTTTAATATTTTTACGTTATATATCCCATCGATCTTCTTCTTCTTTTTTCATCCTTGCAATAAGATACCAAATCGTGCCATTTTTACCTACGTCAAGTAATAATTACAACAAGGACTTCGTTTCGATCGATAGTAAAATAGCAGTTGACTTTTATTGAAGATTTGTTGGACTGATGAAGACAGAGATAATAAACTATCAATATTAAACATCAAAATTAAAATATACACAGAAATTACAAAATTCAATAAAAACACCATCATCACTTTTCGAGTTGGCGCCAAAAGTCGATGATAATGTTTGGTCTAAGGTATTTGGTGTGATGTAATGAGAGTATAAAAATGATAATCTTATGGACTGAGTGTTAATGAGAGAAAGATAGAGAAGTGAGAAAAAGAGTGAAAGCTGGAGTTGGACCTGGAACGACAGGGCTTGCAAGTGTAACGACGATTATTACTTCTCAACTTAAATAATGACTGTTTATTTTTTAAAAGATTTGATTAAAGAAGCATTTTCAAAACGATTTATTTCCTTCCTATTACTTCATATTTATATTGTGGCATAATTATATATAAAAGAAAAGTAAGCTCTAGGTTACGCAATACGATGCTCATAGATATATAGCTTATATGTTTTCTGGTTTGTGCACAACAAGAAGTGCTCGCTTACTGGGAAAAGGCATCTAATGCATGTCTGATCTTCACAATTTCTTCAAGTCTACATGTGATTGTGATCAAACAAAATAATATTGGTAATTATACAAAATCTGTATTAGTGCCGGAATATGTATACCATGTAATCTAGTAGTCAGAGTACCTTATTTCTACGCCATGGATCCTGGGTTCGAATTCCAACCGGTGCACAAAGATTTGTTCAAAACAGAAATTGTTGGTTTTGAGTTTGGTTGTATTGTGATTGATCCCGTGCCTCTAACATTGCATACTATGCTACCGCCAATCTTATATGGAGATATTGTAAGGATGTGTTAGTAATAACTTTTATGCGCAATGAGTGCGATTTTTTTAAGCATTAGTAAATGAACAAACCCCAGTAAAAGAACAAAACGCAATTTTTTCCTTAAAATAAGAAATAAGGATAATTCTACCCAACAAAGTATTTTTTTTCTTAATTGCAACTGTTTATTCTATATTGTGACAGCATTTGTTTTAAATGTCTATTATTCAATTCAAAATGGAGAACGTTTAAGTTTTCGCTTTTCTGTAATTTTATAATTGGTTTGGACTAGATTACTAGGGAGTCAGGTAAGACCCATTTTTGATATGACTTTTTAGTCGTAAATTCTAACTATCCTTTGTTTGATTAATTTAAAAAAAACAATCGCAAATACTTCATTTGCGATTGTTTTTTTTAAATTAATCAAACAAAGGATAGTTAGAATTTACGTTCTAAATAAATTTTGATATCATTTAAGTCAGTTTTTTGTAAATTATTAGACGTCCTAGCATTGGAACAAGAAGTCGTTAAAAACCCAATGAATGAACAATCATTAATTGACTGGAGTAGTCATTTTCAAATTTTCACTTAAAAATATATTTTTTTTCTTAAATTACTCCCAAATAATGCTGTAAGTTTCATATTTTGGAAGTAATTTTAAAAATCGATTACAGTTCTTCGGGCTAGTATTGGAACGCCTATGTTTATTGGTTCACAGAATCTAGTGAATGAACTAAGTATTTGTTTCGTGTTCAATTATTAGTTTAAATTATAAATGTATGACCATTAAATGAACACAATAATTTTAATATTATTTAAGTTATCTAAACGCTATATTTTAACTGTTTGCCTTTCGATGGTTTTTTCAATCACTGTTACTTGTACTTAAAATATGGCAACAGAGAAAATTCGAATAATTTTTAAATACGAGTTTCGGTGTAGAACTAGTGCGGCACAAACGACACAACATTAATGCTGCGTTTGGAGTGACCGAAACTAATGAACGATCGTGTTATTGTAGTTTAGTCGCGGTCATAGTTGTATTTCGTTGTGCAAAATGAACCACGACAAAAATTAGCTTACTCAAGTCGATAACGGTGAATTGCGAGTAAGTACGTAAGTAACGTAAGTCTTTAACCACGAAAAACTTGGTTGGAAGCATTAGAAAATGCTTTTAAAGACTTTTTGGAATCCTGTTCCCCAAATTTTTATCGCAAACACATTAATGACCTTTCTATAAGGCAGAAATGTTTAGACAATATGGGTTTGGTAAACTTTGACGAAATAATTTTTTTTTTAAATGTTTGTTTTAGATCATATTTTTATATTTTTTCATTCAAAGCGGCAACGTTATACTTAAACCACGAATATATACCAAATTTGTATAAATTCGTTTTTCTTAAATACATTCATACATACAGTCATCGCGTTCCCACGACAAGCTAGGGATAATGTTGTCCAAGCAAACGGGGCGGGGGGGGCCCCGCATTTTCGGGTAAGGCTAACCTTATTTTTGGGTCACCCATGAGAAGATCGGCATGCTAACTAATAGGCTCGCACCTAGCTATGCCGCCATCGGCACGGCAACCACTTGGCTTTTCAGATAGGAAGGGAAAAGGATAAGGCAAAAAATAGAGTTGAAGTAGGGAATGTAAAAGTTGTTTTGACGTAGATTTTGACGTTCATTTGTTAAAGGAACTATGAGGTGTAGGATACTACTATCTCGGAAGGATCAGGAGCCGACAGCAGCAGCTTGGGAGTCCAGGCTCGCTTACTCAGTATTCTACCATACTTTCTGAACAAGACAGCCAGGTCAAGTACCCTCTGGCCTAATAAATATAGTAAAAAATATTATACATTACATAATAGTCCATATTAGATGATAACTCCAAAATCATGACTAGTTCGAAACTCTTCACCTAGAGAGACTACTGCGTTAGTTTGAACCCAGGAGTTGTATTGAAGACATTAAAAGAAGCATTGTCGATATTCTCGACGTCTTTTAGTTTATATTTATTGACAGCACCTGTTGTGATGGAGGCCTTCACCTTTCTGTCAATGAAGATAACATTCTTTGTCAAAATGTATTGGTATAAATATTAATAATAACCGTGATACCCTCTCAGAAATGACAGGAGGCCTGTGCTCAGCAGTGGGACCTTTAATGGCTGTTACTTTACTTTTTTAACCGTGGCAACGGTCTAATAAAATGTCTTATTATCACAGGAAATCGGCGATAAATTCAAATCAGGGTAAAACTAATATCTTTTTACTTTGTGTAATTATTAGACTTTTTTTTAATTCTTCTCTGTAATTAGAACAGGCTTTGTGCAATCAGTGGGACTTTTATTCAGGCGTTATCCTGACGACACTTACTTTTTCGAGAAACAAAAGCAGGAAGAGTTTAAGAAGCAGGGAGAGAATAAGAAAAAGTTTGAGAAGTCATTTTACGTTTACAGTCGGGAATACTTTTCAAAAAATAAAGAAGAGTCGTACACACACAAAGTGAGTGAGTTTTGTGGAATCCCCTGTAAGAAAGTGTGCAATATCAGTTGATTGTAAAAAAAATAGGTTAACTAGTTCAACTCTTCGATATACGACTTTTAAATGAAAGTAATATTACACGAAAATACGACATTTAAGGAATTTAAATAATAATATTCACTCATGAGCATTCCTTTCTACCGAGACCAAAGATCCTAGAAATATACAACAAGAAGCTTAAATACATACATACAGACACGCCTCTTTCCCATCGGGGTAGGCAGAGACCATATCTTTCCACTTGCTACGATCCTGACACATATCTTTCGCTTCTTCTACTTTCATTAGCGTTTTCATACACGCACGTCTGTTGCGGGTAATTTTAACGTGACATTTCCTCAAAAGTTCTCCGATCTGATTATGATACGTACGCCTAGGTCGACCCTTACCGGCTTTTCCACTCACACTAGCCACATAAATCTGTTTGGTCAATCTTCTTTCATTCATCCTCTCTACGTGTCCAAACCTACAGCTCGGTTGGCGCAGTGGTTAAGCGGTTGACTTCTGCGCCGCGGGTCGCGGGTTCGATTCCCGCACGGGACAACTATTTGTATGACCTACAGATAGTTGTTCCGGGTCTGGGTGTTTGTGCATGTGGAATTTATATATGTAAAACGCCCCCACGACACATGAGAAATCCTACTGTGGGGCATCGTTTTTTTAAAAAAATTAAAAAATTTAATTAATTAAAAATTAAATTAAACCATCTAAGCATCTCTTTCTCTATCTTTCTCACTATATCTTCAACCACACAGCAACGTTCCCTTATCACGATGTTTCTCACTATGTGGATCAAAGTTACTCCAGGTATGATTCTCAAACTTCTCATTTCCACAGCATTAATCTTACTTTCATGCTTCTTTTGCCAGAACCAGCATTCACTACCATACATAAGTGGGGCCCCGAACCCTCCTATGTACAGCCATTCGTACCTTTTTAGGTACGAAGAAGCTTAAAACGAAAATAGAATTCCTTTTTTACAATGACACAAATTATATGAGAATTGCTTAAGCTTAAGTCTTTCTGACCGATTCATAATTCTGTCGGAATTTATCAACGACGCAGGAGATATTACAGTTCCACAAGTGAGGAACTCAGAGGTTAGCTAGGATGCAGTGTCTGAGACAAGCGGACAATCACAACAATCTGGTTTTGTCTCAATTATATTTCGGTTCGAATCCTAGACGGATTTGAGTTGCATTTGCGTCGCAGCACACAAACCACAGACTATTGATTCACACGTTGAGAATCCTAGTAGACAATAATAAGAAATAAATTTATATACAAGTTATAGGAAAAAGAGTTTTAATTGTAATCAATTTAAGTTAGAACATCTGTCGGTAATAGCAAGTTTTAAAAATAATGGTCTGACATTCTTAACTTTTTTGTGTAAGTCAATTAAAGCTTGAATGAAACTCTAAATTTTGCTTTTTATGAGACCTAAAGTGGCAACCATCTATTGTTTTGAAGAGCATACAAAAATCTTCATCTGAATTGGGTTTCACAGTATTTAATATTGCCGTTGAAAACAGAATTATGTAAATTACAGCAATAGCCCCTATAAGTCTTTTCAGAAATTTCTAAATTACGTATCTACATGAAATCTCAACCTTGGTAATTAGCTACTAAATTTTCCTTATTAATTACAAACAAAATTATACTCCCTGCGTATTATGACATACAAAATATGAATTTAATATTACAATAAATTTTTCACTGTTGGTAATATTCCTATGCAGGAATCCGTCTAGCTAGGTACCAGCGCAGGGCATTGACACTGACAATGACACTTAAGAACTGATGTCTCAGGGTGACGAGCGCAGTGTGATCCACACATAGAAATATTCTATTTTTCAATCATTTTCATTAAAAATATATATATAGATATATTAACAATCATAATTTAATTATCATAATTTCAGCCCATCACAAATTTTCTGTTGAACATAAGCTACTCGGATATATTCGTTGATTACGCGTCGTTGTCAAGTTCCTTAAGAATATCATTAATCTATAATGCTATAATTTAAAGTTTCCTAATTACTCTCATTTGCTACGTAATTAATTTAATATACACATTGTTTCCTAAAAACTTGTCTTGTCTTGTACTGAATATCATGTAAATAAAAATTAATTCAACAGTACTATATATTTAATTTAGTTAGCCAACAAATCGATTATAAAACATAATATTTATTTATATACTTACCCGCTGTTAAAAGGTTTTACAGCAAATCAATTGCATTAATTTATAGTGAATTGAAATTTTGGGATTTAATCATTAGAAGATAAGGTTCGTAGTTTCTTAAAAAATTATATAAGAAAATTTATAGTACACACATACATACATATTTTGTATGTATATTTTTCTAAGACTCTACAAGTGGCACAGTATTTTACAAATCTTAATATAGCCTCGGTGGCGCAGTAGGCAGCGCGTAAGTCTCATAATCTTAAGGTCGTGAGTTCGATCCTCACCCGGGGCAATTTTTTTAGTTTACCAGTTACTACAAATATAAGAAGCGATTCAATCGGGAATTGTAAGCGTAACTTTTAAATAAGACGATGATTTGAGTTACAACTTTCTAATTATGTAATTTAATGACAAACTGAAAGTATTTTATCTAAAAGAATCTCAATACTTATATAATTCTTGCAGCTCATAGAAAGTATACTGCTACGATAGGTCTTAATCAAATATTGCCAAAGAAATACTTGTTTTACACTTGGATAGATAGTCGCTCCATCTATTGGGGAGTCATCCTAAACTGCCTTTGCGGGTACGTGCTTGCGACTCGACAACCCTTTTCCTCTAATGGCAATTACTTTTACGAGTTACGTGGTCGGTCCGTTGCTACTCCGTAGTTTACTGAAACTAAAGGCGTTTGCGTGTTCCTAGATCCAGTGTCTCAAATATAGCGACGAAAGGTAATAATAATCGGGAATTTGGTTTTCAAATCAGGACAACTAATCCGTCCGATAAACCATTTTTTTTGTAACAATAGTTACAAAAAAAATGGTTTATCGGACGTCGTTTTTTTAAATGGTATATTACCATTGGTTAGTAAAAATAAAACTTATACAAACTAGATAAATTTAGTGGTTAGTGAAAATTCAAGACATTTCCCCCTTGATCGGGACCTGTTACCAGATCCCTGAAAATCGGGACGTCCCGCGCAAATCGGGACACCTAGCAACGCCAACTACGAATGCTCCTGTGCGGTGGCGGCTCCCAGTGGGTTGGCGGCTTATGAGAGTCTACCATCCCATCTCATCCCGTGGGTGTCGTAAAACAGAATTATGTAACGTTGAAAACAGAATTATGTAAATTACAGCAATAGCCCCTATAAGTCTTTTCAGAAATTTCTAAATTACGTATCTACATGAAATCTCAACCTTGGTAATTAGCTACTAAATTTTCCTTATTAATTACAAACAAAATTATACTCCCTGCGTATTATGACATACAAAATATGAATTTAATATTACAATAAATTTTTCACTGTTGGTAATATTCCTATGCAGGAATCCGTCTAGCTAGGTACCAGCGCAGGGCATTGACACTGACAATGACACTTAAGAACTGATGTCTCAGGGTGACGAGCGCAGTGTGATCCACACATAGAAATATTCTATTTTTCAATCATTTTCATTGAAAATCGGGACGTCCCGCGCAAATCGGGACACCTAGCAACGCTAACTACGAATGCTCCTGTGCGGTGGCGGCTCCCAGTGGGTTGGCGGCTTATGAGAGTCTACCATCCCATCTCATCCCGTGGGTGTCGTAAAAGTCGTCACAGAAAAAATTAAAACCAGGAGATGGGCAGCAGCACCCACAAAAGTTTGTAGCTCTCATTTCAGAGGGATTTTGCTACAGTTGCTATGCTTGGAAGGCGGATTGGGAACCGCAGTTTATTTATTCAGATGTTCCAGGAAGATGCTGCTGGTTTTTTTTTCCACTGTTGTTTTTTACGACACCCCCCGTGGGTGTCGTAAAAAACAAAAGTACCTAAATATATTTCAAAATTCAAAAGCAAGCTAATTTCAAAGATTAAAAAGAATTTGCCCCGGGTGAGGATCGAACTCACGACCTTAAGATTATGAGACTTACGCGCTGCCTACTGCGCCACCGAGGCTACATCACATTGCGTTAAATATTGTTTCAGTTAGAGAATAATTAACTTGGATTTTTTTATTTGTAATATAAATTAATGCAATTACTCTAAAATGTTGCAACAACGGTGACAATATATATATATATATACATATATATATATATATATATATATATATATATATATATATATATATATATATATATATATATATATATATATATATATATATATATATATATATATATATATATATATATATATATATATAACTTATCTCTAGAAAAACCGAATAAAATTTGCGATGGTACGTTTTTATAACTACATAATGGTTATTTCAAAAAAGTTTATATTTGTTATGAAAAAGCTTGTCACGCTTAATTTAATTAATATGGTACCGGTTAATGTCATTGGAGATGGCGAGTGATTGGTAATGCGACTTATTGTTCTTATTGACTAGTGTACTTGGCATTTGGCATTGCATAACCTTAATAAAAACCTAAACTTATTGTATTCGTTTTAGTACTTGGCTCAAATAAAAACTTGTTTAAAAAAAACATTATTTTATTTAGAATTAATTTACAAGATCAAAAGAAACTCCTCATGTATGAATTTATTAAATTGCTGTAATAATAATATCTGATAGTTGTTTAAATTTAAAGAATAAGCAAAATAAATATGATATTTACCCCGACTTCGCACGGAAGTTATTATGTTAGTCTGAATAATGAGCCTCGTAGCGTGATACCTGTAGGAGGTATGTCGACTTAAAGAATTTGGTTAAAACTCATAGGTTGTTATACAGCTGATCGAGGCAATGAACTTATAAACTTAATTGGGCGTTTTCCCATTGAGCTGCCATCGAAAGAAGTCGCAAGTATTAAAGTAAACATGAAGCTTAAGGAAATCGGTTGCGAAATAAATCTGTTAGTATGACGCCGTAGTAGGGTAACATAAATTAAATGGAGCAGCGACTTTCTGAGGTAGGGTCGCGTAAAGTTTTACAAAATAATTTTAAAGTTTTGTATGGACATTTTTAGTATTCAATTTTGACATTACAGTTTTACCGTTTTGTTTATCAGATCAAAGTAGCATGGGTAGGTGCCGGGATGTTATACCAATATTATTAACGTTGTAATGAGGAGTTTGTTGTATTTATGCAAACTGGATGTCTTTTTTGATCAAGTACATTTCTGTTCTCCACATAATAAATATATGAATAATCACAATTTAATAATTATGGCATATATGTATTTTGGATTAACTTTTACATTGTCAAAAGAAGGACATTTCTTTCGCTTTTTTTGCAAGTGTAACTTTAAGATAAAGATCAATCTTGTTGTATTATTATTCAATTGACATGATAATTTTACTTTGATACGTTTTAATTAACAGTTTCAGCATTCGATTTTTAAAACGTTCAAAACCCATATCGGTGTTAGGTTTTTATTATTGTTTTTGGATAACAGATTTTGCAAGATAATAGTTGACACGATTAAAATTTTCAAATACCTGTTGTGGCGTTCTTAATGTAAATATCCCTTAGCGCATTTACATCTATGTACAAGACGTTATAGGATATCTATGCAGGAGTTAACACTCTTGAGTTAAACTTATATTCTATGCAAACTTGCACGTCTAACATCGTTCCCAGTTTACACGAGTCTCAGAGTCTATAGAGGTTGAAATTATGTATTTAGAAATAATTATCTGAATAATTTAGTTTTATATAAAGAAGCTAAAGTACAGTATTAAGTCAGTAATTTACTACTACTATTACTATACTGATTTAATACTGTACTTTACTTGTAGTTTTTTTTTTATTTGTAGTAATTACTTTGAACAAGAAAGTTTGCTGACATCCCATGGGTGTCGTTAACAAATATCGGAAAAGACGACCAACAGTGTTTTTCAGGAGCGAGGTGTGGTTAATGCAATTATAATTTGCTAAGAGCGAACCAAACGCGCAACCAATATCAGCTCTTTTTTGTATCCTATATCCAGCAGTGGACTAATAACTGCTTGACAAAGAAGTAGAAGGAGAATCCTAATTAAGTTTTTCTTTCTACGTAATATCTCAAAATATCGGGAATTTACGTGAATTCCAAAGAACATTCATAGTAGATAGCTCAGATTTTCAATTAAGAAGTATTTACGGGCAAAGCAATGAAAACATATGTTTTCGGTGTATTTACGCGTCTTACGACAATCTTTTGCTCGCGATGCCCTTCCTATTTTGTAACAATCCCCAGAGCAATTTTGTGACAACAGATGGTAGCACTTCCGACTACTTCTGTCTTTAATACGCCAGATCTAAAGCATGATAACGGGCGGCAGTGTCTATAAGCGTGGCGTTTGTTGTTTTTACAATCACCAATTTTTCTACTAATCGGTTCAATTTATGTGTTTTGATCAGGATTGGTTACAGGTTGATAATATATATGATGTTTGCATAATTCACCATTTCAGAATGTAAATTGAGTTATAAAGTTTAAAGAATATTGCAAGACTCAAAATAAATACCTCGTAGAATAGAATAGAATAGAATATTTTTTATTCAATATTTTTACATAATACTTATTGAACGTCATTTTTTTAAACTACACTGGTTCGCAAAGAAATGCCTTGTCCTGGGAAGAACCAGTAAGAAACACAGCGGGATTTTTTTTCAGTCATTTTAAATATACAATTACAGCAGTTTTATAAAGATGTAGAAATAGCTTAGCAGCGATCACCTCATTCCCAGGGGTTATCATCATCCATGTATTCCTGAATATTATAATAACCATTCTTAAAAAGTCTTTGTTTAACAAATAGTTTGAACTTTTTTATTGAAAGACTGTGCACTTTCTGGCATTTTGTTGTAAAATCGAATACATTGCCCCATGAAAGAGTTACTGACTCTGTGAAGTCGGGTAAATGGCATAATTAATTTGTGCCTGTTCCTGGTATTCACATTATAAACATTACTTTTTTTATTAAATTGATTAATATTCTTATGTACAGTTGGTATATAGTGTACTTTTCATAATATGTTTTAATATAATACTTTATTAAGATGTTCTTATTTTAATGTAAGTATTTTTCGATGGATATTAATGAAGAAATTTTGGGAAATAAATACAAAGGTTTACTTGGATGTAGAAAAGTATTTATGAAATTTCTGGAATGGCCATTAGTTAGCGCCTGCTGCCAAAATAATTATGTTTTTCAAACGACTGTATTAAACAACGTGGCAAGCAATTAACTCCAAGGTTTTTGTGTTTCGTTCATAATTAAATATGGTTGGCGCTGTAAAATCTAATACTCGTAAAACTCAGCTTTGCGTTTCATTAAAACTGGTTTTGATTTGTGTGCTGCCAGTGACATATTCGTATGTAAGTCAAGTATTCTGTAATTGAGCTACACAAAATATACTCTTACTATAATTTTATAATACTGTTGTCTTTTTTATTCACTTTCTCTAGACAAGACGATGTCTTTTACTGCCAACGTGGTAACCCACTACTTCAATTCAAGTAATAATAACAGTGGTTCTGGCACCGTATATCAAAGCCAGATTCGTAGCGTACAATGAAACTGGGCGCCTGATCTCTGAGCTACCACGACACAAGTAATTTGTCAGACCTTAAAACGGCAGACTTATAACAGATTAGCTCATGCGTGTATTTAGGTTTTTTAAATATCCCATGGGAACTATTATATTTTCTGGAATGAAAATTTCTATGTCCGTCTCCATGATGCAAGCTTACACAGTACATGCTGAGCCAACCCTTTTTCGACACAGAACAATTTTGTTTTACGTTATTTTGTTTTGTTTTTTAATTTTTTTCATATTCAACTGTATTATGTTCTTGTGCCGAATAAATGTTTTGTCTATTCTATTGTATTCTATCTGTGTGCCAAATTTCGTCAAGATTGGTTCAACGGTTGAGCCGTGAAAAGGAATAACGCATTTATAATATTATGCGTTATATGTATAAAGTATGGCACCGTTTAGTGCGCAGCGAGTGCTAGGCGATCGTGAATACGTTTGGCACGCATGGTAAATATGAGAAATTGGCAAATCTCCCTAATTTATGAGAGGACTGTTATCTACTGGACTGCGTAGAGACTGCTTGCTAATACATTAATGACGAAATGTTTAAAAAAAACCCGACATCAGACATTAAACAAATTCAAATTCTAACTTTATTGTTCTTATTGAGCTTAAACCGCGGACGGGTCTTGCTTTTCCAGATTTTTCATTTTAATTACATCGTTTAACAAAACCACTGATGAACGTAGGCCTTCCTTTAAATATTTAATTCCTTACAATTCTAATAATAATAACATTGCCTCCCAAACTAAGCCGTGCTTGCGTCTGAGGAACCGGAGTTGTGACATTACATTGAATTACATCGACAAGGTCTCTACGTTGAAATGTGAGTACTCATATATATTCGTACAAGTGTGTTAGGGGGAGTCGGGTGTATATTATACATACGGTTATTCCGGCGGGGCTTGGCCCTTAGCGCTTAAGCCAGGCCGGCTAGCCAGTGTTGTGAGTTAGTGACTCTATTTGGCCGATAATGGCCTCAAATTACCTCAGCTATCCAAAGCACCGCACGTTGTAACGTGCGGCGAGCGCAACTATTGTGAGGGGCCAAGCCCCGGACAGATTCCCCTGCGCCCCTGAGGGGTGCGAGTGACAAGATCGATCGATATTATATAAACGAATTTAATGTTTTTATTGTCATTAAAAGAGAGGGACAGCCGGGCACCATTTTTTACTACCTCTTCAGCGTTTATCATTATAGTTTCTCGTTATATTCACTAAAAAGTAGTGAAGTAGAGAGGCAACATTGTATTTTGTATAACTGCCGTATATAAAGTGAGATAGTTACATCGCAGCTTCTAGACCAATAACTTCACAGTTGAAAGTCTCATTTGTGCTCCGAGAGTAGGTTATGAATGTACGTGAATGTATGTATGTACGAGTACGTGTTCAAAAAATATCACTAACAGCAATGTACTTCAGTAATTATAATATTATGAAATGTGTAAGAAACGGTTTAGCAATTATTAGTCCAACTGAAAACGTCACACATTCTTACGTATGTATGTGCGTCGTGAGAAATAAAGGATCAATAATATTTATTTTCAGTGAAGAGTTATCAGTTTATGATCAATGTCTTTCATCCTATGTAATCATTATTATAACAATGTTTACATAGTATTAACATTATATTCACAAAAAAGTTAATATATATGGGCCTATAAATGTTCCACTGCGGAGCCATTTCTCATTTTCTGAAAGGGGTTATTGAAGCCTAAAATGTAAAAGTATCCGCCACGTTGCTCCAGTGCGGTTTGCTGGAGTACAAATGTTGTCAACATAATGAAAATGCAGGTTTCTTAACGATTTCATCATTCACCGCCGAGCTGTACATAGTAAATCAGCACTTAAAGTTTCTATGAACTGTTTTAGTTGTGCCGGTGCCGGGGATCGATTTCAGGTAATTCGCGTACTATGGAATGGAATTGAAACTGAAAGAAGGCGAGTGCGACCCCAGAGCCTCCACGACTCTTTGACAATATAATTTCTAGAGCACTTCCATGGTAGTTGATATATTTTTTGTTATCGCCAATTAATGTTACAAAAATGCTTTTATAATTAAAAAAAAATTAACAAGCGCTAGGACTAACTCGCGTGGAGATTGTTTACATTACTATAAATGTTGAAATGTATTGTAGTTAACTAATTAGTTAATTTGTGTAACACTAATATAACATTTCCGTAGTAGTTCCGAAAAGGAGGGAGGGGGGGGGGGGGAGAGGAATTTTTAATTTATCGTCTTAAATAACTTAAAACCAACTTATTTTAAAAATATATTTTTGAGGCTATCACAAAAAGCACTTGATATGTCACACGGTAAAGTTTAGATTTTGATAAAGTATGTGTAACAAAACTTAATGGGTCGAGTAGATTCAGAGTAAAAGGACTGTGACAGACGGACAGTCAGACACACAAGTGATCCTATAAGACTACTCCTGAACATAGGCTCGCACCTATAGATTGCCGCAAAGCAGGGTACTGAGCACTGAACTTGCATCCATCGACTTGAACTTGACTTGAAAACCGTGCAGGGCGTCGCTTCATCTAATGGGGCTCGCCCTACATTACATTCGCCGGTACGAGGTTGGTTACCCCAATTGCCACTATTTATAACAATTGCCACTTCAGCTTACTAGGATATCATCGTTTCAAATTCTATCTCGCAGAGAAACACGGAGCCTAGCCTACAACATTACGCCTAATGATTATATTTTTAGACTGATGATTACTATGACTAAAATATATATTTTATTATCATAGGTATTAAGCAATTTCGAATGTACGGGGATTAAAATTATCACAACATGAAAATTAACTGAAAGTAGTTTAAATGTCCTCCTTGTTACATCGTATAGCGTTTCGGAACAGTTTAAATGCTAAACAAATAAAACATGTAATAAGTTCTTAATTGGCTTTTGTTTACTAGGTACAACGTTGTTGGAACATTTATCTTGTAGATGTAATTTTAAGCCAGCTCCCAGAATGTTTTCAAGGCAGCCGCCTGAATTCTGATGCTTATAAATTATTCCGTTGCTACAATTAACTCCTTGTTTTCTTCAGCGTCGTTACGTTAGGCGTAAAATGTATTTGCTATGTTTGTCTACTTGTATTTATACATAATATGTGTTATCTGATATATTTGCGATTAATGCTTATCAATAAATTATTTTCTGTGTAGTTGTTTGGGGTGTGTTGTGTAAGCGATTATTTTACATGAGCTAGGCTACGATGAATAAAGTATTAACAGGTTTTGTTGATTCTACCGTCTCGTTTAAAAAGTATGATGAATGTACAGTAAAAATTTGTGTGAAGGCGTCTTAAAAAGTCAGCAACCTCATTTCATCCCGTGAGTGTACCTATTTAAGTTAACCCTATTTGGATTCGACTGATGGAAATTCCTGGAATATGTCATTGTTTCCGAATGACGGCAGAGAAACCATCTCAAAAAATGTCAATATATATATAATTTCGGTGATGTAATTGCTGTTAGCCTTTTTTGGCTTTTACAGCTTCATCGGATACTGTGCTCACGAGCCGCGTGCTAGATTTGGTTTGACCCAAACATAAATACATAAATAAACTCCTACAATAACCTCGAAGTTCGGACTGTCACATTCGCTGCGTGCTTGCGAGATTTAGAATATCTCAATATGATTTTAAGTCGTCTAATGACCGTCCGAGGGAGGCTGCGGGTCTACATTCGGACTGTCGACTTGTGTGTCGGTAACTCTGAGCGGTGAGAACCGCCCTGGAACACAGGTGTATCGTGTGTACGCGGTCTGATTGCGGCCCTGGAACACAGGTGATTCGTGGTGCGTGTTATATTAAAGCTATTAACTGTGTGTACAGTGTAGCCTGGATCGCGACTGACCGTATCGTGGTCAGGGAGTGCTGAGACGTCCGTGTCGTCTAGCACATTTAAAAAAAATGTCAAAGAGAAAATACACAGACCGGTGACAAGCAGCAAATTTAGATTGAAACGTGTACGTAGTAGTTCCTTAATTTTTTGTTAATTTTTTTTAATTTTATAAAAAAAACTCGATATAGTTTCTCCTGTTACGTGAGTACATTTTACGGTAATACAATTCTGAACAAAACAACCATATCCGAAAACCAACGATTTCTGTTTTCACATAGGTTGGCTCCAGCTCGCATTCGAACTCAGGACTCATAATCTACACTGCCAATCTGGTGTTCTGATCACTCCCAAGTGCCACGTGTGACCACACGGTCAACTTAGGAGTGACCTATGTCCAGCAGTGGACTGTCAATAATTGGCTGATATTAAATATTTTTATAACTACACGATTATCATGCTACGTTAGCGTGATATATAAAGGGTCAGCTATCAAAACTAACTTATATTTTCAAAGTTTTCAGTAAATTAGGAAATACTTAAAGATATGTAATACTGCTTTTTAATGTATGTACTTTTTTGTATGTGTAATTAATAATGTTTGGATTAAGATTGAACGATTTGACTGTCAAATGCTTCCTATACGCCGATGATCAGGTTATATTAGCATCATCGGAGGAGGAGTTGCAGGCGATGGTTAATATTATGCACGGTGCTCTACAAAGCAAAGGAATGAAAATTAATGTAGATAAGACGAAAGTAATGGTTTTTGAAAGAGAAGAAAGTATGTCGGATTGCAAAGTTCTGATTGAAGGAGAAAGAGTGGAACAAGTGAAAGAGTTTGTGTACCTGGGTTCTAAATTTACGAGAGACGGAAAGTATGACTGTGATATTGAGAGAAGAGTATTAGCAGGAAATCAAGTGAATGGGGCTCTGCATAACTTTATGTGTAGCCAGAACGTATCTAAAAAGGCACGACTGGCTGTACATAGGGGAGTTCTGGTCCCCACACTTATGTATGGTAGTGAATGCTGGGTCTGGCAGAAGAAGCATGAAAGTAGGATTAACGCTGTGGAAATGAGAAGTTTGAGAAGTATAGCTGGAGTAACTCTGATTGACAAAGTGAGAAACAGCGAGATAAGGGAACGTTGCGGTGTGGTTGAAGATGTAGTGAAAAATATAGAGAAAGGCATGCTTAGATGGTTTGGACACGTAGAGAGGATGAATGAAAGGAGATTGACGAAACAGATTTATGAGGCAAGTGTGAATGGAAAAGCCGGTAAGGGTCGACCTAGGCGTACGTATCACATCACAATCAGATCGGTGAACTGTTGAAGGAAAGGTCACGTTAGAAGTACCCGCAACCGACGAGCGTGTGTGAAAACGCTAATGAAAGTAGAAGAAGCTAAAGATGTGTGTCAGGATCGTAGCAAGTAGAAAGATGTGGTCTCTGCCTACCCCTATGGGAAAGAGGCGTGACTGTATGTATGTATGTAATTAATAAACAAAAAAATTGTAATCAGTTCTTTGCATCTGAACTATAATTATCGTATTGCATAAATTTGAGTTAATCAGGAACGTATTTTGCCAATATAGCTAAAAGCTTTTTATACAGAAAAAAAATGCGAGGCGATGGATTATCTTTACCTGTGGTAGGATTCCTATGCAGGAATCCTTCTAGGTAGGTACCACCCCATGGCCAGTTATTCTGACTCTGTACCTGCATGTCTAAACAATAAACATATTTCGGCTTCATATGAAGTCCGCCAACCCCCATTGAAGCAGCGTGGCGGATTCTTCTCGGCTCCAAAATCCACTCAGAAAGGAGAGGAGGCTTGTGCTCAGCAGCGAGACATTTATAGGCTGTTATTTTCTTTTTTTCTTTGTATGAGTTCGTCTATACTTCTTTATAAGGTTCTAAATCAAGTATTTTTACTCCATTTCACTTAATTGTGAAGACTGAGTTTTTTAAATTTTACAAAAATCCTCATTTATATCAGTATTCTGAACATACATTTGTTCATACTTAAAAAAAAAACACATAACATCACAACCTAAATCAACGGTCATTGTATATTTTTTTAACGCACTACACATCAGTGGCATCACTCGTCGTTATCGTTGATACTTGTAGGACTTTGTTTAATCTAAAAGAAACGGGATTTTTTTTAAGTCTTATTAATATATTCTTTGAATAATGTTAAGAAAGTAGCATAGCGGTCAGAAAAAAAACCTATGAGACAGTAAAGACTAATGACGAGTGGTCGCATATTTATATGTCTATCTACTTACTCTGTACTTTTGGATATCAGGAAAATCTTTACGAAATCAGTGTGGTTTGAACGAAGTTAGAATATTGAGTTACTGCTTCTGTAACAACTATTGGATAAACTTTCTAAAAGTTAACCATGAAGTTGAAACCGTAAATACGTACCCAGTATATTTTAAGACTAATCCAGTTTTTTTTCATTTATTACATTTTGTGGTATAAATACTAAATGTATTTAGTAATAACAGCTTTATTATAAAAATCCACTTAAAAAGAAAACGCGGACGTGGTTACACAGCCCACGAAATTAAATCTCTTAACAAACGACTTTCTTACATTTTACGATATTGGGACGACGCCGAAAGCAAGTCACATATCGCGCGATTATATAATATGACATGATATGTATAGCTTATGGAAAATACGGAAATAAATACATTTATTCATTGCTTATAAGGTGGCTCTACAGCTGTGGTACCTTGCAGATAATTCTAATTCCAACTTTTTTCCCTTTTCCTTGCAGATAATCCTAATTCTAACTCTTAGGTTTTATACTAGATTTTAAGTATGAAAATATTTTAAATGTACTTAAATTTCTGTATCTTTTTTAATATACTTCGAGAATATAACGTGAGGGTGCCATAGCGGTTCAGTAGTAAAGACTATGGATGTAACTACCTATATATATTTAAGAACTGTTATAACATAATGTTGAATATCAAAACAGAATATTCTGTTCTGCTACGATCAAAAAGTTTGAGTCTTTGTCTCTTGATCAAGGGTTTGGTTTATCAAAGGACAAAAGCTTAAATCCTAAATACTTGAGCACTTTTATTTTAATTCACTACGAATATCCTGTGAAATTGTCTTACGATAATTGTGCAATAGCCTTAACAAATTAATTAATTTCATTTGAATAGGATTGAAATTAAATATTTGGTGGAGGGCTAAATAACGCAGTAAAGTTAGTATATATCAGAACCTATGTAAGTAGCCGCATTCGCATTAGAAAGAACATTAGTTTACTAATGTATAGACTCAAGCTACAGACCTAAATATTGTTGCAGAATTATCTGCTTCCGAACAATTTATTCGAATAATTTATATTTGCCATTGTCGTCATTATTAATGACTAGCTGTGCCCGTTTTACCCGTGTGAATACATGACTGCGCCGTACGGCGGCTGACCAGAGTATTTACAATTCCTCTCTTTTCGGTAATGTACGGTTCGCGGAGTGTGTCTCCGCAAATCTTAGCATAAAATACTATAGCTTAAAACTTTTCTCAGTAAATACGATATCTAAAGTAAAAAAAAAAAATCGGATTAGTATTTCCTTATATTACTACGTTCCAACATACAAACTCTCCAGGTTTGTTATAGTTGTAACGTAAAGACGTAAAACTTACACTTATTAGAATATTAAGACAAATATTTACACTGTCCTAAGCTAAAATAATCCTTATCAAAAATTAAAGCAGCGCGCGTAACACGTTCATCTGCTAGCTCCTAATTTCTATAGTTTTTTTCAGATTTTTCGCAGGAACCCTAAATAATGCCGAAATAAAAAGTAGGTTAGATTACTCTCTGAAAAGTTCTCTACCTGCTAAATTAAATCCCATCAAATTCGATTCAGCCATTTCGGAAATTAGCCCGGACAAAAAGACAGACAGGTATACAGACTAAATTTTTAAAAACGCGTGTTTGTGTTTCGGTATCCTGCAAAGAAGGCTTTATTGCGAAATCACATACAGACACTTCTATTTTATTTATTACTTACTATAAATGATTATTAATTGTTACAAAAGTATAAAAAAAATATTAAGTCTCCCAATTCAAAGATATATATTTTTTTAAATTATATTTGAAACTACTTTGTATAAATAATATTCTTTGTGAGAAAAATTATTAATTATTTTTTCATTTACTGTTTCAGGTATTAGTTTAATACTAAAGAAACTTATTTTATTTTATTTTATTACCTTTTCTTAGATTAGATTTAATTGCTAAGTGCATTCACTTATCGCTACCATAGAACTAATTCGTAGACTTCAAATACTAATAATTTTAAAAAAATTAGCCTCTTTTAATAAAACAAAGACTAAACGTTCCTCCAAGATATTCTTTAAAGTTTTTTGAGTTTTTTTGAGCCTTTTGAATAAATTTAGTGTTTTAGACGTGATGCGTTCACAAACAAACAGACAGACAGACAGACAAATTTAAAAATGATAGAAATATAATAAGTTACTTAGTTTTTCCCACTCCCCGCAATTATTTATTTCGCAAAAGTTTCAAATAACCGACATACGAAATTTACATTTTTATATGTATAAGAATATGAATATTTTTTTAATCAATTTGAAAGACTTTAATAAATATTATTTTTGATAAGTGAGCACAAATGAAATTTGTGAATTGGATCTGTGAAACGGTTGGGCTCTATCAAACCTGTGTTTCTCTTTGCGTGTGCATGTACGCAAAACAAAATAGTTTTTTAAATCGAAAATGTGGATCGCCGAGACACAGGCCGATAGGTGTCCGGCAGAGGAGAATAGCACTTACCTCTTTCCTACCGAGGTGTCGTAATATTTGTGACGTAGTTATTGTACGGACAGCCTTTATTCGTTCAGAATAATACCATAATATGCAATGCTGACACTATATTGCTCGTGGGAACGCACTGAGGGAGTCAGAATTTTTTGAATCCTACCAAAATGGCGGTAACGTGGTTCGCTACCCGTCACGTCTCGTTTTCCGTGAGGGCCAAAAGTGGGCTACGTGAGTAGCCTCTACCTATACCTTATATGGGAAAAATTCGTGACTGTGCGGTAATCTTCTTTTCTGCATTAGCGTTCTAGTTTAGAACATTGGAAGGTGGATTTCTTTCGCCACTGGTACTGAATCAGCAAACATCCGCTGCGTAGAACCAGACACTATCTCTAAACGCCTCCTAATCCGCAGCCCGAACCCTCGGGAACTGGTTTCGGAAATGGAGGATCGAGGTCAACCCCACCAAAAGTGCAGCCATGTACTTCTCGCGGCGCATAACGCCACATCTCCCTACCGTAGAGTTATTCGATCATCCAATCCCCTGGGAAAAGACATTCAAATACTTAGGCGTCCTATTACACTCGAGACTCATCCGATATTAAATAAAGATAGTATTATGTCCCTACGTAATAAAATGATTATATACAAAGCCTGTATTCGGCCAATTATGCCATATGCAAGCCTCGTATTTGCGCTTGCCTCCCTTTGTGAAATTCAGCGATTTCAGGTACTACAAAATCGAATATACAAAATTGAAATATACAGCAGTTCGTGCGTAATGATAATCTCCATATCGATTTAGGGATTCCTACCATACCCAAAATCAAAAGTTGGCCTCTCGCCGATATTTCGACTCTGCCGCCATGCATCCCAATCCACTGGTTTTAAGTGCCGCCACATGCAACCCAAGTAGTTAAGTAATATAAGTCACGTTTAATAGCATTGCTAGTATTAAAAAAATCGGGATATTCGTATTAAATTTCATAGTACGCGAGAGCAGCAGGGGCGGACTCTCCACAATTTTTTTTTTTTTAAGCAAGGTTGCCTGTGACGTGTTTTGGAACAGCCGCAGGCGAATCCATAAATGGTCAATACGATTGTTTTATGATTTTCTTTGGGCTATGATATGATATCAAGAAGACATTATTAGATAAAGTGTATTATAAAATAGATCATTATAAGCAGGACAAAGATGTGTGGAAATAACTCATACTGTGTACTTGTAAATGGGCCCTGGCTACTAAATTGTAATGTAAAATGTAATTATTTTTTGTAATCAATAAATGACATTTTGTAATATGGCACTGAAAAAAGAAAGACCCCAGAAGGTCATTTTTTGAACCGGTGTAGATTTTGACGTTCATAAGAGCTTTCATCATCATCATCATTTCAGCCTATCACTAATCCACTGCTGAACATAAGCCTCCCCCATAGATTGCTACAATAGTTTGTAGCTCTCATTTTGGGGGGAATTTTGCCATAGTTTCCTCGCTTGGCAGGCGGGTTGGCAACCGCAGTTCATTTATTCTGATGTTCCAGCAAGATGCTGCTGCCCATCTTCCGGTTCAGATTTTCCCTCTGTCGACTTTTACGACACCCACGGGATGAGACACGGCGACCATAAGAGCTTTAAACAAGCTTAAATTGAAAAAAGAAATTTTTACTTTGACTTTAATATAAACACTATCGAAAATATTGGAGAACTCGGAATGCCAGTCAGTGATCACAAAAACTGTGTAGAAAACTGGTGCGCACATAAGAATTTCTTTTAAGCTCCTTAAAGAAATTCTAATGTGTTTACTTAGACGACCGCGTGATACGCCGGTCAGAGTGTCATAGTGATCAAAGTACCTGACTGAGTAGCCGGGGATTAAAATTGTGATCTTTCAGGTTGTGCTGTGTATGTGAAATTTAGGTTTGTTATAGAATGGAATTTTTGTATCGTAGGCGCGTACCTACGATACAGAAATTCTAGTGTGGGGCATAGTAAAAATGTCAGTAATTAGATTTTTTTTATTTTTCATAAATATATATACTCGTATGTATATCTTTTTAGTAATAAATTTTTACATGTACAAACCCCCAACCCGGAACAATTATCTGTAGTTTATACAAATATTTAATACCTTCGGTAATTTAACCCATGACCCACTCGGAATACCGTCCGTGATCCTCTTAGTCACTGTCCCAACTAAGTCAACATAAACATTTGTGTTAATAATTCAGACCATGGACAGAAATTAATGGGTTATCTTGTTAAAATACTGATATTTGTGCTGCTAAAGTTTAGTTTTTATTAATGAAACTACGGTTTTAAGACTGTTTTGTTACATTGTGAACCTGATGGTTATTAATTGATAAGTTCATATAGTTTCGATGTTATGTACAAAAATAAATTTCTGTTTTCACCATGATTTTGTTGTTTTCCTAATGTAAACGTCTATTGTTGTCAATGTAGATTATAAAAAACAATTTAAAAACGTATAGTCCGCGAAAAGAAAATATAAATATAGTACGCTGTGGGAGAAGTGATGTTCTGTACTATGCATGTATGGTTATATATATATATATAATTACCAATTTTATTCTGTATAAAAATGTCTCGCTGCAGGGCGCAGCCCCGTCCGATCCCACCGCATATCGGCCTATAAGCCTCCTCAAGGCCTTAGGCAAGATATACGAACGCCTACTTCTCGCCCGCTTAAGAGACTTCATGCAGTCTCGAGGGATCCCCATCCACGAGCAGTTTGGATTCCGTGCCAAACACTCATGTACCCAGCAGGTGCACCGCATAACGGAGCACATTCAATCCCGCTTCATACGCGGGTTTCATACCGGAGCGCTCTTCTTCGACGTGGCGAAAGCGTTCGACAAGGTCTGGCACAACGGGCTCATATACAAGTTATATGGACTCGGTGTGCCGGATCGCCTCGTACTCATCATACGAGATTTCTTACGCAGTCGAACCTTCCGCTACCGCGTCGAGGGGGTGCGATCCGAATCACATCCCATCCTAGCCGGCGTACCACAAGGCTCAGTCCTAGGTCCCGTGCTCTACACCCTTTTCACGAACGACATACCGCACACCAGCGGCGTCGAACTCGCCCTATTCGCAGATGATACCTGCCTATATGTGTCTGGACGTAATCCAGACACTATCTCTAAACGCCTCCAATCCGCAGCCCGAACCCTCGGGAACTGGTTTCGGAAATGGAGGATCGAGGTCAACCCAATCAAAAATGCAGCCATGTACTTCTCGCGGCGCATAACGCAGCATCTCCCCACCATAGAGTTATTCGATCGTCCAATCCCCTGGGAAAAGACAGTCAAATACTTAGGCGTCCTATTAGACTCGAGACTCAACTTCGGTCCACATATTAACCGAGTAAGGAACCGAGCGGCGTTCGTCCTCGGTCGATTACATCCGTTACTAAATAAAAATAGCAAAATGTCCCTACGTAATAAAATTACACTTTACAAAGCCTCTATTCGGCCAATTATGACATACGCAAGCCCCGTATTTGCGCATGCCTCCCCGCGTCAAATTCACCGACTTCAGGTAATACAAAATCGATTCATGCGTAAAGCCACGGGAGCACCGTGGTTCGTGCGTAATGCTAACCTTCATATCGATTTAGGGCTTCCTACCATAGCCCAATATCTAAAGTTGGCCTCTCGCCGATACTTCGACTCTGCCGCCACGCACCCCAACCCACTGGTTGTCAGTGCCGCCACTTACAACCCCCTCGCGATACACCAAAACTCGACCCGCGGAAAAAGGAGACCGAGGCACGTCCTCGAGGACCCTGACGACGCGACCACTATTGCCCAAGCGCTCTACTCAACACTACACAAACATCCATTATCACCATCATACCGCCCCCGCCGTCGGCGTGGGCGTATCAGACAAAGTTATTCGCGATACCGCCGCATCTCAGGCCGGTTCTCCCCTAGCAGTAGTGTCATAAACAGAAGCGTCGCTGGAGTTTCTTGCGCCATTTCTTCTCCAGCGGAAACGCATTCCGAATTGGTGGTAAACTTATCTAATAATAATCATGGTATTAATAATTATAGTAGTAGTAATATTGCCCTCCCGATTGCAGTAACTGACCGAGCCGAGACCGGCCCCCTTGGGCACCCTCGAGTCTGTTACTCTCGCGAACAGGATGACGGTCCAAGCCGAGGTCCCCTCTCGGGGGCCCTTGCGCCAGTCATCCATAAATAAAGGTTTCGGCTAAGCGCCCTCAGCGCTATGCCACCTTTCAATCCGGCGAAGCTGTAAAAGCTGGGCGCAGTCATTTCGAAGAGGATTTTGAAGCCGGAAGAATCCGACATGCTGCTTCAATGCTGTTTGAACAAACTTCTCGAAATATTTTTATCCCTTATACAAGTTTCCACATAATGTCACACCGTTGGGCACGTAGTAAATCAGCACTTAACGTTACAGTTATTACAATTTTAGTGATTCTGGCACTGGGGAATGAACCGAGGTCACACGCGTACTATAAAATTTAAGGCTAGCGTCTGGCCTCTGAGCTATCACCGCTCAATTATTCTCCGTAATTTTCTTACGTATGTTAGATAATGTGATGTATCATACTTAGGATAAACCTGGATACCTGGATAAAAGAATTATGTCTGGCATTTTTAAGATGGTTATTCCGCCACCTGTAGAAAGCCATGAAAAGTTACAGACATTTCCCTTAATTGACCTTTAAAGTTTACGTCTTTTAAGACTTTTACGTCGCTGTCGTACGCCGAAGTAATAACTGTTGGTATTCGTATTTAGGTTTGTTTTCAATTTTTTTTTCTTTTTAGCTTATCTATGACAAATACATAATATTTGATTTTATAATATTTTTAAACTATATATACTAATCGTCTTAAATTATTGTTGTTACTGTTGTTACCACGTCCATAATTTATTCCAACAGTAAGGTTGACAATTTTTTCTGGATAGAAATCCTTGGAGTAAATTATTAAAATTTTTAATAAGTACAGGCAATTATTAAATTTTAATAATAAAAATTAAATTTGATATGACACAAAAACAAAGAAGTAATTATAAATTATAAGAATTAGTATAAAGAAATAGTACTATACTCGTACTCACGAAAATCGTCGGTAATCGTGAAAAAATTTAAATATGTCGTTTGCGCAAGTTAAATTGATATCTATCATTCTATGTTTAAAAATGATCTGTGCAAGTAGAGTACATCTTGTGGTTCTTTGCCACATCAAACTACAGCAACTTATGAACGCCGCACTAAACATTGATGGAACTCGAGTGATTATTAAAAGTTTGTGGTGTGTTGCATGAATTGCTTTAACAGTATGCAGTAATCATTTATAGTTTAAAAGCTCGTTATAAACTTGTGTTCAACCTAAATAGAAATAAGGAGCTTAAATGTAAGCCAAAAAGCAACAAATATTATAAAAAGTGATTTTCCTATATTATTCGCAATAAGTGTAAAAATCGTTTCTCTGAAGGCATGTTACGTGTATTTTTATACAATTCGAATAGGAGGTCAACTTGTCACTAATAGCTAGTTAATAATTAAAATTCTCCATACCACAAATTATAGATTATATTTTCATAGCCGAAAGACTAAACAATTTGTTTAACGAGGCTTTCAAATAAATTATAATATAGTATATGAAAAAAGATCAATAACAAATTCATTGATTACAAAAAGCAATCGCTACCGAATTTCGGGCACGTTCATACGTACTGATTTCTTGCTTTGTCAGTTCGTTCTATTTGATGAAGCATTCTTGTTATTACTTCTGATATTATTTTTTTTATTAAGTAAATATTAAAATATAATAAGATCACAATCTGTGACTAAAGTGCAGAGTTGAAAAGTACCTACCTTCTCTCCTATCAAGGTGTCGTAAGAGGCGACTAACGTATTGTACGGACTGCCTTTATAATACCATTATATGCAATGCTGTCCCGTCTCATTTCCCGCGGGGGCAAAAGTGGCTACGGGTGTGGTCTCTGCCTACTCTTTATGGGATAAAAACGTACGTATGTAATTTTTTTTGCGTATTGAACGTTTAGCATATACGCATGAACAAAACAATTTTCAAGACATTTATAGAAGCAACAATCAATATGTCATCGATAGTGTCAAGGGATATTTATTGTTAGTTAGAAATCTTGAACTAATTTTTTTATCGCTTCTGAAGAAAAAAAACTAATCTTACTACTACCGCGAAATATACGTGAAGTATCTACTAGTAAGTACTACGATCGCCGCACCGTCTACCAAGAGTTACGTTTATGGAGTAAATAACATATGCAAAAAAACCTTTAATGTAATTGATTATGTATAAACTGCATGCAATGTGTGGAATAAATTAAATTCTTGCATTATCAGCCAAAAAATACAGTTATTACGTGGTTACGTCGCAAATAGAAAGGACTCGCTTAATTTTGCTATAAAACACAATGTCCCGCACAAATTGTATTTCGTTTTCTCTATTATTAAGAATCGCTCAAAGGAGGACGCAATTGCAACTATAACGAAATAAGGGGGGATCGGAAGAAGCTTTGTGCAATCAGTGCGATTTATTCTTCAACGACGTGCCAGGGGACAGATTTTTTTGCCAGGATAACTCGTATTCAGGGTTTCATAGAATTCCTCAAATATATTACGGTTTTGACGGATGTCACACAGTTCAGTAATATTATTTTATAGGGCATTTGAGTTTCCTAGGGATATTATCGTAGAATATACTCTTATATATACTCTTAATAATATACTTAGTAATATACTCTTTATCGTAGAATATGTGGAAATACTGACTGTATCTAAAAATTCATTTAGTAAATTTAGTTTGCACCAGGCATTACAGCCTAGTAGTTAGTTGAGAATTAGACTATTATTTTTATATATTACTATTAATTTAAAATGATTTCCATTTGTTATTGAGGTGTAAACGTCCCGAATTGTAACAAAAATCTGCTTTTAGACATTACCATTTCTAAAATTACAGCTAATCTAATATCAGTAATCAAATAATAAATATAAATTAAAACGTATGTACGTTTACATAGATATTAAAATTAATATTAATTATGAACTTATAAAAGTTACAGCCTATAAATATCCCACTGCTGAGCACAGGCCTCTGATTACTGAGAGGGTTTTGAAGCTGAGAAGAGACCGTCCCGCTCCTTCAATGCGGGTTTTGATTTTACATGTCTTCGAAATATTTTTTTTATTTCTCAGACTTGAAGGTTTCCTCACGATGTTTTCCTTCACCGCTGAGCACGTGGTTAGTCAGAACTTAAAACTGTAGAACAATTTTAGATGTGCCGGCACCGGGGATCGAACTCCTGAACTACCACTTAACTATACTGTGGCTAGTGAAATTACTTGACACATGAGACTTTATAACTAATAGTACGAAATAATGGTGACGAGTGGCAATGCAATGCTATACAGGACTGTGCAATTCAAAGTTGTGGCTGAAACTGTACCTATTATATGCGGGCAGGTAAAGGTGGCACTTACAATGAGATGAATTCTTGTCTAGTTTCGAAGCCAGTAATGGATTTAGTCATAGGCGTACGAGACCCGGGCCGGATATAAATTAAATATGCTTCTGTTCGAAGCTCGCTACTATTAACAATTAAATATATAAAATATTATTAGTAGGAAACTATATCAGTAATGCGGGAGATGTGCGTATAGCAACCATAGCAAAATAAGAAAAAAGTATTGTATTCAGGTAACAAGATTATTTCTCATTTCGAAACCGTAGGGATTTCTTTTTTGTATAATTATATTAAATTATTACATGTTTTACTGGTGGTAGGATTCCACTGGTGGTAGGATTCCTATTCAGTTATCCGTTTAGGTATGTCTAGGTATGTCCAGTTATTCTGTCGTGAAGCAGTAGTGTGCAAACATTACTGTGTTTCGGTTTGAAGGGCACTGAGAGCTAGCGTAATCACTGGGCATATGAGACTTAGGAACTCGTGTCTCAGGGTGACGGGCGCAGTGTGGCATCACACAGAAATGTACTGGATGACACAGCATTTGCTATGGGGAGACGTTGTACTTACCATCAGGTGACCGTTTTGCTCGTTTCGTCACTTTATCAATTTATTAAAAAAAATTGTCCACTTATACGATACTAGATGTCCTTGTGCCTCTTCAATTAAAAATAAATAACTTAAAACGCATTTATTTGTAATAGATAACTAAGCATTTTGCATATTTTCTTTGAAAGTAATAGTAAAACGTATTGTTTATATGTAACAAAGACATGAGACGTGCAAATGGTTCACCTGATTGTAAGTGCAACGTCTGTCCATAACAAATGCTTTGTCACCCAGAAAATTTTTTTTACTTAACTTTCATTCGTTAAGTTATCGGCCACATGCTGTCGTCGTATATTGGCTAGTTCAGGTCAAAGTTAGTGCTACCAATACCGCCACTGTATCGCGGCATACACAGTTTATTTCGTTAAGTATTTAACTAATAGCAGATTCCAGTTTATTATTCTAGGGAATCTAACTGTATCACATTCATAAAGAATAGGAACACTTCCTTACTACGCTAACTGCAGTTTATCCGAGAAAAGGACAGTCGTATGACAGAAAAGCAGTAAGAATTTTTGTATGTAGAAAACCGACTTGCTCTTCCCTTCGACTTTCCATCACATGTGCTATAAAACTATTTAGTTTCATTTATTAACTACGAATCAAATAATAAAAAATAAATTTGTATACACATTCAGCAAAACAGTAATTTTTTACAGAACACGGTCTCTTCTACGATGTGAAAATGATGACGATGATATGCTGCACCGTGGGATGACAGATTTCATGACTACAACATATGTATTACTAAGTTTTGAAGAAACTTATTAATCGTGTACATTATTAAGTTCTCAGCAATATTAGTTTATTACATACCATTTTAATTAAATTGGGGATCTTCACAACTAAACTTCGTTTCTAAAATTTCAGTGGTACAACAGTGATTAGATACAGTGAGCCGCCGTGTGGTGGCGGCGTAAGAGAATCAACCCATATCATCCCGTGGGTGTGGAGTGAAAATGAAAAGCGGTGCCAACTGCGGTTCCCAACCCGGACAACCGTGGCAACAAGGCCAAAATCCCCCCAAAATGAGAGCTACAAACTTTTGTAGCAATTTTTGTAGGAGACGTGTGTTCAGCGGTGGGCTAGTGATAGGCTGAAATGAACAGTGATATGAACCACGAAGACTCACGTTTATTTACTTGAAAAGTGATTGTATTCGCCTCCGATTATGCTCTGACTCGTTACTGGGCCACTACAATTCTCTTAATAAAATAAGTAATAATAATTTACATCATAATAATCATCAGTCCTACTGCACAAATATTTCCGCGAGGCGTAACTTATTAACTCGATGCAAATTATCCGGTAATCAAATCTAATTAATAGCTGTTCGGTATAGATATTCGATTGTTTCTAAAACTTTTTTTAAGTTCAATGTTTTATATTGTGCGTGGATACAAGAGAGGCTTTCACTTTAAATGGAGGGTCCCGCTTCTAGAAGCTTATTAATTGTACAACACCGACTATTGCCGCTTCATAAATCTCTGTCGACTTAACGTCGACACTGTGAAATATTAACCGCACGCCGGTTTTGACGCCTCGATGTACTCGAAAGCAAGTAAATAATGAAACAATTCTGGAATGTACTTACTATCCTATTTATTACTTAGTTGTTTACATTAAGTAATGGATTAATTTAAAAAAAATTGTGTTATAGCATTAAAACATTACTTTTAAAAGTATATAATATATTTAGAGAACCACAGATAGAATCTAAAATAGCTCAGAGTACGCAAGCAACTTAAGTTTGATACTTATTCTTTATCATCCTTTTAATTGTTCACTTTCAGTTTGACGAACGCATGGCCTAGTGACTTCTATGCCTTGGGTCCTGGGTTCGAATCAAAGCCGGAGTCAACAGAGTTGTTGGTTTTAGAGTCTGTGTTGTGATTGCCTCGTATTTCTAACACTGCATTCCAGCCTGCCTCCGATCTTAACGCATCAGCTTTACACCGGGAGATCCCTACCTACCCGAGGTCCCTACCTCGGGTAGGTAGGGATCTCCCGGCGATCAGCGAGTGCTTCTGTGTTGCGCGTACACTTGTGGCACTATAAAATCTCCTGCGCAATTGATAGCTTTCGACAATATTCGGAGGTTGTCATCATGGTCTAAATCGGAAAACAGAACTTCAATAGTTCACAGCTGGACATAAGCCTCTCCCAAGAAGTGACCCCACGCTCGGCAGGCGAAATTGGTGATCGCAGTACCAGACGCCTCACACTATAGACGCTGCTTCCGGTCTCTGGTCTGATATTTTTCGAGGTAGTTATTCCGCGACCTATCGGAAGCCATTAGTTCCCTTTGCCGACTATAACGGCACCCACAGAATAAAATCGGGTGGCAGATTTTCTTAATCTAATGTTGATAGTTTGATGCTTGTTCGATGGTCCTCCTGGTCGATATTCGACCACGGTAACAGCTTTCAAATACTAATGGAAGCTATCCACTACGAAGGAAATATAATAGTGCCACAAGTGTATATGCAAGCAGAGGAACCTACTCATAATAACATACAACGCACTCGAGCGTTTGAAGTTTCATGCGATAAAATCGGAGATAGACTAGGATGCAGTAGAGACATGGGGATAAAACCAGACCATTTTTCATGACTGTATTCTTAAAAAAAATATGACCCACATCGTCTAGGATTTTCCCGGGATCGTGAGTGTTTTACGCACACATGCACAGATGTACAATACGACCAGACCCGAAAACTAACAATTTGTATTTTTGCATAAATGTTGAGTGCTCCTGCGATTCGAACTAATGACTCGCAGCGTAGTAGACAGGTACTATGACTACTAAGTCGTCACTTATAAACGCCTTGCACCTTAGATGCTTCTACGACCACTTAATTTTTGTTCAGGCATTTTCCGATAAGATTATACTGCTATTTCTCGTATCATTCTAGTTCACCAGTCAGTTCATAAATCAGAAATTTGTTTAGTTGCAGGCAGTCTAGTTAACTGAGAAACTCTAGCTTTGGCAATCAAATGTTGAACACGTTTGAATGCCAAAGTTCCATTGGATGCCTCGTACATGTTGACAAATCTGTATATCAACATCAAATTGTACAAAATGAGTTGACCATTTTATCTTTATATACTCGTATGTTATATTTTATACTCGTACATACACTGGCTGATGCCCACGAATTCGTCCGCGTGGATATAGATTTTTTAAATATCACTTGGGAACTTTTTGATTTTCTGGTATATGTTTATCTCCAGGATACAAGCTATCTCTGTGCCAAATTTCTTTAAGATGGGTTCGACGGCTGAGCCGTGGAAATGAAACAAACAGATAAAGGGACAGAGCCTTACTTTCGCATTTATAAGATCAAGAGAAATATTTAAACTGCTATGAACAAAAATAATGATAACCAAAATGCAAATTAAATCCGCGCGCATAGCCCCTAATTTATACAGTTTTTATTCCCTAAATATTTCGGATTGTTGTATCCTAAAGATTTCTGTAATAAAAAGTAGCTTAGATTGCTCTTTAAAGTCCCTGCCCTACCTGCCAATGAAAGTACCGTCAAATAGATTCAGCCGTTTCGGAGATTAGCTTGGACTAACACGCAATTTTTTTTTAAAAAAACGCGTGTTAGAGTTTTGGTATTCTGCAATACTACCATATAAGGTTAAGAAAAAATCTTTATTGCAAAATCACAGACGGGCACTCCAATTTTATTTCTTTGTATAGATTTACAACACAATTTAAAATAAGTACTTACAGATTATCATTTGTAAGTACTTATTTTAAATTGTGTCTAATGAAGAACAAAACTAAACTAAGTAGCTTATATATTAATGAAACAAATAAAAGAAATTACGATAAATTACCAAACTTTGTGACAATTGCGTAGTTCAATATGTACAATATTCATCTAGACCGTTCGTAATCAACAACTTACAGAGTTTTAAGATGCGATATATCGTGTAGCACTCAGTAACCATAGAGTTAACGACAAATGTTTGATATAATTTCGGTGATGTTTTTGCAATTAGCCTTTGTGGCTTTTAATGCTTCAGTGCTAGCTGTGCTCGTGGCCCCCAGCCAAGTTTGGTTTGACCCAAACTTATTTAAATAATAATAAATAACTCCTAACTTTGCCACCTGAAATCATGAATAATTGTCGTTATTTGATTTTTTGTGTGTAGTACGCTGTTAGCACAGCGACTTTGACAGTTTCGTCAGAAGACATTCGCGAGCAGAAGGCCCGCGTGTACAGGGGATTATTAATAAGAAAGACAAGAGACAATTATTTGAAAAAATCGTGTCACTAAGTAATACAATGCAGTTCAAAAAAGGACGTCATTTGCTCAACGTCATCTATTGAAAACTCGTTCAAGAAATAAGTAATATTGCAAACAACTAAAAATTAAACTTATAACACATGGAAAACTTTCATACCAAAGTAGTTACTAGGTAGCCTACTAGTAATTGGACAAATCAATATAATACGACTAAAATTTACATTTAAATCAATCAATTCAGAATTAGGCAACGCCATCTTTTGGTGATACTGTTTAACAATTGTACTTTGTATAAATGATATTATCTTTGTAAGAAAATTTAATTATATTTTTTTTATTTACGGTGTTTCAGGTATTAGTTTATTACTATAGAAACTTAATTTACATCTTTTATTACCATTTCATCATCATCATCATCATTTCAGCCTATCACTAGTCTATTGCTATACATAGGCCACCCCCATAGATTGCTACAAAAATTTGTAGCTCTCATTTTGGGGTGAATTTTGCCAAAGTTGTCATACTTGGCAGGCGGATTGGCAACCGCAGTTTATTTATACAGATGTTCCAGGAAGATGCCACTGCCCATCTACTGGCTTAAATTTACCCTCTGTCGACTTTTACGACACCCACGGGATGAGATGGGGTGGTAGATTCTCTTAAGCCACTACCACACGGCCATTTTTTAGATTAGGTTTAAGTGTAAGTGTACACTTAAATATAATCTATATCTAAGAAATTACTCATAGCCATCATTATTACATCGTAGACTTATAACTTTTGATAGAATAAACCGATTTTAAACAAAGGCTAAATGTTACCGGAAGAAACGATTTATGATTTTCTTACTGAGGCTTTTGAATAAATGTGGAACTATAGATGTGATACCTTCCCCAACAAACAGACAGACAGACAGAGAATTCTGAAAATTATAGTAATGCTAAAAAGAAGTAACTAAATATACTTATTTTTGGTCCCCCAAATTAATCATTTATATCGAAATATTTTAAAATGTACAGAAACAGGCTGTTTACATTTTTATTGTATGTATAGATTATGTATAAATTATATATTTAATATTATACTGACACAAAAAGAATAAACTGTAAAAAAAAACTTAATCTTCATCATTGGTAATACAATTTTATAGTATACTAGCGAACCTGACAGACGTTGTCCTGCCTGAACATTAGCTTGTCTCCTGTTAGCGGTTTCAGCAAATGTTTGTGTAAGTGTAATTTGATATTTTTATAGAACTCAATCGCAGCGTCACCAATTGGGTCCGGGTCTAATTGTGAATCTAAACCATCCAGGGTTTCCACATAAACACACAAAAAATCATTAAAATCGTCCAGTCGTTTAGAAGGAGTTCAGTGACATACACACGTTCAGATAAATCCATACTAATACACACACCGGCACAAGTAGCGGAACACAAAAAACACATTATTTTTCATAATATTTCATAAAAGACTGGCCAGTTATGTTACCTTTTTAATTAGAACTTTAATTTAAAAATGGAACTTATGGCGACAGTCATTTTTTTTCGGGCTCGGTCTGGAGAGAAATCTAAAAGTCTTAAAAATTCTATAAATTCTTAATTTTATTAGTAAAAGTTATTTTTTGAAAAGAGAACAATACATTCAGACTAATTTTGAAAATACGGTGGCATATGAGGGCGGCTCAGTTATGGTGGGGAGAGGGATAAATTTCGGAGCTCGTACGGAGTTAGTGATGGTCGATGGAGGGAATATGACTGCTGATAAGTACATCAGGGATATTTTAGAAGAACACTTTGTGCCATTTGCCCCCTGTAATGATGACGGCTTTATTTTGATGCAGGATAATGCTCGGGCTCACAGTGCTCGCTCAGTCAAAACATATTTAAACCATGCGGGAATAACAGTGATGCAGTGGCCAGCAAGATCCCCGGATATGAATCCCATAAAGCATGTTTGGGACTTGATAAAGAAAAGTGTTAAATACAGAATACCCAAAACAACCTGAGAGAACTGTACAATAGATAACATAATTCGCAGCATGTCCAGAAGGATGAAAACGATAGTTAGTGCACATGTGTTTTCCACACGTTATTAGTCTTTCATTTATTTAATGTTAATAATAATTTACATCATAAAAATCAGTCCTACTGCACAAATAATTCCGCGAGGCGTAACTTACTCGTATTAACCCGATAGAAAATAATCCGGTAATCAAATCTAATTAACCGTATTCTTGGCACAGTGTATGATTTGATACGTTGCACTTTCCAAAAATCTACAGAGGTTTTAAAACGTATTTTCAATACTTTTATGATAAAATATGGTCGGAAGTACTATCAAGAGTCTACCAAAAAATATTTTTTAGTTACTGGTTAACACTAAAACAGTAGTAGAACGCAAGATGACGGACCGGTTGAAGGCGTCTACGCATCGCAAGGTAAAAATAATACTGTTTTAGAATATTTCGACCTAATTTTGTTCGAAAGTCGTTTGCTACGAATAGGTAACCAAATTTTCTTTTCAGAAAAGGTTATTTCGTGCACCGAAATGTATTACAAACACATTTGAAACGCCGATTTTTTCGAGTGTGTCAAATATGCTACATTGCCAGATAGACAACATTCTACATTTTTTTAGATATGTATCAAATTTGCGACATTGCTTGATTTGTACACATACGACTTTTTTTTTATTTTGCTATCACAACTGCATAATCAGCTTAGTCAGCAGCATAAAAATAGGGTTCGTCAAGTCGTAGTGCTTGTTCCCAGACCGCGGGGCAAAGTCAGAGTCAGATTTTATTTAAAGGGATCACCAAAATGCACGCTTACTCAGATTATTGGTGCAAAAATATACAATACTATAAAATAGCTGAAATAATGCCCCTGAAGGTGTTCCAGTTTCTGCAACGGTATTTACATTTTAATAAAAATTTGAAAGATGACGGTGACAGATATTACAAAGTGCCTCACTTTGTAATATCTGTCACCGTCATCTTCTTCAAAGAATTCGTGAAAACTGTTTGCAAACAGAAAAAGAACTACGCTTTAGTATCGATGAGATGGTGATACCGCATAAGGGAACTAGAGCAGACAGCCTGTACAACCAGACAATAGTAGCTAAAGTACATAAAAAATAAACCTAAAAAGTGGGGTTTCAAAATATCGGTTGGCGCGGGGGTTTCTGAAATCATGAACAATTTCCTGATCTATGGGGGTGACGCTGTGGCTTAGGATCAAAAGTAGTTTTAGTTTCACCGAAATGTATTCGTCAGCCCGCATGCAAATTATTATGCTTTAACATTTTTTTAACTTCTTTAGAGCTACTCCACTATATACGTAACGAATACGAAATTTTCGCACTGGGAACAATCCAAGGTAACAGGCTGCGAAGAGCGGAAAAGAAATTACTGACGGATGATAACCCATAGAAAAAAGGCAGGGGTCTCTTGGTCAAGTTGTATGCAACAAAAAAAGATTGTAGTTATAAAATGTGTTACTGCTGCAAGCACATTTGTTGACGCAAATCCTATACAGACTGTGAATCGGTACAAGAAAGAAGAGGGCAGGAAAGGGCAAGTGACTTACCCTAATTTAATCAAGGAATATAATACCGTCGGAGGAATATAATAGAGTCGGCGGAGTTCAGTAGCAGAAAAAATAGCTTAAGCTCGACGGAAACAATTCAGAGACCGGTAGCTGAAAGACCTCTCGAGGCTGTTCGTTGTGATAATATTGCTCATTATCCAACTATAGCATCCATCAGAGGAAGATGTATGAATTGTACAAAAGGGTAAACTTTTTAATTAACTAACTAATTGTGTGGGGGCGGCTCAGTTATGGTGGGGAGAGGAATAAATTTCGTAGCTCGTACGGAGTTAGTGATGGTCGGTGGAGGGATTATGACTGCTGATAAGTACATCAGGGATATTTTAGAAGAACACTTTGTGCCATTTGCCCCTTGTAATGATGACGGCTTTATTTTGATGCAGGATAATTTCTACAAAATTAATGTAATTTATAAGTAGAAATTACATTAATTTGGTAATCGCGAATGATAAATATTATACTTAAAGTACTTGTTCCTAAAATATCGTTAATATGAAGTGCGAATTTAGTTTTACATGGTTCTGATTTAGAAGAGCGTTGAAGCTTAAAATTAAGATTCTTTAAGTTCCGTTCATAGGAAAAAAGATTAATGACCGATTGCACCTTATTAATGACAGATTAGTTCAGAAGGGAAAATAATCGTAAAAATAATAAGCATTGTTTCAGAAGTACTAGGAGTTTAAGCATTGCATATTAAGTACAGACAACGGTATATGAGGGAGAATTTAGAGATTAGTAATTGTGATAACTTATTCACTTATTCGAATAATCCAAGAGACGAGGGATATGTAACATTTCGTTTATGCATATTGCTGTCAAGCTGCAAACAATAATAATTAAAGCAATGCATAGGAACAGACTAGAATTTATATTACTGAATACTACTAGGGCGATTATAACAATGGAATAACGAAGTGATGGGAAATATTTAAACGTTACTGAACAGTAACATATTAAAATCCAACTCTGTTTTGTAGCAGATAATGGTACAATTGGCACGTGGATATAAAATGTACTCTATAGGGGATGTAATTTTTACTGGGATTCATTTATCTGAATAGGATTAGAACAGGAATAGTTTAATAAAACTAGTTTTTACGGATTTTATCGCGTTTAATTTGGAACTATTTCTAACCCGACGTTTCGAGTGCTTTATAGCACCCATGCTCACGGGAGGACTGAGGTGAGAGACGTCCTGATGTCATAGTTAACTCGGGGTACCTTCAGCTTTTAAATAATGTTTTTGGTCCGATCTACACAGAAAGAGCTAACTGTGTCTTGAAGTCTTGCTGTGTTATGCTTGGTTTTTGATTTAATTTTATTAATTATTGGACCCCAAGCCGGTGGTAATATTGAAATTAGGATGTTATTTAATTTCAATACCCTCGCGAATCGTCCGTGGTAGGAATCGGTGTTCTTTTGCACGGATTTGTGGTTTATCAAATCTGATGTAATGGTTGGGATGATCCAGAACATGGTCACAGACTGCAGACTTCCTACAACAACGATGCTTCACGTCAGCTATATGTTATTTTACGCGGGTTTTTACTGATTTTTTTGTTTGGTCTATGTAAGAAAGACCACATTCACAATCCAGCTTGTATACTCCTGCTTCTTGTAGAGAGATGTCACACTTGATAGATGGAAAAAAACTAACCTATCTTCTTCGGCGGCTTTAAGAATGTTTTTATGGTAGTTCGCTTCAAGTTATATCCATTCTTATCGGTGACTCCTCTGACATAAAGTAGAACAGCAGGTACACGCTCGACTGTAGCTGGTTTCACTCCGTCACTGCGACGTACGCGTCGAACCCGAAGCTTGTTGTCTTGCAAAACTTGCTTGACATTAAACCTCGACGGCCAGGTGTTTCCTGCCACAGAATCTGGATTCAGGAATCTGTGGCATGGCAAGGCAAACAAGGATTTACCCACGGTAGCTAACTATGACGGATGGTGGTGAGATTCACCGTTTAAATATCGTTTAGTATGGGTCTTTTTGCTATACTCAGTGCGACTCAATGTGTTATTAGTTACTACAAATATAATTAACAGGAAAACAGGTTAACGAAAAAATAAAGGTCATTATTAACGACATGAAACTAATAATGAAATTCATAATGTTAAGATAGTAAATTAGATTCTTTATTAATAGAATTAAGATAGATTCGCATGAGATTTTTATATTTCGGCAAAACAATGCCTGATTCTATTATCTACGATTATTAAATTATTAAGATATTTAACATAAATTAAAAATGAGTTAATAACGCTCTGACTATTTCGTCCAAAGCATTATCGAAGAATTAATTTCCCACAGTTTCCATAAAGAATGGCACAGAAATTTTAAATTAAGATTCTTGGAGTTCTTACTTACAGGGAATAAGATGATTGAGCTCCAGTTCATGCGGTTGCACGTCTACAAATTTCAATATCAACGGGGTGGAATAAAAAAAAGCGAATTTCTCAATGAAGTTTAAATATTAATAACGAAGTTAGCCATGGTTGGTGTAAAAGGTTTGTCTGCCCTCAAAAAAAGTTTAAAGTACGGATTGAAACATGTACCCTGCGATTACTGCAGTCACCGTGAGGAAACTTGCGCTTGAGAAAGAGTTATTAAATGCATGTAAGGTATTTCAATGTCGTAATTGTCTCCTTTGAAAGAAAATAAAGAAAGAATAATCATTTATTTGCTATAAACGGACGCACAAAAAGTAATACATAATAAAAAAAATGTAAAGTAAAAAAACACAATTTATACCTAAAATAAAAGTATTAAAGGCTAATTTTAAAATTTCGAAATAAAATTACGAATATTTCTGATATATTAATTCCGTAAAACAATGGATTTCATCATGGATGTACTCTGCAAGGATGTGTTCTACACAGAAAGAGTATATTCTTGCTAAGACTTCGATAAGTATTATTAAAATTAAAATATGCTTTGATGATAGATTTGTATGGAGAAGAAGCGTCAAAGGTAAAATTTATTGTAATTATGTGTTAAAAATACATTCAAATGAATAAAACAAAACATTCATTATTTAAGTTTATACTGACAATGTCAATCACGTAAAAATCTGTCATTTTTGACGTTCATACTGCCAATGCCAAACAAACAAACAGTCGCACAGAGTAGAGATTGTCGCCATAGAATTATAAAATAACTAATACAAAAAATAAATACTCACATTTCAATAACGTTCAAACTTAAATATTAAATGAATTACTGTCAAATTTTGACTACAGGGCGACCATTAGTAATAATTAATAGAGATGTCCGAATTTTTATGAAATCCCATCATCATTTCAGCCTTTTAGTCCACTGCTGAACATAGGCCTCCCTCATAGATTGCTTCAAAACACGTTAGTTAGTACCTCTCATTTTGGGGGATTTTGCCATAGTTGCCACGCTTGGCGTTTACGGTATTTCAGGTATTAGTTCATTACTACAGAAACTTAATTTACATATTTTATTACCATAATCATCATCATCATCATTATTTCAGCCTATCACTAGTCCACTGCTGAACATAGGCCTCCCCCATAGATTGCTACAAAAGTTTGTAGCTCACATTTTGCGGGGAATTTTGCCATAGATGCCAGGCTTGGCAGGCGGGTTGACAACCGCAGTTTATTTATTCAGATGTACCAGGAAGATGCTGCTGCCCATCTTCTGGATTTAATTTTCCCTGTGTCGACTTTTACGACACCCAAGGGATAAGACGGGGTGGTAGATTCTCTTAAGCCGCCACCAGCGGGGCTATTGCGTATCTAAAGTGAAGATCACTTATAAAAGTGACGAACGAATATCTGTTAAATAACTGTCTGCATACTAGCTATGATTAACAAAAAAGACGTCATATGAAAAATAATCCTCGTTTTCGTTAACTATAACCAGCATACAGACAATTATTTGACAGATATTCGTTCAACACTTTTATAAGTGATCTTCACTACGATACGTAATAGCCTCGCAGATTGCTTCGCCACATAACTATTCAAAATCGAGCGCGCCTAGTGGTCAGAGTACCTAAGCCGCAGGTCCTGGGTTCGAATCACAGCCGGAGCCAACATTTGTGCTAAAACATAAATTGTTGGTTTTTTCGGGTCTGGTTGTGTTGTGTTTGTCCCCGTGTTCCTGACCCTACAACCTAGCCTACCTCCGATCTTATCGCATCAGCGTTACATCGGGCGCGTGTAGGTTGGGACGAGTGAGTGCCTCTGTGTTTGCGCGTACACTTGTGGCACTATAATATCTCCTGCGCAGTTGATGGCATTGCAGTTGATGGCTCTCGAATATCACTCAAAATCGAATAATCGGCTAAATGAGTGCCCGGCAACGTATATAGTAGCCTCTTAATTTGAAGTTTTAATCATAGGATCACCGATAAGAAAATAAAAAATAACACTTTCGCGGTATGATTTTAGAAAAAGTCTAATACTATTAATTTGTGTCAGTTTCGAACCCAAGACCTACGACTCAGCAGCTCTGCAATTAATTATTCGTCATCGATAATAGACATAGGTGTAGACCTAGGACCTATTGGCCACTGTAACCACTAGCCATCCAGTGGTTCGCTGATTACCGCCCCACAGTACAAATGTGATGGACCCTTTCCGCTAGTATTATCCTAGTACCTTGCGCCAATTACAAAATAATCTTATATTGAGATTAAACCTAAAACAAAATCTTAGTCTTAGATTTTTTTTTAGAGTAACATGGATAGAGTTATGGTAATATTATTTTATGCAATAATTTTAGTTTGTGCAAAAACATAAATTGTTGATTTTATGGTCGGATTGTGTTGTGATTGTCCCCATGTGTCTGTCACTGCATCCTAACCTACCTCCAATATAATAGCACGTGCATTGTTTCGGTAGGTTTGAAGATATTATGTTATTTTGATCTCCGATCTTATCTTAGTTATGTTGGGAAATGCCTCTGTGTTTTCGCGTACACATGTGGCACTATAATATCTCCTGCGCAGTTTGTAGCTTCTTACAGTATTTGGAAGTTGTCACTGTGGTCGAATTGACTAGGAGGACATTAATATAAAATATAGGTGCTGATGTAATACATAGCGAGCTTTTCATCAATTTTGATTTTAGTATGAAAGCATTAAGAAGACAATGTGCTAGTGCCATGAATTTATAAACAATGAGAATAATAAGAACACATAATAGTGAACAATCAGGGAGCTCGTTGAATACCACAACCCTGAAAATAACAATGCAAATGAAATAACAATAGAATAGGACCTGTGTGCCCACGCTTAGGCTATAAGAAAAATGAAACAAAACGTTTTATAAAAAGAAATTGTGAAATATAAAGGGAAGCCTTTTCAATGAGATAAAGTCACTTCGTTGTTATGTACTCGTATTTTCACGATGTTTTGAAATAGCATTTCTTCTTAATATTTGACTTTGTTAGCTACATAAAGTAACGGATATTAAAAACACGTGTTGTGTACGCAATTTGCATTGTGTTTTCTAAATAAAATGGAATGTATATAAGAAAAATTTACAGTAGTTGCACTAGCATTATTATTATGTGTTAACGTCAGCGTGTGTCAGTTCTTTGGCCAGTTTCCTTCAAACTAAAGGCGCTTAGTTTAAATTATTTTGCGCTAATTTGTTACTCGTATAGTGGCAGTAGCTAGCCGCCTAGAAGAGATAATTGTTTCACTGACAAAGCATGGTCACAATTTTTGAAATAAACATGTTTTAGCTTCGAAGAGTCCTGTCTCCATCCTGAACGATTTTGAGACACGGCGTCTACTTCCAAATACTATGAGAATCTATCAACTTAGCAACTCTGTGGTTGCGTGTACACTAGTAGGAACATAAGCCATGAAATATAGCCAATCTTTGATGTCGTGGTAGGCAAAAATAAAACGACTGTTCTCGACCGCTGCGCACCTCGATGATGCCCAAGTTGCATGAAGCCGGGCGGCGGCGCGGCGTTCGAGAGACACCGCGGCCGCTGTATTTTTTATAGAGCGTTTCAAAGTTATAAATAAGAAAAATATAATAAAAATTATAAACCACTATTCAATTGTTTCTAGTTAGAGTAGTAAAAAATTAGAGTATGTAAGTAATTAATAGATCTTAGTCTATTCGCGAGTAGCAGGGCGAGCGTAGGGCTGTTCGCTCACACCGCGGCATTTTTATTACTTTTAGCATTTTTATACCTATCGTAATTATAAATGATAGGTCCGATTCTAATAATTTAAAGACGACTTTACATGTACATAATCAACCTTGACTATGAAACTATTTTGTCGGATAAGGATTAACATCATGATACGAATCTCATAATCTTTCGATTCTACCCGAGTTTTGATTAACTAATTTGAACAAAAAGCGGTTATTGTGACTTAACAATAATAGTTAGACATATAGCTTCGCGAACTTTTTGTGAGTAATGATGAGAACTATAAAAATGTAGTACATTATTTTCTTTATCATCAATAGTTTTTGCAGCTCACGTCAGGTAATGACTTTTATCAGTAAATTTTTGATACCTTGAGTTATATCGCAATAGCAATTTTCGTAGGAATTTCGATTTTTTTTAATTAATACATTTCATGTTAGTCTGTGATAATGTAGTTGTATATAAGTGAAAGAATTTTTAAAATCAGGTTCAGTAGTTTTTGAGTTTTTTCATTACAATCAAACATACAAGAAATCAAATCATTCCTCTTTATAATATTGGTTTAGATGCGTTGTCGTAAAACAGTCGTTTTAGTTATTTTCTTTTGTCTTTTTTTATGAAAATAAACATTCTGCCAAGCCAGAACATTTCTGTGTGGTGCCACAATGCGCTCGACACCCTGAGACAGTCAGTTCTTAAGTCTCATATGCCCAGTAATTACACTACCTCAGTGCCCTTCAGACCGAAACACAATAATGTGTGCATACTATAGCTTCACAGCAGAATAACTGTCTTTTTGACTCTTGTCTTGTTGTTTACTCACTGCCCTAGGGTTGACTGGCAGAGAGTACTTTAAGAATTAATTCCGCCTTTCGTTCATATAAATTATATGTTAAAATCGGTTTATTATATCAAAAGTTATGAGTATTTGAATTCTACGAATTTGTTCAATGAGCCAATGAAGTGTACATTTAAATCTAAGAAATGGTAATAAAAGATGCCAAATAAGGTTCTAAAACTAATACCTGATTAATTCTAAAACTAACAGAAAATGAAAAAATAATATAATATTTTCTTCCGAAGAATATAATTTATAGAAAGAACAATAATTAAACAATATCATCATAGATGGCGTTGTGCAAATAATGTAATTTTCTGAATTATGTTCTCCGCCGTTGAATGACGTTGAGATTTTAGCTTAAAATATTGACATGCGTATAATATTCGGATTTTCGTGGTCAACGAACAGTCGAATTCTGAATTGATTAATTGAAATGTAAACTTAGTGTAATTTTTCGTCGTATTATATTGGTTGGTTCAATTAATAGTAGGCTAATTAGTTGCTACTTTGCCACAAAAGTCGGTAGGAAAGGGGATAGGTGCTATTCTTATTCTATCTTATCTTCTAGTGCTCTTATCATGATATAAATAAAATGATCTGGAAGATAATATTATTGTTTTACATGCAACTATTACACTTTATATAAGACATTATATTCATATTTAAAATCGATACAATAGAATAAGAATGACAGACATGTTTTATAAACAAATGCTCATTAATAGCCAGTATGTATCATTTCGTGCAAGTAGGTTACGTTAGCTCTTCAACACTCCGCCTAACGAAATCAGATCAGACTATATTAATCTTAGTCCTAAGTTTAATAAACTTCATGGCAGGTAAAGCTTTTGTGAGAACATCTGCCTCCATATCATCTGTAGCACGGTATTTGACATCTATGTGTCCATCCTTCATAGCTTCTCTGATAAAATGCTCCTTGATGCTGATATGTTTGGATTTAGTGCTTATAGTTGGGTTCTTGACCAACTTTTGCGCGGCTTGATTATCATTATAAATATCAACCGCCATATGTAAATACGTAGCCTGTCACTGAGCGACGATCAATGGTGCACGATGCCCAATCAGCATCAGCTGCTCCTTCAAGCTTCATGTTTCCTTTTATGTAAGTCAGACCTAAGTCTTTAGTTCCTTGTAAATATCGCAGAACTCTTTTCGCTGCTTGAAAATGATCAGATGTGTAGCAGTTGTTAAATTGGTTAAGGTGACTTACTGCAAACATTATATCAGGACGTGTGGCAACAGCTAAGTACATAAGTGATCCTATAAGATTTTGGTACGGTATGTCCTTTTCCTTTGTTGGACTTGTGCCTTTAGTTAATTTCAGTCCTGTATTCATGGGAGTAGATGCGGGTTTGCAATCTTTGCATCCAAATTTTTCTAATATAGTTTCAATATACTGTCTTTGTTTCAGTATCATTTGCTTTTCATCTCTTTCGAAAGTTATTCCGAGACAGTAATTAATTTCACCCAAGTCTCTCATTTCAAATCTCTGGATAAGTAATTTCTTAATATTGTCTATTTTTTCTTGAGATTTGCATGCAATTATAATATCGTCAACATATATGCTAATAATAATAGTTTCTCCGCCTTTCGCGTATATGTACATGCATGGATCAACTTTGGTAGGTTTGAAACCTATTGATTTTAATTCGGTATCTAATTTCTTGTACCACTGTCTTCCTGACTGTTTTAATCCATATACGGCTTTATTTAATTTGCATACTGTCTTTTCTTTATCTTGGTTTAAATCATGTAGCATTTTTTCAGCTTTTTGTTTAATTTCTGCATCCTTTGTGGATTTAATTATCTTTTCTAGATATTCTTCTATATTTTTCGGCTTCTTCATATAGATTTCTTCTTCAATATCTCCGTTTAAAAATGCAGTGCATATATCAATCTGGTCCAAATGCATATCTTTTTGTACAGCTAAAGCCACTAATAATCTTATTGAACTTAGTCGAGTCACAGGTGTGAAAACTTCCTGGTAGTCAACACCGGGTATTTGTGAAAATCCTCGGGCTACTAGTCGAGCCTTTTTGCGTACAATATTGCCATCTGTTCCTAATTTATCTTTCAGAATTATCTTGCTGTCAATGACGTTTCTACAAGGTGGTTTCTTAACAATAGTCCAGGTATCAGTTTTTAAGTAGTGCTGTTATTTCAGAAATTATTGCATCATTCCATTTTAGATCATCTTCGCTCATGCAAACTGTGCATATATAATCTTTTGTCCAAACTGGTGATTTTCTAGTTCTTTGAGGTCTTTTATTCTCTAAAATATCATTTCTTTCTATTGCCTCAGTGTCTGTTACTTCATTGCGATCTGCAACAGAATTATCATCAGTTTGTATTGCCTCATTTTCAATTACTTCATTATGATCAAAAAAGTTTTCATTGTTTTATAGCAATTCATTTTTCAATTCGTTTTCTTCATGATCATTGTGAATATCAGCGAATATTTCACAATCTTCTGGTTGTTGATATACTTCATTATTTTCTTTTTTACTATTGAAAAATATATCTATTAACTTCTTTTCATTCTTGTTTTCGGATTTGTCAATTTTATAATTATTTTCGTAATATAATTTATTAATTACTTTTACATCTCTGCTTACAATTACGTGATGTGTTTCTGGTACTAATATTCTGTAAGCTTTACTATTTTCCGAATATCCAAGAAATATTCCTTCAGTTACTTTTGATGTAAACTTTTTCTTTTGTTTTTTGTTTTTATTCAATACGAATGCTTTCGATCCGAAAATTTGTAAGTGCTGTACGGATGGCTTTCTTCCAACCCATATTTCAAATGGAGTTTTGTTTTCGATTACCTATGAAGGAGTACGGTTTAATAAATAATTTGCGGTGGATACAGCTTCAGCCCAATACTTTTCTGGCATGTTACCATCTATTAATAGGCATCTGGCCCTTCCCTGTAGGCTCCTATTTTTTTCTTTCAGCTGTTCCATTCTGCTGCGGTGTGTATGCACAGCTAAATCTTCGACTTATACCACATTGATTCAAATATCCATTGAATTCTTTATTTATATATTCTGTTCCATTGTCAGATTGTTAGTATTTTATCTTATTTCTAGTAAATCTCTCCATTTCTTCTTTATATATTTTAAATTTATTCAACACTTTGTTTTTCTTTTGGATTATGTATACTCTTGAGTATCGAGAATATTCGTCAATAAATGTGACGAAATATTTTCCTCCACTGACGGATTCTACATTCATTGGTCCACACACTTCTGAGTGAACTATTTCAAGACGTTGTGTCGTTCTCAAGTTTTCATTATTTTTGGGAAAAGGTAGTCGGGTCATCTTTCCTTTTATGCATACTTCGCATTCCTTTAATTTTTGATGCATGTCAAACTTGAGTCCATTCATTGCTTCATCTTTTTATTTGTTTTAAACTTGTTTCATTTATATGTCCAAGTTTTCTGTGCCAATCATCAATTTCAGCATTAAAAGTAGTTTCTTCTTGGCATTTAAAATCATTGTCATCCTTTTTGTCCATTAAGTAGTAAAGACCATTAATATTTTTAGCTGTAAGTTCAATTTTCCTTGTTTTTGAATCTTTTACTGTCGCTGTATTTTTTTTTGAATAGTACGGTACTTTCCCTTTTTCTTTATTTTTGAAACAGACAATAGGTTGGTTGCGAGATTTGGTACGTACAGGGAGTCTTCTAGTTTTATGTTTATATCATCAACTTTTATTTGCACGTTTCCTCTTCCTTCAATTTTAGCAGTGCTGTCATCGGCTGCTAATTTGAGTATGCCATCAGATTTGTTTATTTGTGAGAAACTCTTAAAGTTGTGGCACATATGCGATGTGCATCCACTATCAATACACCATCTCTTTGTATTTTTATTTGGTTCCATAGCTAAACAAATGTTTTGAGCAGCATTAGATAGTTCTTTTTTCTTACGGTCATTACGGAATCGGCAATTTTTTGTTTTATGCCTTTGCTTCTTACAAATTTGGCAGAAATCTTGTTTATTTTTATTTTTATAAGGTACATAATTTTTTTTGTATACATTGCGTTGGTTTCAACTATAATGTCTTCAGTGTGTTTACGAGCTTCGGTTTCTTCTAAAATTTTTATGTTTAGTTCCTCTGGAGAAGGCAGTTTATCACGCGATTCGATCGCTATGCGAAAATTCTCGAATTTCGATGATAAGGAGTAGAGCATTATGACGGATAAAAGATCTGCATTTATATCGACATTCATGTTGGCGAGTTTATCCACAATGTCTGTTAAATTGTCTAAGTGCTCTCTTAAATCATCACCTTCTTTATATTTTGCAACAATTATTTGTTTGAGGAGCGAAGCCTTCTTAGTAGGTCGCTTACTTTCATATATATCCTCGAGTTTTTGCCATATATTTTTAGCAGTTAAACAGTTTTTTACATATTTTATTTCTTGAGATGAAATTATCAAATGAAGTTCTGACCTGGCAAGGAGTTCATTGTCTTCATAATTTGCAATAACCTCAGGATCTTTTTCAGTAGATTGCGGATTTAGAACATAATTCCACAAACCTGCTTTTATCATAACGGCTTTTGCCTGAACCTTCCAAGTGTCATAATTGTTTCTGTTTAGTAGCTCAATACGGTACGAGGTGTTAGGATGAGTCATTTTGGCTTTATATCACTTCCAGTCACTTTTATTTACTCTGGGAAGCCCATAACCTGATATAAATGAAATGATCTGGAAGATAATATTATTGTTTTACATGCAACTATTACACTTTATATAAGACATTATATTCATATTTAAAATCGATACAATAGAATAAGAATGACAGACATGTTTTATAAACAAATGCTCATGAATAGCCAGTATGTATCATTTCGTGCAAGTAGGTTAAGTTAGCTCTTCAACACTCTTTTATCAAATATAAATCAAATAACAGTAAAAAAATTACCGAAATTATGTCAAATATTTATTAGTCGTTAAATCTGTGGGTACTTTCTTAAAACTGTGTGATGTTGATCGAATTGCCTTAATGAATATTATGTTGATCTCATAGCAATTGGCATAACTTTTGGAATTTATAGTTTTTTTTATTATTATAAGTTTTTAATTAAATGTAGGGTTATTTACTATTATTTTAGATTAGTTAGTTTTGGTTTACATGTTTTCTATTAGTTGTAAATACTTATTTGTAAATCTATACAAATAAATAAAATTGGAGTGTCTGTGATTTTCCAATAAAGTTTTTTTCTTAAACTCATATAACAATTCTCAGGATACCAAAACTCAAAGATGCGTTTTTAAAATTTCCGTCTGTTTGTTTGTCCGAGCTAATCTCCGAAACGGCTGAATTGATTTTGGCGGGACTTTCATTGACAGGTTTTCAGAGAGCAATCTAAGCTAGGGGTATGCGGATGGACGTGTTATGCTCGGCTTTAATTTGCAAATTGGTCATCATTATTTTCGCTCATGGCAGTTTTACCCAGAAAATCAAATAATTTTTACGGGATATTTAAAAAACTTATATCCACGCGGACGAAGTCGCGGGCATCAGGTAGTTCGTAATAAAACAATACGTTGTGACGCAATTAGTATCTGTTCGGTTATAAAAATAATTATGAAGTCAGTGTTTTTTAATAAAGTTAAAATACAAAACAACAACAAAGAAGAAAAAAATCGCAGAGCACGAGTATTTTAGGGTGATGTGCTGAAATTATTCCCCGGAGAATTCTGACATGGGGCAGCCTTTGTTTTCTTTTTACTAGATACTTACATTAATGTTGACTATGAAATGTTTTTTTATTGGTGTAATATATAGGAAAATAACTTTAAGCTGTATATTTCTTGCTAGCTATTAACTCATCTAGTGACTGTCTGTGGGAGGCTGCGGACCTCCGTTCGGACTATTGACTTTTGTGTGTCGGTAACTCTGGGCGGTGAGAACCGCCCTGGAACGCGGGTGAATCGTGTGTACGCGGTGTGATTGTTGACTGTTGCGCGCCGCTCTCTACGGCGGTCGCGCGTCGTATTGTGGTCTAACAGAGGTTCTCAGGCCTCTGCTAGCCTGCGGAGATTCTTCATTTCACTAGCGTTTTGAAATTACTTTTGTTGATTTTTTTGTTTTGGCATGGTACCTACAGGTCTATGATCATCAGCCGAGCATTTGCTGTAAGAGCATTTGCTGTAATCGCCACACTTGGTAGGCGTATGGGTCGTCAAAATCTGAAGATGGACTTCAGAAATGGGCAATCGGCAAAAAACGCTGTACTCTTTAAAATTATATATGTTTTATAATTTTTTAGAAAGAAATAGAAATAATTTTATCAATTTTTTTAATTACTAATATTTTACTACACCTTTAAGATTAGCTCCAGTCAGTTGTATTCATTGAAATGTGTCATTTTACATAGCAGTTTAAAGCGCATTACATGTAGTTGTAAATAGACTGTCGGCCTATCAGAACATGCATGGTAAACTATTCCCGTTCTTAGCTGTACCGTGGGCTTTAATCGCAAATAACGGTAAATGTTGTGAAACTAGTAGCAATTACAGGTAATTCGAGAACTAGCAGAGCTCTTATTGCCTAAAAGAAAAATAATAAGTGAAATTAGTACCTAAAAACACTTCTTTAACCACAGATCTGGTGGTAGGATTCCTACGCAGGAATCTGTCTACGTAGGTATCACCCCAGGGCCAGTTATTCTGCCGTGAAGCAGTATTGTGCAAACATTACGGTGTTTTGGTTTGAAGGGCACTGTGAGCTAGCGTAATCACAGGGCATATGAGACTTAAGAACTGATGTCTCAGGGCGATGGGTACAGTGAGGTGTCACACAGAAATGTTCTGGGTGACACAGGTGTTTTGCTCGTTTCATCACTTTATACAATAAAAAAAAGATACATTATATAATATATATAAGAAGTAAGTGAACCAAGAAACTGCAATAATTACGTTACTTCCTTTCATCTTATTAAAGAAACTCGAATAATTACTACTTATTGTTAATATTTTGTACATTTTTAATTATTAGTATTTTTAGTAATGACTTCAAAATTATTGATACCTTACTTGGTTTAAAGTTTAAAAAGTAAAATGAATTCACATAACTTTTGAAAAACTATGATTAAACAGTAAAATATCAGAAAATGAAAAACTCATGATATACATTTACGAGTCTATAAATTTTGTGCAGCATGGTGTACAATTTATACTATCACGTTCTACTTTTATTACTATTGCTATGGCAGCTGCAAAGTTTATTGATGCAATTGCTGGTGATACATTGAAGCAATTTTATAACTGGATGTCGCTGTAAACATGAATCTGCGTTATGCAACACGTATCTAGTTCGTCAATCTCGTTTACAGTGCATACTTATCCAATGAATGGTACAATTAGATAAACTCGTTTGCGTAAAGATTGCAACACGTGTATTTCTGTTTTGTTATAAAGTTATAAACAATGAAATTACGGTGTTCCATTTCAATCTGTATTGTGTTTTACTTCAATTATAATACGTAAATTTAGTAAAAAAATACACAAGAACGAACTTAACTTCATTTTAACATATATTTTTTTGGCTGCAACTTTTCGGGATTTATATGAATTAGTTATGTATGCTGTAAATAAGGGACAAAACGTTCGTTAAGCTTCCTATCCCTACTCGCAGGCCTCCTGCTCGCAAGTTTTTACCGACAAGCCTGTAATAGCAGCAGGGCTAGTACCGTACTATTCAATAAAAGCTCTTATAAAGCTTTTTGCTTGTTTAGAATTAAATAGCCTACTTTTATCATTGCGATGATTCGGTACGTACATTTATTATAAAAGCAAAATATACCTTTTTCATAATAAAGCTTAAAAATTTTCTCTCTGCAAGAATTCACAAAATCAGCAAATTATTTTATCAGAGGGCACCTGAATCTCAGAAGTAAAGATATTATTATATCAAGGATTATGACCCTATTTCGGGAAAGCACTAAAATGTAATAGGGATATCTTTTCCCCTCCGCTGTATTGTTTTATGAGAAAGGTACAAAATAGAACAACATTTCGAAAATATTTATACAAACTCAAATCAAATCAAATTTCAGTGAAACTTTTTTTCTGGATTACACTGATTCTAAAATATATAGAATATTTAAAATATAATCAAATACTGAATAATTCAGAATTATAACATTAATATTCATTTAAATTTTAATCAAATAATTGAAGGTGAAGGAAAATGGAGGAAGGAAAGCATCGTGGGAAAACTATCTGAGAATTATAAAATACTTTGATGACTTGTGAAGTTCCCCAACCCATACTGGAGCAGCGTTGCGGTCTCTTCCCGACCTTAAAACCCTCTTAATCATGTGATGCGCCTTGTGCTCATCAGTGGGACATTAATAAGCTAAAACCTGAGAGATTTTTTTACATTCAAATATTCAATGACTAAAATTAAATGAAAGAGTTATGTACGTTATTTATACAACAGATTTATTTTTAATACAGAATGGACGGATATTAATAATTTAAAAATTACTATAGCTATACACTCATTGAGCTATGGTAGCTCAAAGGCTTAAACAAGATAGCGTATGCAAGCTACTGAATACCTGATCATGGATTCTGTCATCGGCACTGATGTTCACGTACTAAGGAAAACATTGTATCGAAACATAAGGGCCACGAAATACTTCGAGGTTCTCGTGTGCGTAGTGCACACATATTGCTAAGAAAACATTGTTGATATAGGAAGAAAGATTGCGTCCTTTAGTGGAATGTTTATAGACTGTAGCATTTTAGCTACTTCGAGTATAGTCATTCTTTTTGTTTCAACTACCAATATACCATGATTCTAATAACAATAAATTGATTACAATACGGATCCATAACGAAAATTCGTTGCTTTTCGATTTTTTAAGAAGAAAGATCGATATTAGCTATTAATTTATCATCACCAAAATCAATTCAGCCTATCACTATTCCACTGCTTAACATTGGCCTCCTCCATAGAATGCCACAAAAGTTTGTAGTTTTGGTGGGATTTTTTCATAGTTGCCACGCTTGGCAGGCGGGTTGGCAACCGCAGGTTATTTATTCAGATGTTCCAGGAAAATGCTGCTGCCCATCTCCCGGTTTTAATTTCCCCTTAGTCGACTTTTACGACACCCACGGGATGAGATGGGGTCGCCATCACATGGCCAAGCCATTAATTAAATCACCAAATTACGGCTAATTCCCTACAGTTTATTCCGTAAAATTCCTAATATTTTTAATATCATCGTTAAACATTAAAAAATGCGAATCACCATTATCATGATCATTTCAGCCTATCACAAGTCCACTGTTAAACAAAAGTCCCTCATAGATTGCCGCAAAACTCGGCCATGAGCCACCTGTCCATTTAAAACGCATACAATGAAGGTCTTATTCCAATGTTACGGGTACATACCTTTTAACTGGTGGTAGGATATATATGCCAGATGCTAAGTAGGTACCACCACAGTGGCGGTTATTCTGCAATAATGAATATAAGAAAATATATGAAGCAGTAGTTTTCAACAATACTGTTATGTTTCGCTTTGAGAGGTACTGGGTAATTATAGCTGATGATTGCATGGCGGATTTTAACCACCGGATTTTGTCGAGAGCTATCAACTGCGCAGGAGATATTATAGTGCCACTAGTGTACGCGCAAACATAGACGCACTCGTCGATAACGCTCATGCGATAAGATCAGAGGTAGGCTAGGATGCAGTGTCATAAACACGGGGACAATCACTACACAACCAGACCCAAAACCAACAATTTGTGTTTTGGCACAAATGTTGGCTCTCAGGACTCGCGGCGTAGAAGTCAGGTACTCCGATCACAAGGCCACGCGGTCGTCATTGACTATAGACTGATAGATAGTGTAATTACTGGGCATATGAGACTTAAGAACTAATGTCTCAGGGTGATGAGCGAAGTGTACGGATAGTATATTCCGGGTGACACAGCATTTGTGATGGGCAGACTTTGTACTAACCATCTGGTGAACGATTTGTTTGTTTCGTCACTTTCTTCCATAAAATACTGGACTAAAACTACCGGCTCGGATGGCGCAGTGGTTGCGCGATTTGCTTCAGCGTCATGAGTCACTGTTTCGATTTAGACATCGCATAAATATATCTATCGTCTTTGTTTATTGTTCGGATTTGGTTATTTGTGCATGAACATTTTATGTCTGTAAAGCGTACCCACGACACAGGAGGATTAAGGATTCAAACTTTGATTATGGTTATGGTTCTAATATCAGTTAAACAATGATAAAGACTATTTAATTAATTTTTCCGAATAATTTAGAGTGAAAGTATGTTTTCTATACGGTATTTTATTGAATAATGAAAAATTCTTTTCTCATACTTGCGAGAAAGATCGGCGCTTAAAGTTCAAATTAACATTCTTAAAGTTCCGCGCACAGGGAACGAGATTAATGATAGACAGCACCTGAAGTTACCCTACGATGTTTATATCAATTAGAAACGGTAAGGGTAAATAAAAAACTATCATAGGATAAAAAATGCCATATTATTGCAAAACGTATATATTAAAATAATGTCCAATATTACGTTTTAGATGACGTGCTGTGCATACGTATATGTATGTATGTACATAAGAAATAATAAAACATACATAATAAAACTTTAAAAATTTGTTCAAAACGGTTGGTATTCTCTTTCGACTTGCTTACATTTGGAAACTATTTTTCTAATAGAAGCTTCTTGATAGACGTTTGCTACAGTTACTATGGGCCAGAAGCGGAAGAATCACAAAGTGGAAAAACAGCAATGGCATTATCTGACGTTAAGTTTAAGTGACTCAAAACTTTGCTTTTATTTTAAGGGATGCTTAAAAAAAAAAATTTTTTTTCTATTAGCTTTTTGGTATCTTAAAATTTTATAAAATTCACTTAATTTCCAAAACATTTTAGCTTAATCTAACTTATTGCGCTATATAGTTTTATTTAAGCAATGTCTTAAAAGACATAGCTTAAATAAAACTACATACGGTCTTTAATAAAGCTACATCACTACTGAAAAAAAAGTGCGTGTTATCCTCAGGCGCGGTAGAAGGAAAACTTCTTTAGCGCCAAGTAAATGTTACGATTAAACTAAAACATAACTTTATATTATACCAGGGTTCGCAGACATTATCAGTACTTAGACTTGTGTATCGTACCTACATACATATGTTCATACATACATCCATACATACGTATATACATACATTTATATAGCGTAAATCCATACTATTATTATAAATGCAATAGTAATTGTCTCTGTCCCTCTGTCTGTTGCATCCTGGAAACGGATATAGGACACTTTTTATTTCGGTAAATCAAACAGTTCCGACGGGACATTTAAAAAACCTATATCCAGGCGGACAAAGTCGCGGGTATCAGCGAGTACTTTATAATGCTAAAATTCGTATATGCACTATTAGGTACGCTGTCAATATCTGAAACCCTAAACTACCTCTCATATATCTTCAGCGACATAAATTGCACAGGTTCAAATCCACCACCCCCACTATACGAAGACCAAACTAAAAACCTACTGTTAAAAAAATCGCGCGCAAAGAAGTTTTACTTCAATAAAGTTTAGCGTTTCATTTACAGCAATGATAAAATGGGCGTATCTTACAGAAAAACACTTATACGGTTCAAAGTTTCGCAACAAGAGTTTACCAAAGAAATCTACGCCGCTAACATCTCATTCAGTGTGAAGAACAAGATAATGCTTTTAAGCGACTCATCCGATGTTTAAGAATATACAGCATAATATATATTTTGAGCTGCAGATAAAAGCTGTATCCATTTATAGTTGTTACCGGAAATCAACTTTAATAAACATAGTAATTACTGTTATGACAGTGATTCTGTTCAAATTATATAAAATTTGCTTATGACTTTTATTTGACATAATTTGTTGTGGTATTCCTATGAAGCGATTTTGAAAGTATTTCCTTAATATAAAACGCGTTTTCTTTTAGCTAATTACGTATAATTTTCCTCCAAACATTTTTGTTGTGTATTTTCGTGAGACTGGAAAATAATTTTATAATTAAATGGTTATTTAACAAAGGTAGCTCAGGGGCTAGGCGCTCGCTTTAAATTTCATAGTACGCGAGTGACCTGGGTTCGATTCCCGGTGCCGGCACCACTAAAATTGTTAATTGCAATTTTAAGTGCCGATTTACCACGTGCTCGGCGGTGAAGGAAAACATCGTGGGGAAACCTGCATGTCTGAGTAATAAAAAATATTTCGAAGACATGTGAAGTCCGCCAACCCGCATTGGAGCAGCGTGGCGGATTCTTCCTAGCTCCAAAACCCTCTCAGAAATGAGAGAAGGCCTGTGCTCAGTAGTGGGACATTTATAGGCTGAAACTTTACTTTTTTTTTACTTAACAAAGACCTTTGCACAGTTATGATTTTCAAAAATGTCATGCACAAGTATACAGTGGCTTCTTAACTAGGTCAGAGTACTTAAATTAGATCTGAATAATCTGTGTACGTTCTACAAACCTGAAAAGGTTTCCCCTACAATTTTTGCTTTTAATACAGCTTGTTGCTACAGCAGTTATTTTCCCTATGCACTGACGAATATGCTTATATCCAAATAATCTAAGTCTAAGAAATTAAGGTAGAAATTAGGTTACATAAAAAAATTGTAATTAAATAATGTTTCCAAATATAAATAATACATTTAATATTATTATCTACGATATATTATACGATACGATAGTAATATATTATAGATTATAGATTACTACGATAATAATATATTATATCTACGAAGTAATTTTTATTGAATATAGAGTCACCCATGTTTCCCATTGGGGTGGAGAGAGACCAAATCTTTCCACTTGCTACGATCCTGACACAGCTCCGCTTCTTCTACTTTCATTAGTGTTTTCATACAAGCTTCATTTTGCTACATTTTATTGGGTTTTACATTTAAATTTAGCCGGCATATAACAATACGAGCTGTGATTGGAGCACAATCTACTATTTTAATAATTAGCTGTGATGTTGTTCTTATTAAATTTTGCTGTATAATAAATAATAACATCTATATTTAAACTGCACTGAAATTCTCAACTTCGTGAAAAACTTATCTAGAATAATTCGCGATTCAACAATCAAGTTGCACCAGAAGTCCAACTCAATTTTTGGTGAAAACTGCCCAGTTTGAAAAAAAATAATATCTTTGGAGCAAAAGAATTTTCTAGCATGCATGACGGAATTTCCGAGTCGATACGGCTCAAGACAAGAGTCCACTCCTTAATAAAAGGAGTACCGCACCCGCAATTCCTCTGGTATTGTAGACGTTCATGGGTGGCGGTGATCGCTTACTATCAGGTGAACCGCTTCCTCGTTTGCCGTCTCTACTAACTAACTCTATAAAAAAAGGAGAATTATGCTGGGCTTACAAGCACTTGAGAAATCATGGCAGGTTTCTGAACCTTAAGACTATGATGTGATGCCGTGTCTAATGATAAAAGTTTTCAAATAATGCATCCTACCTATTACAACCTCCGGAACCCAGACCTGGGAACTGATTGTATACAATCTCAAATTAACTATGGAACGAGTTATGATCGGTATTTTTCTTAAAAACTAGTCTGGAATAAGTTCATCCGGATATTGAATGGATGAAATGGCAGTGTTTTGAACAAATATGTGGACGGATCACAACTGGTGACATAGAAGAGTCCTTAAGGGAAACTTTTTAGCAATTATACCTACGAGTAGTAAAATTCAGTCTAGGTGGCGTGGGGTCTGTGTCAAGTCTGAGTTTGAAGGGCATTATTAGCTAGTCTAATCACAGTAAAGGAGTAGTAAAGGAGTTGGACATAAAACCTAAATGGTGAAGAGGAATGAAAATAATAAAAGTAATTACAAAACGAAGTTCACGAAAGTGGCTATCAAATAGAAGGTGAGTCAAAGACAGCATTATTAATAAGACAGTCCAATTTGTATAGTATGGCTTCACATACATACATACATACATAAGGTCACGACTGTATCCCATAAGGGGTAGTCAGAGACTAGGCACTCACTGCAAAATCAGATGACTGCCACAATCCACGTTTCACCAAAACAATATAATGCACTTGGTGTGATAGGTGGTGAGCCCATCGCCACCATGCGCTGTTGGGTGCACAGTGCAGTTTAATTCCTTACTCGCCTTTTACGAGATCCATTGGATGAGATGGAGTGGTAGTATTCTTTTAACGAGCCGCCACCACACGGCTTCACATAGGTTAGTATAATACACATCGGCATAATCAATAACTGGGAAAACGAGAGAACGTTTTGGTTTTAATGTTTTTTAAAGTTGCATGTTTTATTGATCAGATAAAACATTGTTAAGGTATAGGATATAATGACAAGACCCGATAGCAGTACCTTTACCATTTCGATTATTTCGTACACATAATTTAAATAAATTGTCATAAAAGCAAAATTAGTAATAATTATTCGTTATAGATTTGGGAAATTATTTCAATATATATTATTTAATTTTATCATTATATATACGTATTAGTATTTCACTTCATTCCACTGAATATAAAGAAGTCCACTACTGCAGCTGAGTAATTTGTTTATTTAAACATTTAAAGTGGGTGTTGTGAAAATATTTAATCTTTAAGTCCTCACTTCTGGTTTTAATTTTTTGTGACAATCAATGGGGAAGGCCGACGTTCAGGAGTGGACTAGTAATAAGTTGAAATGATGATGACGATGATGAGGTCTTCACTTTTATATTTTATTTAATGAAGAGTAGAGAAGGAATAAAGAGCCACCTATAAAGCAACAAACACAGAAATTCTTAGTTTTGGAATGCCAATGCTGCGAACTGTATCAATACAAAGAACGAACTTGCATATTATGTTTTTGGATAGTAATTACGTTTTTTAATAATTTATGTTGGCAATACCATAAAAACATGTAGGGTAAAGATAAAAAAGAAGTTTTGTCTTGTTTTATTTTCTTTAAGAAAAACGATGTCTTATACTGAGATTTCTCCTGTATCGTGGGTGCGTTTTACAGACATAAACTACACGTGCATACCACAACCAGACCCGAAAACTAAAAGCTTGAGTTTTTGAATAAATGGTTAATTAATGGTCCGGTTGGGAAGCGAACCCAAACCCGCGGCGCGGAAGTCAGTCACAATAACCACGAATAGAAAAACGTTAACATTAAACATGTTATATTGTAAACTATAAAATTTTAATTCATCATCATCATTTCAGCTTATCACTAGTCCACTACGGAACTTATTTAAATTACAGGGACAATTTAATGAGTGTTTAAATAAAGTCTAATAAGTTTGAAAACGAAACAAATAAAAGAGAAAAACGCTAACAATTACTGAGGGCAAATAAATTTTGGGGCGTGCTGCCGAAACGACTCCCGTAGGGACTCTAAGTCGTGAACTTTGTGATTACGTTGCGGCTTTATAAGCCTGTTATGTTTTTTGTTAGAAGTATGATGGTTTGTGGCGTCTTTTAGCTATAATAAACTAAGGGGAATATATTAAAGATGAATATAAAAATGGAAAATGGTTAAGAACTTAGAATTTTTCTTCTCCTATTTACACATTCATCCTGATCCTACATCGCCGGTTCTGTTACAGTTATTTATAACGGCAATCTTATGTGGTTGCATAATCCTGTGCCAATTTCACATTGGTGTTTCAACCAATGTGAAATTGGTACCTAGTAGATTTTGAAAATAAATTCCTTAAGATCTTAATCAAACGTTTATAAAATTCATTAGAAAGAAGAAAAATTGTAATAAGAAATAAGAAAAAAAAAACCACGAAATGGTTAACGTTGCTATGATAATGAATTAGTTTGGCAAAATGTTTTTTCACATTGTAATAAAGTAATAAATACTACTACAATAAGTAAATATGAATTGTGGCCGCTTAGCATGGACGTTGTTGTTGTAATAATTTACAGGTTTTTATGCATTCAATGTGTGTAGTAAAAATATGAGCGAACTCGTAATGATACAAAATGTTAACATAGATTTATTCTCCACTGGTATCAGTGATCTAAAAAAATTGCTGTGTAACCACTATTTTCTCTGTCAAGTTTTTGTGTATGTGCTTTACTATTGATTTATGTTCTGAGCTAATTTTTATAGTGATTTTCTTATTCAACTAATTTGTGAAAGCAGAAAGAAGTGAATTAAAAAATTGGTCTTCTTTCTCTACTTAATTTATTGTAATTCGTGATGTATTAGCTGTAAGTTTTCCAAAACAACAAAAATTTAATAAATAAAAATAACATCTGAATGTTACGAATAGAAGTCAGATGGGCGTTAGTGTTTTTACAAAATTTGTTCATACAAAGGTGATAAGTTATATCTGAATGTTATTTTCAGAAACCTTGTTCTTCTTCAACAATGTAAAATAAATAAGTTATGCTGGCCTTACTTACTGTTGTTGTCGATTGACAAGTTCTTTTGAAGAAGCGTATATTTTGTGCTAGTAATTCATAACGATCGATGTAACTATTGCATGTTCCTTCTAAAAATGTCTTATACGATTGGACGCGAGCATTCCGAAAGTGTGTGAGGTGCGTTAAAGTTTTATTAAATTCGTTCTTGAATTACAGTTTGTTTTTATTGTGATATCAATTTAAACTATGATCATTAACGCAGGAAATTAATGATTGTAGTTTCAATTTCAATATTTTGATTATGAAAAATCTTTTGAGAGATTTTCTCTTTCTGATCAGCATTTTTCTCAATTTTCATAGCAGTATATTAATAAAAAGAATTTGCAAGGAATGCTATGACCGAAGTAGGTCACTGCTGCACTGGAGTAATTTGTCTCCTTAGGAATTCATGCTGTTCCTGCTATACAAACATTCTTAGCGCGCTTTCTACTGACGTATTCACAAGGTGAGCAAATATACTGAACCCCTTAATATTTATTAATTTATACTTAAATGTACTTCACGTATACGTGTAAATTATTTCTGAGAGTTTCTAAATTATTATACCCGATATATTAACATTACTGACGTACTATGGAAAAAAACTATGGTGGGAAGAAAGAAAGTAACTTAGTTTTTGGATTAATAGGTTTGACTTAATGCCTGTGAATTTATCATCATCACTATTTTTTCACATTTACTAAAAAACTGCACTTTAAGTAAACATATCATTAGACAAAGTTTAGAAAACTAACCGTGACCGTTTTTAAAGGAATTTAAATAAAAAAAAATCCAACTTGTTATTAGTGATGGGTTGTAGTAATGACATTAGCCTATGCTCTATTATAGGACCCATAGGTGTGCAGGGGGCACATAATATGGATAGTGAGTGGGTCTTCTGTTCCCCGTAATTCTTACCTACATTTAAGCTACATCACATAATATTTTCAAAAATGCTACATTGCAGGTAGCAGCTCTGGAACAGAACCGATTGGTTAAACTAAAATATGTACTCCGATGGCAGAAAATAGCGTTTAAGTTCAGAGGAAGGTTCGGAGGTATCCAAAAGCGATATCTGACATCATTTGGAGCGATTGAGCCAAATTTTTTATTCTTAGGAGCGTATTTATTGCAAACAACTTCACATAGTGATTATGGTACGAGTATAGTGATTGATATATAATACTTATAAATTGAACGGGGAAATAAAAAAATAAGTGGGCTCTGTTTACAGTGGCTAAGTGATTGGCTTCTGTTCTATAGGTCGCGGATTGTATTCCTATACGGAACAAATAATGGCCTCTAGTCAGTTGTTTCTGATATGGGTTCTGGATCTGGATCTTGCGCAATTTATGTTTAGTATATTATATTTTTCATCAAATAGTATATTTTCATATGGTTTATTAAATAAAGACTCTATATATTATGGGTTTCAAATTTAAACGAACATTTTAAAATTACTTAAAAAGACAATATCTGCGGAGTTTCGTTCGCCTGTTTTTTTCTTCGTACAGAGGAACCTCATTAAGAAATGGTGGTAGATTGTAAATAAAATAACATTAAACAAAAAAAATCGGCAGAGAATAAATATATTTCATTTGATTAGGTAAGTTTAGACCATATTGATAGTACAAGAGTATTCGTGAAGTAATAATGCAGAATACGTCGCCTTTACTGTAGATTACTGTGGCGTGGCTCTCTCGTGCTGTATTAACCGCAATGGAAGCTGATGCCGCCCGTTTAAATGACAGTGCTTTATTATCGCTGTAGCTGCGTCAGATTTCACAGTAAATCTAAACTACGGATGCTAAATAAATGTGCCTCAAATTACATTCGAATTTACACTGTGAAATATTTTCCACTACGGGTTTCAGAAATACCACAAGTATGAACTTATACATTTTCATTTCACAATTATATTAATATAATATAATATGCATACACGTCAACGCCGATGCATCTTTTGGATACTTCCAGAAGCTGTAATTTTCTCATTAACTAAGTACACGCAAATATAAATACGATAATTTATTCTCAGCATCCAAGAAAACCTAAGCGTCGGCGTAGGGTTGGGATGTAATTTCTTAAATTCTAAGTTTAGATACGAGTATATAGACAGATAGAGGAGACTGACAGCAGACACAGATTTTTGTTTAAAAAAACGTTGCCTACATTAGGATTTCTCCTATATCTTAGGTGCGTTTTATAGACATAAATTGCATATGCACTAATGTGCATATGCAATTTATGCAATTAGTGCCGAGACCAATCGTGCGGCAATCAAATCCGCTACCAGCAGCGCAGAAGTCTATTGTTCGGCCTATATGTCAACAGTGTCGTAATTCTTTGTGTGTACATAAAATGGTATTAGTAGTCACTTAAGTAGTGATATAGTTTATTGCAATTTATTTATTTCTGCAAATGTTAAACTTATCAACTGACGATATGCACAGTAACTGTCGCATGACAGATTGACAAATTCATCTGAATTTTCCGAGTATAAACTCCTTTTACTGTTGAAGACTCCATTTACACCATTACCGGTAACAGGTCGATAACATCAAGGTTATTGGAGCCACGCTTATTGATTCAATACGAATCTGACAAAAATGCATACCAGGTCTTGTTGGCCCTTTTTAGGTTTATGTTCAATACAGATGACAAAACTTAAAGGTTATTTATTTTTTGATTTTGGTAAAGAAAAAAAAAACGTAAAACCTTTAAAATACACAGTACTTAGAACTGCGAAGTTAGAGTATTTATAAAGTACTAGCTGCCCCGGCAAAAGCGATGAGTTTGATCTCTGAATAACATTTAAGTATGAAACTTTACAGCCACACGATCAAAGCCACCGGGTCGGATTTTGTAATTTTTTAGAATTATATTAACGATGTGCTAGCGGTTAACGATTCTCTATACCTTGGATAACCATCGTTACCAGTAATTGTCGCCGCCGTCAAATTTCGTGGATAACGCTTGGAAGACTTGCCGTCGATACATCATCATGCACAGTGAAACTATCACAACGAAATTGAAAGGAAATGATTTTGTAGTTGAAAACACTTGGATTTTTCCCGCATTGCTATGTGGAGCATTGTAACTTTATCTGCAGCGGACTGATTCTCAATATTGCGAAGTCTTATTGCATAACGGCCTCGATGTGAAAGATTAGATATTCTGGCTCGCGGCTTTGTGAATGACACAGGAAAATTAGACACACAATTCAAAATTATATAATGAAGCAATTATCAATCACGAATTTGATAACCTCACAAAGTGAACATCAATGGTAGCTTACCGTTTGATTTACGAATGCAATAACGGTCGAAAACTGTATGAAAATTAGTGAGAACTCGAAAAAAAATGCTGTTGAATCAGCTGTCAGAGGACATGAAAAAAAAAACAAAAAAGAAAGAAAAAGTATTTATTGTCACAGAACTGTCATGCATACAAAATAATATAAGTTTTTTTTCTGTCATGTATGGCAGTCACAGATGGCGTTGTATACGGAAAATACAGTGATGAATATTGATAACAATATGAACTGGGGTAGACATGTTACCGAAAAGGTGCTCTAGCTTGTTATTAAGGTCATTGTTCAAGTCTATGTAACACACGTCTGCATAATCAAAAATCGGTAAAATAAGCGTTTGCACAAGCATGAGGTTGGTCTTAAAAGGAAGGAAATTTTATAAACGTTAGAGTAAACTTTACGGCTGATTTACTTGATTTGAAAAAATTAGGTTAAAACTACTTCCAAATCAAAAAAATAAAACAAGTTATTGTTAAATTTAGAAAATCAAGCTCATTAAGACCATAATGTTTACAAAGCAGCCTCAAAATTATGGCTGGAAGTTAGTTACTCTAGGAGATATTGCTAATTGAAAACTATCGCAAGCATGAATTACGAGTATTGAACCGACATTTATTATAGGCATTCAAAACCAATTTAACGACAAAATTAGGTAAAAGATATTGTGACTGTCTTGCATTTTAATATAAAAATAAAATATTGTGACCAAGAAAATCATTTGATATTTCCATTGGATCTATCTACAGGTTTATTTTGTTAGGCTGTTTAGTTTGTTTGTTAGCTCTCATTTTGGGGGGATTTTGCCTTATTTGCCACGCTTTGAAGGCGAGTACATGCGTTAACTACAAATGTAAAATAAAATTCTTTAATGACTCGAGCAAAGTGCGCCGGTGCTCCATATAGCTGCAGCATCATACCTCGTCGATAACTCAACGGTAGCTCAGACAAAGCATTCACGAATTGTGTCCGGAGGAACTCCAAAAATCTTGAGCGATTTAATGTGTGGGGCAATTCAATAGGCCCAATGAAAAGGTCGTCTCTGATGGCCTCCTATACATTTACAGAAAATTCATGCTGAAATGTACTGGGGCGAACTGCATGTGGATTTTTTGTTAACCATAGGTGATCGTTGCGGCGACTTGTAATTCCCGCTCTCGTAAATTTAGCTTCGTCTGTCCACATTATTTTACCCAAGAAGGATGGGTTCAACCGTGTATTACGATTGATCCAGGAACAGAACACCGATCGTGAGCGATAACCTGACTCGCGAATGTTTTGATGATGTCCTGTCTAAAATGATATGGATGTAGTCCCCCTTTTTTAGAACTCTACACACAACTAATATTTAAAGTTCCAATTGCATTGCAATCCTTTTAACATTGAGTCTAGGATGTCGAGTTATTAGAAGCAGTATCTCTTGTTGCTTATGGACCGATAATAAGCGTTTGGCGGATGATATTTACAAGGAAAAGGGTAGCTAACCGCCAGGTGGTCTGATTTGGGGTGGACGTCTCCTCCGACTAGTAATATTAGATGATGTATATATAGTTCGCATCTCAGAAAACTTTCATAGCGCGATTATGGACGTATGGGAATATTTCTTGAGCTTCTCATGTGCCGACGTAGATGTCGCTACAGGCGACTGCTTTCATTTTTCGGCCGTTTTTCGTCCAGTTGTAACTCAACGCACAAACAAAAATGAAGCGATCTTAACGCTAGGCGAGGAACAACTAATCAACTAAATGTAAATTCAGATATGTTAAATGAATGACTTGTAAAGCAGGGTCCGACATTAAGTTGCTATCTCAGTCACTCATTAAACAAAACCCATTTTACTACCTGCTCGCACGTGGCATGCGATAGGAACCCAAATTCGAATAACAAAAGAATTTATGCGCTCGCGCTTACGTTGCCTTTAAACATAAATATCTCCTATACTAACTAACTTACAGTCGTAACTTTGATATCGTTGATATCAAAGTTACGACAAGTAAACGAAAGTTACTTTGATAACCTTGATTTAATATTAAACAATATGGTCTCAACTGGCTTGATTGTGAAAAAGGTAACAATAATTCGTAGTTTTTTTGAGTTCGAGGTAGTTGTAACTTAATTCTTTTTAAGTTTTACATTATTTTTAGATGTCTAACGTTGAAAAATATTGTATCAAAACGATTCAGACCTTTCGCCGATCTGTGAAGCCATACACTTTCATGTTATTGCTAGTTTTTCGAGGACATACACAACAAAACGCACAAAAATTTAAATGGCCATGGCTGGAAGGGGGAAAGGGGGTAGGACGTATTAGGGGGTCGTTTTTGAGCGGGGATGAGATGTAGAATTAGTGCCTAAATTATCGCTACTAAGATCCTGGACACATTTTATAAATCCATATTTGTTGTATATATACGAGTATATATATATATATCGGCTTAGCACGTGGTAAATCACTATTTAAAATTGTAAATAAGTATTATAAGGTACCAAGAATAGAAGATCGAAAAAGGTCACTCGCGTAATACGAAACTAAGGAACTTAAAGTGAGCGCCCTGTCCCTAAGCCTCCACAGCTTGTATATTTTTAGTTACGTTATTTGGACATTTTAAATGTACGTAAAGTTCAGAATCAGAATAAGAATCACTTAATCCTTAGAAAATGGTTACAATGTTGGTGTACATGTTAGGTTAGTACAAGCATTTTCTGCCAAAATTGGCGTATTTAGGTGCTAAATTAAGTTACATTTCAATTCATAGTTATATGTCACATATTTTGCAATTTTAGAAGTTACATTACTTTCTATAATTTATATTACAATTAGATCATGGTTATAATGTCAGCTAACGAGTATTGTTATAATAAGTATACTTAATTAATCAATTACAATATATATTTTATTTAAAACATTTGTAAACTATCGGTATTATATTTCTATACAGCGTTAAAAGTCACACCTCTATGTCACATTTGCAGTGGTATCGGGTTATATTGTCATTTAAGTAATCCTGTACCTTGTAATAAAGTTTTTCTAATAGCAGTGAAAATAATGCCTTTTTGAAGTTATTGATATTTAGTTTATGTTACCTATCTGGAAGACTATTGTATATTTTTACAGCCATGCAGAAGGAATTATTATAATATAAATGCAGTCTCTGTAAAGGTAATTCTACTTTATCTTTGTGTCTAGTTCTGCTGTATTCTGTGTCTTTTTTACATTTAAACAGATGCAAATTAATATAAGCAAGGGAGTGGCAGTATTTTGAGTGATTGAAAGTGACGTTTACAAGATTCCATAGGTCCAATGCCACATAAAGCTCGAATAAATTTCTTTTGTAGCTTAAATACACTTTCAGCCTCCACGGAGTTACCCCACAAAACTAAGCCATATCGTAACACTGATGATACATATCCATGGTATGCTGAAAGTGCAATATCCATTGATGCTACTTGTCTTAACCTTTTTGTTGCATAAACAAATTTGTTCAAATTGGATAATGTAATTTTTGTGTGCGCATCCCAGTTACAGAATTTGTCTACTTCTATACCCAGAAACTTTATTGTGTCTACACAATTTATAAAGTTACCTTTACACAACACCTTTAAATTTGAAGGGGAATTATGTGTTTGGAATTGGATGAGTTTTGTCTTGTTTACATTTATTTTTAGGTTATTTTTATCAAGGCATTCAGTTATTTGTTGTAATGCAAAATTTATCTCCTGATTGTAAGATTCTTTAACTATTTGCTTAAATAAAAATGTTGTATCGTCTGAGAACATGTTCGCTTTATGGTGTGTAATATTTGGTAGGTCATTTATGTATAGTAAAAATAACAGGGGGCCACTACCTTGTGGCACCCCATAGTCGTTTCGTCTATATTCTGACCTGTAGACTATGTTTTTATTATTTACAATTCTGGCAATTTCTACACATTGCTTTCTGTCCTCTAAGTAGGTCTTATTTAATTTTTCAGCTGTGCCTCTTACCCCGTATTGGTTAAGTTTATTTAGTAGTATTTCATGACCCTCAAAATCGAAAGCTTTCGACATGTCTAGAAATATAGCCGTTATTGGAGTTTTTAAGTCAAGACTTTCTGTGATATATCTTATCAACGAGAAACAGGCCAAAACAGTAGAACTTTTTCTCATAGTAATAATTTTATATGTTTCACTTGAATTTATTCAACTAAAGTTTTAAACCCACACATCTGTCGTCCTATTATGCGAGAAAAACAAGACTATGCTTTTAAGTCATTCAGCTAATGCAAGAGGGTCGGACCTACTTTACTATGCGTAAAGTTTATATAAGAATTTCTACTAAATTTTATTGCTAAAACATTAAATTTTTACCGCAGGATCATTAACCTCGTATTCAATAAGACATGATTGTGTAAAATTATCGCCTTTTAGAATTATATAACAGCGTATTGACTGATGCTCTGTATCGATATGGAGGTAATTAAATATAATGTTAAATACTTCACACGATAGTTTCATATTTTTATCCATTTTAATATTTATTGTTGTACTGCATATGGAAATTTAAGTATCGTCTCTAATGATTTATTTGCTTGTAAACATCTTGAATCTTGAAACATCGTGACTGAAGATAATTGCTTTGCGAATTAAATTAATTTCTACGTTACTACTTTACGATACACTTTTGTGATTTATTAGATTGCAATTTTAATTTGCATTTATTGCTATTTTACGCTTTATTCATTTAATAGTTCTTCTAGTTTATTTCATTCGTTAGTGATGCAATTAAAAATTATTTATATTATTGTTCTTCTAAATTTTGTATCGTGAATAATCTAAAATTAGTTAAAACATATGTCATACCAAACGTAGAGTAATAGACATACGAAACAGAGTAATTTATGTACAATTAATAAATTATGTCCATGGTGATAATAGAGGTGATGACGTAGAACTATTACACTCGCCCACATATTTAGGTAGCTGATGGAAGATTTGTATTCTAGCTATAGGAAAAAAAAGTACAAATAAGACGCTTTCAAAGAATACTAGTGTAATGTGACATGCCACTCTGTATGGTGACTGATCCTAATACTCGCTATGAAGCGTCCATCTTTGTTGTCAGAGGTGATAACGCACTTAAATAAGACTATTCCATTTTTTTAAAAAAAATAATAATATTATAAGATTACAATAATGATAAAGCTTTTATTAGCCTATTTTTATTATTTAATTATAAATAGGTTTTATCTTCTAGTTACTTGGTAATTGTATTTTTCCATTTCCCGTCTGGTAGCTAAAACCTCATCAATAGCTGTAGATTGTGTTTTCATTTTTCTCTTTGTCGTTTGCGAGAGTAACAAGTAATGGCAAAAAACCAACAATATAAGCCGCGGCATAAGTTTGTGCAATTTATGTCGGTGGCTAGCCTAGCAACTAACTTAGGCTTTCGTTATAGACAGTTTGGTATTTTTATTAGTAATAAATTTAGGCCATGCTTTAAACGTAAACCGATTTCAAATGTACAGTTTTCTAATAATGTTTCTATTTGTATAAAATTTGTCTGATGACCTTTATCATACGGTTCTGTTTTCCTTAATCTCTCCTTAATATCTCGCTACTTTGCCAAAAAAGCCGCTATAGAAAATTTCCATTTTATCTGTAGTATCAGTAAACTTCAGATAATTTAATCTGTGACAGTTACATTTATTAAGTCATATGACATTTTTCATCCTGTTACAAAATATTATCACCAAAGTTAAATCTTCTTATCTCTGATTATTCTAAAGATGGTTACTGTGGAAGATTGCCAAGATAGTTTAAATAATAAAAATGATACTATTCGAGAATTTGTAGGAAAAGTGAAAATTGTTCTTGTTGATTCACCTAAAACAGTATACCTGCGCAAAAGATGGGCCGCAGCCTTTATAACGCTATCGCAAATGCTAATTGCTATTACTAATATGATAATATTGTTCTACGTGTTGAGTTTTAAATTGGAATTATTGAGTAATTTGCATGTATTTTTATGCACAGTTGGGGTTAGAAGTCTTTTAGCTGTTTTTGTTTTTTATCTTGTCTCTTTTAGAATTCAAGAAACTAAATTATCTATGACGTTTTTATATCGTACAGTTTCAGTTGTGTATACCATCAGGGATGTTAAGTTTTAATTATTTAAATGGATCAACAATTCCAATGAGCATGAGAGACAAAAAATTTGAACATATTTTCTTAGAAACCTTTGGCCTTATTTGTTGTATATTTGGATCTACATCAATTTTTTTACAAGCAGGTTTCAGAACAACTACTTCTTTGCATTCTGTGCTAGGTGCGTCCTTTTAATTATTTTTTAATTTTTGTATGCAAACAATTTTTGAATTTGTGCCATCATAATTATCCTATCAATTTTGACTTATACATTGTTTGTATAATCTTTATATCATTATATTGTAAGACGGGAATTTTAAAGACAAAAATAAACACCTATGTTTTTACGCGTATACTCCGAAAATAACCAAAAACATAACTGTTAATTCTTGTTTATACAGGAATAACTGCATGTTGCCTGGCTCTTCTAAGTGCAGGCACCGCGTTATGTACCTATGGCAAAGGTATTTGCGCGAATTTCATGAAGTATGTTCACGTTATTACTGGAGTCTTTGTTTTTCTTACTTCATCTTTTTGTTTTATCACTGGTATTTTTAGTACAAGCTTCGCAAAGTGGGTTCCACTACCGAGTATGCCAATTTTTTTAATAATGTTTTGCATTTTGTACTCTATTGTAGTAGCTTTAGCGTCTTTTGAAAGTATAATCAAAGTTTAGATAACACTTTATTTTGTAAATTATACGAAATTAAAGTATACAATTTTTTATAGCAACTTTGTTTTGGATTATTAAAAATATATTCAATATCACTTTTCTTATCATTCTCATCATATTCAGCATTTACTGTGTAACATAACTAAATGTTTCAATAATAAATACCGTTATATGCCTGTTTATTAGTCTATTTTTGTATTAAAAACAGTCTATTCTGAAAAAGCAGCCGCATCAATGAAATCCAAGCAGTATAATGCTGGCAGTTTGGGTTTGTCGGGTTGAAGAGCACTATGGTTAGTAAAATTACAGGACACATGACTTTTAATTACCATATACTATATATATACTCATGTTTCAGGGTGGCGAGTTCAGTGCAGTGTCAAATACGACAATTTGACGTTCAAATGTCGACCTCGATCATTCTTTTGAGAATGTTATAGACGGTCTTTACTTTAACAATTCAATTTAAAATCTACATATGTGCAACAAATTCATCCTGCTTATTACAGCAATCTCTTCGAAGTGAATGGTAGGTAGTACTCTTATGCACGAATCCGCCTAGGTAAGTTCGTTCGCAGTTCCAGTTATTCTACCGTCAAACAGTAATGGGCAAATGTGCAATGTGCACTCGCGTACTATGAAATTTAAAACGAGCGCCTACCTACGCAAATCTGAATTTAAATCTGAAGATAGTAAAATATAAATAAAAATATTATGTATCATTTCTCTTTACTCTACAGTCACACCATGTTTAGGTTCGTGATAACCATTATATCTTGATTATTACCTTTATTTGTACCATAAATTTTTACGAAAAAACACCGATTTCTGCCAAAGATTATTCAACAAGGAAATAACATCTTTAGAAGATGGTCGGGTACTGACTGTGGTAATTTATCATCATCATCATCATTTCAGCCTATCACTAGTCCACTGCTGAACACAGGCCTCCCCCATAGATTGCCACAAAAGTTTGTAGCTCTCATTTTGGGGGGGGATTTTGTCATAGTTGCCACGCTTGACAGGCGGGTTGGCAACCGCAGTTTTTTTATTCAGATGTTCTAGAAGATGCTGCTCCCCATCTCCTGGTTTTTATTTTTCCGTCTGTCGGCTTTTACGACACCTGCGGGATGAGAAGGGGTGGTAGATTCTCTTAGGCCGCCACCACACGGTAATTAATAAATTTAAATACAAAACCATGCATACCACTGCAAGATTTCACGACACTGTGTGCTCATTTTGCTTAGAACGGTCCAAAAATATGTACGAGCTTAAATTCTTGCTCTTCCAAGCTTCATCTTAAATTCTTGTTTCCACAAGTAGCTAAGGTCCATCCAAACAGAGCCCCGCATGCTTGAGTAAGACTAACTTTATTCTGGAGTCGCCCGGTCCCAGGGCAGATTGGCACGGCAATCACTGGCTTGACGGAGAGGAAGGGAAAAGGATTAGGTAGGAAATGGACTTGGGGTAGGGAATGCGGAACTTGGGAATAGAACTATAAGGTATAGGATGCTACTGTCACGGAAGGAGCTGGAGGAGATAGAAGAAGCTCGAGAGGCGGGGGTTGCTCACCCGCTACTCTAACGTATTGGACGGACAATGCAACTAAGCCAAGTGCTATTTGGCGTAACAAGTACGTTACTAAATATACTATTAGGTCAATACGATCACGAGTTTGCCGCTTTGCTGCAGATTGGATGCCGGCTGAACATTGGGCAGTTTTCATTCAAAAAAAACTATTCTACACAAAAGTGACATGAATAAAATACGCATTAAAGATTAATAACACAATACTAAAAATAACTAGTAACTGTTATTTTTGCGAATCCTGTGAATGTATGTATGCTAAATAATAAATAAACTAATTGTTTTATCAGATCACGATAAGCTATTACTGCTTATCACATATAAGTGATCTTATCTACGATAGTACCTGCATACATCATCAGGCGTTTCAGTTTGTTATTTTTAAAATTTTGTGCGCGAATACAATTCTGTTTAATTTGTTGCTTAACTTTGTGAATTGTTTGATTGTGTGTTGCCATGAATAATAGCACGGACGACAGTAAATTATTGGATGCCTGTGATTTAGACCACTATGTTGAAAAAACATGCAATGATACTTTAGGTGTTAATACCAATTATTCCAAGACCTCTAAGTATCTGTGGTTAATAATTCGTTGTTGTGTGAACTCAATAGCGCATATGTTTATAGGTGCAAACGTGTTTGTGGTATTATGGTTTGCATTAAAATCGACTACTCTAAGTGCTTTTCAATTGCATATTGGACTAAGCGTAACTGCAATAAACGCCAAAATCGAAAGTGCACCTAGCACTTTCGATTTTGGCGTTTATTGCATTGACATGTAATAAAAAAAATCGAATTCAATTCATCATTCCTAATCTTAATTTTAAGATCTAAGGTAAAAATCTTAATATTTCTAGGAGTTTGTAGTAATATCAAATAATAATATCAAATATTATTATTTAATATTACTACTAAATTTAACAATTTAACACCAACAATTGTACAACACATAGTATAAGTACGTAGATTTAGGAATGGTAAATTCAATTATTTAATAAAATTAAGAAGACCGTTATGTGGCCGTAACGGATTTTATCCCAAAATCGTGTTACTATCAAAACCATTAAATGCATAGGTGAAAGCAAATGGTGTCATTGTTTCAGGGCCATTAATCAAACAATGAAGTGCGCGGTGTAGCGTTTACAGCAGTCAACACACTGGACTTTTTGTTTCTAAGAACTTGAAATCACTGAGAACCTTTTTACCAATTATATTAGAAATAATATAATAAACTTTTAAACATGATAAAATAATCAGTAAGCTACCAGCTGTACTGTTAGGATTAAAATTTAAATAAAGTATATTTTTAAGCTGTCCCGGCGACCTCTCACTTGACTAGACTTAAGATGAAAATTGGGAAGAACTGATGATACTATTTATAGAATATTTGAAAATCAATAATGAAGAGACCCGACACTATTAATATCGTAAACACAGTATATACGTACAACGCACAGACTAAATATTTGTGTAGCAGCTTCATTTTGTCCAATAAATGACGCAAGTGACAGTATCTACAAAATAAAGATGCAGCGAGTTTATAAGAAATTTTGTCCAACAACGTGAATTTTTCCACCTTTGTCATGTTGCATTATTAACGTTGGCTGAACCGTTATCATCGATCTGAACGTCGAAATTTTAATGTCAACTACTTATATTCATAAATTTGGTTTAAGAAAGAGGAAAACTTAAACCAAAACAAAGTGTGCCGATCTACATATATCTTTGTACCCCTACAGCTTGTAAACCTTCGTCTACAAAGTCATCCTATAATTTAAACACTCGAAACTGCTATACTTAGCAAACACAACTATATGGTGTGGTCCAACAGACCTGGATCAGAGTAGGATCGTATAGTAACTGATGCCTGCACTGCGCAAACTTTTGTGACAAATGTTCTTTCGAAATTTATTTCAACTATTCCTAAGTCGATGGCTCAAAATTGGTTGAAAGAAAAGCGAATCGTTCTGTTTTATTTTCCTACAATGCAACATTTAGTTCATTAAAGTACTATCAAATATTAAGTGAAGTCGCTATGATTTAGCGCTTACATAGCCATATTAATAAATACTCGTACGTAGAGCTTAATATTTTACAACTTCGCGGAGAGATACATTTATAAAGGAATTATGAGCACAAGTTTCTCAAATTTGAGCCATTAAAAGATTATTCGACGGATACTTCTGATTCCATTCCTGACATAAAAAATATGGAAAATTTATTAATTTACTACTACGGTTCTTAATAAACCCTAAAACTTAGTAGACGCTATATCAGGTAACTAAAATAGAACTTTAATTATAAAAGAAATATTGTTCCATGATATAACTTTCTCAATAGAATAGAAAAGAATATAATAGAATATTTTTTATTCAATATAAACCATTTACATAATACAAATACAGCACCTTTTATAAAGATGTAGAAACAACTTTGCAGCGATCACCTTCATTCCCAGGGATTATCATCATCCATGTATTCCTGCATATAATAATAACCCTTCTTAATAAGGCTTAATTAGTTTAACAAATAGTTTAAACTTTTTGATTGAAAGAATTTGTGCACTTTCTGGGATTTTGTTGTAAAAACGTATACATTGCCCCATGAAAGAGTTACTGACTCTGTGAAGTCCTGGTATTCACATTATGAACATCACTTTTTTATTTAAGTGATTAATATTCTTATGTACGTACATACCGTTTTCATTTACATATTGAGAGGCAAGGTTAAGATATTAATTTCTTTAAATTTATCTCTAAGAGACTCTAGAGTAGAGCCAAGATTATAAATAGATCTTATGGTCCTCCTTTGAAAGGTCTCTTTTTCAAAGTAAGATAACCGAAAGCAAAAAAGTTAGGTTCTCATCATTTCAATATATCAATGGTCCACTGCGCAACGTAGGCCTGCTCCATAGATAGCCACAAAATTTAGTAGCCTCTCATTTTGGGGGGATTCTGCCATACGTCCCCCGCTTGGAAGGCGGGTTGGCAACCGCAGTTTATTTATTAAGATGTTCCAGGACGATGTTATTGCCGATCTCCTTTCATTTTCCCTCTGTCGACTTTTACGACACCCGCAGGATGAGATGGCCTGACAGATTCTCTTCAGCTTAAGGTGCTACCAAATGTCAACTAGTCACTTTGATCTCATTGGAAAGAAATTAAAGCGGAATTAGAATTCTTTGCCGGCGTCAGTATTCTAGACCAATACGATGTTGACATCTTCAAGGCAAGAATGAATAGGCATCTCTTAGACTAATGTGCTCATTATCTATAACCTCATCACTGCTTACTGCAACATCAGGTGGAATTGAAGTTCAACATTGGCTTATAATAAATAAATAATAAATACATTGAAAATTACATAATTTGACGTGTAAGGTTCTTAACCAATTATTGTTTACACTACTTAAAACTTAGAAGACATAACCAAACCATTATCACAGGTTTTTTGAGACCATTATAATAATGTCATATTATTACTAATATGTATAACAATATTAAAAATGGAATACTGATTTTAGATTATAAATAAATAATTATAACATTAGTCTTTATATATTATCACATTATGTTCCGACAACGCCATCTAGTCAAAGGTAAAATAGCTCCGCATGACTTATACTTGTATAGCTAAAATTCACCTAGATGGCTCTGCTTACGTTTGTAATATTTGTCTATTAATTATTTAATATTTGGTGTTCAAATAATATTTTACAGAAAATTATTTACGTTACAATATTAATTTACTAAATGAATAACTAAATTATGTTTTAAAATATTAAAATTCCATTTCGGCGTTTGTATGTTTTTGTTTTATTAATATTTTTTTATTTATATCTACTGTACATACACATACATGTTATTAATATTACAAAAAATCTTTTGAATTTGTAAGAAGTTTTTTTTACACATTTTTGTATTTTTCGTTTAAATGTTTAATTTTAAAATAACTTGACTGTATACAAAATACAGTTCTTGCAGTGATTAATATTCACAAAGCCTTTGAATCCAGGATGGGCTCAGAAACTTGCCATTTTGAAAGGGTAATGGAGTAGTGTAGACGTTCACTTGTCAACGAAATATCAATAGTATGGTGATACAGACGTCATCGGAATATAAATTCTGGTTGCTTGAGTACTAGAGAAAATATAGCGTTCGACCACTGAACCTCCCTACAGCATATACCACAGTTTCTCCTTATTCGAATTAAAATTAATTTTTTATTTCATAATAGTTATGTTTTGTTCGCCATGTGGTCGCTGCCTAAGAGAACCCCATGTCATCCCGTGGGTGACGTAAAAGTCGACAGAGGAAATATGAAAACCAGGAGATAGGCAGCAGCATCTTAGTGGAACATATGAATAAATAAACTGTGGTTGCCAACCCACCTGCCAAACATGGCAACTTTTTTTTATTTATTTTTATTTGATTAAAGTGACGGAACGAGCAAAACGTTGACCTGACGGTTTGTAAGTACAACGTCTGCCCGTAACAAACGCTGTGTCACACAGAACATTTCTGTGTGACACCACACTGTGAGCGTCACCCTGAGACATCAGTTCTTAAGTTTCATATGTGTTTCAGTGTTTAATATTACGCTAGCTTTCAGTGCCTTTCAAACCGAAACACAGTTATGCTTGTACACTACTGCTGAAATGATGATGATGATGATGATGAATAGTTTTGTAAAAGACATAATATTACATGTTTAATATTTTAGGTTTTCATTACAAGATGGACAGAGGGTCTGCGGTTACTATTTATACTTTTTTTACGTTCATACATATATATAGTCACACCTTTTTCCCATATAAGTGGTAGGCAGAGGCCACTCACATAGTCGACTTTTCGGCATCGCGGGAAACGAGACATGACGGGTGGCAAACCACGTCGCCGTCATACATATTTTAATTTCTAATAACAACATTACTGGTGGTAGGATTCCCATGCAGGAATCCGTCTAGGTAGGTACTACCCCAGGGCCAGTTATTCCTCCGAGAAGCAGTAATGTGTAGACATTACTGTGTTTCGGTTTGAAGGGCACTGAGAGCTAGCGTAATCACTGGGCATATGAGACTTGAGAACTGATGTCTCGAGGTGACGGGCACAGGTGTGGTGCCACTCGTTGTTCTAGGTGACACAGCATTTGTTATGGGCAGACGTTGCACTTACCATCAGGTGAATGTTTTGCTCGTCTCGTCACTTTATCCAATAAAAAAAAAACCTAATGTTTAGTGGTGATGCGTTTCATCTTAGGAGATTTATCTCTTAAGAACTTCGACCAACAGTGGTTGATTTTAAGAACTTAAGATTATTTTAAATAGTACGATACAAATTAAATTTCTTTTTCCCCTCAGTACCAACTATTGATATCCAATGCAATCCTTTCTTTAAATGAACAAAACGCTTGGTCTTCGCAACTCTCTGTGATACACCGTGTTCGTGCTCACGTGATTCATGCAAATACTTGGTTCTGTATTGGCTTCAACGGGATCGTTTATCATGATGAAGGAAAAATCTGTTAATTTTACATCAACACATGGAAAATTAGGTGCAGTATAATGAATTACACTACAAATATTATAAAGGAAGTGTAAAAAAAGTAAAGTATAGCTTATTAAAGTCTGGCTGCTGAGCAAAGGCCTCCTCTCATTACTGAGAGGGTCTTGAAGCCGCTAATAGTTCACCACGCTGCTCCTGAGCGAGTTCGCGGATTTCCTATGTCGTCAAAAGATTTCTTTACGATGTTGCCCTTTTCCACCAAGTATGTGGCAAATCACATAGTGGTGCCGGCATGAGGATCTAACCCAGGGCACTCGCGATCTATGCAATTTATAGTAACCGCCTTGGACTTAACTAATATAGAAGAGATATGCCTAATTTTTTTTAATTTAAATGTGCTGAAAGCTTTAAAATTTTGAGTAATGTAGAATAAATAAATTGATAGTCTAAATGTGCCTATTTTTTACCGAAGAAAAAACTAAGGAGGTTCTCAAGTCGATCCGTATATATTTTTATGTATGACCACTGAGTGCGTGTGGCCGTGTGGTGGCGGCGTAAGAGAATCTACCATCCCATATCATCCCGTGGGTGTCGTAAAAGTCGACAGAGGAAAAATTAAAACCAGGAAATGGACAGCAGCGTCCTTCTGGAATATCCAAATATAGCAACTGCGGTTGCCAACCCGCCTGCCAAGCGTGGCAACCATGGGTAATGGCCCCAAATGAGAGACATATACACAATGGCCCCTGTTCTCCGACGGCCTCACTAGTCACTAGGCCTGCTAGAGTATGACGGTAGCGGTCTGCGAAATCTCCGAAGGAGGAAATCTTGCTACCACCAACCATGTTTGGACCTGGCAACATACAACACACGGACGCTGAGGATCGAAGAGAGGATCCTGGAGCTTGAAGAACATGTGAACAAGTTACGCTGGGATATTATAGGGTTATCGCAGGGCAACCATCTGTCCTAAGGAGGTGTTTATCGTCCACAAGTCTCTCATCAACAACGTAATCAAGACCGGCAGTGTTTCGACTGGGGTTGCGTACCTTATACACAGAATAACCGAACGGTATTCGCTGAAGGTAATTCAGGTATACTTACCTAACGTGGCACACCCTGATGGTGTGTTGGAGGTAATGTATGAGGAATAGCTCCATACATTTCTCATAAACTCACTAGTCTAGAGTAAACGGGGCATGAAGAAAGACGATAGGCCGCTTATCATCATATTATGTTTATTCTCTACTTTGCCTTATGGTTGACTGGGAGAGAATACCTTTAGGCAATTACTCCGCAATAAGTACCACTAGTGCATAAAAGCTTAAATAAATATGCTGGTAGTGGGGCAATTTGAAATAAGGGCAATAAAAGCAAAGGGGCCAATAGCTGGCCGACTTTATGGAGAAGGAGAGGACTCTTTATGATGAACTCCTTCTTTCAAAAGCGGCCCCACAGAAAGTGGACCTGGATGAGGCCCGGACGGTTTCACAAAAAATGAGATCGGTTTCATGATGACGCCCAAACGATAGATGTTCAATGATGTCTCTGTGATCGCTAGGGTGAAAACCGGCAATGGTAAGAATGGTAAGAGGCACATTGAACATGACCGTAAAGCAGGAGACATCTAGTCTGGAGTCTGCAGTCCATGCTCCGTCCATCTCGTGTCGTCGATCCTTATCCAAAACCCTGAGGGCTTCTAGCTCGAGCTGGTTAGAACGAGATTATGGCGGAGCTTCTGTAAAGCGGGTGGAAAACCGGTACTTTTAGTCCTTAAAAAGCTATTTAATTCTGTCATCCGCTGCGGCGCTACACCGGAGCCGTGGAGTAGAAGCGCGGTTGTCCTGTTTTTCAACAAGGGTAATAATGCCGTCTTGAAGAACTATAGATCTACTCGTATATTGCTTGTTAACCGCGTCTACGTGCTATTTATGAGAGTCATTACGAGTCGTCTCGCAAGCAGACTTACTTTACAGAAGACCGAAGAATACAATCTCCTGTCTGGGGTATGTGAACTATGAAAAAGCCTTAGATTCCGTGGAAATTTGGGCTGTGCTACAGTGGCAGTATATCGACGTGTTGCAGTGCTTGTACAGTAAAGCTGCGATGGCTAACCGAATATAGAACCAGATTACGAAACCGATCCAACTGCAGGACGGTGTAAGACTGTGGCGATGTAACATCCTCGAAACTCTTCACCGCTACATTGGAAGATGTCTTCAAGCTTCTGGACTGGAAAGTATTAATAGCGAGTACATTACTGACCTTCGATTTGCCGACGACAATAATGTCATAATCGCTGGAGGACCTTAGTACTATATCCTCAATAGTGTCCCTCAACGGGTAGGTCTTAAAATGAACATGGACAAGACTAAGATCATATCTAACGTCCTATGTCACACCTGTACCAGTTATAGTTGGGAGCACAATGCTCGAAGTTGTCGACGAAAATATATTCCTAGGACAGATTGTCCAACTAGGTAGGTCCAACTTCGACCAAGTAGTCAATCGACGGATCCATCTCTGCTGGGCAGCAGTTCGGGAAAACGCGTCACATCTTCTCTTCGAATATATCTCAATGCCTTAAAATTAAAGTATACGACCAGTGGGTGTTGTCAGTGATGACATACGGAACCAAGACGTGGTCCTTCACTGCAGACCGGTTGAGGAAGTTCAGAGTCGCTTAGCGAGCTATGGAAAGAGCTATGCCCGGAGTTTCTGTGCGTTATAAAATCCGTAAAGATCATATCCGTAGCAGAACTAGAATAACCGATATAGCCCTAAAAATTAGATTAAAATATTAAATGATTAGCAAGCTAAATTGGCAATTGGTTGGGCACATAGCTCGTAGAACCGATAATCGTGGCGGAAGAAAGGTACTCGAGTGACTACTTCGTACCTGGCAAACGCAGTGTAGGGCGACCCCCCACTAGATGGAGCGACAACCTACACGGTTTTGCGAGGTGTTGATGAATGCAGAGCAAGCAATGGGGGAGGCTTATGTTTATCAGTATACTATGACAGGCTGAAATGATGATGCATAACTTTTGTGTTTAAATGATTATGAAGATGTAAGAATTTTTGAAAGGGGATACCGTAAGAATGGTCCCATATAAATTTAGTCAAATTCTGAAGATAGGTTACTATGAGAATATCATCAAACTCTTAAATTCGCATAAGCAAGTTTGGAGCTGCTGCGTCGAAGTCGGTTTTTGATTAAATATTTATTATTAGCGTTAATCGCTCCAACGTTGTAAAGCCAAGAAGCAGGTACATTTTAGGTGTAGGAGAAAGATTGGTCGTTTGCATCCGTCTAAATTAGTAGTATGATGTTGCTATTAGCGGTACCAAAAGCTCTTACATCTTAAATTTTCATTGCGAATAGATGCAGGTGACAATTTGTTTTGGGGTAAAGAGGTGGTTATACGGTAATCTAAACTGAAGAGAAGATATGGGATGTACAATCGGGATTCAGGAGAGGAAAGGGATGCATGGATCAAGTCTTTTCCTTACGAAGCATAGCCGAAAAATTCTTGGCTCAAAGTCAAAAGATCTATTGTGTATTAGTAGACTTGGAAAAGGCCTATGACAGAGCAGTAAGGAATGAATTTTGGTCGACATCGCCTATGTGTGGGGTGAACGACAGCATGATACAAGCACAGAAATCACTCTATAAGGATTCCAGAGCTTGTGTCAGGGTAAACCCTACACAAAGTGATTTAACATCGGAAAAGGTGTTCGACAGGGAGCCCTTGGCTTCTGCGCCGCGGGTCGCGGGTTCGATTTCCGCACGGGACAAATATTTGTATGGCCTACAGATAGTTGTTCCGGGTCTGGGTGGTTTGTGCATGTGGAATTTATGTCTGTAAAACGTACTCACGACACAGGAGAAATCCTACTGTGAGGCATCGTTTAAAAAAAAAGGAAAAAAAATGCCCTACACGCCGATGATCAGGTTATATTAGCATCATTAGAGGAGTATGACGGATTGCAGAGTTCTGATTGAAGGAGAAAGAGTAGAAGTGAAAGAGTTTTTGGTTCTAAGTTTTCGAGGGATGGAAAGTATGACTGCGATATTGAAAGAAGGGTTTTGGCAGGAAATCAAGTGAATAGGGCTTTGCATAACTTTATAAGCAGCCAGAACGTGTTTAAAAAGGTTTACAAATTACAGTGTTGTGTGAACTGAAATCTATTTTGATAAATTTTCTTCCTTTGCGTTTTAACAGTAAATTAATATAGTATTTAATATTATAATTTTTTTTTATCGTTGTTTCAGCTTTGGCGGCTCTCATTTTTACCGGCATCAGTCTTGTCATGGGAACTGTCTCTCTGTTTTCAATAGGACGGACTAATTCTATTAAAATTGCCAAAATCAATCACGCGTTATGTGGAGTAGCTGCTTATTCGTTGTCGTCTTTGTGTTTGTGTTTTGGGTATTACAAGAGTTCCTTTAAGAAGTGGGCCTCTGACGAAATTGCCTTAGCAATGACTTTTGTAACCTGCTTTTACACAGCTATTGTTATTATGAGACCTTGTAATACAATATTAAGAAGACTATTAACTTTTATAAAAGTAAAGATTTTTTAATGCGTTCGATATTTACTTATGGAATTAAAAACAGTTACAACTACTTTCTAAGTTATTAGAATCAAATGAGTTTATATGTAAATAGTTGTATTTCGGAATAAATTTATTTTATTTCTTTAATAATTGCCGTGGATTTCATTATCGTTACCATTTGAGCTCTAGTTCTCCCTGTCAATTCAAAGTCGTAATTACTACGCGTCGTAGGCAGATTCTCGATTGCAATATCAGACACCTCACATTTTAGACGCTGCTGCCCTTCAGCGGTTTGTATATTTTCAGTTGTAGAATTTTTCGAAAGCTATAAAATTTAGATTTGGAATTCAACTACTACCACACCTATGGGACGATATGAGCTGCCAGGTTTTCTAATGCAGTGATCGTAGGTAGTAATTAAGCACTTATAAATGCAATTATTAATTTTTGCGGCGGTGTCGGCACCGTGAATTTCACCCAGATCATTTGCGTAGTATAAAATTTAAGGCGAGCCCGCAGTTCTTGCGCTACCGCGGCTCTATAGATAATAAAATCCTATTTTGTCCGAAACTTATATTAACACTGATCATGTCATGTGTTGTTGAGAATCGGCAAGCTGAGACTGATCTGAATCTATAATTATTGTTAATAAATTAATTCATATTTTTTTGCAATGAAGTAGTGAAAAGTTTAATTACCTTAGTAATATGTATGATGTTGGGATTATTTAGGTAGGATGTTTAGTATGTAGTATAAAATGTTGTTTTATTCCATAAAAATAAGTCTAACATTAATATAAGCAGACGTTATATTACATTTTATTATATGTCTAATTTCTATTAAATATACTGAAAGGGGAATAAAACTGCAATTTTTAAAAAAAACATTTATTTGTAATTATTAAATATAAAATCTCAGCATATTAAATAAAGTACATTTTATTTTAATTTCTTTGATTTAGTAATTTATAACATAAATAAATATAGTAATCTATTTTGTTCTGCTACGTTGAATGACAATTTGTAAGTTTCACTGTCGTGAAAAAATTCTCATAATCATACAAAATCGCGGTAATCAATAATTTGAGATTCCGTTTATTTTCTGCTGATTCACAGTTGGAGATATGCAGATAGAAAATGTATCATAAATAAATTTGTTTTAGTAGAGAATTCTGACTAAAAATCTTATAGTCAATCAACTATTTATTTTACATTGATTCAAATTATCTAAATGTTTAAATCATACTATTTTCTTCTTGCATTTAATGCCTTTGTGAAAAATGTAATGAAAGGGTTGATTATAATGATGAATGTGAAGGCAGCAGTGAATGCAATGAGAGCATAAGTAAATTCAATCCGATGCCCAGTTCTTAAAAAAGTTTTTATCGAAACCATAACAGAGAGCAATAGAGGAGGTTGCAAAAGCCACAATTCCAAAACAAATATGAGTTAGTTTGGAGATGGTTCCATTAAAAATCCTGCGGAATTCATAAGCGTAGAGAGAAGTAAGACCGTTAACAAGACTCACGACTGTAAAGATCATTGCCACCAATGCTAAAAAGTAAGAATTTTTTACTATTTAGAAAAATACCAAATAAAAATAAATATTAATAAAAATAATAAAAATATATTTTTCCTGTAATTCGGACATAAAAAAAACATTTGTACATAATATATATCAATCATAATAGTTACTTTAATAATTACTTTTTTTTTATCTAAGAGGCACTTTGAATTTAAATAGTGAGCTAACTTTGTGTAAAGGCGAACGATTTTAAGGTAATGAATGAATATATACTTACCAAATTGTCCGTGATAAGTATTCCAGTTTACTTCTTTGTCAATAATCTTGATGAAGCTCCCGGCCAGAGCAAGACCTGAACCCAATATTTGTAAAATCCAATGTGCACGACGTTTATCAACAAGTCTTAGCTTTGCTGACCACCCGTTCTCTGGTGATAGACTAAGAATAGCTTCGGCCATAAGCAGTTGGTACTGGAAATAAATCAGGTTAGGGTATAAATAGGGGTAAAAAAAAGTAGGCAAAAACTTAAAACTACTAAATTATAATTTTTTTCTTTAAGGTGTTTTAATAGCCAATACTATTTCAATATTAATGAGAATTTTATTTTATTTAACTGCTACTAATATTTGTAATTCTTGTATAACAACTTACCCCCAAAACGCAGAGAACAATATGTATTGAAGTAATTCCCATGGGTAACCCATTTCGTAAAGCAAACAGTAGGGAAATTCCAACGACAACACCAATTAAAATGTGAGCTAACAGATTCAAAGTTGATTGAAAAATGTATAAATTGTAATTTATCTCTCCTTGCGGTGCAATTTGGTTTTCTTTTTTTGCACTATTGGTCACTGATTCAGGATCAGGAGCGAAAGTTGGTTCCACAATATTAGGAGGCATTTTTAACGTGTGAGCTTTAATAGCCGCTGTTTGAGAATGCAACGGTTTATTTTTTATGAATTTATTTATATAGTACTCGCGAAAACAGATAATGAATGATGACTGACTTTATCAATATCGATGGAAATATAAATGTGCTTATGATAAATTAGCATTTTGGATATGAGCGTACATTTAACTGAACTAGATAAGATTAAAAAAATACCAAAAGCCATTATCTTTTACGATTTACTAGTGATAAATCTTTCCTGACGTACTGTTCATGATGCTAGAGTTTTCAGAAAACGAGGCTAATATGTACCAATAAGAACGGCATAAGTTGTACCATTTAAGATGGTATTCACATTTAAGTCTGGCCATAAATACTGTTACATAAAAACTTTTCTTTTTTTTCACCTTATTAATTATTTTGAATTTGAAACACGTATATTATTTTAAAAACTTCTTTCGATTTTGCGCCATTTCACATATTATTTTCGTGTTCATTATCAAATTACAATATGGAATGGGGTGTTAAAGATAATAGGATTGCAGTGATCGCCTTGCACAAAGTGGGTCTGGAGCCGTCGGTCATAATCCAGATACTTAAAAAGCTTGGTATCAGCTGTATGTTCGTTTAATGTACTATCAACAGATACAACGACACTTCCTCTGTCGAAGACCTGAAAAGATCGGGACGGCCGCGTGCTGTTAGAACTACAAAGGCTGTTAATGCTGTTAAAGCCAGAATTCGTCGAAACCCCATTAGGAAGCAAAAAATCTTATCGCGAGAAATGAAGATTCCAGCTAGGACTCTTATTCGTACTTTAAACTCGTATTATAAAACAAGACCGGAAGCTTGGTGCTTATCGTCCCTAAATGATGTCCCTAAATCAATCTTTACAATTAAAGAGAGTGGATCGATCAAAACGCCTTCTGTCGCGATACGTAGGTGAAAGGCACAGAAATAACCTCTTTACTGATGAAAAAATTTTTTACGATTGAAGAACACTACAATAAGCAAAATGATAAATTGTACGCTTACAGTTCTAAAGAAGTGGTTGGAAAGGTACAACGTCGTCATCATCCTGCGTCAGTGATGTTTTGGTGGGGCGTGTCTTATCAAGGAGTCACAAGACTACATTTTTGTGAAAAAGGAGTGAAAACTTCAGCCAAAGTGTATCATGATACAGTCTTGGATCATGTTGTGAAACCATGTTAACCATGTTATTTTTTGCTGAGACTAATAAATATGTAGGTATACATTTTAAAAGTATTACATTACTTCATTAAAAAAAATGCATTTTCATTTGTAACAGAAATTATGGCCGGACTAGGTACATATCAACGAGTTATACATTTAAAATAATTATACAATTTAAAATGTAGGAAAACAACCTACTTTATGATACAGCTAGGCGAACCCAGAAACGAAATTGAAGTTATGCAAGAGGTTACGCGTATGCGTCGCCTCAAATCACAGGATGCCGATTGCTTTGGAAAACAATACACGAACCAATTAGATTTAAATGTATCGATAGGTGTAAGTATAGCAAACCAGTAACACTAGAATTAGCGATAGTAGCTGCCAGGCAGGAGGAAGCTAGACTAGCATATAATGGAAATTACAGTAGCAACTTTCCATCTACGTCACAACCGAAGAATAAAATTTAAGTTCATAAACCTAGTCCCCAAGGCCACCCGTTCAGGCCATATACTAACCAACCCTTACAACATCTGATAACGCCAAACTTCTTACCACAACAGAATAAACTAAACCCAGAACAACGCCAAGTGGGTACAATCCATATTACCATGGAAGAAGCGCTCGTAATAGCTCAGGTAATTTAAAATTCTGGTAACTTTTAGAACTCAGCAGAATATTCCACAACAACTGGTTAATCCTTCTCAGAAGTTATCTGACGTTACCATGAGATCCGGTAGGTAAATCTCAAAAACCACAGTTTGTGCCCGAGGAATTATTTTATACCTCCAACGAGGAATACTTTAGTGAGGGAGAGCAGCAACACTTCAACGCCACCGAATATTACGACGACTGTCAGGATCAAGATGACACAGCGGTATGTAACAATCAGGGTTTTATCGCGGACAGCGAGCTAGACAACTAACGATAGTGAAACTCAACCATCACGACAAAGACCACTAACTCTACATCCAGCTGCCCGAATACAAAGGCAAGTTTCTTAGTGATACCTGACGTAATTTTTGGCACAATTCTCGAGTATTGTGTAGAACGCGAACCTTTCGAAGTCAAAACTGCACATGCTAACCCAGACGGCTCGATAAAAGAATACTACCACTCCATCTCATCCAATGGATCTCGTAAAAGGCGAGTAAGGAATTAATCTGCACTGAGCACCCAACAGCGCAAGATGGTGATGAGCTCACCACCTATCACACCAAGTGCATTATATTGTTTTGGTGAAACGTGTATTGTTTCAGTCACCTGTTTTTGCAGTGAGTGCTCAGTCTCTGACTACCCCTTATGGGATACAGTCGTGATCTTATGTATGTATGTAAAACCAGACACGAATACGTAGCACACCTCCCTTTACCACCAGCCTTTAATAGTGATGTAACACATAAATTCCTGTTGTTCGATTTTGACCCTAAGTATATAGGATTAGATTTATTAAAAAAAATGTTAAGTAATGTAGATTTAAAGAATTAAATATTACATACAGCAACAGCAAGTATACCTATATACTTTGATTACCCTGATTAGAAAAATTAAAATAGAACCAAGGTGCGAAAAGCGCGAATGTAAAGAGTAATTACATAGATGGACAATATCTTGAGGTTAAGAATTTCTTCACGACGATTATTGTTGGTCGAACGGCTTAGAGTCACCAGACGCAATAGTCTCTGTAAAGAACGGTCTTTTTAAAACTTGAGCTGTAAATTACACAGATGATAAGAAATTAATATCTAATAAGACCCATATTCACTTAGAACCATTTGCAAATACTGTACAAAACAATCACAGATGTAAGTCTTAACAATCTTAACGTACACACCAACATTGACTCAGAGTTACAGGAGAATGTAAAGGAAATTAATACACAACATATGAATCGAAGAGGAAAATCGTGAAATTAATAGAATATGCTTTCAATATAGAGACATATTCTATTCAGAAAATATTCCATTAACGTTTACTCACGCTGTTAATCACGAACTTAGGCTTACCGATGATAAACCTATTTTCGTTAGGAGTTATAGACAAGTCCCTCAGCAGAGCAAAAAAATAAGCAATCAGGTAGACAAACAATTGAAGCAAGGAAGAATAAGGGACAGTATTTCTCCTTGGTCCTGCACCGTTCATATAGTTCCAAAAAAAACCAGATGCTTCCGGTAAGGTTAAATGGCGTTTAGTTATCGACTAAAAAGACAAAATGATCGTATTGTAGATGATAAATACCCTTTCCCCAAAATACATGACATTTTAGACCGGTTATGTAGATTACAATACTTTACCACACTTGATCTTGCAAGCGGGTACCATCAAGTAGAGATGCACAGTTTCACATAAGATCTACACCTGGAACTAAATATAGAGTCGATAATAGGTCCGAAAACTCTCGATGCGTTATTAAAGACGTATTTATTCCGATAAAAAACACGGAACAAGAAATTATCCGATTCTAAAAAAGCATACAATAGCCAATCAAGTTTTCCATTGTTACTTTCATACCGAAGAATTATACCATGCCTTTGCTAGAGTCTACACTACCGTTTTCAATAAGAGAGGTTCAAAATTATTAAAATGTACGTTACGTGTAACATTAGTAGAAAATAAAACCGAACCACAAGAGTCTTGTCTTCAAATGCACAGTGCGTTAGTGATGTTACTTAACTTTTACTCAATTATTACAAACAAACAAAAAATAAATTAGGATAACTTTGTATTTTTATGATAGAATGATATGAGATATGAAAGATGATCAGATTATATTGCAAAATGATGTATTTTAGTTTTAGTTCAGCAATATCCCAGGGAAACTTGTCATCGTAGCCGAATGTAATACACTAATATAAGCAAAGTAAGCATTGCTACTGCAACTTTGCACTGCACTTTGAAACATATATCACGCATAACCGTTTATAGTCGCTAGCGCACACATACGCAAAAATTTCTCATTGAAATATTAAGAACATATGACTTCGGCACTGCAACATAGTGTATAGATGGCTTTACTATATCGACAAGACACGGATGCGTCATTTCCTTTATAAAGGAAAAAAAGTTGATATATAGTTACGAAACAGATATTTTTTGTGTAAGATATATGAAATTTTCAATAACAAACTTAGAGCATGGCTTTACATTGATACAAGAGAAAATGCTTTATGGATATGGTATTATAGGTATAAAAACCTGAAATCCGTATATATGTCCAGGTTAACCAAAAATATATCCTGTACTTAGAAAGTGCTTATATTCATAAATTGAGTTCTGTAAAATGTAATATACTTGGACTCTGACTCCAAATCGATACTCAAATTAAACTGGTGTTTTGGTCAGCACAATTAAGTGGTCCCGTTTCGACCTTTGCTAATGGAATTTAATCCAATTAGATTTTAGGGCTACAAGGTAAAATTTTCCGACGGTAAGCAAATTGCGTATCGTTACGGCCATTCTGCTATTTTGCATTTGGTTTAAAATAAATTCTTGAAAATGATTTTTGTGTACCTGTGAAGTGTTTGTGACCATGTAATAAAAATTAATACTAAAATGAAAAGGTGATAGGTAAATATTACAAATAGCTACAGAGTTTCTTTTAGAGACTATTTTCGCCAACGTGGATTTCATGAACTTTTACTATCTAATGTTTATTGCTTATACTGATAAGACGAGCAAATCGACGAAAAAATACACAGAACATTACTTTGTGGCGCCATATACGGCTGTCTCTCTGAGACAAAATTTTGTGAGCATCATATGCCCAGTAATTACACTAGCTATCAGTGCCGTTCAGACCGAAAAACAAAAACTGCTTCACGGCAGAAGAACTAATAATGTTGTAGTACTTACCTTGACGGATACATATATTATATATAGTTTATAAAACTACGAGATCTTAGATCCTACTTCATTTATATTTTGTAAACATCAAGTTTAAGCTTGTAGTGGTTGTGCAAGAGAATCTAGATCGGGACTTCCTCCAAATCTGAAACATGTTTATGTCAAGCAGTGGACTATATAGAGGGTGACACGGTGATAATGATGAACAGCGATGTTTTAAAAATGTTTATTTTCACTACTACTATTCTTATTTCACAAGTTATACACACGCTAAATGATAATCAGCAAAACAGCCTATTCCAGTTTTAATTCGCACAGGACAGTTTGCATCCTGGAGACGGCCTATTGGATATTTTTTAATTCAGAAAATCAAAGAGTTTCCATGGTATTTTTAAACTCTAAGTCTACGCGGATGTAGTGCGCGGGCGTATAAGGTCTCATTGATGAGCACGGGTCGTCTCACTCTTTGATGCCAGGAAGAGTCGTTACTCTACTTCAACATGATGTTTTCCTTCACCGCTGAACACCTAATAAATCAGTATCTAAAATTGCAGAAAAGATCTTCGAGGATGCCAGCACTGGGGATTCTACTCAGCTCACTCGCGTCATGCCGTACGCATTCATTTCATATGTGTATGAAAATTAAGAAGAGTTTCCGGCCGCGTAGCTACCCCGCTTACCATTATGGAAAGTAGTCTGTAATGATTAAAAGTATGAAAATAGAGTAATTGTTTGTCGTATATGGTGGAGAATGATGGCATCGACGTGAAACAAAAAACACTTTTTTTATTTGATTAAGTGACCTAGTTATAAACTAGAGGCTTTTTGACACATGAATCTTTATCCAGTCCAGGGGTGTCCAGTTGGTCCAGTAACAGGTTCTGGACACCGCAGGTGTTATGTCGGATATTTATAAAAAATAATATCCCACACTATTTTTTTTTCATAATTTCCTGTATCGTGGGTGCGTTTTACAGACATACATTTCATTTTATTTCGTTGACAACACCATCAAATCCAAAAAACAAAGATATAAGTTTTTATACAGATGTTAGTTCCGGCTGGGGTTCGAACCTAGAACCTGTAGCAACATCTATCCTCATCATCGTCGCCACATGAGAAGCTCAAAAATATTTAATACATTCCATAATCGCGCTATGAAAGTTTTCTGAGATGCGAACTATATATACAACATCCAAATATTACTAGTTGGAGGAGACGTTCTCCCCAGATCAGACCATTCGATCTGGCGGGTAGCCACCCTTTTCCTTGGCAACATCTTCCGCCAAAAATCGTAACCCCGGTATGAACATCCGCAGCCAGCTTCTCCGAACCACAACAACAACGTCATCGGCAGCCATCACAGTCACAGCACCAGACTATTGTCTGCACAACGCATGCTTCCTAATCTCTCAGTCACTGAGGATCAACGGCGGCCCATTCTCCTCAGGCTGACTCCTGCGGCATCAACACTTGTCTCCATACGTCTCGACGCACTGAAGACCTGGACACAGGTTCACCGCAATGCCAGACTGCACCTCGTCACCTGAGGTCACAAGTTCTCCACGCTAACCTACGACTTCCAGTCTCAGCGGGGGAGTGATATAGCGACATCTATGTCAGCACTTGAGAAGCTCAAGAAATATTTAATACATTCCATAATCGCGCTATGAAAGTTTTTTGAGATGGATTTACTAGTATGGAGGAGACGTCCTCCCCAGATCAGACCACCCGATCTGGCGGGTAGCTACCCTTTTCCTTGGCAATATTAGCGACTTCGAATCCGGGTACTCTGACCACTAGTGGTCGTCGTCAATTATCTTAAACCACTTGCGCGTTTTTATGCAATAAATGGAGCATTACAAATCACATACCGATGTATAACTGTTAAAGAGCATAGACGATTTAAAAAAAAATTAAGACTGTTTTGAAAATTTGTAGAAATTGAATATTATTTATGATCCAAGCAGATTGATTATTTTCAGTTATAATTCCTATTGTCTTATATCCGATTCCGAGATATCTTGATAACTTTCGATGAAATGAAGGCTTCAAAACTCTCTTACAAATGAGAGGAGACCTGGACTCTGGGACATTTAAAGGGACTGGGACTTAAATTTGTATGCATGAATTAAGTTTATGGGAACATGGGGTGTGGGTAAAATAAGGTATATTTTAAGAATATTTTTGGAGGATGTACCTCTTTTTATCATTACAATATTAAGTGAGCAGTTTAGTGACAGCACTGCAAATTATGGTGTTATTCTGCACCAATAAAGGCTATCCGTACAATACCCCAGTCGTCTCTTACGACACCTACGTAAGAAAAGGTGCTATTCTACTCTGCTGGACACATATCGGTATTTAATTATAGATAGAACCAATTCTCTTGTTTACATGAGAACTCATCTGAAATATAATGCATCCAGTGAAAGCTAACTACGCTGTTTTACTTAGTACCCATATAGTTAAATGAATCAGTCGTTACTTTGCGGAAATCTATTATAATGAAGGAAATAAAGATATCCGCTTGCAAAATATAAACTGGTTAGCTATTAGCTAGTTTTTGAACAGCGCCGCTCGCTCGCCCACCGAAGCGTGAGACGCCCGACCGAATACACCTCTGAAGTCTGAAGTCGAAGTCACCACGACACGTGTTTTACCTTAAAACGAGGCATTATCAAGGGTTATTGACTCTTCGACAGACAGCCGCCGAGTGTCGGCCGCTGCAGTGGGGGCCCTCCCATTGGCATAGGGCATTTTTATATTTTGCATGCGGATCTTAGTAAATCAACTTTCTTTCCTTTTTAAGTACCCATAGTAAAATAATAAGGTACTATTAAACCTTGGGGACCTTTATATTTTTTGATGTATGTAAAATGTTAATTTCTTTGGTAGAATGTAACCTTATCATTACTTTTTCATTTGCAACATCAGATATTATGATAGCGTTATAAGCTCTTGTTTATATAGACGATAAACGATGCAATCAAAACCCATTTCATGAATGTTTAATTTCTGGACAGTAAGAAGCAGCACTTTCGATTAAATTCGTGAAAGTTCGCCTAGTGAGAACATATTCTTCAGTAACAATGTTTCAATTCTATGTGAGGATTCAAATAAAAGTTTTTCAATCCCTTGTTAAGTGAAGTATGAATTATAATATTGAATACGCCTCTGTTTTAGTACGTTTACTCTTTTTTTATATTTTAACTTTTATTTTAATTTTATTCGACGCTTTGTTTTTAAATTTTTTCTTGGCATACAATAATTTCTTGTTATTTTCTTAATTCTAACGAAGAAGCTTATTTTGTAAGTTTATTGACGATTAATACGTAAAATATTAAGGGCTTTTTATGCTAAGTTAATTTATTAAAAGTAAAATTTAAATATATTGCTTTATGTACTTTTCGAAAAATTTACTTTGAAATTACTTACTTCAGAACGAAGAATTCAATAACACAGAGACGTTTGTTAACGCACCGGGACGGGCTTTCATTTGACGGTGTCTCCCCTAGGCACTTAAGTTTACATTAAATTTGTCCAAGCGCGAAATTGATCTTTTAGTGAGGGGATCGCTCAACGAAAATATAAATTGCCACGTGACACTATTGGTATTTCACTGAAGCGTATGTTTGGTTTGCTTAATAATAGAGCCCGTTATTTTTAGTTCCTTAATCTGAGCATACAATTGTAAGCATGTATAAATTATTTTATTTAAAAAATAAATAATTTTAATGGTGTACATCTAATCTAGAGACTACAAGCTAAAGTGGCAAGGGGCCGACCATATAGCTCGTAGAATCGAAAACGTTTGATGAATTCTGTGGAATGCCTCAGGACCGCATTTTGTGAAAATCTACTGGAGAGGCTTATGTTTAGTAGTGGATAAGGGAGAAGCTGTAATGATGATGTTGATGATCATAAATATTTAAATTTAATTTAGTATTAATGACTAATTTTATTTTTTGACAATATCACAATTAGTTTTAACTAACCGTGTATCTGCAAAAGTACACGTTTAGTTTATATCGATGATAAATTACATGTACACTGCTTGTGTTAGCATTTTCAAATGCTGTATTTCAAATGTATCTTAAATTATGGAAGGCAAAATATTACTCTTATAATCGTGTAGCTTGGTACATTGATTTTGAAATCCTGGAAGTGAAATGGTTTTATGTGTAAACTCAGAAGTTTCCAATTATTGTTCTTGTTTAAATTAATTAAATTATTTTAATTATTTAAATACAATTCCATTTTATGGATTTCGCGGCGTTTATTTTAACTATTGATTTGTCATAATTGAAATAAAAATTGAATTTATGAGTGTATGTGTAATATTCGCGTAAATGTACTTTCTTATATATAGTCATTATTATATTTTTCTTCGTAATGTTTAATTTTATATTTCAGCTTGTTGATTTTTCTAGTACATAAAACCGCATGTCAGTAGTACAAAAAGAGAAACTAGGAATTTATAATATAAAATTACGTGCACTGCGGTGAAGGTATAGATCGTAGAAGCGTTCTATAATCGTTATATTTAAAGATATATCATTCCCTCCAAGCTGCGATGTAGCATTGCGGTAGAAGTTCCAAACCCTCATATTAAGAGGATCGGAGCATACATAATCATCGTATATCATAATCATACAAATATATCCGTAAAATTAAAACGGTGTACTTCTGATCATACTTTCATTCTAAGATATATGAGACATTGTCTAAGCTAAATTTCAAGCAGTGTTCATGTTAAAGTCTTTTCCATATGCATTAGGTCTTTTGATCTCTTCTCATATCTTGATAGAAGTGGGACGTAATCAAGGATTAATTTTCTTCTTGGATTATTTTCAATTCAGCATCATGTGTGAGCTTTAGATGTGCCCTCAAATTTAAGGGCTTCTCCTGGCGGTTGATAATTTCTCATTGAGGTATTTCAATAGGAATATATAATTTTATACAATGATATGAATTGTGTTTGTAAAAAGCAACGTAACAGTCATTTAATATAGACTTAAGCTTGTAACTCTACTGTAAGGTATTTTAATGCGAAAATTAAACATGGTATTTCTATTTACAATTTAAGTTGTTTCATTAACAACTGCTACGGTTTTTAAACACTAATATTATATAAAGTACTTCTTGTAGTAAAATTGTAAGTTAAAGTTGCAAATATTAAATTAAGTAAATACTCAAAAAAGAAATTGTTTTCTTCAGCATATTTTGTAATTATTTCACTTTTATCACTTTTAGAATTTAAAAAAAACATTTGATTCAGTTTCTGTCCCTACCCTTGTGCGCCGGCTTGAGGCTATAGGTATAAGGGGCATGCCCTTAGAATTATTTATAGACTACCTTAATGATCGCAAGCAAAGAGTAAAAATAGGGAATTACTTAAGTGAGGAATCACTTAAAACGATCGAAGTCCCGCAAGGCAGTGTGCTGGGCCCGCCACTATTTTGATCTACATCAATAATCTTACTAATATGGACATTAATGGAGGCCGCATAATATCTTATGCAGACGATACTGCAGTTATATTTACTGGTGAATCCTGGGATTCTGTACGTGAATCTGCTGAGGAGCGTCTGGTTAAGATTGCTGAGTAGCTAAATTCCAACTCACTTACTTTGAATGCAGCTAAAACGAACTTTATATGCTTTACAAATTATATTCAAACACAGCGTAACATTCATTTCCAAATTAAAATTCATACATGTAACAATCAATTCAATAGTAACTGTAGGTGTTCATTAATTACTAAGGTGTCCGAAACTAAATATCTGGGAATCATAGTTGGCCAACATTTGTCGTGGCATAGACACACCGCATTAATCATGAATAGACTTGGAACACTTATATGGACATTTAAAACACTAAGACATATAGCTTCTAGAAAACTACTTGTATATAATATATATTTCTTTAGTTCAGTCTGTCTTAGTTTATTGTATACCAGTGTGGGATGGAGCTACGAAAACAAAATTTTTAGAAATTGAGAGGGCACAGAGATCTTTCTTGAAAGTGATGTATTTTAAACCATATAGATTCCCAACAGCAGATCTGTATGCTATAAGTGACTTACTTACTTTACGGAAATTATATATTTTAAATTCGGTTTTAAGATTACATAAAACTATTAAGTTTGATTGTAATATTAACTAGAAGGAGAAATCATACAGTAGCTTTAACTATATCTGTTAAACTGCTTTAGCTAGAAGACAATATGTTAAACGATCTGCAAGTTTGTACAATATAATTAACAAAGACTAAATATCTCCCATCTTAATCTTACAACTGTAAGAAAGTTTTAACAAAAATGGTTATTGAATAAAGCTATGAGGATTCTGAAGGCACACTTTTGAGCCGAGGAAGTTGTTTTATAGTAGGGTTGACCAAGTGACACTATAAATGCGGTCACCAGTCGTGACAGTGCAGCGTCCGAACGTGTAAAATAGTTCAAAATAACGCGATAAACCGTAAAAAGTAGTTTTTTTAACATGGTATGAATAAAGCATGAGGAAGCACTTTGAGCAAAGTTGTTTATGATTGCAGTGACGGGCACTCGCTCTCAAATCTCTCTACTCTACATCTTCTCTGATGAAATTAGGATGTTTTCTAATTTCAATTACCTAGCATTCTTGGCAGGAATCGGTGTTTATTTGCAAGGATTTGTGGTTTCTAAAATCTGAAGTAATGATTGGGATTATCCAGAACATGGTCACAGGCTGCCGACTTCCTCGAGCGTCGATGCTTCACGTCAGACATATGTTCATTTAGTGTTAATATTGCTCTTTTTGTATGACACTATGTAAGAGAGACCACATTCACAATATAGCTCGTATACTCCTGCAGTAGAGAGACATTACACTTGAGAGATGGTAAAAACTGACTTACCTTCTTGGGCGGCTTGAAAAATGTTCTAACGGGAACACGCTTCAAGATATAGCCAATCTTGTCCGTGTCTTCTCTGAAATATAGTACGCTCAACTGTGGCTGGTTTCACTTGGTCACTGCGACGTAGGCTCGGAACCCGAAGCTTGTTGTCGTGCGAAATTTGCTTGACATGCTGAAGCTCTGTGCTCTGCCAGGTGTCCCTGTCACAGATCGCTTGTGCTCTGTGAAATAAAGTTTTACCCTCGGTAACTAACTGAGACGCATGGTGAGACTCACCGTTTTAGTACGGGTCTTTTTTATTTTGTGTTCTATACACAGTGTGACTTAAAATATAAAAAACAAAACAAATTCTAATTTTTGTCGGAATTTCCTAACAATTAACCTAACTTATAACTATTAAAAGTTAAAAATAAAAATTGAATAATAGAAATAACAGATGAAGCCTTGCAAAATATCATTACTTGGAAATGATGTACTTACAAAATAGATAAGACGTATTGTTGGAAAATATTAAATTTATGTTCGCTCTCGACACACTCTTGAATGAAGGCTCCTTTTCATTTTATAGCTCGTATGTGAAGATTTACGGCAGCGTTAAATTAAAATACAATTTCATACCTCACTCTACACCCCACATGCATGGAATTATAAAAATCTACATAAGGAATGTGTTTCAAGATTTCATTTTCAGTACTCATATTTTATTATAATGTCTGTTATTAAGACAATAAAAAAGATATATAGAGAAGCAAAAAATATAAAAAAGATATAGCCTATAAAATTTTAAGATATTAAATACATTATATTTTGTGATGACATTTACAATGCTACGAGTATAATGTATTGTAATTTCTTTTTTCTTTTTCTTTTTTTAAAAAACGAAGCCCCACAGTAGGATTTTCTCCTGAATCGTGGGTGCGTTTTACAAACATACTCGTACATTTCACATGCACAACACAACCAGACCCGAAAAGCAACAATTTGTGTTTTTGCACAAATGTGCAAAAACACAATTTGTTCGCCACGCGGTCGACAATAAATGCATATATAACATATAATGCATAGGAATTTAAGTAAAATATTTTTTTCATTATGTTCTACAAATTAAATTACTGATGGTAGGGTTCCTGTGCAGAAAATTAAATTTAACCACATAACAAATAGTAACGACAAAAAAGTTTACAGTTACCCTTAATTATAAAATCGATTTACTAAGCAACTTTAAGAAAGGCCTAGATTCGAAAATTTGCGACTCTAAGGGCGGGTTCCACCGTTGAAACTAAACGCGATCAGTTCAAGCTCAACGAAGTTTAAGCGTTTAACTGAGTTCAATGCTACTGTTTGCATTTCACCAATATCAACTGAACGCGATTAAAGCTAAACGCGGTTTAAATTCTGAACGCCCAATTTTCGTACAGCTCTTTAAACGCGTTTAGAGAGCTGCCATTGTCAATTGCACAACTATGTAAACACAATAAATATTTTTAATACGTTTTGTTTATTAATAAATACATCGAGTTTTTGTTTTAGATTGTGACGATATTTAGTGTAAACTTCGTTTTTCTGAACGCGATCAAAATGGTGCCGGTGAAATCGGTTAGACGAAAACCGAGTTCAAATGACACATTTGAACTAAGTTCAGTAAATCGTGGTTTTATTAAACTTGGTTTCCAAAGCGATCGGCGAAATTGGGTCTTAGTATAATTACTACAATGCAGATTATGGAATAATTGTAGAGTATCGATAGGGTAGAAAGTCGATCCAAGTGTTTAGACATTGATAACATGATAGATTCTCTATATAGACTCTTTACAGGTCAATTGAAACATTATAGCGATCTATGCTTAACTCTAAGATTCATTCCAGATATCCGCGTAAACCTATTGCCCCGCTAATACGACCCATCTCGAATGCAAACTTTTAAATAAGCATAGTGCTTTACTGGATCCTTTCGGAGACTCATTGCCAAAGTTCCGTTACAAAATAATGTCAACATTGTTTCCATATTTACGTCAATAAATTTAGTTCGATTATCTATTCTATGTATCTCGATAATTACTAAAAGTAGTTTTTTTTCGTACTTTTTTAACATATTTTATTTCGTAGTATTTTTTTTATTTTCTCTTATGGTAGCTGCGCCATTAAATTTAGTATTGGGTTATTTTTATTATAGCTTATTTTAATCTTCAGAGTTTTTGCATGTGGTATTGCTTTAACGGTAATGCATTCAGTTTAAAAACCAAACAGAGTAAGGATATTTATAAATGTAATATTGTAATTGTAAACTGGTGAATCTGAATAAATAAATAAATAGTTAGGTAATGTTCGAGCATTACTGTGTATTGGGCCTAAAGAGCACTGAGAGCTAGTGTAGTCACTAGGGTATACGTGATTTAAGAACTGATATCTCGGGGTGACGGGCGCCAGGTTATAGGCAGAGGATTTTTTTTTATTAATAAAGTGATGAAACGAACAAAACGTTCACCTGATGGTAAGTGCGACTTCTGCCCATAACAAATGCTGTGTCACACAGAAAATTTCGTTGTGACACCACACTGTGTCCATCACCTTGAGACATGAGTTCTTAAGTCTCATATGCCTAGTGATTACGCTAGCTCACAGTGCCCTTCAAACCGAAACACGGTAATGTTTGCACACTAGTTTTTCACGGCAGAATAACTGGCCCTGGGGTGGTACCGACCTAGACGGATTCCTGCATAGGAATCGTACCACCAGTCTTACCATGACGTGAACGATTTGCTCGTCTCGTGTGTACGTGTTACCAAATAAAGATTATGGCTCCATTTGTCCTCAGATTTATTTAATCATCACATTTAGTAGTAAAAGTATTATTTGACGTCTTTAAATTCGGTATTATTATCCCATTGAGTAAACCAAATTAAATATGTTTTATTAAGACATTTATTCCCACTTTAATTAAAAAAAATTGTTATTAGGTAAATCTTTAGAGTTCTCCTTCGTCATTAAATCAAGCTGTTTCCGGAAAATGTTTATGTAAGTACTATTTATAGAGTAGACCATATACGAGTATACCAACATATAGACCATACAGACTATATACACTTCCGTAAATTATACAAAACAAAGAGTATACTCTGCTGGTGCTTATGTGGCTTTAGACGGTATTACACTAGTTTCTTTAACTGTCGGCTTATACAATTAGTGAAATAATTATATAGCAACGCGCACAAAATCTTATTGACATACACAGTTATTAAAAAAAAATCGGCATAAAAAATAGGCAATAGACAGAGGATTTTTTTTATTGATAAAGTGATGAAACGAACAAAACGATCACCTGATGGTAAAAGCAACTTCTGCCCATAACAAATGCTGTGTCACACAGAAAATTTCGTTGTGACACCACACTGTGTCCATCACCCTGAGACATAGGTTCTTAAGTCCATATGCTCAGTGATTACGCTAGCTCACAGTGCCCTTCAAACCGAAACACATTAATGTCTACACACTACTGCTTCACGGTAGAATAACTGGCCCCTGGGACGTTGCACTTACCATCAGGTGAGCGTTTTGCTCGTTTCATCACTTTATACAATAAAAAAAACCCCACAGTGCCCTTCAAACCGAAACACAGTAATGCTTGACGGCAGAATAACTGGCCCTGGGGTGGTACCTACCAAGACGGATTCCTGCACAGGAATCCTACCACCAGTAATACCATAATATGCAATGCTTTCACAATACTGCTCGTGAGAACGCAACGGGGAATAACAATGTTTTGACTCGTACCATCGTGGCAAAGTATGTATACCTAATTATCCGCCTTGGTAAGTTTAACTTCGATCAGAGAGGTCAACTGACGAATTTTACTAGTTGCACCAAATCTTCGCGCCCTATGTAATTCATCAAATAAGTTTTTAAAAACAGTGTTTTGAATTCTAATGATCTGTAGAAAATGTGTTGCGAGACATGGTTACAGTAAACTGTCAAAACGAGATACAGATATGACCATATACACCTGTGCTTGATGGCAGAATAACATCACAGCGACTGTGAAATGCCCCTAATTTCTAAACACTTAAGAGAAGAATCATAACGGTTTTTCCAAAAAGCCGCAATTTATCAAACCCCCACTGGTGGTTAAAGCAGCAATCTTCCGACGTAGCACAAACGCGACCGAACACGAACGATGTCCGCAAAACATGTATATCACAATCGTGTAAATCAACTGTTACAGAAACTACTTACGCTTTGCGGAAAACGGCCATATGTTGCGAATGTTGTATATGTACATAAGAATATAAACATCATAAATAAGTGATGTTCAAAATGTAAATACAAGGAATAAACACAAGCTAGTATTATCAGTAACTCGACTTCACAGAGCTAGTTACTCATTCATGGGGCAAAAAAACTCAGAAATTACATATTGTATCTACTAAAATTACCTAGACTTTCCTAAAAGAGTTATTGTAATATTAAGAAGTAGATGAATTAAAGTAACTGCTGAAAATTAGGTGATCGCTGCCCAGCTATTTATGTTATTGTGTCAATATAGTAAAACATAAATTGTCGTATGACAAGGACACGGCGGATCTATTTTTCTATATATAATGGACAGCCTAAAAATCAGGATTTTGTTGAGCGTTTTGGAGTAAATTTGTAATGATTAAATTATCTAAATATTTTTTGTAGATATAAGTCGATGACTATAAGTCGTATAATGTAATAATTAAGAATGTGAGATATGCACTGATATACAAAAACCCAAGATACACAGTTCCATACAAAAATCAATCGATCGATCTAAACGAAAAATAAAGACAAAGGTCACAAATTCCGATTCAATAAACACAAATTTAATCTTATGCTCCCGTCATAAAGTACCTTTTTAAATTAAACCAACTATCGTTACACGACGTTTTTTCATTTGTTGTTGACACGATTGACGTGATGCTAATTGAAACTTATTTTTTATTGGAAAAAAAAAGGAAAATGAAACGAGCAAAACGTTCACTTAATGGTAAGTGCAACGTACCTATTACAAATGCTGTGTTACCCAGAGCATTTCTGTGCGACACCACTTGTGCCCATCACCCCGAGACATCAGTTCTTATGTCTCATATGCCCAGTGATTACGCTGGCTCACAGTGCCCTTCAGACCGAAACAAATTAATATTTGCACACCATTGCTTCACGGCAGAATACCTGGCCCTGGGGTGGTACCTACGTAGACGGATTCCTGCATAGGAATCATACCACCAATGTGCGCTCTTTTTTGAGGATGTTTTTGAGTCGCTGACTGTGAATTTTGTATATCAATGGAGATATGTTATATATATATATATATATCTTCTTCTATATATATAAAATTCTCGTGTCACAGTGTTAGTAACCAAACTCCTCCTAAACGGCTTGATCGATTTTTATGAAACTTTTAGTGTATATTCGGTAGGTCTGAGAATAGGTTGTAAACTATTTTTTATACCCCTAAGTGATAACGGTGGCCCACCCCGTAATATATTTTTTTATTTTTTTGACAAAATTTTGGATTTTTAATTTTTATGATTTGGCTTTAAAAAATACATATCACTCTTAATTTTCACACTTCCACCAGCAATCCTCATTTTTTAATAGACATATTAGTACTGTACTCTTTAACTCACTTATCCCAGACAGGTGTCTACCGGTGTCATTTCTCACCCAGCGAACAGGACGGAGTAAAGATGGGAACGAAGCAGCTCTCCTGTATTTCTCTCACAATAAGCTTTCTCGCACACACACAGTTTTCGGCCATTATTATTGATAGAAAAGAGTATATAAACACTTCATTGTTTGTACATCAATCACAGCGGTGACGTTTATACTTATTATTTTACTTTCTCAATGCAACTGTCATGTTAATTATATACTAATAGAAAATTTATCATCAGTTTAAAGTGCAATAATTATTTATTACCATTTTATTATTAATTGCTGAATATGATTCTCACATTCAGTGAATTTAGTGATCTAATATAAATAAATAATACTGAACATTTGTCACGAGCTCCAGCCAACAACGGCCATTGTGTATATTTATTAGTTTTTATTAATATGATAATACTATTATAATCAGTGCGTGAAAAATTTTGTGGGAATCATTTTAAATTAAAACAGAAAGAAAAGGTAAGTAAAATAATAAAAGAACAGATACATTCAGTACAGTGATTTCAATAATTTAGTACTTGAATTTGATCTATGTTTGTTTTGTAAAGTGAACAATGCCAGCAAGACGCAAAGGGACCAACTTGGACCGTCGAACGAATAGAACGACGGACATGCGAAATAGAAGATAACAAAGAACAGAAGAACAAATTCAACAAAAAAATGCAGATGTGCGTGTAAGCATGGCGCAATTGCGTGAATCACAATCACAAGAGGCACGAGCTGAGCGAAAACAACAAAGACGATTGGAACAACGACAAGCGCGCCGGTTTGTAGTTAACACGCGCAGAGCAAATGACCAACAACGCCAACAAGTACATTGACAATTTCAATCTGATTCATTCCTCCGTCTGGCATTCGAGTATGAGTCCGATATTGAGTATTACGCTCATTCGAAAGTGGGGATTGGTTCTATTCACAAAGAATGTCCGCATTGTAATGCGCTTAAATTCAAAAATGAGCCAGCGGGGATGTGTTGCGCGTCAGGAAAAGTGCAATTATCAATTATATATGGAAACACCACCTGAACCATTGAACGGCTTACTTATCGGTACGGATCCAGATTGTAACATGTTTCTAAAGTCGATTCGAAAATTCAATTCATGTATCCAAATGACATCGTTAAGAGCAACCGAAATAATTAATAATAATGCTGCAAATGGTCAACAATTAAATTCGACATTCAAAATAAAAGGTCAAGTTTATCACAAAGTGGGCTCCTTGCTGCCAAAGCCAAACGAACCACATAAATTTTTACAAATTTATTTTATGGGCGGTGAGGACTCCGAATGGGCACTCGCCAATCGCGTGGATCCACGTCGCTACAATTACCTCAATTCACTTTATGCCAGACGGATCATCGGCGAGCTGGTCGCTCTATTGAATGAGCACAATGAATTATTGAAATTATTCAAATCACAAATCCACAAATTACAAAGTGACAATCATGCTATTTTCATCAATCCTGATAAAACACCAGCTGGAGAGCACGTGTGTAAATTTAATGCACGTGTTGTTGACGACGTTGCTGGAATCATGATTCTCGACCGTACAGCTACGCGAGAATTCGTGATTCGAAGAAGAAATAATAATCTTGAGTTCATCGCTGATACACACCTTTCATACGACGCTCTCCAATATCCGCCAATGTTCTGGAAGGGACAAGACGGATATTGCATAAACATTAAACAACGAGATCCCGTAACAGGTACTTCATTCATTATGAACAACATCATTATTCATTTTGAAATTATATTTATGAATATGTTGTTAAATAGATCAAAACGAGTGCAGCCAATCGTGAACAAGAATATCAAACTCTTGAGAACCAAAATGTACGTGGCACAATACATTTAAATAAAGAACAGGGAGAACTTTTCGTTCGCAATCTGGCTGCAAAAAAAAAATTAAGTAATTATGAACATCGTTACTTTATTAGAATGAATATTAATGAATATATTATTGCAGGAGCCGAAATAAACCAGAACGTTAGCTCGGAGGATTATTGTGCGTATCGTATGATGATTAAACGCCGTCAGGACAACGTCATTCTACGATGTCGAGAGCTTTGCCAACAATTCATGGTCGACATGTACGTGAAGATCGAGAGCGAACGATTACGATACTTACGATATAATCTACAGAAGCTCCGTGCGGAAGAATACATTCACTTGCGAGACGCTATTGTGAACAACGCCGACAACGCCGCAATTGGTAACTCTATGATTCTACCATCAACGTACATTTTTGGCAGCAAAAAATGTGGACGTCAACGATTTAAATTTCAAGATACAACAGTTGTTGCCAGAGGACTTAGTGTCATACAAATCTATCGATACGGTTTGCGATGTTAACGAAGCTGTAAATTATCCAATAGAGTTTTAGAACTCATTGGATTTGCCAGGCATGCCACCGCACCATTTACAACTGAAGGTTGGATCCCCGGTTATTTTGCTTCGCAATTTGAACCCACGACGGCTGTGCAATGGCACACGATTAGTAATTAAAAAAATAATAAAAAAAATTGTCGAAGCCAGCATTTTGAATGGCAAGTTCCGAGGCGAAAATGTATTCCTACCACGAATCCCTATGATTCCCTCAGATGTGCCATTTGAATTCAATGCGTTCAATTTCCACTAAGATTAGCATTCGCAATGACGATCAATAAGTCGTAAGGCCAAACGATGTCTGTTTGTGGTTTAGATTTGGCCACACCGTGTTTTTCACAGGGATAATTATACGTGGCATGTTCTCGCGTGGGTAAACCATCCAGTTTGTTTGTGTTAGCTGAAGACGGACTAACCAAAAATATCGTACACTCCATTGCACTTTGAGATTGATATTGTTTTTTTTTTAATTGTCATAATTAGTGATGGCAAATATGGATAACGTTTTTTAATATATATGTATACATTTTAAGAGATATAATTTTGAATATAATATGTTAAGTTAATAAAGTACATTATATGGCAAAACAACGTTTGCCGGGTCAGCTAGTATAAATATATATATATATATATATGTATATACATATATATATATATATATATATATATATATATATATATATATATATATATATGTTGTATTCGTAATCATAAAATGAGTCGAACAACTCGAGGTAATGTGACTTATGATAATGACATACTCGTACGTAAATATTTCAGAAAGCAAATATCGATTTACCCTTCAACTTGCATATGAGTCAAGATTGTAATGTTTGTCGTGTTTTCAGATTATTTCTACCATACTTGTTTAAATGCAGCAAAAAATAGGCTGCTTACAGAGTAAAGCACTAATAATTAATGCGCTAAGGGTAGAGTTGTACGGAATGCTAGGTACCTATCAATACTAAAATCGAGAGGCGCACTGCCGGCGGAAATCCGAAAAGTATTTCCGCAACGTCTGTTACAGAGTGGTCCATATTAAGTTACGAATATGTGTCCTCAACTTTTAGTGTATACAGGATGAATCAATTTTCACAGACTTCTACCCCATCTCATCCCGTGGGTGTCGTAAAAGTCGACAGAGGGAAAATGAAAACCAGGAGATGGGGAGCAGAATCTTCCTGGAATATTTGAATAAATAAACTGCGGTTGTCAACCCGCCTGCCAAGCGTGGCAACTATGGCAAAATCCCCTCAAAATAAGAGCTACAAACTTTTGTGGCTATCTATGGGGGAGGCCTATGTTCAGCAGTGGACTACAAATGCCATAGTTTTGTTTGAATCTACAAGGGAAATGTAAACTTAAACATACGATTTAAACAAGTCTTGCTACAGACATGAGATCGATTGAACGAGCATAGTAGTTCAAAAAACAGATCCAAAACAATAACTAAATAACAGTTAGTATGAAGCGGTTACTAATCGAGCAATTATAAAGTTAGATTTTGTATTTACCTCTTATCTGGATGGATTTTGCCGTAGTTGCTACGCTTGGCGTGTTGGCGACGGCTTTAAGCCGAGAAGGCTAACAGCAATTACATCACCGAAAATATATATATGGCGTTTAATTTATTTGACTGTTCCAGCATGCTGCTGCCCATCTCCGTGTTTACATTTTAGAGAGCGAGATAGAATCCATATAGCTTGTAGAACCTATAACCGTTGGGGGAAAAAGAACCTCGAATGACAACCTAGTACCGGCACAGTACAGTGTGTGTAAGAGAGTGTGGGGCGATTCCCCACTAGATGGAGCGACGACCTGCAAGATTTTGCCGTCGATAGATGCAAGTGGCTTAGGACTGTGTTTTTTGGTAATCTATGGGAGAGACCTATGTTCAGCAGTGGACTTGTTATGGGCCGAAATTATGATGATGTGCGAAATTATTATGATTTAGTTTTTAAATACACTAATTAAAAACTAAATAAAAAAACTTTTAAATTTTTCATCATCATGTATGTGATCGTTGTGAGCTTGAGATGTGTCCCGAAGGGCCCGGGAGGGTGGCCTTAGTTGCCGATTACCGTGAAATATTAATACGATTGTAGAGTACAGTATAGCAAGACGATAGTAATTACTTGTAGTTATGGCCGTGGCGGTGGTAATCTTTAGAAATGTATGGTATTTGTAGTTATTTTATAAATGTGATTTACTATTTTTTATAAATGTGAACTTTTCTAATTTCTTATATCTAAAAAAATATATAAAACATTTCAGAAATACGCAGTTTGTAAAATTAAAAAATTCGGCGTAGTAATTACTGAAAATTAAAATTTCGAAGAAAACTTTTGAATGAACATCTAGAACACAGAAATATTAAAATTATTTTGAAAAGGTTTGTGGATTGCAAAGTCATCATTATCTATTATATATTATCTAAAATTAAATAATGTAAGGAAATGGTAAAATAATGATTAAATACATCCAGTAAACTCAAAATTTCATAGAAAGTTTGCTTTAACGAGAAACTTATTAAATGTTTTAGCCATTCAAATTTTCGAAGTACCACTAAACAGAATAATAAAATTTTATAAGATACCATGCGTATATTCCTATAATTTAGATCCTTCAAATATAGTCGTAGCAGAGCCTCATGGTTGGATAAGATTTACCTCTAGCCTCGAGGTCTGCCATTGCACTCAATCTAATTACATATATATATATATATATCGATATTTCAAGAGATAGAAGCATATAGAGGTGGCATAATGGTCAGTGACGAGAATCAGAGAACCAGTTACTGGCAGCGAGGATCTGTATTATAATATAATTATCCATGATAACAACGAAGCTACATCTTCCCGCTTCATGAAAAATGGATATAGGTATAATTGGACCATGATAATCATTACACATCTATGGTATACCGCCTCCTTGTTCGTTATACTTTCTTACATAGAAATACATTATAACTTAAATTATTTTCGAAGATTTAGTCTCTGTTTAGTGTTTAATTTAAAATACTGTGCTCGTATGTATGGTATTTAATTGAAAGATGTTCGAACGGCCAAAAGAGACCAATTCTAGTAATGTAATTTCCCTAAAGTTCTGCTATAAAATTATAACTTTAATACTAGATTGGTCAACAGTTGGCGTTAGTTCGTACGTAGTTTTCAACAGTTTCACTGGTCAGACGGAAACTTCAAAATTAATTTCGAAGTTTGATCGAAAAATGTTTCTCCGTCGTCGTAAGTAAGCTTGGCTTAGTGGATTCATAGTCCAACAAAGTATGTGGGATATGTTACCAAGACGTAAAATAATTTTACATTGTAGACAATATTTATATAATAGAACTGGTGTAGTATATAGTAGACATTCATAAAATCTTTATACAAGCCTAAACTGAATAATGAAATTTGGAAAATTAAAACCAGAATAAATTGAAAAATAAATAAACTACGGTTGCTAACGCGCCTGCAAAGCGTCGCAACTATGGCAAAATCCCCCCTAAATGAAAGCTACCAACTTTTGTGGCAATATATGGAGGCCTATGTTCAGCAGTGGACTAATGATAGGCTTAAATGAGTGTGAGTGTGAAGTGAAGTTTCTGGTATAATACCCTTTTGTGGCTCTTTTGCTTATATAATGGTTATAACATATAGATAATTCGTTAGTTTTATGATGATTACTTATGACACACTGCTATTAAAGTCTCATTGCATTGCTATTACTCAAAATGAGTTACATTTCACGTGATGTTTCGACGGTACTTCAAAGACTGGGCATGTAGAAAAAGGTTAGTAAATTATTGTCAGTTGTAATGATAAAGTAAAATATAACTCACATATGGAGGTGAATATTACGTGATGTTATAAACATTGAAATGTGAATATATAAATTATAAAAATGCAAATTTTAGTATTTTTACGTGGCGGAGCCACATTGCTACTAAATAGTGGATGTACTCGTAGTACGGTAGGTGTACCACAGTAGGCCGACTCTATTAAGAGAGGACCATGTTTTCGCAGAATATCAGCGTAGATTATAGTTTCATAGTGCACATTGACGGCTCAAATCTTCATTGAGGATTGTGGTAGGCGTCGAAGTGCCACAGTGACTTACCAACAAAATGACTGTACGCTTTTTATCACGCGCATTATTAAATTATAATCAACACGTAATCCATAGCTAAGACATGTTTCACTGTAGACACAGACATCAAAATTTAATATTAAAAGCGTAAATACCAAAAAAGATAAGATACGTTTTGTTACGATTTGTGAGAAATTTGATAAATCATGCAGACGATTAAACGGATTATTACGGATTGAAATCCATTACACTACTCGTGGCAATTTTGTACATTTGCCGATAATTGACTGCTTATGTAATGAAATCTATGTAAGTATGTACTAAATTTTATCTGCTTGAACGGGTGTAATTGAAGATCTGCTAAACCTTTTTAGTAAGTTTTATCTTTAGGCATAGAATGACTTACAAAGTAACTGGGATGATTCTGAACAACATAATATTCTATACTTTCACGTTTTAAGATTCAGGCGTTACTTTGCGGAAATCCTTTATTATAAATAAAAGAAAGAACGTTAATTTGCTAAGATCCGCATGCAAAATTTAAAATGGTGTGTATTACCTAGTTTTTGAAGAGCGTGGATAGTCGTAGAATCAATATCACTTGATAATGCCTCGTTTTGAGGTAAAACACGTGTCGCGTTCTAGACTTAAGTGGTGTGTATTGCCTAGTGGTAGTGTTGTAGTGGTGGAGGGTATCTGGTGGCGGCTCCTAGTGGCGGTGTTGGTTTGCTTGTGCACTCTTTTGAAGGAGGTCTCAGTTTGTAAATTTTGCATGCTGATCTTAGCAAATTAGAGTTTTTTCTTTATTTTTTAACATTATATTCCCGTTTACTAAATAAAAACGGAGTAAGAGTCAGGGTTAATACCATCAGTTTGTGGTAGTCCATTAACACCACTCATTGAGCTATCTTTGTGTTATTCTTCGCGTCCAGTTGATTTCTGCTCCCTTGTTTACATCATCCTTTCGTTAATAAAAGGGCGCCCCACACTAGGTTAAATATATAGGACAATACGGCATTTACTCCAGAACCCGCTTATTCCAACGATAGTTAAAGATTTGACTTATTTTTGGGTTTTTCTGTAGAGACCGAATATTCCTCGTCTAAGACCCGATTTCACCGACCGCTTTGGAAACCAAGTTTAATAAAACCACGTTTTACTTAACTTAGTTTAAATGTATCATTTGAACTCGGTTTTCGTCTAACCGATTTCACCGGCTCCATTTTGATCGCGTTCAGAAAAACAAAGTTTACGTGAAATATCGTCACAATCTAAACCAAAAACTCGATGTATTTATTATTTTGCGACTCCAAACAGCCTGTTTTTATGCATAAGACACATAGGTATGCAAACAATAAACAAAACGTATTAAAATATTTATTGAGTTTACATAGTTGTGCAATTGACAATGACAGCTCTCTAAACGCGTTTAAAGAGCTGAACGTCGAAAATTAGGGGTTCAGAATTTGAACCGCGTTTAGCTTTAATCGCGTTCAGTTGATGTTCGTGAAATGCAAACAGTAGCATTGAACTCAGTTAAACGCTTAAACTTCGTTGAGCTTGAACTGATCGCGTTTAGTTTCAACGGTGAAATCCGCCGTTAGTGTTTCAGAACTGTTGAGCGTTTTAATGGTTAAACATTATTATCAAAACGGCAGTTCAATTCATAAAAAAATCGTGCGTTATGAGACACGCAATACCAAATATCACGAAAATAGCAAAACGGATATTAATTGCTTTGAAAGTTACGCAATATTAATTACTAGCTCGATTTTCGTTCATAAATAGAAAACTTCGGTAGGTAATTTATGATTTCCTGAACGAAGTCTGAAAGCGATGTCTGTCTAGTGTTGTAGTGATTTGTAAGCTGGTGGTAGGATTCCTATGCAAGAATCCGTCCAGGTAGGTACCACCCCAGGGCCAATTATTCTGCCATGAAGCAGTAGTGTGCAAACATTACTGAGTTTCGGTTTGAAGGGCACTGTGAGCTAGCGTAATCACTGGGCATATGAGACTTAAGATTCCTATGCAGGAGTCCGTCTAGGTAGGTGCCACCCCAGGGCCAGTTATTCTACCGTGAAGCAGTAGTGTGCAAATATTACTGTGTTTCGGTTTGAAGGGCACTGTGAGCTAGCGTAATCACTGGGCATATGAGACTTAAGAACCTATGTCTCAGGGTGATGGCTACAGTATCACACAGAAATTTTTCTGGGTGGCACAGCATTTGTTATGGGCAGACGTTGCACTTACCATCAGGTGAACGTTTTGCTCGTTTCATCACTTTATCAATTTAAAAATAATACACTTGCTAAAATATATATTGATAAGAAAGAGAAAGAAAGCAGCTGTGAATCTGTCGGCATTTGAGACGGATCATCACCAGCTATTAAGCTGTTCTACAGATAAGTCTGATAAAAAAGGAATTCATAGTTCTCGCTGCTTGGTTCGTCACGTTTGGTCGCTAATTTTTCTACAGTACGGTTTGATTAAAACGCCGAAAAAATTTTTTTTTTAATATTAATAAAATAAAAATAAGATTTTTTTAAAGATAATTATGTAACAGGCAGTTTTATTATTATTTATAATTTTTTAGACGACACTTCAACATTTGCCATCATTTACCAAGTTTGAAATATCTGTATGTTAATCTTTTGTAGACATATTATATTACCGTCACGAGGAACGGCCACATCCATGCCATGAACTGAGATATCGATATTTCAATATTAACGTATCGATATCGATATAAAACGGTTCTACCTACGCAATACATGTCTTGTTTTACTAACGAACTATTGTGGTTAAAGTTTCTTGTTAGAACGCCCACGTATAAAGTTTCATTGCACTTTGTTAATAGCAGTTTGGATCGAACTATATTTTATTGTGTGGTGAATGAACAAACTTTGTTACAAATTATGTACACAAAAGCTAATACGATGTAATTAATCTCAAAATCAATCAATCAAATCAAAAATGTCCCTAGTAAGCCATGTAGTAAAGGATTTGTTATTTGAAGATAAACCAGGAAAGCTACATTGGCCGCCTGATCCAAAGTCGTTGGAGAAACGTTCGAATCGAAATATATTTGTCCAAGCTCTGTGCAGGCCGTCTTTGCTTTCGCCGAATGAATGATCTCAGAGATTTAGCGGGTGTCGGTTGTTCGTAGAGAGCAAATTACCGAAAGTTATGGCGCAGTTTTAAATTCTTTTATTTCCGGGAGTGGACTACTCTTAGAGTAATAGGGAAATAAAGTTAATTTGATAAGATATTATAATGGATTTCCGCAATGTAATGCTTGATTCTATTTACTAAACATAAGTGTAGTTACTGGTTGTACAAGAATTATACGGTATGGACTGCGATGTATGTTCTATTCTGCCTATAATGACTTGCTCTATATGAGACTCTACCACTTCTGCCACTTCAGCCACTGAGGTTTATATGCAAAGTCAAAAATTCAAGCTCATGCTAATTTCTGTTCTATAAATTTGTAAATTACTGATATCAGATATTTTTATAATATTATAATCTGCACTAACATTATTTGAATAAATAAGACTTTTTTTCATGGCATTACGTGACGCAACGACCAAGTCGGTTGACGAAGCGGTGAGTGCTTTATATTGGAAAAATCATTATTCTCCAAAGACTTCCTAGAACGACGATGCTTCACGTCAGCTATATATAGCTTTATATAGCGTATATATAGGATGATTCGCGAGGCTATTGAAATCAAAAAACATCCTAATTTCAATAGAGAAGATGGTTGGGTATTACCACCAGCTTGGGATCCAATAATAAATAAAATTAAATCAAAAACCAAGCATACCACTGCAAGACTTCAAGACACAGTTAGCTCTTTCTGCGTAGATCGGACCAAAAATAATAATTAAAAGCTGAAGGTACCCCAGGTTAACTATGACATCAGGACATCTGTCACCTTAGTCCTCCCGTGACCATGGGTGCTGTAAAGCACTCGAAACGTCAGGTTATAAATAGTAAAAAATTAAACGCGATAAAATCCGTAAACTTAGTTTCATTTAAATGTGTAGTGTTCGCGTAAATATAATAAATCATTATATTACCTATTATTCAATAGTAGATTCTATCTTTATTTAATTGACTGAATAAAAATATGTATTAAGTACTTTATGTGGTTCTTGAAGCTCTATTTTGTATTTTCGACAGAAATCTGATAAGCATTTATGAAGCTGCAGGAATATTGAGTAATATATCAGAGTAATTATCAGATTTTTGACGTCAAAATGCCTTCTGTTTGGACTACTGTTGGAGTTTCTTTCGAACCATGTAACACTCGGCCATCAATACTTTCAACTCGCTAGATCTCCGTCAATATTTAAGGCATCCAGACAAATTTAGTACTAATCGATATGGAAATAGAAAATAAATCAAATTTGCTACTGTTATTTTGTTGGCCGTAAGTCAAAATGTAGCCATCGGATCAAGATGAACTAGTCTTATTCGTCAGCTGGGATAGCACCAATCTGCTCGAGATACAGTGCGAAGTGTTCGCAAAATTTGGCTAAATGGGAACAAAGTACTTAATTATATATTGTTAGTTCTGTAGCATCTATAGGACTCCAAATGAAGTTACTCGTATAGCGCCAGCACCGACGATATAACCTACCGTAGTTTTTTTAAAGGATTAATTCGATACTGCCGCTACCCCGTTTCGCATTTAAAGTTTATTATGACACTATCATAGTATTAATAAGTAAGGGGACGTCTTAAACATGTCACATTTTTATATTAGGCAAGCGATTTACACCTTACTAATTAGAAAATATTTATACGAAAATATTTTAACGAAATTTTCTTCCTCGTATTTCACAAGAGTGAATGTTTGTTAACAGTGTATTCTCCCTTAATTTTTGCTACATTTAGGCGTCGACTATAATTCTTTTATTAGCCTTTCGGAATTAACTTCTCGGCCACTTGTTGCCACTTCCCACGCAGACGATCTGCATATATTTGCAGGCTCTTTCATTGTCTCACTTAGCATAAAACAAGCCCCCGACACTGAGTCATTATGCAGTCTCGGATTTCGAACTACAGCTGCATAAATTTACGCCTTTATCAAAATATAGTGAATGAAGTTAACCGACCATGAAACGGATTTAACCAGTTTAGGGGTCATTAACGCCTGCAATGCTTATTGTATGGTCTTGTTTTCATTCCTGCAATATAGAGTCAACTCGCTTACATCGGTAGTGTGCAAACTTTGTTTCAGTCTGAAGGGAACTGAGAGATAGTTTTATATAAGATTTGGCATATAAGACTTAAGAACTCAGTCTCTGGGTGATGGGCGCAGTGTGTTACCACACAGAAATGTTCTGGCTGACTCATCATTCGTTATGAGCAGACGTTGATCTTGCCATTAGGTGAACGCTTTGCTCGCCTCGTCACTTTCTCCTATAAAAGAATAAACAGCCCGAATTCTCACAATTTGTATTTCGCGCAAATGATAGCCGGGCTGGGTCGAACTTAGTATCGTCTGATATATAAACTGAAACACTAAATATATGAATAATTGAAGCACAAAATATATTTGATGATTTAAAACACGAACCGGGTTAAACATTTTGTTCTTACAACGTATGAATTCTCGTTTTGTATGTGCCTTGGGTCCATCGAGATATCGAGTTTACAAATTAACGGTAAATATTCATGTTTGACACAATTACCAACTTTTTGTCGTTCTTTCAGCAATGTAGTGATAAATTGTCATAACAACGTGTCGCTTAATTTAAAAAGTATATGTTTATTATTTTACTTTTCGACTCGGTAGGCGCAGTGGCTAAGCCCTTGTCTTCTGCGTTATTTTAAACGGATTTGGTATCAGTTTCTTAAACGATTAACTGTCATTTTGTTCATTTATTAAAAAAATATGAATGAAGTCACAATAACAACCCCTTATTTTTTTTAAATGTGATAAACCATAAGACGAAAAGGAATTTCTCAGACATCCTACACCTTTCACGTCGCTCCTTGTCACTTGAGTATTTTATTATAGGTATGTATGTATTTAGCCAGCCTTGACAGCTGAACGCGACTGATCTGAGTTCGCACTCTGGTGCAGGCAACAATAAAATTGAATTTTTAGTCAGTATTATATTTTAAGGGCTGTTGATTAACACAACATGCTCTTTTGAGGCAGCATGTCTAAGATATAAATATATTTCGAGAAGCATGTCCGCTAACTCGCATTAGAGTATCAGAGCGAACTATTGTTTGCACGTTCTGTTAGGCTGGAGTGTTCATTAGTCCGGATGATCCTTAATTCTATAATCCGGATGTCTGCGTGTTGTAGTGACACACATATAAGCTGTTAAACTTAAAAGTGGAAATTGTACATAAAATTGGATGAAAGGCGAGAAAAATTGATGATGAAAATGATTGAGAAGGATTGATGGTACACCTAAAGACAAGGAGAGTTGGAAACGGTATTATACGGACAGCCTTTTTTTCGCGCAGAATAACACCATAATATGGAATGCTGTCAATATACTGCTCGTGGGAACGTAATTGGGAGTAAGAATGTTTTGACTCACGTTTTTGACGTAGTTCGCCACTCGTCACGTCTCGTTTCCCGCGAGAGTGAAAAGATGGCTATGTGAGTGGGCCTTTGCCTACCCCATGTATGGAAAAATGGTATGAATGTATGTATGTATGTAGGGTTGGAAACTTATATATCAGTTTGTATGTCTCGAAGCTTATCTCTTTAGTATTCAACTAGATTCGTGTAGTGAAAATAAATCCAAAGGAGAATGACTGTATATTTATACCGCAATGTTTAGTATAGATTAGAATATAAATATATTTTATTGACAGATTATTTACATAATACCAATGGAAACTCATAATTGTTATTATTCACTAGTTTGCAAAAAAGTTCCATGTCCTGGGTAAATTGTATTAAAAGTATAGTTTCGGGTCTTATAATAAACGCCTAAATATTTAAATTTCACCTTCCAAAAACCGTTAGGTCACAACCTATTAGTATTGATGAGATAAACATGAATGGATTAAAGGATTCTACTTTAAACCAGACGATGTAAACCAGATGACGAGCGCAGTGTGGTGACTCACAGAAATGTTCTGGGTGACATATCATTTGTTAGGTGCACACGTTGCACTTACCATCAAGTGAACAATTTGCTCGTCCCGTCATTAGCTTCCATAAAAAACAACAATGCCGAACTGCTGATTAAGTAATTTTTTTTTTACAACGGATAGAAACTTGATATAAATGTAATTAATATACAGTTATAAAATTCATGTCATACAATAAAACTGGTGAAGTAAGTCGTCATTGGGAGACTTCGTATGAATTGAGTATTGTCTAGAAACGTTTTCGTTTCAGGCATCTCCATAATGGATCCCATGTTAGCGTTTACGATGGCTGCTGAACAATACAAGGCGAAAAAAGAAATTCACAAGTTCAGTTAAAAATGTCGATTACATTTATTTATCCTATTATTATTTTTGCTCGTGGTAGGATTCCTATGCAGGAACTCGTTTAGGTAGGTACCACTCAAAGGGCAATTTTCTGCCGTAAGGCGGTAGTGTGAAAACATTACTATGTTTCGGTCTAAGGGCATTGAGAGCTAGTTTAATTACTGGGCATGTGAGACTTAGAACTAACGTTTTAGGAAGACGGGCGCAGTGCGGTGCCACATAAAATTGTTTTGGGTAAAACAGCATTCGTTATGGGCAGACATTGCAATTACCATCGGGTGAACGATCAGCAGATAGGTGTCCGGCAGAGTTGAATTGCGCGTACATCTTTTCAACCGAGGTGTCGTAACAGGTGACTAAGGTATTGTACGGACAGCTTTTATTCGTGCAGAATAATACCATTGCAATGTTGTCACTATACCGCGCGTGGGAACGCATGGAGAGTTAATTTTTTGCTACCCGACACATCTCGTTTTACGCGACTGCGAAAAGTGAGCTACAGGTGTGGTCTCTGCCTACCCCTTATATGTGAAAAAGGCTTGATTGTATGCATGTATGAACGTTATGCTCGTCTTGTCATATCCTCTTATAAAACACCTATTATCTATCACCCTATATCTTTCTGAACGCTAGACAAAATAGTTACATCAGATGGAGTAATTACCACAACAAATATGCAAATCTAATTTATCCAGACCGGTGACGTGCAGCAGCGTGTCAGGTGCGGAAAATCTGGTACTGCTATCGCCAGTCCGCATGCCTAGCCAGGTCACTCGCGTATTATCAAATTAAGGTTATTCAATGCAAGTTATTCCTTAAGTATTGTTCAAGTTTTTCCAGACTTTAACATGTTTAAAATTATCTTAATTCAATTCATTCTTACATCTTAACAAAAATTTTTAGCATACACCTTAAATAGAATAAAACAGATTGTTTTATTAACCGTTGAATTTTCTCTTACATACCCAAAAACATAGACCCGGTTAAAATTTTTAATGAGTTACAGCGATACCTGGAAAGTAGAACATATTTTAAATGAATAGGATCCCAGAGAATTAATTAGGAACAAGCCTCCATTGAAAACTTTGAAATTGTCGCCACCTGGCAATTGCGATACAAAACAAAGCCACGAACAAAACACCGAAATTGTCTCAGTGAAAATTATTCCATGTTTTGTTAATTTCACATTCATCGAATATTAATTTATATCCTGAGTAGAATACTTACAATAAGTAACTTAAAATTGATACTAATAATATACAATACTAGCTGTCCCGGCAGGCGTTGTCCTGCCCTTTCCGGTATGTGGTGCGAGGAGTTTGATTTCTGTATTAAATTTAAGTATGAAACTTAACAGTACCATATGATCACATACCGGGTATTATTCTGTTGATAATGTATGAGAAAATGAAATTTCTTCATGATATGTGAAGTCAGCCAACCCGCATTGGAGCGCGGCGGACTCTTCTCTGGACACTTTTCTGGACTCCAAAATTTACTCAGAAATGAGAGGAGGCCTGTGCTCAGCATTGCGACATTTATAAGCTGTTTTTTTACTAATATCTACACATTTAAAAAAATGATGGTATTGAACCATTTTTATAGTGTATATTAATGTCATATACTTTGTAATTATTTATTTTGTAGCTAATATTTTTTTTAAAAAGCCCGGAATTTCTTTAATATAAGCAATTCTATATCTCTGAAAGTTACCAAAACATTGTAATACATAATTTCTTAAGAAAAAAATATTGTATACTGTTTAACAACCCATGATTTTAATGTAATTTTTTATTTAGTAAAATTCGTTATTATTCATCATCATCATCATTTCAGCCTACCATAGCCCACTCATTATTTATTTATTTTAAGGATAATCTAGTTAATCTTTCTAATTTTAGTATATTTGTAAAATATAAATAAACATGAAACATACAAAACTAACATGTAAACCGGTCACTCGGAAATGCTTTCAGATAATTCGTCAGTCTGCGCTTAAGTTGCCTGATCAGGGGTTATACATGGTTCAACGCCTTTGGCTAACCACTAGTATTATTAGCAGTACGAATCAATCATTCAAGAATATGTAAGGGGTTATTAAATCTATCTAAAATTAAAAAACCTAAAGGTATATAACAATCAAATCTATCTATACATATTTGGCAGGGTCATTTTTACACAAACTTTCTTTGTAATTCAAAATATTTGATACAAATACAAAGTAAGTTACTAAAACATACTTCAATAAAGAAAAGCTGCAATAAATTATACATTTTTATTAAAAAAGATCCCTCGACAATCTGTCTAAACGCTAAATATTCTATCTCTATTTATTATGTGCTCGTATCCGATGGAATAGTAGACCAATGCGATCGAAGGGAGGGAAGGAGTATGTCGCTTGCATTTTGGATTTTTAATCTTCGTCGCTGGGACTAGATGTAAAAGTTATCGCAGTCAATAATGCATAACTTTTATATGCCAAACTTGTGTTTAATTTTTGAAAGTTAGATACGCGTTATAAAAATTCTAACATATTCAAAAAATATTTTATATTTTTTGAATATGTTCATTGTCCTTCATAACTACAACACAACATACATAAAATAATAATAATTTATAAATATATTTCAATTAATAATTATTACCTATCGTTTAGTGCCGGTCATGACATTCAAACGGCATTGCGGCCGACTAGCAAAAACCCTTACATTTCAAGTTAAAATATATCAAGCCGCAGACAATAATTACATACCTTATGAATTAATAGTAGCAGTGGTAGGATACAGTCCTTTCACAGTACTCGATCAACCTGTGCTGATATTACAAAACTTATAACTTGCAATTGTAAGTAGCCGTAAAACAAAATGTAACCATTGGATCAAGATGAACTAGTCTTATTCTTAAGTTGGGATAGGACCAATCGCCTCGAGAATAGTAGCTATCGTAGGGTGATAAAGCGCGAATAGTTATCAAAATTGTCAGTTCTGTAGCATCTAAGGGAATCCAAATGAACCAATTCAACCAACCGCGGTTTTTTCTTACGATACATTCGACACTGCTGCTAGCACGTTTCGCATTTAAAGTTCATTACTTATCTACTACATCACTATCATAACATTAACAAATATATGGACGTCTTAATATTTAAAGTGTTTTATTATCTATATAATTCATTTTAACCCAGTGTCACATTTTTAAATTAGGCATGAGGTTTATACCTTACAAATAAAAAAAATATTTATATTATTAACTAAAGTGTGTTCCTCGTATTTCACAAGACTGAATCTTTGTTACCAGTGTATTCTTCCTCAATTTTAGCTAAAATTATGCGTCGACTATAATTCCTTTATTAGTCTTTCGGAATTAACTTCTCGGCCACATGTTGCCACTTCCCACGCAGACGATCTGCATATATTTGCAGGCCCTTTTATTTTCTTACTTAGCATAAAACAAGCACCGACACCGAGTCATCATGCAGTCTAGGATTTCGAACTACAGCCTGCATAAAGTTACGACATTATCAAAATATCGTGAATGAAGTAAACCGACCATGAAACGGATTTAACCAGTTTAGGGTCCATTAACGCTTGCAACGCTTATTGTATGATCATGTTTCCATTCCCGCAATATAGAGTCTACCCACTGACATATTATGAAGTAGGGTTGTGGGCTTAAAATAGTAATTTAATAGTACAAAGCGAATTACTGAGATTTCGATACTTGCTAGAATCAAGTGTTACTGTATGGAAATTCATTGCGGCAAAAGAGGAGAAACAAAGTTAATGTAATAAGACCAACCATGCAAAATTAAAAACATAGTGATGATGTCGTCCCGGCCGATTTCGACCACGGCGACAATTTAAGGAAACATTATAGTGCTACAAGTGTAAGCGCAAACACAGAGGCACTCGTCCCAACTTACATCGCCCGATAAAACGCTGACGCGATAAGATCGGAGGTAGGCTAGGATGGCATTATTAGAAACACGGAGGTAGTCACAACATAACCAGACCCGAAAACAAACCAATTGTTCTAGCACAAATGTTGGCTCCGACTGGTATTCGAACCCAGGACCCGCGGCGTAGACTCTGACCACTGGGCCGCGCGGTTGCCAAAAATAGAGTGTATTACCTAGAAGACACTGTCTTACAAAATTTCGCTATACTTCCTTCATGGAAGTAATATGACAACTTGGATAGTTGGAACACAGGATCGTTTGAAAATAAGCACTGTATGGGATTACGGTCTTAATACAGAACAAGCTGAGCCATTTTTCTTTACCTTCCTGTCCGCAATTTTATTTTTTAGTATCTGTGTATCAAAAGCAATAAACGTATACTAGACTAAAGCGGTAAAGGGTTATCACTGAAGATAATGATGTTAAGTCTTGTTGCCAGTAATTTGCCCTTCGAATTTTGACACTTACCGTATGGAAAGAACTTTAAGCATGTATTCCATGAATGTGTATTTATTTATTTATTATCAGATCTCTGTACAACTCAAATTTTATATACCAACGCGTGTACAGACAAGGATTGGAGATGAAAGACAAAGATTAAGAGAATAACATGGCATACTTTTTCTTCCCATACTACATATACATTTATAATTAAAGTAGCTGATTCCCGCGAATTCGTCTGCGTGGATATAGGTTTTTTAAATATCCCATGGGAACTATTTGACTTTCCGGGATCAAAAGTGTTTTATGTCTGTTACCAGTGTGTAGTATCTCTGGGACAAATTTCGTCCATATCGGTTCAGCAGTTGAACTGTGAAAAGGTAACAAACAAACAGAGGGAAGAGAGAAGAGAGAAAGAGTAACTTTCGAGTTAATAATATTAGTATGGAAGCATGGATTAAGAGAAACCTTTAAATTGACATGAATGAAAATAATTATGACAAAAATGCATATAAATGCCTCGCGTAACACGTCCATCTGTATAGCCCCTAATTTCTAGTTTTTAAGATTTTTTGCAGGATCACTAAAATTTTAAATTGCAATTTTAACTGCAGATTTACCACATCCTCGGCGATGAAGGAAAACATCGCATTTTCAAAACCTTCTCTCTCGAAATTAGAGGAGGCCTGTGCTCAGCAGTGGGAAATTTATAGGCAGTAAGTTTTTTTTTACAATGCTTCGGTCATTGAAATTACCATCAAAATCGATTCAGTCAGACAGACATTTTTTTTTTAAAAAGCTTATTTGAGTTTTGGTATCCTGCAAATTACTGCAGATAGGATTAAGGAAAAATCTTTATTGCGAAATAACAGATAGATCCTCCAAATTTATTTATGTGTATAGATCCCTTTTTACATATGCACGAAATGTGACACAATAAATGTTTTTTTTTTTAAATTAATAAAACATTATTGTATCTCTTTCTGTTATATTTTATTCGTAATAAAACCTCAAACTTAGTTTTTGAATATGACCTAACTAATGATGTTATTACCATAAACCACTTACTGGAGTTTGCGAATTATGACCAATATGAATGGCTTCTAATAAAGAATAATAGTTTTATAGATTCGTTATGAAATGATAAATTTTTTATGATTGGATTTATCAGATAAAATTCACGAAATATATATATGACCGATAACGTGTTATCTTGATTATTTAACAGGAAATAGAAATGACTATTCATAGTAGGTTTTATTAATTTACGTTTCTTGTTTTTTTGAAATATATTTAATGTGTTTCAGATTTTAAATTATTTTATTTTGATCAATTTTGTCAACTGCGGCCGCCTCACTTGCTAGATAAATAGTTAATTCTGTATGATATTTACAAAAGTATCAGGGCAAGTATATAAGCTATGACTCTCCGTACTATTTTTTCAAAGAGACTGTGTCTTGGCCAGTTAAAAACTGTTGCTGGATAATTCCATTCTCATACAAAGCATAAGTACGCTTAACCTCACGCGTCATTAGCAAGGGTAGCAATATGAAATGAGACTGGCCGCTATGAAACAAAAAATAAAAAAGAAATAAATGTATAATATTACTAATTAAAAAAGTAGCATTTTTGGCGGGGATCAATGCAAAAATTTAAACCGAACAGTGCCCGCGCTTTACAGGAGTGAATACCGATAATTTATTTTATTATTATAAATAACTTAATATTTTGCTTCATAGACTGTTTGTTCCTGCATTCCTTGTGCCGTTGGTATTGTTTAGACTGAAATCGGTGTGCTTTTATGATTTAACCAGATATAAAAGAGACAGACTGAGCTAACGATCTTTATAAGCTTAGAAGATATAGTGCTAAAGAGTGGATAACTATTGCAATTTACAATACACTCTAACATGTTCCAAGCAGTGTTCTCTCTAATTAAGCTTATAAGTTAATATTTGTAAACATGTAGTGTAATCATTTGATATTTATAAACAAATGATAATATTTTATAACAGTTTATAATTAATGTTTTTTTAACTTTATTTATCTGCATACGTATTAAAGTACTCAAAACAGATTACTCGTCATTATAGAAGTACATTGACATCAATAAACAGTTCACAAACGTTGAACTTATTTTGCGTTCGAATTCGTGCTGAAGTGGATGTTCTTACAACACAAAAATTATTTTTTTATTGGATCCTGATGTGATTGTGATTGTTTCATATACATGTCTGTACTATATCTGACTCTTCCTTCGATCTTATCGCATAAGCATTACATCGGATTGGAGAAAACTATTTACGGTTCTAATGTCTCCCTTACCAATTCTCGATTACGATGGCAACTTCGAATCCTGTAGGAAACTATCAACTGCGCAGGAGATATTATAGTGCGACAGGTGTTCACGGGAACATGAAGGCTACTTCGGTCTAACCTATCTCAAAACGGCACTATAGCAAATCCTGTGAAAATTCTAGTTGTCGGAAGTCCGAATTACATGAACGATGTTTATAAAAATTCTAGCGATGCTTTTATCACTACTACTAATATTCCTAATAAGCAAACTAAGCTTAAAGGCTTGTGATATGAAATGGTTCACGACAATAGACGAATAAAAATCGAAAATAAAGTAGGTCCGAACTTGCAATGCCATGTTTTGCAGTACAAACCCTAAAACATATATCTTTTTGTAGTGATGTCGAATATTATACGTATGTACGAATTTGTAACAGTAATCCAGCAAGTTAAGCAGCACAAAGTTTAGAACCGGATATTAATATTTATGTAATTATATGTAATTATTTGAAATTTTGCATACGTATTAAGAATGGATGACAATACAATAATTTCGTGATAATGACCCGATACGCTCACCAGTGATCATCAGCTCATCGCTGTTCCCACGTGTTTTTCTAGTTTTAAATCTATAATGTTTCGTTCGTCCTACTTTCTGTTTAACAAAAAATGGAGACATGGCTTATGATCTTAATTATGTAACTCGAAGTGAACTGGAGTTACGTAACTCGAGCTAACTGGAAGAAACTGAGTAATTTTTTTTTGTTTGTAGCAGTTGTATGACTCAGCTTTCGCAACAATATTAAAAATAATTACGTAATTGAAGAGATTTTAAACAGATTTCCTCTTAGGTCCTTGCGTTTTTCCAAAAACCGCACTTAATAACACTAAAAACTAACAAAAACAACTGTCACTACCAAAGTTAATTAACCTCAAATCTGCAATATCATGACATTTGATGAATGAATGAAATGAGTATAGCTACAAATGACCGGTAAACTTTGCGCCACAAGCTCACATAACGAACAAAACGTGAGAAAGCGTCAATCGCGTACTCGCTTTGATTTAGGTATTTATTTACAGCGCCAATCCCAATTCGAGTCAGAGAGAATTTAACTCGAGTTGGTTCGAGCTAAGCCCAATTCGAGTTGAAACATCACTAGCTTGCACCCTTGAGGGTACTTTTTATCCCGGAAAATCAAATACTTCCTTCGAGATATTTAAGAAACCTATATCCAAGCGGACGATTTCACGGGCATCAGCTAGTATACATTATAACCTACTAGCTGCTGATTGTTACGTGTAGTTCCTCGGCATCAGCTAGTGTTAAACACAAAGAGATTACGTTAAGATATCACATTAATACGTCATAATATTGATAAAGATAAAGATTTAAATTCGAATATATAGATAATCTAATATATTTTTCTAATACACGACTGTGACTCTGGAGAATTCATTATGAATGATTTCTAAATTTTGTTAATCTAACAGGAATTATGTGCAAAAACATTCACTAATTCACTTGTAGCTTAGGAAATAAAGAATTCAATTCAAAAAATAAAGAGGCGGCTCGATAAAAGAATACTACCACTCCATCTCATTCAATGGATCTCGTAAAAGGCGAGTAAGGAATTAAACTTTGCACCCAACAGCGCATGATGGCGATGGGCTCACCACCTATCACACCAACTGCATTATATTGTTTTCGTGAAACGAGGATTGTGGCAGTCATCTGTTTTTACAGTCAGTGCCCAGTCTCTGACTACCCCTTATGGGATACAGTCGTGATCTTATGTATGTATGTATGTATGTGTGATCATCATAAATTAGTCAACTACTAGATGGATTTCATTGTGAAAAATTGTTTAGCATGCATGCTAGCTTTTACTCGTGTCTTAGAGCATTTTTCGTTTACAAGAATTTTTACAATTCAATTAAAATATATTTTTCTTTAAAACCAGGAGATGGACAGCAGCATCTTCCTAAAACATCTGAATAAATAAACTGCGGTTGCCAACCAGCCTGCCAAGCATGGCAACTTGAAAAACCCCCCAAAATAAGATGCAATAAACTTTTGTGGCAATATATGGGGTAGGCCTATGTTCAACAGTGGACAAGTGATAGGCTGAAAAGATAAGATGATATGATATTCTTTTATTTCGTTATGTAATTTCATAATTTATCTTAGTAATGTTCACCCAAGGGCCGCTACAGCAGCTACTGTATGGTGTTTGCCCGTGAGTTGTCACCGCTAACAAAATGAATAGTTCCGTAATATTAAAAAATATACACAAAAAATTAATTTGGTTTTTGTGAGTTGCATGGGCCGTTATTCGACGTTCCGATGTTTAAACACTTTGTGTCTCAAAATTATATTCAGACTTAATACGGCACAACATATTAGACTTCTTTTTATTTGCCTTTTGAAATACTTAACTTACTCGTATGTAGTAGTAATTTACAATAAAAATCAAATCAAAGTGCTTAAATTATTACGTTAATACGATTAATAATGTTTTACATGCATTAAGATATGTAGATATGCCAAAACAAGTCATTAATTGATTACTTTTATTATTTTATGTCATAGCGGATTCAATTTTTGTTAATCGATTTACTGACGAGACGAGCAAAACGTTTACCTGTTAGTCAATGCAACGTCTGCCCGTAACAAATGCCATGTCAGCCAAAACATTTATGTGTGGCACCACACTGCGCTCGTCCTCCTATGACATCAGTTATTAAGTGTCATATTTTTTATTTTTTTTTATTTTATAAAAGTGACGGAACGAGCAAATCGTTCACCTGATGGTAAGTGTAACGTCTGCCCATAACAAAAGCCGTGTCACCCAGAAAATTATGTGATACCACACTGCGCCCGTCACCCTGAGACATCAGTTCTTAAGTCTCATATGTCCAGTGATTACGCTAGCTCTCAGGGCCCTTCAATCCGAAACACAGTAATGTTTGCTCACTACTGCTTCACGGCAAAATAACTGGCCCCGGGGTGGTACCTACTTAGACGGATTCCTGCATTGGAATCCTACCACCAGTAAATTTCAATTAAGTTTTAGTTATAACCATGCAAGAATTCGCAATTTGTAAAGGGAAACTGACATCAATAGATATTGTATCAAGGCCTTGATGGTCCTTATCAGGTTCATGATAACGGTTCAAATCATTACGATAAAATTGGAATCCTACCACCAGTAAATTTCAATTACGTTTTAGTTTTAACCATGCAAGAATTCGCAATTTGTAAAGGGAAACTTCAAATCATTACGATAAAATTGTAAAGTGATACAAAGAAAAATGTTATGTAGTATTATCTTGTTCATTTGAACGTTTTTTATACTATGTATTACAGGTTCATATCATCACCTTAATTAAAAGAAGAAACTTGTTTAGGGAAACGAAATTCCAAAAAGTATTTCAATACATGTATTAATGGGTGATTGAGAATCTTCCTGCATCTATAAAGTTGATATATTACGATTAAGTTTTATTCATTATTTCATATTAAAAAAAAAATGTTTTTTTCCTATGTAACTTTAGTGTTTAAATGTAGCATATTAATGTAATGTTTACTTTTAAATTTTTAAATAATGTGCTAGATATTGTGTGAACAACGGTGCTGGTTTACAATTATTATATAAGTTTTTAGTTTTTAAGTATTAAGAGTAAGGCTTATTCTACAATTGTTTGCAGTTTCCAATAAACTACATAAAAAAAAATCATTTTCTACTGTCCTTCGAGAATCATATTTTTCTTGCAATAAGTTACCGAGATCCCTAAGAGGATGTAAGTCGGTTCGGACTAGTACGCAGGATGACGAATAGTTTCTAACTAAATGCGTGAATTCGCATTATGCTAAAACAATAGCGGGGAAAATCGGTTGACGGGACGTGGCTGTTTTCTGCTAATTTCGCGATTATAGATTATAATTCAACTTAGTAATTATGGGCAATTATCTATATACTAGATGTCTGGAAACTAAAGTCATACACGGGTCGACACCAACACGTGACAAGCAAACCGTCACTATCATCTTTCTGTGGTAATCTTTTTCTTAGATCATCGTAATGGTGACTCACGTCGTCCACTGGTGTTGTTTATTTCCGACTATAGTAAATCATTCACTTTTCTTCACACTTGATAATCTGATCCAAAATTCCTGTACTATAAAACTACTAAAAGAAATGATCACTATTTCTGCAGAGCAGTTAATTGTTATGGTTATATATATATATTAGAACAAACAATTTTTTGATTTACTTAGAATCTTGTTCTAATAACAATTTTACTGTTATTTATTTCAGATAAGATAGATTCAGTTACGCAATGATTAAAATAAAAAACACATTTATTTGGGTTCACACGTATTTCATAAATAATATTTTTTTGAAAACATTTCTGTCATCTGGAGCGCACTATAGCATCGCACTGTACGCACAGTACACGGAACGAATTACTGTCTTCACTATTTAGTGTAGTTCGTCCACAGCTATCTAGAGCTGATATCCAGTTACTGATACTTACTAACAGTAGGTTGCAAACAACGCCAACTGAGAGCCCGTGAAAAAATTCTTAAAGTTGCTATCATGTTGGCATGTACTGACAGTTCTTCGCCTACAACGAAGTCGAAGTATAGGGTTAGTACTTCGATACACCTAGGCATTATAGGTATATCTGAATGCAACCTACTCCAATTGTGAAATACTCAAACTCAAATACATTGGAAATATATCAACCCGAACATTAACTACCCCAAAACGCAAACAGGCGGACTTTTTGGCGTTGTACAAGAGGAAAAAAACGTCATATATTAAACACGAAAACATCAAATTTATTGTATTTTTACTCTAAGCAAAATAATTGCTTTGAAATACCCTACTAAATAAATAGCCTACGTCACTGGTTTCACAGTAAGCGTTTGGAAATGATCATGAAGACGAGTAAAAATATTTATCTTTAAAGTGTTAATGACGTAATAGATATCATTTCAGTGGTATTGTGCGTCGATACGATCAAGCGATTTATGTTTCCATTGTTTGAAAACGAACAGCAATTCTCATTAACGTCTGTGAATTGAACTTTACGAATGCGCCTTAAATACTTAAGATTTTCGTTGACCGCTATACTATTTTTATATTTTTAATTACATTTCGTGCATTTTTGAATGAAAGAAAACGACACGACGCAAATCGTTCACCTGGTGGTAAGTGCGACGTCTGCTTATAACAAATGCGGTGTCGCCCAGAACATTTCTGTGTGGCATCCACATCGCGCTTCGTCATCTTGAGACATCAGTTGCCCATATGCCCTAGCTAGCCAATTACACTAGCAGTGTCCTTCAAAGAGAAACACTAATATTTGCACATTACTCCTTGACGGCAGAATAACTGACACTGCTGTGGTACTTACCTAGACGGGATTACTGCATAGAAATCTTAGCACCAGTATTTTTTCCCAATAATGTAATATGTTATGTTGTAATCCAAACTAATATTGTAACTCTATCACTCCCTCTGTGTGTTTGTTACCTTTTCACAGTTTAACTGCTCAACCGATCTTGATGAAATTAGGCATACAGATAGCTTGCACCCTGGAGACGGATATATGATACTACTTAACAAGGAAAATCAAATAGTACCCACGGGATATTTAAAAAGCCTTTATCCACGCGGACAAAATCGAGGGGTCCAACTAACCCAACCAACCTACGTTTGTTTACCCTATACTATACAAACAAATAAACTTGGATTGTATTTTTCATTTTTAATTATTTTACTCATTCACATACATCATTTTACTGGTGATAAGATTCCTATGCAGGAATCCATCTAGATAGGTACCACGCCAGTTATTTTGCCGTGAAGCAGTAGTGTGCAAACATTACTGTGTTTCGGTCAGAAGGGCACTGAGAGCTAGCGTAATCACTGGGCATATGAGACTTAAGAACTTATGTCTCAGGGTGATGGGCGCAGTGTGGTGCTATACAGAAATATTCTGAGTAACACAGCATCTGTTATGGGCAAACGTTGCACTTACCATCAGGTGAACGTTTTGCTCGTCTCGACACTTTATCAAATAAAAAAAACACAATTGTTATTTGACTTCCTTTTGAATATGCTTTTAACTTAATACATTTTTCTTTTTTACAAAATCATCATAATTTACGGAATACACAAATTTGTTCGTTACTTATATTAATTTTAATAATTTTAAAAGTTCCTCAAAATCTACAAGGGATTGGTGCAGTATTCCTAGTGTACTAAATGTAAGAGATGTTTCAATCTCATCCCACCTGATGTAAAGTAATTGCAAAGTATGTAAAAATAAATTGTAAATTCAATGAAATTATATGTTGTAATGTTTCTATAAGTTTTATTCAATGATTTCTCATTTCCCATAATACTCCATCTATTTAACAGCTCTATGGATAGGCATGGAGCGAACGGACCGTAACTATAACCTTTTTACTATCCTGTCTCATCTTAGCGATTTCCTGCGGTGGCGGTGAAGGACACTTCAAGACTTCAATATCGAAACTTTTTAACTAAAATCGTTATTTAACAAAGTTATTTAACTTCTGCATTAGATAGGTATTTTCATCAAGTCATTTCCATATCGTAACTTTTTAACAATATAATCATCATCATAACAATAAATGTTACGATTTTGAATTAAATAGTAAAGAAAAGCTAAAAGAGGTATTTAAAAACTAAGCTACGGGATGTGTTTGATGAAAGGTTTTTACTGACTTATAAACGTAATTTTATATTAATATCAAAAGTATCTTACATACATAACAATAAACAAAATTGGTGTGCCTGTCTGTTAATTCGCAATAAGTACTTTTTCTTAATCTCATGTGGTCATTTGCAGAACAACAATTGCTTGATTAAGTTATCAAGCGTATTTAAAAATGTTGTATGTATGTCTGTTTTTTTTTGGTCTAGGCTAATCTCCAAAGCGGCTGAATCGATTTTGATGGGACGGGACATTTGGCAGGTAGAGGACTTTTCAGAGAGTAATCTCTTTTATTTTTTTTTAGGAAATATTTAGGTTTATTGTGTAAAATCTAAAAAACTGTAGAAATTAGGGACTATGCGGATGACCATTCTCCAATTATTTAAAAGACTTCGATGTATTTGTTTTGTTATATATTGTATTGTTAATATGTTTAGGCGATAGGTGTCCGGCAGAGTAGAATACCACCTAACTCTTTCCTACAGAGGTGTTGTATGAGACGACTAAGGTATTGTATGGACAGCGCTTATTCGTGCAGAATAATACGATAATATGCAATAGTCACTATACTACTCGTGAGAATGGGGAGTAAGAATATTTTTAACTTGTATCATAATGGAGACGACGTAGTTTGCTACCCGTCACTTCTTTGTTTTCCGCGGTGGTGAAAATTAAGCTGTGTGTGGCCTCTGTCTACCCATTATATAGGAAAAAGGCGTGAAACTACGTTGTTTAGTATTAAAGCTAAAATACCTAACAACTGAACTGACTGACCTGACTGAACTCCATAAAAATTATGAAGCTCAGGATATAATAATATGTACATTAGAGGCATGTAGACTTACCCATCGTAATTGCTGACATGCGGAAGATTGCTTCAGAGTTATGACGTCATATAACGTACTAATGACGTCATAACTGCATTGCCTTCTAAAGCTCTACTACTAACGCGAGAGACAGCAATGAATTCAATGTAATTTACCGAGCTATATCTACTAAAGTGACACGATTTACTTTACTTCAAAGCTGCGAATAGTGAAGCAATAATTCTATCCCTTTCTTCTTGGTGTCATACTTAAATATTTTATAGTAATGTTTTACTATCTATTATTAGGTAAGTCTAAGCTAAATAAAGTAATTCATCAATATTGTTGTCATAATTACAGCACATCACAAGTCCACTGCTGAAAATCGCCCTCGTTTATCCATACATCCATAGATTAGCTATTTGAATCCGTCAATCTCTCGCAAAATCGTATACAGATCATTGCTACATCTATTGTAGACTCGCCTTACGTTGCGTTCAACGGTAGGATTTGCCACTGGAAAAGCTTTCTTCCCCAACGTCGATAATCGGTTCTACGAGCTATATAGTCGGCTGACTACCTCTTCAGCTTGCTGGTCTTTAAGGCTATGTCATTTATCTTAGTTCTGCTAAGGATATCATCATTGCGGAATATATCTTGCAGAGAAATACCGAACATTACTCGCTGAAGCGGCATTGAGCTTCCGCAGCTTTTTTATAGAAGAAAGTCACGTGACGTAAACCTGCTTGTTAGTGCAACGTCGGCCTATTACAAAAGTTGTGTCACCCAGAATATTTTATGTGGCTCCACACTGCATCCGTCCCAATGCACATTGCCCAGTTAGTACACCAGCTCTCAGTGCCCTTCAGAGCAGAATGCAGTAATGTTTGCACACTACTGGTCACGGCAGAACAACTGGTCCTACAGTGGAATAGCAGGTACTACTAGGTAGTTGGTAGTGGATGGATTCCTGCGCAGGAATCCTACAACCAGTAAACTGTATAGAAACTGCATCCTGAGCACATTTGCACATAGACTGTGATTCTCCCATTTTAAGACATTATAAGACATTTTAAGACTATTTATATACGTTATAAATATATATTATATACATATTTATAATGTATATAAATAGTATAAATAGAAGTTCTAACTTACATTTCAGAATTTATTTTGAAATCACAGATAGACACTTCAATTTCATTACTAGTATAGATATATACTTATACTAGCTGGCCCAGCAGACGTTGTCCTACCCGTTCTAATATGTTCTAATATTTGACGCGATGATTTTTATATTACATTTAAGTATGAAACTTTACAGCCACATGTCATTATGTTACCGGATCCGATTTAGTAATTTTCTTTTTTGTTGATAACGCTTGGAACAATTGCCATCGACCATGCACGGTAATACGCTACGACTATCACAATGAAAGTGAAAGGAAACGATTTTGTGGTCGACAACACTTGGTTTGTTCCGTATTCGCCATTTCTTTCCAAAACATTCAAGGTAATGCGCCTTGCAATGCAAGGTAGAATATTGTAATTTTCATTTGCAGTGGATTGATTCTCAATATTGCGAAGTCTAATTGCATTATGGCTTCGATGTGAAAGATTATATCTTCTGGGCTCATGGCATTGTAAATAACACTGTAACATTGTAACGAAAACTGAAAGAAAATTGGTGGAATCTTAAAAAAATGTTAATAAGTCGCAGCGTCTGCACAGCTAGCTCAATGTTATGCTATGAAGGAACCATAGATAATTCATTATGTACTGAGTAGAAAGGACCGCGCATTTGAATCAACTGTCAGGAAGACAATGAAAGAAGACAGAAAGAAAGAAAAGGTATTCATTGCCACAGAACTGTTATACATACAAAATAATAAAAAATAAAAAATAAAGAGTTGTTTGTGTTATGCATGGCAGTCACACAATTTTTTTTTCCGTGATCTTTTCGACATTTGACAAATCTAACAAGTCTAACATCTTAAAATAGATCCAGCCGTTCTTGAATTATAAATGGAGTAACTTACACGAATTTGTTTAATATACAATATCGAAGATTAGTTCGTAGGAGTATAATAATGTCTTCCCGCTTGATTTCAACCACAGCGTTAAATTCCGAATAATGTCGGAAGTTAACAACTACTCAGGAAATATTACAGTGTCAAAAGTGTACGTGCAAACACAAAGGCATTCATTCGTACTGTCCTACCTAACCGGATATAACGTTGATGCGATAAGATCGGAGGTATGCTAGAATGTATGGTCGGAGACATGGGGGACACTTATAGCAAAACCAGACTCGAAAACCAACAATTTGAGTTTAAGCACAAATGTTGATCGAGATTGGAATTCAAAATCAAGACTCGTAGCCTAGAAGTCAGGCACTCTGATCATCGGTTTTAAGAACACTGACCCTGGTACCGAGCTTATTAAAATGTAAAAACCGATGTCTCATATCGAAAAGCGTGCCATATATTTATAATTTTGAAATGCTAAGCTACTGTTACAGGTAAGCGATACTTACCATCGAGTAATCGATTTGTTCGTCCCGCCCCTCACTTCCTATATATTAATATATTATAATTACTTAAATTTCATGTTTGTTATTCGTCTGAAGTTGGTATCTCCGACAATCTGACTAAACGGCCAATGGACGCAAACATATTTGTACAATTAGAAGTGAGGGTCTTCATATTGCAAATGGAGCCATGTTCAAAATTTTTTCCCAAGAGTATAGTAAAAAGGTACCAAAGAATGTCAAAAAATTGTAGAAACAGGATAGATGACTCGGACGCTTAATATATCCAAATATGATGCCGGTATGTTATTAAGAGCCTTAATGAAATTCCGACTGGCTGCGTCGCTATGCATCGATGCGTATTCGAGGGAGATTTCTATCATATACGCGGCATATTTTTATCATACATTCAAAAAATTTAAGTTATGCACTTAGTACGAAATTCGTTTTTGTCACGAAATCTAGCCTAGAAGCGTGTTAGGGTCTTAAAGTTCACATCCAGTTTCGGAAGTTGTAACTTAATTAACAGATTTTTGATTAACAGATGCTGTGTCACCCAGAATAGTTCTGTTTGACATAACCCTGCCCCGTCACCACGAGATTAAAGTTCTAAGAAAGAACTAAGAACTGATGTTCTTAGTTAAGACTCATAAGCCCATTGATTACATTAGCTTTCAGTGCCCTGCATATTTACTTTACAGAATGAATAACTGGCTCTGAGGAGATACCTACTTACACGGATTCCTGCATAGGAATCATACCACCAAAATTATCCGCGCTCTAAATAGGCTTAATGTGACGGTCAGGTTTTTAATGTAATTATATCATTTCCTTCCGTTTAATGTGTTTGTTTGTCAAAACATACAATTTTTTTCTGTTATCGGAAAATATTGATTTACTATTTCGGTTTTTATGAAGTTTTCGTTATACGCGATTATGATATCCATCAAAAAAACATGCCAAAATGCCTTGTTGATGATGATGCCTTGTTGTCACAGTAATGACCGAATGACTATGACGAACCACAAGGCATTTTGCGGACAACTTAGTCTATATATTGTCTTCTTTTCGGTTTCGACTTTATAATAGTAATAATTATTAATCAAACCGTCTAAATTACTGGATTTTTTAGAATAGAATGAGTGAAAATGCACATTTTGTAGTAGACGTACTCTCATCCATCGCAGTAATTGTCGACAGGCCGAGATAGCTCCAGAGTTATGGCGTCACATAACGTACTAATGACGTCATAACTGCATTGCCCTCCAGGTTCTTGACTAGCGTCAGTGACATTAATTAATACAACGCAAATTAATAAGCTGAACATGATGAAAACATTTAACATCGTTTTTTACTTTTTCCTTGAAGACCAAAGATCAAATTTAACATGAAAACCTGTGAATATTTCAGTCTATATATTTATAACATTTTACAAAAATAAAAATGTTTCTCGGATATATTAAGTCTGTCCGTCTGCCTGCATAGGACAGTATGGCGGTCTATGTTCCAATACTGTCTCAACATTTAGGGTAGGTACATATCATCATGCAGTTTAGTTTATATTATCTGAAACTTTTCTATTTTATTTAAACTCTAGGATAATCATAAATTAGTAAAAAAATCATTAGCCAATGCTGGTGCTGGTGTTGTAATGAAAAGACAACTAAAAAGACACGTCTTATCTTATATAGTCTTTTTTTGTTAGAGTTTGTGCAAAACATGTCACAAAATAAGAATTATTTCCATTCGAGTAAATTTTTCTTAACAAATATTTTGACTAGACTGCAACAACATACGATTCGCGGTTGAGTTGCTCGTTATAATGAAAGGGATGTTATCCCCTAAAGGATTCAGTCCAAACTGTTCAAGCATTTGCATTTGTGTTTCCAGTGAATTTTCGATGGAGTATTTATAATTAAAGGCAAAATTTACGTAAAAAATATAATTTTATGAAGATATTTTGTTTGCGAAGTAGTGAAATTAAAATATTATTGTCGACCGCGTGGCGTAGTGGTTAGCGTACCTGACTTCTGCGCCACCGGTCCTGGGTTCGATTCCCAGCCGGAGGCAACATTTATGCTAAAACACAAATTGTTGCTTTTCGGGTCTGGTTGTGTTGTGCATGTGAAATGTATGTTTGTAAAACGCACTCACGATACAGGAGAAAATCCTACTGTGGGGCTTCGTTTTTAGAATAATAAATAAATAATAATAATAATATTGTATGTCTATTTGATATATCTTACTGCTGGTGGCAACAAACTCCACAAAGTGGTCGAGTGTGGCAGAAAATTCCTAGAAAAGCGCACAGCAGTGAAATGCCAACCTTCAAGGTTTGAATTAATCTAAACAATTCATCGGAATACTACCTAGTATCTACAAAAAAAAATTATTTGTAAGTTTAAACGATTTCAGTTTTAATAAGCTGATTTTGTTTAACACAAATTGCGTGTTCAGTTTCTGAGTAATGAAACAATCTTTTTGATTTTAAATCTAGGGTTTTTCAATACAGCAATTAAACTATTGAATTTAATATGATAATATTTTTCTACACACATGTAACGAGCACCTAGTGTAACGACGAGCAAATCGTTCACCTGATGGTAAGTGAAACTCTTGCCTATAACGAATACTATGAACCACCCAGATCTTATCTGTGTAGCACTACCATGCAGTGCAGTACTAGTGTACAGAAGCTCAGATATGTTTGGAGAATTTGCCATAATGACTACGCTTGAAAAGTCGACTGACGCTAGCAGATGCTACGTATCTTACATTTAGTTAGTCTGGGTAATTTAGGCCTTTTATATTTTAACTGATTATTCCCATATTAGTTGGAGGTTACGAAAATTTCTTGGCATTTACGTCAGTCTGCTTTGACAAAACGCCTATGACAGACGAGCAGATGAATTTATAAATGCCGCAATTATATGCCTTGAACACGCAAAATACATAATAATCGGTTAAATGGTCCTACCTTATAAAATAAAAATTTGGTACGGAACCCATTGGCCTATACGTACGCATAGGTTAAATTTCAAGTGACAGGGAAGTTAATACAGTTTTTCCATTAAAATACTGTAAGTGTGACTTCAGTTAAATGGATATGCAACGTTAACTGAGTCTTGGTGCTATTTGGCGCAATAAATGTCAGACGTCAGGTGCGACCGCTATAAATCTACTGCGGTTGACCCGCCTTCATGAATCACTCCTGTGAGTTGTACGTTGTGCGAGTATGTCCTGCACAGAAAGTAAACAGTCAAGTAATTGTCTGGTTTCAATAAAGATAATACAGATTTTTTAATTTTTTTTTATTGTAAATGCCATGTATTCCTATCATGAATTCCATACTGTGGGTATCCTAAATTTATTTAAGTAAAAATTTCGATAGATAATTATTTTGATTGACCGATATCGGAATAACCTATATTTTTTTCCACAGGGTGAAGCCACGTTATAGAAGATAAATGGGTCGGTATCATCAGCGATGTACCTCGTCGTCACAAACTAACAGCATAGTGACAGCGCAGCAGCAGCGTAATTGTAGTGTAGCAGCAGCATCGACAGCAGCAATATGATACGAGTACGATGACGCTGCTATTATTCAAATGGGGATTGAAAAGAATCGAAGACGCAACAACTGGCATAAAGGCATTGTCATAGTTCTCAGGGGTTACAGTGTGCCTTAATCCTGATCATTTACCATTATCATTCTGTGCTCGTTTAAAACTTCTAATGAAATCAAGACTGCTAGTCACATGGTAACATGATGACAAAAAGTTCTTGTTCTTATGCAAATAAGCTACAGTTTGGCTACAGTACTGCAGTATTAAAAAGTATTAACACTGAAGCTGGAAAGTTTACTATATTGACAACGTAACACACAACTGTTAATAATTATGTACTAAAAGAGATGTGACTAAACTTTAAATAAAAATAAATATCTAAGTTAGCCATAAAGTAAAAAAATTATTTTGGAATTTGTAGTGTTGAATCAAGTAGCAATGAATTTGCGTGCATATTTAATTGATGCTCTGACGTTGTCGAACTTACTTCATAATTGGGCCTCAATAAGTGGTACGCTAACGAGGTCCGCACATATGCCAGAGCACGAGTTGAACTTTTTAAAGTATTTTCGGGTAAAAATGAGCATCGTTATTTATAAGTAAGTTTTTTTATTATAATTTTCTTATTACATTATGAAAAACCAAAGCTAAGAAAAGCAGCGAAGAATAATTGTTTTTTGTTAAAAAATATTTCGAAGTTCTTATTAATTATATTCGTTTCTTAGTTATAGTAATAATTACTTATCTTAATGATAAACGGTTTGCATATATAAAATATATTACGTGGTAATTCAGCAACTCGTTTTACATTTAACTAGTGCATTTAAATAATTAACAATACATTGTTTTATTAACCATACTTTTGATTAACCTTTTTTTTATTAATTGTTTTAAAATTTATAATAAGCTTTTATTTTAATTATTCATTCACTTAAAGGTCATAAAGGGCGAATGTATGGTATGTCAGTCAACACATGACTCGGTCAAAGTTAGTAATAGGTAAGTCAAAGTTTTTTAATTTAATGTCTTTTAATTTATTACAACATTAAACAATGAGGAGAGCATGTTTCCTTATTTAAATATGCACTACTATCACCGACTTCAGTAGGTTCTGCATAAACCTGATGCTATTTATAATGGTCTTGTGTAATGTTGTCGTATTATTCTAAGAATACAAAATTCCTATTATTCTAAATATAGTTGTGATGGGGACAGGATTTCTAGCATACACTGTTGTTTTTGAAGTTCTAACACATGTTAAATTGTACTGAGGTCTGCTCTAGGTAGTGGAGATTCCGAACTCAACTGTGGAATGACGCGAACGCTAGTAAAAGCATAAACACGAATTTGTTTAAAGGCGCTATGATTTTATTTTGTGTCTATTCCGTTTTCAAAATATCGATTTTATTAAAGTATTATATATTATATTTAGTATAGTATATGACACATGGTATATACTGCAATATAAACTATGATGTATGTATTTTATACATTTATTTGACAGAAGTAAAAAGGGTACGCTTATCAAATAAATAAAAAATCAATGTATAAAATACATACATCATAGTTTATATTGCAGTATATACAATGTGTCCGGGATCGTATAAGCGATAGTTTAGGACCCCCTAATGCATCCTTCCTCCACCCCCTTCTAGCCATGGTCATTTCAACTTTTTGTGCGTTTTGTCTTATTTCAAAATCTGATTTAATATTAAAAAAATTTATCTTAACGGGCTTTATTTTTCAAAATCTAACAATTACTTGTAGTTTTTTTTTTAGACTATTTTTTTGATTTTGATGTAGTTTTAACGTAATTATTTTAGTTTTACATTATTTTTAGGTGTCTTACGATGAAGAATATTATATTAAATCGAATAAGACTGTCTGCGGATCTGTGAAGCCACACACTTTCAAGTTATTGCTATTTTTTCAAATACATACATAACAAAAAGGAGGATGAGGGGTAGGACGCATTAGGGGGTCGTTTTAAAGTGTGGATGAGATGTAGAATCATTGCCTAAATTATTGCTATTACGATCTCGGACAAATTGTATATTAAACTGTTACATAAAAAGTAGGTACACTAGTAAAATAAAAGTTTATAGTACGTTCAAAAAAACTTAAACCTACGCTAAGAAATATTTCTGATAATATCCAGTTATTTATTAAGCCATTTTTACATGGACGTATAAAGTATTGTAACATGCAGACAGACATCATATAGACAGATAGTTAGACAGTAATTTTAGTAGTTTATATATTTTTTGCAATTCATTTTCTATGTGCTGATTATGCTCTTGTCGTTTATTTCTTTGAACAAAGGATACGTACAAAAAGTTTTAGTGATTTTTGTATCCTTTATGATTTCTGTTCTTATCTTACAAGGACACCCCCTAAGGCGTTTGGAAGATTAATAGCAACATTGCTTAGTTTAAGTTTTGTTGGTTTTTATGTTAATATTCTAATAGGAACAATATTCAGAACAAAAAGTATTTTTCGATTTGATGTATTTCTTCATAATGCATTTTTACTATAATTTGGTTCACAAACAAGCACACTGTCCAGCTTATGCTAAACGGCTACTACCTCTATTAATCATGTCTAGGTGCGTACCGTAGAAGAGTATAGTGATAGATGCCTATATAACCATTTTTTTATTGGAGAAAGTGATAAAACGAGCAAAACGTTCACCTGATGGTAAGTGCAAGGTCTGCCCAAAACAAATGTTGTATCACCAAGAACATTTCTGTGTTTCACAACACTGTGCCCATCACCCTGAGACATCAGTTCTTAAGTCTCATATGCCCAGTGATTACGCTAGCTCACAGTGCCCTTACCGAAACACAGTAATGTTTGCACACTACTGCGTCACGGCAGAATAGCTGGCCCTGGGGTGGTACCTACCTAAACGGATTCCTGCATAGGAATCCTACCACCAGTGATTTCAACAGATCAAAAGGTCTACGGTTCAAATATTACCGCACAAAACGCCGAAGCGTCATGATGTCAACTTTCGCTGGTAATCTGCGACGGCGTTATCCTTTACCGATGATAGAATTTCTATGCAGAAACCCGTCTAAATGGCTACCACCGCAGAGTCAGTTATTTTGCCATGAGGCAGTCGTGTGCAGACATTTATGTGTGCCGGTGTTAAGGGCAGTGAGAGCTAGTATAATTACTGCACATGTGACTTAAGAACTGATGGCTCAGAATCGATAAGACAGCGCTCAGTGTGGTGTCACACAGAAATGTTCTGATTGACACAGACACATTTGTTATGGGTAGACGTTGCACTTACTTAGCTGAACGTTTTGCTCGTCTCATCACTTTCTCCAATAAAAAAAAACAGTACAACAAAAACAAGAATTGACTTTGACTTTGACTTAATAGATATTAAAATATTTAGGTTATGGAGGAATAACGCGTTACTTTACACTGTTTACGTGTTTATCAATATCAATAAAATAAAACTCGGTGCACATTTGAGAGAGTTGAATTTATAATTAGGTGGTGCGCTAACGAAGTCCGAGCTCATGCCAAAACATAAAATTAACTTTATTCAAAACTTTCAATTATTTGCCTAGAAAACGTTAACTAAACAAAAAAAAATGCTTTCGATCTCAGTAATTAATGCCGAGTAGGTCGAAGAAAATATGGATGAACTAATGGATAATATGGTAGCTTCTCTATAACTATAGGCTAGCTAGTTATATAGCTAATCTACTATAGGACATATGCGCCATACACAACCACCTGCATCCATCGACTTTCTATAAATTAATTACGTCGTTACTCCATGTAGGGGACTATTGTTTAATTTTATTTCTCCCATATCGTAAGTGCGTTTTCATTTTCATATTTGAAACGATAACAAACGATTTATGTTTTTGCACAAATGCTGCCTCCGGCTGGGATTCGACCATAGGACCCGCAACGTGGAAGTTAGGCACTCTGACCACTAGGCCACGCGATCGTCGATTGGCTTGTCACGATTTAGGTAGATAAATTAATTAAAAAATGTAACGATTATAAAACCAAAGTAATTGACATAACCTTAAGGAATAAAGGCTGTCGGATAAGAATCAGTAAGTCTAACATTGTTAAAAAAAATACAGCAGTGTAAATATAAATTGGCACCATAATAGACGATTTTATGAATATGAAATATTTTTTATAAAATCCATTCCTGATTAAAATTTGTTTAATTATTTTGCTGTTTGGTCTTCTCTGTGGATTGTCTTAGGAGAAATCCATCCTTTGACAGCAGAATCATCTGACAGTGAGACTCATCAGGAATATACTATCATCTGATCTGATTTATTCCCTGTAATAGACTTTTAATATTGTTACCCTTGTAAATTAGAGTTGATTGCAGTTACAGCCTGCCAAGCGTGGCAACTATGGAAAAACCCTCCAAAATGAGAGCTACAAGCTTTTGTGGCTCTATGTGTTACGCCTATGTTCAGCAGTGAACTAGTGATAGGCTGAAATGAAAAGGATGATGGTGATGCTGTTACAGCTATATGTTGGCGCAATTATTCATTACTCAATCAATCATTACTTTAGGCTGCCGGTTGGAGGCAAAACTATTAAACTACTTATCCCTATGAATTAATACATACTGCAGGAATTGATGAGATCTTAATGCCCTCTATTGTAATCCCGAAGCGGGACTTTCATAATCATAACTACGAAATTTCATAATCATGTAATTGATCATACATTAACGTCGATAAATGTAATAATAATGTGAAGGATTGTATGAAATTAGTGAAGTAAATTATAAGTTTAATACATTAAAAACAGAAATAAATAAGTTACACTAGAGCTGTCTTTGTTAACTATATTTATTTAGTACTAGCTGATGCCCGTGACTTCGTCCGCTTGGATTCTATGTATGATTTATATGTTATGATTCTATGTCCGTTTTAAAATTTTGTTTGGTACGGCTAAATGATTGAGCTGTGAAAAGGTAACAAATATTTGAGTTACTTTCGCATTAATAATATTAGTGTAGTGTAAAATATCGTGATATTTTTTTTTAGAAAAGGCCCAAATGTCTAAAAAGTAAAACTAAAAAAAATGATCGTAACCTATCCAGTAGTTTTTGCGTGATGTGCGCATAACGGCAGGCACCTATCATTTTATTTATAAAGAAGATATAACGAAGAATCGTAGGTGTTTACATTTCCTCTGCGGCAAAAGTGAAGGTTAAATTATTTCTCGGATTTTATTGCATAAGTCATTTTTGTGATATTATATCGCCAAATCACATGGAAAAAGGTTGTATGTAATCCAGCTGATTATTAAATTTAAAGATAAGTTTAGAAAATATATATACAGTTATTTTCAGATTTATTAGGTTAGACCAACTTCTTTTAAAATATTAAGTCATTTTCGGACTGTATTTCAATAGTAATATGGATATATAGGCACTGTAGTAGGTAAATCGAAAACTCAATGTAAAGAATAGGGGCAGCAACTTTTATCGTTTTACCGTTATAAACTCTACTTTTAGATACGATACGTTCATAGGTTAACGTGTTAAAGCCAATTCAGCAGGTGTAAATAGCGGTGGTTAGGTACTGCGCGAAAGCCATTAAATAGCTTCCGATATAAACATTCGTACACACATTAGATAACACAGCCGTTTTCTCTACATCAGTGCTTCTGAAATTACCAATATTATTATAACATTAATGTATTATAGCTTTTATAGTTAATAGAAATAGGCGTTACTTTGCGGAAATCTATTATAACAGGGAAAGAAGTTTATTTGCTAAGATCCGCATGCAAATTATAAAATGGTGGACATTCCACAATAGCGTACACAATTAATTCATGCACATTCCAGACATGGAAGACCATAGATCTCCCGTCCGGGCGCCTATCAGGTCTCCGTTGGGGCCCCATAGGGCTCTTCGGACTACTGCCTGATCCGGAGTACGGTGCCTATCACGTGCTATTACTCTAGGTCTTCCAAAGAGTTATTGCCAAGTCAAAGTCAGTGTATATTGGCGGAATTGGCAGGAAACTAGTCCGTCTTCCTCGGGGAATCTGTGAGTTCTGGCAGCCTTCACTTTACAGGGAGGTCGACTCGCTGGTCCACGCCGCAAAAGAGAAGGCCGTCTTTTAGGCTCCATTTTTGCGTCCATCTCGATGACACTCGAAGACTCTTTAGATGTCAGGGCCATCTCGCTGTGTGTGCTCTTAGCCAGAAATTATAAGTAGACATCAACGGGCCTGATGGCATCCCTTCTATTGTACTGAGGGTGTATGCTCCGTTGGCACCGATTTTCCGGTACCCCTACTCTCAACCTGTGGTCCCGAACTCTTGGTAAATAGCTTTAGTGCACCCGATCCCTAAAAATGAGGACGGCTCAGATCTGCCCAACTACAGGCTTATCGCCATCACCTCCTTGTTCTCGAAAATAATGGAATCCATTATTAACGGCCTGCTCTCGAGATACATAGAGCAGCACCAGCTGATTAGTGACGTCGAGTACGGGTTTCCGTTGGGGTCGTTTAGCTGATAATCTTCTTGGCTACCTTACTCATTAATGGGCGGAGGCAGTCGAGTCCAAAGAGGACGCCATGGCTATTTAGTTTGGACATAATTAAGGTCTTTGCTCGGGTCTGGGCACAACGCGTTTCTCTCGAAGCTTCCTTCCTATAGGCTTACTGAGAAATTATTCAATTATGCCACCAGTTTTCTTACAGAACAGAGCATTCAGGTACATGGTATATGGTATACGGTACATGCTCGGATTCCAAGTCTGTGAATGCTGGTGTTCCACAAGGCTGCGTGCTATCGATATTCTGTTTCTTTTGCATATTAATGATTTATATTTTATTACGATGCAGATAATAGCACTGGCGTTGCCCTGTACACCGTCCGTGCTAATATTTCTCGGGAACACATCGCCGAGAACAAACTTGTGTATAAAGTTAGTTAGTTAGTAATTTAGACAAAATCTCGGTCTGGGGCCGACTAAATTTAGTCCAGTTCCACCAAAAGAAGCTTATACAAGTTTATTCGCGTTTAGCGCTAAAAAGAAACCCTCTGTCATGTCTCCTCATTTTGAGAACGTTGAGGCAACAGGGGCAGTCCCTGTTGCCTCAACTGGTATCGGTATTCTTGGCATTGACATATCGAGTGACGTTCAGTTCCGTGGTTATTTGGAAGGGAAGGCCAAAATGTTCTCAAAAAAGCTCGGCGTGCTCAGTAAAGGGGGACAGTATTACATACCGGCCCATCGCTTGCCACTGAACAAGGCACAAGTTCGGCCACACATGGAGTACTGTTCTCATCTCTGGGCGGGAGCACCCTAGTGCCTGCTTCTTTCATTTGACCGCATCCAGCGAAGAGCGGCTCGAATCGTCGACGACCAGGTTCTTTCCGATCAACTTAATCTACTGGCCTAGCGAAGAGACCTTGCGTCTCTTTGCATTTTTTATTGCATTTACTAAAGGGAGTGTTCCGAGGAATTGTTCGGATTTATTCCAGACGCTGAGTGACACCACCGTGCATAGCAGCACAGCACAAAATTCCATCCACATCATTTTGATAGTTGCATGCCACCTGTGCTATTTGCGCAATTATCTGCCATGCACGCACAATATACAACCACTCTGTGAAAACCATTTTCGTACCGATACGACTAAGGGACCTTCAAGAAATAAGCTTATTCCTACTTTAAAGGCCGGCAACGCACCCGCGATTGCTCTGGTATTACGAATGTTTATGGGCGGCGGTGATCACTTAACATCCGGTGAGCTGTCTCCTCTTTTAAAAAAAACTTTCCTACCGAGGTGTCGTAAAAGGCGATTAAGGTATTGTACGGGCAGACTTTATTCGTGCAGGGTAACATGCTCTTGGGAATGCAATGAAGAGTAAGAAGTGTTTAGTACCAAAATAGCGGCGAAGTGGTTCACCACCCGTCCCGTCTCGTTTCCCGCGTGGGCTAAAAGTGGCCAATGGTAGCCCTTATATGGAAAAAAGGCGTGGCTGTATGTATGCAAACAGGTGATTCGGTTACTATGAATGTAAAAAAGGAAACTCCTTTTGAGATTAGGATAATTGTAAAAGTAAAATAACAGCCTATAAATTCCCCATAGCTGAGGACAGACCTTCAAAACGGCATGGTGCTCGACTGTGGGGCTTCAAATTTCATCGGTATATTCCGTAGACATGTAGGTTTCCTCACGATATTTTCCTTCGCCGCTAAGCACGTGGTAAATTAGCACTTAAAATCGCAGGACAATTTTAGAGGTGGCGGTAACAAGCATTGAATTCAGATCACTCGCATACTATGAAACTTTAAAGCCAGCGCCCTGCCCCTGAGTTACCACGGCTCTTAGATAGGTTCCTATGCAGGAATCCTTCTAGGTAGGTACCACCCCGAGACCAGTTATTCTGCCGTGAAGCAGTAGTATGCAAACATTACTGTGTTTCGGTCTGAAGAGCACTGAAGGCTAGTGTAAACCCTTGGTATATAAGACTTAAGAACTGATGTCTCAGGGTGACGAGCACAGTGTGGTGTCACAAAGTAATGTTTTGGTTGACACAGTATTTATTATGGTCATCAGGTGAATGTTTTGCTCGTTCCGTCACTTTAATCAAATAAAAAAAAGGATAAATGATGTAGTTAGAGAAATGCATAACGGTGGAGGTGAACGTATTAAATAATATAGGGTGTGATAATAAACACAAACATGCTAGAGACATCATTTTATTAGGTTTCTTATGTTCCACATATAAGAATTATGAGGTAAACTAATAATCATTTCAACTGTAGGTCCAATACACCGAGACTACTAAGGCGAAAGCATTGACTAGTTTTGTATTGGGAAATGGTGAGAAAGATTTACATAGTAGTTTTTTCTTATCAGAAAAATTATAGTATATTTATCTATAGTATTTATAGTAGTTAAACTGAACATTAATTTCACCCCGAATAATATAAAAGCTATTAATTTGCACGGGTAATATGCGAAACGTCGAGTTCGGTGAGTCGTAAGTCGTAAATACATCAGCGGCAAACCGTGACACATACTTGTACTTGTTTCAAGTTCTGACCTATATAAGTTATTAACTACATTTATACATACTAGATGGTCGTCAATGGTCGAAATTCAACGCTAATTCATATTTTTTTTAGGTTTGAACGTTATTGAGGTTTGAGTGATTTTTGATAATATTTTAAAATTCTATGGCCACAATCTCTACCGTGTTTGACATTGACAGTATGAACGTAAACGAACGGCAGACTGTTACTCGTATGTGATTGAAATTTTCAATATGAACGTTAACAATGAATGTTTTATTTTATTCAATCTAATGTATTTGTAACACGTATTATACATACATTTTAGCTTCCTCGCTTCTTCTCCATACAAACATTAATATGCACACACACTTACTCTCACACTTCTTCGTCATACTCAAACAAATTTTCAACCTTGTTACTGTGCTTGCGATATGCAGAATGCATGTACATAAACAAATAACCATTCATATAAAAGCCGACCGCGTGGCCTAGTGGTGAGAGAACCTGACTTCTAAGGTGCGGGTCCTGTGTTCAAATCCCAGCCAACGCCAACATAACACAAATTGTTCGTTTTCGGGTCTGGTTGTGTTGTGATTGTCCCTATTGTAAGTGTTTGCATTTAAATATTAAAATAAAATATTGTGAACAGGAAATTAATTTGATCCTTCCATTGGATCATTCTAAAGGTTTATATTGTTACGCCGTTTATAAAATCATTTTATTTATAAAAAGTGATCGTCAAGGACCATTAATTACGTTGTGTTTGTAAGGTAACAAGCTCTTTTTGGTGTATCTTGTTAAGATGAATGCTTATCAGAGGAACCGCAAGCCGTAGACAGTGCCGAATACTATCTTAATAACTAATCCCTACTCGCTTGTATATGGTGTATGTGATATTAATTTATTCATTCAGGTTCACATTTTAGGATACATATATTAGGTCCCATGTACATATGAAATTGGCGTTTTGTATGGAAGGAATATTAAGTCGTTTTTTTTTAGGAAAATATATTTAATTAATCAAAGTATGTACCATTGTTATCTATGCACTTTTGCCATCTACAAAAGAATAGAATAGATTAGATTTTTGTCAATATAGATTATATACATAATACATATTGAAAGTAATTTTTTTCTTTTATAAACTACACCGGTTCGCAAAAAATGCCTCTGTCCTGAGAAGAATCAGTAAGAACCCAGCGAGATTTTTTTTTCAGTTATTTTTCAAATAATGTACAATAAAAGCAGTATTATAAAGATGTAGAAATAGCTTTGCGGCTTTCACCTCATTCCCATGGGTTATCATCATCTATGTATTCTTTAATATTATAATAACCCTACTTTTTGATTGAAAGATTTTGTGCACTTTGTGGTATTTTGTTGTAAAAACGTATACTGACATGACGTATGTGATACTGACCCTGTGAAGTGGAGTAACTGGCGTTATTAATTTATGCTTGTTCCTGGTATTTACATTATGAACATCACTTTTTTAGTATACTGGTTTATATTCTTGTGTACATACAAAACGTTTTCAAATATATATATTGAGACACCGAGATTAAGATATTAATTTCTTTAAATTTATCCCTTAGAGACACTTTAGATCCAAGATTATAAATAGCTCTAACGGCCCTCTTTTGTAAAACAAAAAGCACTTCTATATCAGTCGCATTTCCAATAGCAAAATACCATCAGAAATTTTACTAAGAAAATAACTAAAATAAGCTAATCTAGCAGTTTCAACATTAGCCAAGTTCCTAATTTTTTTTTACAGCATAAACTGCAGAGCTAAGTCTGTATGGGGGCTCCATTGAAGTTTTATATCCGTTAACTTGCTCTTCAAGCAAAATGTGCTTAAGACACAAACTTCGCCTCTACAAGACATGCATTAGACCCGTAATGGCCTATGCATGCGTCGCGTTCGCACACGCGACGGGCAATCATATAAAGAAATTGCAGACGGTGCAAAATAGATTCTTGCGAAGTGCCACCGGAGCCGGCTGGTACCAACGCAATGTCGACCTTCACAGCGACTGTGAAATGCCCGTACTCTCTGAACACTTCAGAGAAGTATCACGGCGGTTTTTCGAAAAAGCCGCGGTTCATCCAAACCCGCTGGTGGTTAAAGCAGCGAATTATCGATCTAATAAAAACGCGACCGAACGCAAACGTCGATCGCGAAATGTGCTAGACGACACGGACGTCTCAGCACTCCCTGACCACGATACGGTCAGCCACGATCCGAACAACACTGTACACACAGTTAATAGTTTTAACATCACACGCACAACGTCGCGCGACCGCCGTAGAGAGCGGCGCGCAGCTATCGTTAATAACACCGCGTACACCAGATACACCCGTGTTCCAGGGCGGTTCTCACCGCCCAGAGTTTCCGACACACAAGTCGACAGTCCGAACGGAGGCCCGCAGTCTCCCTCGGACGGTCATAGATGACTTCATATAATAAATTTATGGAGATATTCACTGTAGCGCAAGCACGCTAGCGAACGCAACGGACCGAACTTAGATGTTTAGTAGGAGTTTATATTTATGTATCTATGTTTTGGGTCAAACCAAACCTGGCACGCGGGCCCCGGGCCCGCGAGCACAGCATCCGATGAAGCTGTAAAAGCCAAAAGGCTCACAGCGATTACATCACCGAAAAAAAAAATTGAAGTTTTGCTTTAAGAGTTAGTCGTTAATGTAAATAAGAAATAGAAATGGGCCAAGTATCGAACCCTGCGTCACACCACACTGCTATTGATAACTACTTTCTGCGTTCTATTACTCAAATATGAAGTTATAAGTTGAAGTGCTGAATTTCTTATACCGTAGTGATGTAGTTTCCTGATAAGTGTTTCATGATCAACGCAATCGAAGGCTTTAGAAAGATCACAGAAAACATCCAAGGAATCCGTCTAGGTAGGTACCACCCCAGAGCCAGTTATTCTGCCGTGAAGCAGTAGTGTGCAAACATTACTGTGTTTCGGTTTGAAGGGCACTGAGAGCTAGCGTAATCACTGGGCATATGAGACTTAAGAACTGATGTCTCAGGGTGACGAGCGCAGTGTGGTGTCACACAGACACTTACCATTAGGTGAACGTTTTGCTCGTTTCGTCACTTTATCGAATAAAAAAAAATTAAAAAAAAATATAAGTTCCACACCTGCATTGGTTGTAGAACGACCCCTTGTAAAACCGAATTGGTTTATGTGAAACAATTTTTGAAAATTAAAATGTTTTAACATTGGATTAAGTATAAGTTTTTCAAAAATTTTACATATTGTTGGTAGTACGGAAATAGGTCTAAAGTTAGCAGGTCCGATGTACTACCAGATTCAAAATTATGGCTGCTTGAGGTGCAATTATATCTATAATAGACGCACTAACTTCAACGGAAATACCCCATAGATCTGCAGTTCTCTTACTATCAATAGTTTTAAAAATATTTAGAATGTCATTTGCATCTATCATATGAAATTTAAAATCTTTTGTACAAGAACTTACATTTTGTTTGAGTAATGTCGCAGCGGCAGTAGGAGAAGTAATGACTTGGTTATTGAAATTTGAATATCACTAAAAGCTTTTCAAAGGCTTTAGCAACATCTTGATCAGATGCTTGTTGTTAAAATTTATTTGTTTGTAATTTGGTTTTTTACATATGTAAGGTAACTATACTAACTGTCCAGAATAATAAGAACTTATTTCGTGAATTATGGATCGGTGCAAAGGCTTAACATCTGTAAAAATATTGTCTATACAAGTTGCACTAGATGCAGTAATACGTGTTGGGTCTAAAAACATGTTAACAAAATTGAATGATTTCAACAAGAAATAAATTTAATAGTGATGGAAGAAGCTTTTAGGAGATTGATGTTAAAGTCTCGGCATATGACTACAGGTTTGGTTTGTCTATTAGGTATAATTAAAACTTCTTCCACATTTTTTTAAAACTATTATATAAAGCACATGGGGTTCTGTAAACGCTGAGGTGCTAACTATGAGGTGCTCAAGCTCAACATAGGCCATTTCTATAGTTTTTTCGACAGAGAGGCTCACGATATGTTTACGTTCTTTGAATCGCAATGATTTATCTACTAGTATTAAAGAACCACCACGTAAAGCTTTTTCTCTATTGAAAGAACTAACCACCTGGTGGTTGCCAAAATTAAACATTACGTTATAATCTTTTAGCCAATGTTCAGTTATACATATAATATGAATATTATTCTCATAGGTAGTTCATTGATCCCTTTACTAAAAAAACTCCGGAAAAAATGGTAATCTGTTGGAGCAAGGTTCGTGGATTACGGTGGTGGTCACTGACATTCCAGTTGCAGATCTTCTAGTTTAGCGGCCGTCTGTTGTGCAGTGTGTGGTCTAGCGTTGTCCTGAAGCAGCAGTAGCCTAGAGCGATTGAGAAGCCTCGCTTATTTAGCAGCTAGTTCTTCCATCATGGTTCGCAGTTACTGACAAGATATATCTGCCGTAATCGTTTGCCCAGATTTTAGAAAGCTTTAGTGAACGACACCAGCACTAGTCCACCAAACACTCACAAGTAACTTTTTCTGAGTAAATTTTCGCTTGGGGCAGGAATTTGGCTGGTTTTCCTGGGTCCAACCATTGCGACGAGCACTTCCGATAATTGTACAGGATCCACTTTTCATCACAGGGAATGACCCGATTTAAAATTCCTTCATTATTGTGCCGGTTGAGCAATGTAACGCAGCAGTCGACGCGTTTTTGCTGATTTGCTTCACTCAATTCATGAGGTTCTACCCATCGTTGAAGCTTTTTTACTTTCCTGTTTAATTGAAGTGGATTAAAACAGTTTTATCACTCATAGCGAAGCCTGCAGCTAACTTTGAAGTGATTTTCGATGGATTCGCTTCCACAATAACTTTTAATTCTTCTTTTAGTGATTTCTTTTGCGACACCAGCGCCATAAACTTTGTTAATCCTTCGAGCTGTTTCTGCATCACTGGTGCCACGGTAGAACTCGTACTCGTAAATAAAGCTATATTTCAAGTTTTCCATTGTGATTCCAAAGAAAAAACTAAATAAATGACTGTTTTCGAAACTCAAAGATACAGACAGAACAGCTAAATGGATTTATAAATTTTAATTTGGAATTCTTAACCAAAGAGGATATATTTCAGATCAAAGTGGCCAGTACAACAAAACGCCAACTTCTTATGTAAGGACCTAATATTAAATACCCGATACAAACTAATCGCTCCCCGCCATTTTATTTAAAAAAATGTGGGGAAGGCATACGGCTCCCGTAACCCGCTGTGTGCGGTAAGAGCCGGCCCATACAACTCCTCCCGAAGAGGGACGAGAAGTTGGGTAAAAGGAAAACTGGCGTACCAGCAAAAAGAGGGCTTGGTCCCTTAGTAGTGCGTAAGCACAAACATCGAACGATATCTCGCATGTCTATGCGTGTTGACGTCTTACAAGTTTACAGCTAAGTCCAGTCTAAGTGAATGTAATTCGTACGGATTTGGCACACGTCGTCTAATCATAAGCACACAGGCCCAATAAAGAAATAAAGCCTTCCGTACGCGCCACGACATTGTCAGACCGCTGCAACTGCAGGCGTTATATAAGTGTGCACGGCTGTATGCCGCAAAGCATGTCATGAGTCCACTGCTCCCTCAAGGGAATGGGATCTAACGTTGTTCGGTTATCCACCGCAGCTCTGAGACTATGCCCTCGACGTATAACGATCCACCAACCATTGTAACGATATATGTAGCCCTTTTAATCAATATGAATCAGCCATCAGGCAGGTATGTATCATAGCCATCAGGTAGGATATGAGTAACTGACGTTGAATATTGTGTATTTCGATCAAGTTTGTCTCACCCACCGACAAGTTCCCATTAATCATTCATAGGTGGAAATGTACTGAGAGTATTATTTAATATAGTAGTTATTCAAAACATTGGACTGTCTGCCTAGTCTGTAGTCTTGTCATAAAGAGACCCGTGTTGGGCAAAGCTAATGTTAGCTAAATCAAGGTGTAGGATGCAACCAGTATGGCTGCCACGCAGACGCACTGCCACAAAATGCAACGTGCATCAATATGACTATCGCCAGACTTATGTCAATATAAGGGCCTCCAGACAATCTCAGCAGACATCTACACCCCGCAAAAACCTCCGTCAACCAGAACCATAAGTCGCATCGACTCAGGCGCGGCTCACGCATACAACCGCCATAAGACACAATACTGCATATATCAGAAAGCATCTTTGCGACTATCACACGAATGACGCCACCTCACAACGCAACAATATGATTAATATCAACTTTGGTAAATGTTGTTAACTAAAAACACAACCAACGTATCATAGCAGAAAGCCACTAAGACGCCATTGTGGCTTTCTGCTATGATACAAAATACTTTACTAAGACGGTGACCAAAAACGGCAGGAGTGCACGATGTTCTCGAGAAAGCCGTAGTACTAAAACAGACCCGCTTACCACCAGCACTAAGATGATATATCTTTCAATAAGTCCGTATCGGTTCGAGTCTGCGTTGACCGCGGACTCTTGTCTCGGTATGGAAGTTTACGTGACTCTATCTTAATCATTTTCAAGTCTCAAGTCTATCATAATAGAATACGGTAGAATATAATCTTACAGACCTTCTATATTATTGCTTTTATATCATATTCCTCACTAACATAGGAAAATATCTGTACTAAGTCGCACTCGCCCTGCACACCTGTAGTTGTAAGACGGGTATACCCCTCCGCGGGTTGAATTTTTTTGTATAGGCGTTCTGCCCGTTAATATTATATATTATATATTCCACAGAAAATTATTATTAAAATTCTTGGAGCAATATTTTTTGATTTATTGAAGTAATAAGATTTATGCAGTAATCGAACACGCTCCACTTATAGAAGCAATATTTACGTTGTTATAAAAACTTTTATATTGAAATAGTTGTAATTAATTTGCACTGTACTTTTGATAATTGAACTCTTCTGATATGTTCAGTCAGTGTTAATCGATTTTTGAATAATTTTAAGAAATGTTTGAAGGCGGGTTGGCAACCGCAGTTTATTTATTCTGATTTCCAGGAATATGATGCTGCCCATCTTCTGGTCTGGTTTCTGGTCTTTCGCATACCATGTCCAGTTATTTCGCTTTGCGCGTTCAAGCCTATAATATACATTTATTTTCTGTAATTTTAACATTGAAAGAGTATGTTGTTGCGCGCATAGGTCTACTAATTCAAACAATTTTTAGCATCATATATGCACATTATAATTTTAAGCCTAAGGTAAACGAAGAGTTTGTAAATACTGTATTGAGCATATCATTTCTAAAACTAATTACGAAATACCAGAATATCATCATTTTTGTGCCAGTATTAAGTGGACAACACTTAACAGGAAAATGAAACATCTTAAACTTTGGCATACTTCAACAAAGTTCTGTTCAGGTAGTCTTTCTTCAAAGCTGGTTACAAACGGACGCCCTTAGAGAACATTTGCTAATTCACTTTGATGTCACCCCTTACGGCCCCGTACGTCCTCGGCAACTCATAACGAGTAAACGCATCTTACAAGTTTTAACTAGGAAACACGTCAAAATTTTATTACACACGAGCAAATTTTTAACTATACGAGTATAATGTTGCCTGAAAGAAGTTCCCAAAAATATATTATATCATAAGACCAATTTCAGCTGCCAGATAATAGTAGCGATTTTAAATATTGAAAAGCTAACACTATGTTATAATGCTGAATATTAATAAAGAAAAACGCTATTTGTATTGATGCGTATTAATAATAATAAGCTTATTCAAGCACAAAAAATTACATTAAAACACAATTTTATCAATAACAGTACTAGTACAAAATTCATAAAATGTGTGAACTGTACTATGAAGAAATGAAGAAAAGCAAGTTACTTTGCTAAGATCCGCATGCAAAATATAAAAATGGTGTATATTACCTAGTTTTTTGAAGTGCACCACCCGCCCTCCCTCAGTAGCGTGCACAAGCAAACTAACACCGCCACCAGGAACCGCCACCAGGTACCCTCCACCAACCACTACAATACCACCACTAGATAATATACACCACCGAAGCCGAGAACACGACACGTGTTTCGCCCCAAAACGAGGCATTATCAAGCGTAATAGACTCTACGACAGACGGCCGCCGAGACGCACTTCAAAAAACTAGGTAATATACACCATTTTTATATTTTGCATGCGGATCTTAGCAAAGTAACTTGCTTTTCTTCATTGTAATGGATTTCCGCAAAGTAACGCCTGATTCTATTAACTATATGAACTGTACTAGGATAGCCTGTGTAACAGGAGTCAGTGCTCTTCATATTTTTTTCCTTTTATGTACAATTGTATATTTGTGTGTATATGTGTGTATGTGTATGTACGTGAGGACGGGTGTGTTTTCGTGTGTATGTGTGTGTGCATGTGTGGGGGTGTGTGCGTACGTACGTGCGTGCGTATATGCGTTATAACTGAGGATGATAGATTTATAGTCCAGTTGCCTCACGGTTAGTACTCTGCAGTTTTGACAAAGATTATGCGAAGGATATTTAAAGGGGAATGTTACGAGTAATTTCATTAAAATGGCTCTTCCCTTTCCTGCCTTAACATATGACTTTTAGTAACTCCCCACGTTACAATACACTATGATACGAGTATAACAGGCGAGCAAAGAGCTTTGTACACGTGTAAGAGGAGGTTTGTCAACCACAATCTGCAATTTATTTCAACTTCTTAAATATATAAACTAGCTTTCTTACTCTACTCGAAACGTTTTCGATGTGATGGTTCGAAGTTAATTTCTAGTCAATCGTTACGCCAAGATACCTGATTTGCTTAACTCTTTCCAGTTCTTTACAACTAACACTGTCTATCGGGAATTAATTGCATGGGAACGTGTGCATCTTCATTTTAAAACTAATAAATGTATTTATAGCCTATGTTATACTGAAATTTATTAAATTTACTCTTCTTTTACATTTAATGGCAGTGAACTACATATTTTCGAGATTAAACATTGTACACTTTCTGTAAGAGTATGCACCACAGGCCAAATCTGATGATTGGAAAAGCAAAACGGTGCCAAAAGCTTTCTGTAAATCAAGGAAGACACCTACATAGTGATTATTATTATCTAGATAACTTGTTACAAGTTTAGATAGTTTTAAAACAGCATCGTCTGTAAGTAAATTTTTTCTGAAACCGAACTGATTAGATTATATAAGATTTTTCTGTTCAAGAAATTTCGTGAGTCTAATGTTATTGATTTTAGGCCTATAATTACTTCGTAATTGCTTATTTCCGCTTTTAAATATCGGAGTTACGTTTTGAACGCATCTGGGACCTCATCAAGTAAACGCTGCTTTTACCGTGCATAGTCTTGCTTGCTAGCCCCTCTTCCGTCTCGCATATTAGTTTAAATGTTTTTTAAGACAATGTTTTGTCAATTAATGTAATATATGTATTTAGTTCTTTTAGCGATTCTTTTGGTGACCCGTTATGTAAACATATTAACTCAGTAGGTTTACTTTTAATCTTCTTTATGTTTTTAGTATTTTAAATAACTTCCCATGTAACTTTAATGTCACCACGTCTTTTTTCCAAGAAACTCCTTAAATATTTTCTGTTATGATATTGTTACACGTGTTTCGGCATTGCTTACATTCATTTAGATCATTCTTATCCTGAGGAGAACGCTTAAGTTTTCTGTGGAGTTTATCTTTCACTACAGATTTGATCCTATTAAAGTAAATAATAAGTAATTTAAACCCAGGTCATAGAATTAACCCTGGGCTAAAATTTATGATACTATTTATTTTTATTCACCGTGAGATTTCTGTGGGATTCGTAAAAATCTGTGCACTGATAAAACGAATGCATTTATTAAAATGTGGTTTCCATTGTTGTACAGTATATGGACATAAAATAAGGCTTATAAAGTTTTTAGCACCTCCTAAAAATTTGTAAAATATAATGTCTTTTCCTATAAGCAAAGTAAGTACTAAAAGTAAACGCTGATATAAATTGTATAAATAAATTGATAATATATTTAACCGTGAAATATTCACGGCTGTTTTTTGCATAAATCGTATCCTATACCGGTAGAATTAATTCTACTACTACCTACCTAGACAGATTCATGCATACCACCAGTAAAATGCTTGGAAAAGTACATGGCTACCGACAGATGACGCATCGGAAATTATTTATTTAAATGCCATATCGGAAATACACAGACTGGTTATAGATAGCAGTGTCTAAGGTGCAAGGTGTTTTGAGCAAAGATCCATAATCACATTCTTGTCAAATGTGATAATTACGGCAAAATTAAAAGAATAACTGATATTTCACTGCATTTATAGGGCGGAAGAACTCGATAAGAAAAATTTTAGGCGATAGAGCCGCCACCATAATTCAATGAATGAATGACGTGGACAGATTTTGTTCCTAAAGTGTGATGACTAATACTATTTCCGAAAAATTTTAATATTTTCTATCAATTTTAGCTACTACAATATTTACAGACTTTTAAGGTAGGTACAGCCTAAGGGAATATAGAATTTTAAAGGGAAAGTGATCTTCATTTAGTAATGTAAAATAAAACGTTATAGCATAGACTTCCGTTTCCTACCGTTATGGAAGTAGGTAATTTAATACGGTTATACGGTTAGTGATTGTTCTATCATGCGTATAGCGTTTATTTTTGAACTTTCTCCAGGGTGTTGGTATTAGCGAGGACTTTTCTTGTTTGTTGTAGTTATAAAAATAGACTTCGAAAAATTAAACATTTTTCATTTTATCCACAGTTTATAATAGTTTAACTGTTTGGCTCGAACATCTAACAGAGATTTGGCAATGCTCATCTTTTCCCCTTCAGGTTACAAGTCCTCTAAATATTTATGTATATTATTTCATTGACAGGCTTAAAAAATATTAAATTTTGGTTGGAATCGCAATTGCATCAATCATCGAAATTATAATACAAGAAAATAATGCCATAGTTGCCCATAGAAAAAATATCTATTCACATAAAGTTGTCGCTGTTTTCATTGCTGTTTTTCATTTTCATTTAGTGTACTGGTACAACTCAGTTTATGTATGTATTACAAAATTAGAGACCAAGAATGTTATCTGAAAATATGAAACTTATAAAATGAATTTAACAGATCTTAAATTTTGTAATATGTAGATTTCTATTACGTAAAACACTGGAATTTGTGTTATTTCATTTAAAGAAACTTTATAAATTCTATCCGGAGTTTATTCATAAACACAAGAGAACAAAAATAAAATATGAACCACAAAGCATTCTTGCGGTTGCTTTGTATCGTTTTCAATCTACCTTGTGAACGTATAATGTAACCACTGGCGGTATGAAAAACTATACTTTTAGAGCAATATATTAAATAATAAAAAAAAATTGTAGAATTTGAAGGATAAAGTATATGAAAAAAGTAAAGTAACAGCCTATAAATGTCCCTACTGTTGAGCATAGGCAACATTTTCCCTCGCCTCTCGTTTTTGATATATATAACAGTAAATGGTTATTACGTATTATATTTGAAGGTAAAAAAGGTCTAGTTTTGTAACATTAACGTACACAATACAATACATGTTAATTAAAGAATAATATAAAGTAAAGTAACAGCCTATAAATGTCCCACTGCTGAGCACTAGGCCTCCTCTCATTTCTGAGAGGGTTTTGGAGCCGCGAAGAGTCCGCCACGCTGCTCGAATGCGCGTTCACATATTCTCAAAATATTTTTCTTTCTGTGCCATGCTGTTTTTGACATATTTTTCTTTACTTTAGAGCACTTGGTAAATCATAAATCATTTTAAAAACTCCGCAAAAATTTCCGAAATTTATATCTTTTGTAAGAAGCTAAAGTGTCAATATTATATTAATTATCGTATTCAGTTCTAAAGTGGTATAAATGTTTAAGATGTTGTATTTATTTATAAGTTTACATATTGTAAAAGACTTAGTCAATATACTCTCTAACAGGCTGTTGGCAAACGTTATCACCCATTAGGCCGGAGCAAATAGCGGCGTTTACAGCGCAGTAGCTATTAAATTGCTTACACAACAAATGTGTTATAATAGCCAACTCACAAAAATATACAATTTTCTATAAACAACTGTGGACAATTTCTGTAAAACTAACTTATGTAACAGGTAATAACAGTAATAATAAAGTTGAAAGGCATCCTAAAATACATATTAATGTTATTTATCAATAAACTTAGCTTGCTACTGTCCAATAGTAACCAATAAAAATATTTTAATAACGAAATAGGACATGGTCTAAAATAAATACTTAATAATAAAATATTACGTCCTATTTTGAATATATTTTGATTTGTCTGTTAAAAATATTAACATACTCGTATCTAGATGTAAGTAGGCTACTGTTGTTATGGTGACCGCGTGGCCTAGTACCCAACTTCTACGCTGTGGGTCTTAGCCGGAGCCAACATTCGTGCAAGAACACAAATAGTTGATTGTCGGGTCTGGTTGTGTGATTATTGCCGTGTCTCTTATAGTGCATCTTCGTCTACCCCCGATCTTATCGTATGTGCGTGGCTCGGTCACCCAACCCACATATAGGTAATGACGAGTGAGTGCATCCTCTTTTTATTGTGCTAACTCTTGTGGCATTCGCACTTTTTCGCCGTGGTCGGAAATTGGTCAGAAGGATATCAGTGCTATGTACACTCACTGGTACATTGAACCACCTATACTGTAATTATTGTATTTTGTCAATTGTAGAAATGAAAATATTGCAAAAAAATGATTTATTAAGGTTTTATTCCACAAATTAAATTTTTTCAAGACCTTTGGCGACAGATTATAATATAACTTCTTCCGCGTACCTCTGAGCTTTCACACTGACCCTATCAAAGACGATAACAAGGGTCTCATAAGAGATGTCTCGCCAAATTATTATTGTGAAGAAAAGTAAGTTACTTTGCTAAGATCCGCATGCAAAATATAAAAATGGTGTATATTACCTAGTTTTTTGAAGTGCACCACCCGCCCTCCCTCAGTAGCGTGCACAAGCAAACTAACACCGCTAACTACGACAGACGGCCGCCGAGGCTCGGCGGCCGTCTGTCGTAGAGTCTATTACGCTTGATAATGCCTCGTTTTGGGGCGAAACACGTGTCGTGTTCTCGACTTCAGTGGTGTATATTATCTAGTGGTGGTATTGTAGTGGTTGGTGGAGGGTACCTGGTGGCGGTTCCTGGTGGCGGTGTTAGTTTGCTTGTGCACGCTACTGAGGGAGGGCGGGTGGTGCACGTCAAAAAACTAGGTAATATACACCATTTTTATATTTTGCATGCGGATCTTAGCAAAGTAACTTACTTTTCTTCATTATAATGGATTTCCGCAAAGTAACGCCTGATTCTATTAACTATATCAAATTATTATTGATCCGCCCTATATGATAACCCACCCCTTTTGGCTGTAACGCAGTGAGCAAACCTCTCGTTTTTACGCCTGTAGACACGTTTACGTCCATCTGAACCTCTTAAGGTTATTCTGTTCTGATGTGAAAACAGTACGTTCTTCCACTGCTCCATGGACCAACAATATTCTCGTGCAAAACCGTGTCCAGCTTTACGGTGCTGTGGGTGAAGATATAAGATATTATATTTCTTTTTGTCAGTCTTCTTCTAATCGTACGGTCACTTACACTAACATTTCTGACCTCAAAGAGACGCGTACGAGCTTCAGTAGCAGTGCAAAAGCGATTTCTCAACACGTTGCTTACGATTAAGTGGTCGTCTCAGGTGGAAGTGCAACGATGTCTGCTTTGACCAGGCTTGCGAGTGTATGTGCCAGTCTCCCGATATCGTTTAATGGCATCTCGTACCGTGGTTCGAGGTACACCAAGTATTCGACCGATGCGGCTTTGGCTGTACCCTGCATCAGCTAAAGCGGCGGCTAGCTGCACCAATTATATCTAACGCCATTTTTATGGTTTCAAACACTAAAAGGAATCTGAAAGATACAAATTAAACAACCCTGAAACGCTACGTCAAAAGAGAACAAGAAATCTTTATCGTAACATTAATAAGGTCAAACAACGACTAATTCTTACAAAAGCTACTGCGACACAAATTTGATAACCAACACAAGGGTCTAAATGTTTAATTTTTTTCCTAAGTACCCACTCCATGAAAAAGAAAGGACTGCGATCAACTATACTTAATGCAACAAATAGGATGACAAAAGCTGTAAGCGGGCGGTTAAATGTGCCTCTGAGTGTTTATAAGTAACAAAGTATTTTGATAAATGTTTACATGTTTTTTGATATTAGTGGCCATAAAAGTTACAAATACAAAATATAGCGTATAAATGACTAGACTAAACGATAACACAATGTGGTGTCCTTAGGGTATAACTTAATGGGGCGTTAGTACCTTCTCTTTGTTTTGGTTTGGGTTAGGTAGCGTTTGTTTCGTCATTGTCTGTGTCCGTCAGTGTACTGTTTTATATCAATTTAATAAATGATGACAGAGTTCACAAACCTAAGCAGTAAATACAACATATACGGAATAATCAAACATATACGGCACCTACAAAAATATAATTGAAGTCTTATCTCCTTCTTGATACAATATAGTAGTAATTTGAACGTTAGATATTTGGTAGTGTTTTTATACACAACTAGCTGATGCCCGCGATTTTGTCAAGGTGGATAAAGGTTTATTAAATATCCCGTGAGAAATATTTGATTTTTCGAGAAAAAAAAGTATATTATGTCCGTCTCCAGGATTCAAGCTATTTCTGTGTTGAATTTAGATCGGTGCATCGGTTCGATTGGATCGGTTAACCGTGAAAACAAACAGACAGAAGGACAGAGAGAGTTAGTTCCGCGTTTATAATAAAGCGGATACTACCACCAATCTTGATGAAACCATAAATAATTTACATGCTTTTTGCTTTGCTACTTTTCAATGCCATTCCAAAGTAACTCGATGGCGATTTGTAACTATAAATTCGTATTATTTTACACTTATCTGAATTATGCATGGAACTGTTTGCTTTGTATGCCGTGATCCCATTCTGTAGTCTATTCAGAGAAGGTTTTCGCTTTTATGTTGCCATTATTTAGTCCCTATTAAAATATTCTGACCATTGAAATGTAAGATAAAATGGATAAATGTTAACGTCGTCTGGTGCGATTGTGTATCAATTTATATGGTTTTCGAGTATGTATTGTATTATTGGTATGCGTCTAAGATTATATTAGTGTACAGATACCTCAAAAATGTAATTAAAAAAATACGTGTCAATTTTAAATGTTCATAAAAATAAAATAGTCTTCTCTTTTTGGAAGGTATTATTGTAGGTACTATTGTTGATGTACTCCTGGCTGATTTTCGACCACGGTGACAACTTTAGAATTTGTCCTTTATTTCATGGAGAATTTCCTAGCGCATACCCGTAGACTAAAATGCAATGTCAAAGACAATTACTATACAACTCGACCAGAACGCTATCATTCTGTGTTTTTGCACAAATGTTGCTGATGATGAAGTGTTACTAAAATATTAATTTTCTGTATTCGAAAATTTCATAGAAAAAGATAGGTAGGCTAGGTAGACTCGTACTTCTAAATAACAGCGTTTTCTTGAAAATCTTCGGTATTTACCGTTTACCGTATCTACTGTAGGACGAACATGCTCTAACATCATATAAAAGTGTCAGCTTAACGCTGCTACTTTTTTGTGTGGTAAGCCATCATAGCTGATTCGTTGATTCATCTCGATTATTTATCAAGAATGTATTTAGATGGTTTTTGGACACTTAAGCCACTTACTGCTAGGTTTACTAAATCCTTTTCTAATGGAAAAGAAATCCCAGACAGAGATTATCGTGATATGAAAAGCAGAACCGCTTATAACACTAATTAAGTAAAAACTCTTTTTAAATAATACTGTGGAATTTATGGCCTTTTGTTTTAATTATTTATTACCTGACGTTTCCAGTGCTTTGCAGCACCAAAGGTCAAGGGTGTTCAGTGTAAGTTAAAATTAATCGTTTTGAAGCTGACGGTAGCCATTATTAATCAAGAAGAAGTAAATTGATATCACGACGGCCAACCATAACTGTTCGTGAATTAAGTTTCATTTCCGTAATAATGAAATGTGCAGTATTCACTTAATAAAGAAAAAAACTATTTCCATACCTAAAAAATTGTTACCAGTTTGTCGGATATTACGGTTTTCACTAGCATTGACGAGATGAGTTTTTATCATTCATCAAAATATTAAATATGTGACATAAGAATCCAACTTGAAACGCCTCGGTGAATTAATATGGGAATCTAAGTTACAAAAGAACTACGAAATATGTATATTAAATATGGGAATTCGCAATACTATAGTTTAATAATAAAATAAAATTGATTATGGTAATGTCGCTTACACGGTCGCTAATATTATGACCGTGATAATAATTTCTGTTAGAAACCTTAAAAATGCTTTTTGTAGTATAACTGCAAAGAAAATGTCACAATCTTAACGAAAACATAAAAAAAAAAAAATATTTTCAGCGCTTTAAAAAAATTAATAACTGTACTTAACGGATCGCCTGGTACTATTGGCTAAGCAATTGGTTTCTGCACTAAGAGTCGCGGGTTCTATTCCCGTTTGTATCGACTTTTGTAAGACCTACAGATAAGTGATCTGAAGTTTCTGTATGTACAATTTATGTATGTAAAATGCTCCCAAAATACAGGAAAAAAATAGACGTTAATTACAAAAACAAAATATATATATTACTATGATGAATTGTTAAGGAATGATTTACTAACATTCATAGTCAACATCATCATGATGAGAGTTTGATCATTTTGTCATAGATCTCATCTTCAGAATTTGACTAAATGTATATGGGAACGTTCTAACAGTATCCCCTTTCTAAAAAAAAAAGAATCTTTAAGCTACCTGCATCCATCGACTTCCCGCAAAACCGTGCAGGTCGTCGGTCCATCTAGTGTGGGCGCAGGGGCGCCCACACTGCGCTTGCCGGTACGAGGTTGCCATTCTTCGATAACCTTTCTTCCCCAACGATTATCGGTTCTACGAGCTACAGGCCGGCCCATTGCCACTTCAGCTTGCTAATCTTTTAAGGCTATGTCGGCTACTTTAGTTCTGCTTCGGATATCATCATTACGGATTTTTTACGTAGAGAAACTCCGGGTATAGCCCTTTCCATAGCTCGCATGAGCGATTCTGAGCTTCCTCATGCGGCCCGCAGTGAAGGACCGCGTCTCTGTTCCGTATTTCGTTCACACACTTTTATTAATTGATGCATGTAACTATATATGAAGTATTTCAATTAAATCACCCACTTCCTACACATACATACAGTCACTCCTTTTTCCCATATAAGGGATAGGCAAAGGCTACGGGTGGCGAACCAGATCGCCGCCATTTTGGTACGAGTCAAAAATAAAACTCCTTTGCGTTCTCATGAGCAGTATAGTGACAACATTGCATATTATGGTGTTATTCTGCACGAATAAAGGCTGTCCGTACAATACCTTAATCCCTTTTTGAACGACATCTCGGTGGGAAAGAGGTAGGTGCTATTCCACTCTGCCGGACACCTATTCAGAATCATGACAATCATAGCACATTGCTTTTCTAGTGTGTTTTTTTTAATTTCATAAACAAAAATTATTTTCTTTATTTCTTATACGCTTTCACTTTTATGGTATTTAAAAGAGTCACAACTGATAACATTATCCTATATACGTAAGACGTATAAGAAATTGTTATTCATATTTAATAAAAAAATCCTCTTTGTCAATTAAAGTTTTAATACGCGTTTATTCGTAACGAGAAAAACCGAGTAAGGGAGAACAGGGGTGCAAGGAGTGACATCAAAGTGAGTTGTTACCCGTTTTGAAAACGCTTTCCATTTTGCAGCTACGTACTATACTAGGTACATTTAGGAAAATTGTTCCAAATTTTTAGTATTCATAATTTTGTGTCAATAATGTAATGATCATGACAATAAAAAGGAATATAATAAAAACATCAAAATAAATAAGTTATTGTAAATTGTAGTTAATTTTCAATCAAAAAACTTAATTTGTAAATAAAAATAATAAATTTTCAAACGGATCTCAGCAAATTATAATTTTTATCTTAACTGTACTGTAACTACTTTCGGCAGAATATTGCATAGATTCTATGTTTTATTTAACTAGCTAAAAGCAAGCCATGCTTTATATATGGTGACTCACAGGGTCATTCGTAATGTCCTATACATCCCGGCAGGCTGGGCTTAGGGACGATGTGTATATGCCCCAAATAATATAATGAGCCTCGTAGCGTGATACATGTAGGAGATCTGTCGACTTAAAGAATTTGCATAAAACTTATAGGTGACTACCCTGTTATACAGCTGATCGAGGCAATGAACTCATAAATTTAATTAGGCGTTTTCCAGTGAGCTGCCATGGAAAGAACTCGCAAGTACTAAGATATTTTATTTATTTATTTATTAATGGAAACAGTCATAAACTATTTTCCAGTGTCAAGTAACATATCCAAATATACAATCTTCAAGCAGCAAGATACAAAATTTTGATCGACAGTAAATTGATAGTTGACTTTACTGAAGATTTGGTGGACTGATGGAGACAAAACGAAAAGCACAATTTTGGTCTTGAATTAAATTTTCCAATTACTGTACACTTTCAGGAGCACTTGCTGCATAATTAACTATCATTATTAAACATCAAAACTCCAAATATACACAGAAATCACAAAATTAAATAAAAACACTACTGCCATTTTTCGAGTTGCCGCCAAAAGTCTTTTTATTTGTTATTTATTATTAACATGAAGCTTAAGGAAATCTGTTGCGAAATATATAAATAAATTAAATGAAAAAGAAAACGTATACTGAATTTTTCTGGTTTGGGGCAACGACTTTCTGAGTTAGGGTCGCGTAAAGTTTTACAAAACAAATAATTTTAAAGTTTTGTATAGACATTTTTAGTATTCAATTTTGTCATTAAGATAAATGTGGCATGGGTAGGTGCCGGGATGTTATACCAATTATGAATAACGTTGTATATATGTTAAAATACATTAAGACAATTTTAAAAACTATGTAAAAGAATTCTAAGCATATTTACCTAAGGTTGTCCGAGTTAGTCGGCCGATTACTCGGTGCGGTGCAACAACCATACAACCGAGTAATAATCGATATTCCGGTTACTCGGTTAAACTTGTACTCGGCGCATCTCTAGTTGTTAATAAAAACGTATATTATTTTTATGAAATCATTTAAAAAAGATTATTTTAATTATAAAGTTTCCAATATCGTTCAGTCAACGTATTGAAAGTAACTATTTTTGTTTATTTATGGAACTAACTATTCTGGAAAAAGGACACTGGGAATATGTTCAAAATATGGTGTCAGAGGATAATCTTCAAGGCCATATGCAGTTTCAATCCGTTCAAATTGACTGGTCCGGATGGAATAGTCCGGTGGTCCGTTTTACGTTCGTGAAGCTATTCGTATATTCAAACGAAAAATAGTGACTGCACTGTTTGCGTGAAGGGGTGAACAGCTGCGTATACGCCGTCAATGAGCAGCGTCACCGATTTATAGAATCACAGCGTCTTTGGTGATGGAAAGTGTTGTATAGTCAAAATAGCTTTCACTTTCGTAAAGTTCACTAAAGGTACTTGTTTTAAGTTTCTTCATTTTTAAACTTAAAAATTATATCACTTTGAACATAAAAATATAATGGAAATGATATTAGTCTGGTTTAATCTTAGTTTATTTCGCTTCTTGTAAAAAAAATAAGATGCGTTAACTAGTTACAAGTTGGCGAAATAGAACCGGAGTGAAATGGGTAACATCAAAGTGAATTAACGAATGTTGTTTAGGGGCGTCCGCTTGTAAGCTGCTTTGAAGTCATCAGACTACCTGTAGCGAACTTTGTTGAAACATGGCAAAGCTTAAGGCGTTTATTTTGCAGCCACAGAAAATGATAACTTATTTTATATTCTGAAAACTTTACCTCACATATTCGTTGTTTTATTTTAATTTAATTAGATTTACATAGTTTGATGCTGTATATATGAATCTAAAACAAATGTTATTCAGCCGTGGCTAGCGTACGGAGTGTTTTATATTTTCATATGGATGCCTCTGTGTTTTAGTGAATTTTAACTACAGTACAATAATATTATGCGCAGATATGGACCCGACTAAATTTAGTCCAATTCAACCCTAAGACGACACAGATTTGTGCGTTTACCGCTAAAAGGAAACCCTTTTGTCGTATCGCCTCGTTTTGATAATACTCCCCTCGCTACTTTGGCTCGTATCGGAATCCTTGGCGTTGACATATCGTGTGACGCAAATTGGCCTCCAAAAAGCTTGGCCTGCTCAGTAGAGCGGGACAGTATTTCACGCCGGCAACTTTACTAAGCGCAAGTTCGGATTCACATGGAATACTGTTCTCATCTCTGGGTGGAGACATCCCAGTGCCAGCACCTTCCATTTCACGGAATCTAACGAAGAGCGGCTCGAATCGTCAACGACCGTGTTCACCATGGGGAGTGCTCCGAGGAATTATTCGGATTAATTCCTGCTGCTAAATTCCACCATCGCATATTTCGGCACAGAACAAAATTTAATCTGCACCACCTGGATGACTGACATTCCACTACTGTGCGTTACGCCCGAAATTTTCTGTCACATACAACCGGTTTGTGAAATCTGCTGCCGCCAGTGGTTTTTTCGCCTAAGAAACTTCAAGAAGAGTCTACTCTGTTCTCAAAGTCCGGCAACGCACTCGGAATTCCTCTGATATTGCTAATGTTCACGGGCGGCGGTGATCACTTACCATCAGGTGAGCCGTTTGCTCGTTTGCCCCCCTCCTAAAAAAAGATAAAAAAGATGCCACTACCTAAATTATTAGTTGTATAATACTTTTCAAATAAGCTATAAATTTCTTAACAGCATTGTTGAATAAGTTAGGTATAAAACTCTAATGTAAGAAGTCTTTATATTCATAGTATCTATCGAACGGACATCTCTCATTCTTATTGTGTCATTCTTAACTGTGATTGTGGTGTTCCAGTGTGACTTTTTTTTAAATATTTACATTCTATTTTTAGATATTTTTTCTTCAACAACATCAATTTCTAAAACTGATCATTTTCGCTATGAAATTAATAAAAAGTAATTTTATTAGTTTAACTTTTAAAACACATTTTAAGTGTGCCTTCATTTCATATTAAAAATGTTTTTTTTTTGAATGCTTTACATTATACGAAATACGGCAGCATTATGGTGCTACGATATCCTTTATGTATTTTGTGAGGTTGTGGTTTTTCTCCGTTTGTATACAGGCTGTATCCAACTGCATTGTGGCCCTGATATGTACAAAAATATAAATTAGACGAACCTAGTACCAAAAAAAAAACGGAAATCCAGTCTGCTTATCATGCCTTTGTTTCCATAGATCTATCAATGCATTCAAAATATTGCAAACTCCATAATGAATGCGTGGATATAGATCTGTAATTATATTTCCCCAACAGTTTTCCAGGTACGACCTCCTTTGTGAATAATGTTATTATCAGAATAGCTGGTTTCCTCATGATTTTTTCATTGCTTAGTCTATAGTGCAATATGTACATAAAATTTACTTTTGACAATTACATTAATACATGATATAGGAATCTGAGCTAGAATTGTGTTCAGGTACTATAAAACTGACGTAATTTTGAATTATCACGACTTATTTTCGTTATGTATAACATTATTGTAAATATTTTCAACGAAACGAATGTAGTAGGGATATATTCACAATACGGAAAATAACTTAGTACGATACTTCAATCGACTACACTTATTAGAAATGCTATAGTTGAGAAATGTTGAAACTGGCGGCGCGGAAAGTTTATAGGAGAGATAACGAGCTCTCTAAAAGTTACTAGAAGATTTCCTTTCCTCACACTATTTACGAAACGTTATATATTTTTGTTATGTGCATGGCATTTGATTAATAAATTTTCTACATTTTTTCATGATATCAGGATCTGTAGTTAAAAATGAGTACTTCAGAAACATACTGACAAGCACTGAGACGTTTTAGGTTCAATAAAGGGAATAGTAAACTATCCAATGTTCAATTGAAACGATTATAATGATAAATGTGTAAATTACTCAATCGTGCTTAAAGCTTAGGTTTCAATAATTATGGTTATTAAATATGGATTATGATATAAATATTAAAATATGGATTATGGCATATAATATAAATATCTCATACTTTCATGAGGTATTTATATTATATGTTACTAAAAAAATCCAAAGTTTTTCCACTAGACAGTTTTCATCCAGTAGTTTTAGTATTAAAGTTCTTCATAGTAAAATGTTTCGTCTACACAGTCTATACAGGGTAATTCAGAGTATTGTGATAAAATATTGACATTTGTATTTTCCGTGATAATTTTGAAACAGAGAGATTCCAGAATTAAATTAACTTAATTTATATGTGCAATAATTAAGTACTAAATTTTAAATTAATGAATTTCACGAAATCTACGGGCAGGCAAACGATTGGCTGAAGTACTCAAAAAACGAAAATTCGTAATTAATGTGAATTTTCGAAGCTCAATAGTACTCGTCAATTTTAAGTCAATTACTTCAGTTTGCCAATTATTTTGTTTGATTTGATAAATTAAAAAAAAGTATATGTTTCGGTAGATAAATAAGCAGATCAATATGTGTGTTGCGTTTCTTTTTAATTATTCGTATAAATCCTACTAGATCTTACTTGAATTCGCAAACTATCTTCGAACCAATAAACTAACCTGAATAATTTCTATGAATAAACTACCTGAAGTTAAATTTTGAGTATTTAACTTTTGAGTTTCAATAAGCCTATCGGAATCTTAATTATATTATGAATAACTATGGATTTTCAGATCAATATGTAATTACGTTTTGCAACATAAACACTCACTATATATGTCAACCGAATGGCTCAATTTACCAACATGGCAGCAGGATGTGACGGGAGTGGTTTTTTTACTCTGCCTGCTCGGGACTACGTAATTTTAAAGAATTAATAACATTTAAATGAAACTTATTTTACGGATTTTATCGCGTATAAGTTTACTATTTATAACCCGTCGTTTCGACCGCTTTACAGCACCCATTGTCACTAGAGGACTGAGGTGACAGACGTCCTACCTTCAGATTTTACTAATTATTTTTGGTCCAATCTACGCAGAAAGAGCTAACTGTGTCTTGAAATCTTGCAGTGGTATGCTTGGTTTTTGATTTTAATTTAATAATTATAAGATCGCAAGCTGGTTGTAGTACCCAACCACCTTCTCTATTAAAATTAGGATGTTTTTTTTTAAATTTCAATAGCCTCACGAAGCATCCTTGGTAGGATTCGGTGTGCTTTTGCGAGGATTTGTGGTTTATCAAGGCTGATGGAAAATGGTTGGGATGAACCAGAACATGGTCACAGATCTTTTTGTTTACCCTATGTAAGAGAGACCACATTCACAATCCAGCTTGTATACTCCTGCGACACTTTAAATATAAAGGTAAGGTTTACATAATTTCGTGTAACAAGCAGTAGCGGATAACCAAATTATGCTTACTTGAACACATTGTTTTAATCAAGATATTACAAAATGTTTGACGAACAAAATACGGGATCAAGTTTTTCGAAGCGGAACAAGAACAAGCTTTTATTAATTTTTTCGGTCCACTTGACAAATATTGTCCAACTGGCAAATATTGGCCAACTGGCAAGTATCCAATAAAATTCAACTTTTTCTTTTCTTATTATCACTAACATTAACGACAATATTAAAAAAAAGGCGAATAAAAAGGCGGTGATGTGCGATTATTAATACAGTTTTTTTTTAATCATCTTTATATAGCTTTGATATAAAAGAAACACAAAGGGAAAAGCAAATGAATCAGTAAGTGGATTTATTACTTATTACTATTTTTATCTTGTGTCTGTGCTAGTTGCACAGACACAGAGATATACGCGTAGTATTTACGGTAGGGTAATTTTTTTTGTACAAGCCATGATGGTTTTGCAGCTACCAATGCAGTAATCAAGATTGGCAACTACAGAAATTAGTAGGTTATGATGAAATAGCTTTAATATAGTTTTATTAAATAATCACAGATATGTAAAATATCAACTATTCATATTCATTATAAAAATGTTTGCCCCTAGCGTTATTGATCCCGCGACCTTCAGCTTTGAAGATAGAATATTTACCAACATGGATATCGGACCGTCTAAGCTGGTTTAAAAGCTGTATACCTAAACATAACGAAGCATAAGGGACGTGTTTGTGCCGATGTTTTTCGTGACATCTATTTATTTCGTTGTATAATCGTTTTATATATTTCGTTGACGTTATGCAATACCACAAAGAAACCTAACATAAATTGCTTCAAAATAATTAACTCAAAAATAATGCTTAAGTATATTCAAACTTAAGCATCATCTTTGAGTAAATTATTTTGAAGTTTACATAGTTTTACATAGTTTTTACATTTTACATAGTTACATTACATAGTTTATTATGTTAAATCTCTTTTGTTACTAAATTATTAATAAACGCTGAGCACGAGCTGCAAAGCATAACGTTGTATGTTCAAGCCCGCCATTCGACTATTGTCGTAAAATATCTCATAGCACAAGCTTTTAAGCCTAGTTGGAGTGGTAAACAGGAATGTTATTAATGTTTGCTAATATTCTTTAAAAAATCTGTCGCTTTACAAGAATTTCTAGCAACCTGTGTATTTAAAATGAATCTGTTGTAACTTGTACGTAGTTAAAATTATGATTAATTTATGTTTTTTTTAATTTTTTTATTTCATTAATTGAGAAAAACGTTCACCTGATGGTAAGTGCAATGTCTGTTCATACAAATGCTGTGTCACCCAGAACATTTCTCTGGGTCACCATACTGCACCGTCACCCTAAGACATGAGTTCTTAAGTCTCATATGCCCAGTAATAACGCTAGCTCTCAGTGCCCTTAAAACCGAAACACAGTAATGTTTTCACGCTACTCATTCACGGCAGAATAACTGGCGCTTGGGTGGTACCACCTACTTTGATGGATTCCTGCATAGGAATCCTACCACCAGTAAACGTTTACTTTTATATGATTATTTTGGTAATAAAATATCACTTTTTTAAACTTTACATAAAAATGTATCTTCGTTCTTACCGAAATAAAGCTATCGTTACAAAACTGTTGTACTTTTAAATATTTTTTGAACAAGTAAATTCCGCCAGGCGTGGTTACAATATTGCAGTCTTGGCAATTGGTAGAAGTCAAAAAATGTTTGATGTTTCAGAATTGTCTTACTTTTATTACGTTTTAATTAAATCAACGTTGATATACTTTTATTAATATTGTGGGTCCTATTTATTCAAGCCACTTATTACGGATAAAATGCTATTAAGGTCTACTAGAAATAGACGAAACAAAGTTCAAGAGCTGTGTTTTTTTTAATTTAATAAAGTGACGAAACGAGCAAAACATTCACCTGATGGTAAGTGTCTCCCCATAACAAATGCGGTGTTACCTAAAATATTTCTGTACTGACACTGCACCTTACTGCACTGCAACTTACGTCTCAGGGTGACCCCTGAGACGTAAGTTCTTAAGTCTCATATGCCCAGTGATTCCACCAGAACTTGTTCACCACACTTGAGATCAGTATAGCAGACGCAGTAATGCTTGCAGACTTCGAATTCCTGACACTAAGGGAAATCCTGCATATGTTTGGTTAGTTTTTGTTTATGGTATTATTTTTTTACTAGTGGTAGGATTCCTATGCAGGAATATCCGTCTAGGTAGGTACCACCCCAGGGCCAGTTATTCTGCCGTGAAGCAGTATTGTGCAAGCATTACTGTGTTTCGGTTTGAAGGGCACTGTGAGCTGGCGTAATCACGGGGCATTTGAGACTTAAGAACTGATGTTTCAGGGTGACAGGCGCAGTGTGGTGTCACACAGAAATATTATGGGTGACACAGCATTTGTTGTGGGCGGACGTTGCACTTACCATCAGGTGATTGTTTATTAGGTATCTAAATTTGAATAAACATATACATATATCATTTGTGGCTGTGGCTCTAGCCAGAACAGACAAATGATAACCAATAATAAGATAATAATATAGAATTAAAGGTGGATAAATACATAAACGAAAATAGAATAAATTCAAAGCAGTATCCACACAGCATTTGTTGTGGGCGGACGTTGCACTTACCATCAGGTGAACGTTTTGCTAGTTTCGTCACTTTATACAATAAAAAAAAAGATTCCTATGCAGGAATCTGTTTAAGTGGTTACCACCCCAAGTCAGTTATTCTGCCGGGAAGCAGTAGTGTACAGTCATTCGCCCCTGCGCTCGGGCGCAGAACGGAACTCAACCGACAGCGCTCTATTCGCTACCAAGTTGGCAGTCCGCATACGTTATGGACCGCAGTCTGTAGTAGCAAGTTGTCATCGTTATTGATGGTGGCCAACACCCGCTCCCGCAGCGTTTTGTTTGTTTTTCGATGGATGAACGACGAATAAATCGCAGCTATTTATTATATTTACTAGCGTTTTGTGCAGAAAAATAAACAGAGAAAAAGGTTCTGGGTGCATCCTTATTTGCAAACACGAGGTGAGAGTGGGCCTTCAATTGCGAGAAAACGCAAACTAGCAAACCGCAGTGCATCCGCGTAGTGCTATAGCTACCGTCCGGCTTGCCGATAATTGGGCCGCAGCGCCCCGAGCGACCGGAGCGGTTGGCCGGCAGCCGCATCGCAGTGCGTATAAAAACTGTATTTTTGTATGTACTATGTTATGTTTTGCTACATATTCTTTATCGCGGCCAGCCGGACGGCTGCCCGTAATGCGACTAGCCGCTCAGTGCGTATGTAGCCTAAGCCACCGCCGCCAATAATTCTACAAGACAAGGCGCACTGGAACGATCTGTCAATCTGGTTGACAGAAAATTATTTGCCCGAAACCACAGAGGGCAGTTCAAGGTATCCGCGTATACCTAAGCACCGTCAGCGATTTTAGGACTGTAACCTGTCACCTACGTGCAAGTAACATTAGTTTCCACACGTATTCGCTCGCAGATGACCGTCGACTCCACATAGTCATCATCGCATAGGATTACCGAAGCAGCTAGAGACATGTCACATCTTAAGTGACCTTAAAGCTAAAAACATTCCTGTTCTGGAGGTGTATCGCATGCATCACCGCCACAACAAGAAGTATTATGATCTTTTTCTTGCCATCCTGGAGCTAACTCCAGGAAGGCTAAGAAAAATTTTACGTTAAAAAGATCTGTGGCCTCTCAGGCCTGTCTATAGAGGCACCCCGTAACAGGGGCATAGTTGGTCAGTGCCACTGATGCCAACTGTACAGACATTCGGCCCGTAATTGTTACGATCGACGCCGTTCCGTTAAATGCCTCGGGGATCATAGCAAACTGTGCTCGTACACCCGAGTCGCAAGAACCCCCTAGTTGCATACTTTGCGGCGAGCTGGGACACCCTGCGAACTACCGCGGGTGTGACAGAGCTCCGAAAAGTAAGAAGCGTAATGGCTCCAAAAAGAACGGCTGTAGGAAGGTCCCTGGGGCCTCGGAGCCTCAGTCTCCCGCACCAAAGCCGTCAAATAAACCCGCGCAGACAACCGCGCCTAAAACCGCTTCAGCGCCCGCGTTAAAACCTAGTATGCGCGATCCTAAGATAGCAAAAGCATCCGTAATGACAGAGCGACCGCGAAAGGCGGCAGTCTGATTTACTACAAAAAGTCCTTGCACTGTATCGAGCTTGATACACCAGAATTAATAAATATAGAAGCTTCCGCGTGTAGGTTAGCAATGACCGGCCACAGGCCGCTTGTACTAGCATCAATATACCTCTCGCCATCCAGACAAATATTAGAATCAGATTTAAAGTCTCTATTAGATTTGGGTTGTTCTGTTATATTTGCCGGAGACTTGAACAGCAAGCACGGCAGTTGGAATTCCAACGTTAATAACACGAACGGCAATAAACTACTTAGCGGAGAGCCTTAATGTAAAGATTGGTTTATTTTAGTTATTTTCATAGCATAATGTCTTATGGTATTTTGCTATGGGGAAATGCAACTGATGTAGAAGTGATTTTTGTTTTACAAAAGAGCCGTAAGAGCTATTTATAATCTTGGCTCTAAAGTGTCTCATAGAGATAAGTTTAAAGAAATTAATAATCTTAACCTTGGCCTCTCAATATATATTTGAAAACGTTTTGTATGTACACAAGAACATAAACCAGTTCACTAAAAAAAGTGATGTTCATAATGTAATACCAGGAACAAGCATAAATTAATTATGCCGGTTACCCGACTTCACAGAGTCAGTAACTCTTTTATGGGGCAATGTATACGTTTTTACAACAAAATCTCAGAAAGTGCTAAAAGTCTTTCAATCAAAAAGTTCAAATTTTATATTAAACAAAGACTTCATAAAAAGGGTTATTATAATATTAAAGAATACATAGATGATGATAACCCATTCCCAGAATGAGGTGCTCGCCGCCTAAGCCATTTCTACATCTTTATAATACTGCTGTTATTGTACATTATTTTAAAAATGACAAAAAAAAATCCCGCTGGGTTTCTTACTGGTTCTTACCAGGACAGAGGCATTTTTTGCGAACCAGTGTAGTTTAAAAAAAGAAAAAAAAATGTCTTTCAATAAGTATTATGTAAATAATCTATATTGAATAAAAATTTATTCTATTCTATTCTAAACGTTATAGCTCCCGAAACACCTTCGTCGTTCTCTGACGTTCTTACATCAGCAGCCGGATATTCTAGACTGTGGCAATTATTAAGGACGTAAACTTAGCAACAGACTTTATAGGTACGCTTCACGAACTTGAGTCGGACCACCGTCGGGTAATTTTTAAGCTGGGCCAGCCAAATGGTGAGGTCACTCAGATCAAAACCATTGTGGAATGGCGTACCCTCGGGTTCAAACTCGAGGCTATGAGCTCTCAGCACTTAGACGAAATTCCGAATACTATCGACTCGCCAGAGGTAGCCTGCCGAGCGACTAATCACAAAACAGCCGTCGAAGAATCCTCGCGGACGGTTCCGGTGTCGAGTGATCGACGCTGTAACCTGCCGGCGGATCTCCGACGCCTGTTTAGAGAAAGGAATCGCGCCTCTAAAGCGCACGATAGATACATCGGCTTTTGCCCCGAACACTCGTGTACTCATCAAGTGCACCTCTTAACGGAGCATATATTAGAGAACTTTCACGACCGCCCTTTTTTTTTGTACGTGGGGAAATCCTGCATGGATACCCGACTGGCTAGGGGGGCAGCCGGGTTATGTCAGACTCTTACCGACTAAAACCCCACGGTGGTCTCCATCAGCGCTTAAGAAGGGTCACGGGATCTCCGTTCGGAACCCAACCGTGGCCCCTCTAACGCTTCGCTATGTATATAGCCCGACCCGGGGGCAGAATTCAATACTCCCAGCACTCTTACGGTGCTATCCCGATAACCCGAGACCACTTCGAATCATCGTCCTCCCCGGGTCGCTTTTCTGGGCGTTCGGGTCCCTATCCCGATTGCCCGCGACCCCGAAGGCCCCGTTTCTGGTAGGGGATCACCATTTCTGATAGGAGGGCCGTGACGAGGCCCGCCGTTGCCTCAGCGGCGTCGTCTCCGAGAACGGAGAGCGGCTCGAATCGTCAACGACCATGTTCTATCTGATTGGCTCGATCCCCTGGCTTTGCGAAGATATGTTGCATGCCTTTGCATTTTTATAGGATCTACAATGGGGAGTGTTCCGAAGAATTGTTCGGATTAATCCAGCCGCTGATTTTCACCATCGCACATTGCGGCACAGCGCAATATTCCATCGTCACCACCTTGATGGTTGGCATTCCAGCACAGTGCGTTTTCCGCGCCATTTTCCTGCCCCGCACAAGCACTTTATGGAATCTGCTGCCGCCAGCGGATTTTCCGGACCGATACGACTTAGGGACCTTTAAGAAAAGTGCCTATTCCTTTCTCAAAGGCCGGCAACGCATCTGCTATTCCTTTGGTATTGTAGATGTTCATGGGCGGCGGTGATCACTTACCATCAGGTGAGCCGCTTGAACCGCCGAAACGTGCTAGACGCACGGTCGTGTCAGCTCTTCCTGACCACGATACGGTCAGTCACGACCCAGGCCACATTGTACACACAGTCAATAGCTTTAATATAACACGCACCACGACGCCCCAGGAGATGGGCAGCAGCATTTTCCTGAAATATCTGAATAAATAAACTGCGGTTGCCAAACCGCCTGCCAAGCGTGGCAACTATGGCAAAATCCCCCCAAAATGGGAGCTACAAACTTTTGTGGCGATCTATGGGGGAGGCCTATGTTCAGCAGTGGACTTATTATAGGCTGAAACGACGACGACGACGACGACGACGCGCGCCCGCCGTAGAGAGCGGCTCGCAATAGTCAATTATCACACCGCGTACACACCTGTTCTGTGTTCCGTGTTCACCTGTGTTCCAGGGTGGTTCTCACCGCCCAGCGTTACCAACACACAAGTCGACAGTCCGAATGGAGGCCCGCAGCGTCCCTCGGACGGTCATTAGACGACTTAAAACATTTAAGATATTCGAAAACGCGTAAGCACGCAGCGAACGGGACACAGACCGAATTTCGTGCTTCCACTGCAGTAATCAAATATTGCGCTAATCAATTTAATTCAAATATTATGACTTCATAAATTTACTTTAATTTTACTTAAATTATTATTTTATAATAATGAAAACTACTTTTAATTCATAGATTATTATGAACCTGTGCATGTGGTGAATAAACGGTACTCTTTGAAGAAAACCAGAAAATATTACTATAACATCGAAGAGAACAATTTTCTTTCTTCAACTGAATCAACTCGCAAACAGCGGTATACTTTTGCTATTGAGTTTCCATTATTAGGTATATAGTTACGTGTTTAATTAAACGCTGCGTAATAACGGTATTTATTTATTATTATCCATATGTATTTTTTTATTTAATTATTAATTTGGTTGTTGGTTTGCTTTTCGTACAATCTATACAGTCTACTCGTCGATTCGAAAGTCATTAATAAGGTTAAACACGCTTAATTATAGTTCTCTTCAATTCAACTCTGCCTTAATTAGTGACGTTATTTATGCTCTTTCCAGTAGTTCCATTGTAATTAATTTCAGCTTCAATACCCATAAAAGCTATAATGAAATGCATATATTTATTACAAATAGCAGAGATATTTATATGAGTGTTTTCGGAGTATAGCATTATGAAATTTGCTCCATTAGCAATACACTTAGGAACAGTATTACCTTTAATAAAAATTCTGAAAATAGCGTTACATTTCCTCGTCCGATATACCTGAATATATATTTTATACCTTTATGCTTGCTAGTACAACGTAAAAACCAAATGACAAAATAACATGAATATTATATATATATATATAGAAGGCGTATCGGATTTACTGCTCTTGTCTTGGTCTTTACTGCACTGGACTTACTAGAAATTGCGGCTAAAACGATATATTATATCTACTCGTAACTGCTGGACATTTTTGAAAATTCGAGGAATTGATTCCGACATATATACCGTGCAATATAATTACAACTCTTGGAAGATAGTTACTGTTTAAGTATCCAGGACACTATAATGTCTTCACGTTACTACAAGAATTTGTAATCTACGCAGGGATATGGTATAGTACTGTAATTACTCATAACAAAGCAGGCTTTGATTCTATGTCGGTCAAGGTACAAAATAAAGTAAAGTAACAACCTATAATAGTACCACTTCTGCGCACAGGCGTCCTCTAATTTTTGAGAGAGCCGGGAAGAGACCGCCATGCTGCTTTGAATGCGAATGGCGGACTTCACAAGGCACATTTTTAATTTCACCGCTTCTTCGCACTTGCACCGCTACGCACGTGGTAAAGAAATATTGAAAACTACAACATTTTTAGTGGTATCGGCACCTGGGGATCGAACTTAGGTCACTCGCGTAAATTTAAGGCAAGCGCCCAGCTACCGAAACTGTACGGTAACGGTATATGCACACTGGAAATATTGACTTTGGTAAGGAACTTTTGTTCCTTCAGTACAGACCGAAACTATTTTATGTAACGTAAACGTATGTAAGATGTTATTGTTTAGAAATCTTCGTCTTGATAATAAATTGAAAATAAGCTACACCGCTTTCTCTAAATTTATTTTATTATAAAAGAAAAAGGAAAGTTACAAATATTTTTAAACACGTTTGTGATAATGGTTAGATCCATACATTGTTTACAAAACTTAAAGAAGACTAGCTTAGTAAACTTGCCGGAGGATGGTGCCATAATAAATATAACCTCGGAAATAAGTGTTAATTTTATTTACTTTAAGAAAAATGTTTCTAACATATTCTTCAGTGGTGTGTAGTTATATTCAATAAATCATTTCAAAATGTTTTTTTTTATTATGATGCAACTTATAATGCGCAAGAATTCTTGAAGTATTTTAAATAATTTATTATCTAGCATTTCGTTTTATCCTTTCTTTTAGTTGTTTGGTGTAAAAACTAATGTTTTAGTGACGCTTTTGCACTTTTAACGCATTGAGTCCACAAAACGACGCCCAGCCGACCTGTTTAATTTCGCCAATTTAATGAAATTAATACCGTTACTGTATGTAATTAAACTACCAGTTAGACCTTTACTATTACTGTAAAGTTTTGTATAACAATTTTCTTGTATAGCTCCGTTAATTTTTTTTTTTTTTGTTTGTGATTGGATGCTTTAGTGTTTACCCCGAGTCTCCTCATCGGAAAAGGGAAGACAAATGTGTGCCACTATATATTCGTTGACACGACGCTTTTGTATATCATGCACTGATGAAATCTTTTGGCTATTAACAGAAAGACGTTGGCCATAGGTAAACTGTTATATTATATAAAAAAATGACGTTGCTCAATCAGTCTACCAATCTTCAGAACTATTTATTGTATACTTACCCAAAACCCCGGGGAACCCAGGATTTATGAAAATCATAAATTACTGGGTCACCAACTTGTATTTCACTGCCCCACGTCTAAAGTTGTATAACGATCATTCGGTCGTGTCGCTTATACACTAGCAGAAAGTTTTAAGATTTTGTACTAACAAGGAATTTATGAGTTACTTGTGTTACTTTTGATACTCACTCGTGGTCAGTACTAGCTAAAATTTTAGAGAGGATAAATATACATATCTATGTGTGTATTAATACGTGCACAGAAAATTTTGTACCCTTTTTTAAGCATATTGCGCGCACGAAGGTGTGTGACATTTGACATAGTAAAAGCTAAAATTTATATCTAAGTACATAAAATTGAGTAAAATAAAACAGTTAGTAGAATCAGGCGTTACTTTGCAGAAATCCATTATAATGAAGGAAAGTACATTAATTTGCTAAGATGCAAAGTATAAAATGGTGTATATTACCTAGTTTTTTGAAGAAAATACATTTTTTTTATTATTTATGCATTTTATTTTATTTCTTTGTTTTAAACCTTCTTGGTTTTACCATAGCGACACACTTGACCCCTTCATTCTTCTTGCAATCTTGTCGAACCAACAGTTTTTTGGAAGACATTGCAATAAGCAATAAGACCGCCCGATGTGTATATTTATTGTATTCCAATATATTTCTCGTTCTGTGCATTTCTTTTTTGTATTATAAAGTTTGCAATAAAGAATACCATGTGGTGGCGGCCTAAAAAAAATCTACCACCATATCTCACCCCATAGGTGTCGTAAAAGGCGACAGAGGAAAAATTAAAACCCAAAAGATCGCAGCAGCTTCTTCCTAGGACATCTGAAAACAAAATTGAGCTAGCCTACACGCCTGATAAGCGTGGCAACTATGGCGAAATACCCCCAAAATTGGAGCTACAAACTTTTGTGGCAATATACAAGGGAGGCCTATGTTCAGTAGTGGATTAGTGGTAGGCTGAAATAATTATGATGATGATGAATACAGAATATGTAACAATAATAAAAGTTAGTTTAATAGTGGGAATAGAGCCCGTGACCCTTAACTTTAAAGGTAGAGTCACTAATAACCAGACTATCGGTGTTTGTGATACTTTGCACGACTGCCAACTTTTAGTAATAAATGTTAGATATCGTCATGATCGACATCGGCAAGGAGGACATCACTAACTTACAAAAAGTTTTCTATTTTATTTTTTTAAATCTGCCACAGATTGCTAAATTAGTTTTGGTTAATAAAAGTATATATTATTGAGACTCATTCTTCCCACTGACTTATGCATCAACTGACAATTCGACAAAAAATTCGAAATTTGATTTTTCTGATTGACTGTGGTATAATATATTACTTGATTGTAATATAATGCTCTATTACATTAATACGATCATTTCCACTTTTACAATACTGTTACGAAAAGAGCACCTCTCTTTTCGCAAGTATTGTAATATTTTCGGTGATGTAATTGCTGTTAGCCTTCTCGGCTTTTACAGCTTCATCGGATATAGTATTGTAAGCGACGGTATCGCAGCAGCCGCGTTTGTCACAGCTTTATATCGAAAGTAAGTTTGCGTACATTTAAAACATGTCGGTGTATTATAAATATTCAGGCAATTTAAGTACCATTTCATACAATATGGGAATGTTATGTCCAGTACATACTTAGTGCTTATTAAGCTTTTAGCGATATTGCTTTGTGGAATGCCGGTGGTTACGGAATGCTTTCATAATGTTGATTGAAAACGATACAAAAGCACCACGAGATCTTTGTGTGGCTTTTGTTATTTTAGTTTGATTCGCGCATTAATTATAATTCAAAATTAAATTTTTAACAGAATAAATAGCAGATTATTAGAAGTGTATGTTTTTTATACTCATTGTTTAATTATTCATTCTAATACAAAAATAAATTCAAAAAGAACAAAATACTTATGTTCTGGTTAATGTCAATAAGCCTTTTAGCTTTCAGGTAAGTTTTAATACTACTAATATATTTATAGATACTAATAGATATGTTCTGTATAATAGTTTACTTTACGAGTCTACTTGATCCGTTGACCAGGTGGAGAAGTAAAACATTTATAGTAATTTTTAAGTAGCATAGATTTCTAACTAAAGTTTCGTTATAAATACAGTAGTAGAACTTATTAAACATTATATTTACTACCGATGTCGAAATGCACAAGTTACTATCGTGTAATATATGGGATGATGCTGTTAGTGTTGCCGCGGAACCTTGCGCACCAGGGAAGAGCTGTACTTCCACAAACATAAACTCTTAACAAAATATCGTACTAGATACGGAAGGAGGTCTTCTTACGACCTATGTGTACGATTTACTCATAGAATATGTAATTTCAACTAATGTATTCTTAAATTACCTGAAAGCATTGTGTAAACCTACAGGCAAATGAGTTTTTTCTCACTGAAAAAGCCTCGCTAAACAAATTCTCCACTCCGATATCTATATCAGTCTTAAGGAAAGTTTCTGCTGTTAATAATTTTAGCTTCGTATATTATGAGATTACTCAACGATATACGAGCTTTACTTTAATTTAAATTTTATAATCAAATTAAAAATTCAATTTAAAGTCAAACTTAAAATATCGAATGTCCAAAATGTTCTTTGACTTTCAAATCAATATAATCAGAATTATACATATATTTACATGTTACATTCCTTTGTCGCAGGTTAGTGTAGCAGCGTATTGCGTTTTTCAAATTATCTACTATTTACCTACGTGAGAAAAGGTAAGAATAATTCTCTGCGCTTTCTCTGGAGTAGTATATATTTGTCAATGAGGCAGTAGTACATTTAAGACGTGATTGTGATTCGTTTGATAAATGTTGTTTTTATTTTAGGAAAAACACGTAATGTAGATTTTTTTATTGTTTCAAATTACTTTCTGATTAAAGAACTTAATTATCTCATGAATGTAGTAATTTAGAAACAGTAAAAAATTAAATAAAAATGTAGCTATACAATTTTACACATTTAAATAAAACTAATTTTTATGGATCTTATCCCGTTTAATTTCGAACTATTTATAACCCGACGATTCGAGCACTTTACAGCACCCATGGTCTTGGAAGGACTGAAGTGACAGATGATGTCTAGCTAACAGTGTCTTGAAGTTTAATTTTATTTACTGAAATTATAATGGTTTCTTATATTTACGCGAATACTATTAATTTAAATAAAACTATTATTACGGATTTTATTGCGTTTAATTTAAACTATTTATTACCCGATGTTTATACCGCTTTACAGCACCCCTTTAAAGCCTTGCAGTACTTTGCTTGATTTTTGATTTAATATTATTAATGATAAGATCCCGAACCGGTAGCTCTTTCTGCGTATATCGGACCAAAAATAATTATTAAAAGCTGAAGGTACTCCGGGTTAACTATAACATTGAGACGCCTGTCACCACAGTCCTCCCATGAGTGCTGTAAAGTGCTCGAAACGTCGGGTTATAAATAGTACAAATTTAAAACGCGATAAAATACATAAAAATAGTTTTATTTATATACCGAAATTAGTTTTTACATATTTCTTTAGATGGTCAATATTATCAGTAATAAACATCATCTCATATCCCTTTAACGACTTCTACGACGCCCATGGGATGAGGTGGAGTGCTAGATTATAAAATATCATAAAATATGGCACTACAAATGTATGTGCCCTGTCGGGCATGACAGGTAGGCATCCATCTGTATTATTTTTAAAAATATTCCCGAGTGATATGTTTTTTTTTTTTTTCTATTAAATGTACTCTAATGGTAATGTGGATGTTTGGAAAATATACAAAATATCCAAGTGTTGTATTCGAATTTAGTACGTTATTTTCTATTATTGAAACTAAATTAATCAAATGAATCACGAGTAATATTTTAATTGTCCCTATTGACGAATAACATACCAATTATTAAAAGCTGTTTAAAACTGTCTACCACAGTAATATCATACTGAACTACAACATCTACTCCATTATTTAGAACTTTGAATTCATCAACCATTTACCGATAAATTATCTATCTATAGTATATTATCTTTTTCAATTCAAGTATATTATCTTCTCAGATTATTGAATTATCTTATTCAATAATCTGAGAAGGACGTGTTGGTATTCCATATGACACAAAATTCTTCATCTAATTGGAACGCAACCAAAGGATTAAACTACTGATTTATAAATAATTATCTTCCGCAAATGATTCTGATCTGTTTATTTTTCGAAGCCCCTTTGATATTATGGTTCAACTCGTTGTAGTTTCTAATAAAAATATAGGAGATTTTTTGCACAAAATAAGACTGCCGGGTAGTGTAGACCTCATGATGCAAACAAATTATAATTTTTTTAAGTACGACAATGATTGGCGCTTAATTATTTTTTTTGTTATTACAAATACATTTGAGCTATACGAGCTCATTTTATTTCACTACTATCATTACTGACTAGATTACCAGTGCTATAAGCTCAGCAAAGTTTTTAAGAAAATCGTCAATTCCTTCCGAAATTTTCACTTTATACTTGCAAGAACAACGAGTTAAATTAGTATTTGAGGAACATTATTTGATGAATGTCGCCTTAACGTAATTGTAATACGAGTATACGAGGGTGGATTGAAAAGTACTCGGCCTAACCAAGAAAATAAACACATACTAAATCAGTTATATTTTTATTTTTCTACATAATCACCATCAAGTTCAATACACTTTTGCCACCCCCTTCCAAGCATTTAGACCGTTAAAAAAAATGATTCTTCCTTAGAGTCAAAATATGCGTCTACAGCTGCTTTGACCTCGTCGTTTGTCGAAAATCTTTGACCTCCCAAGTGCTTTTTTAGGTTAGGGAACAGAAAGAAGTCTGATGGTGCCAGATCAGGTGAATACGGCGGATGCGGTAACAGTTCAAAGCCACAGTTGTGAATTCCAGCCATTGACTGTACTGACGTGTGAACACGGGCGTTATCTTGATGAAACAGGACTTTTCTTCTGAGCATTCCTCGACGTTTTTCTTTTATTTCCTCTCGTAAACGACGTAGTAAGGTGCAGTAGTAATCAGAGTTTATAGTCTGACCCCTTTCAAGATAATCAATCATAATCACACCTTCCGAGTCCCAGAATACTGAAGCCATCACCTTATTTGCCGACAAAATCGACTTAGCCTTTTTAGGGGGTGGTGAACCAGGTCTTCTCCACTGTTTTGATTGTTGTTTTGTTTCCGGTGTACAGTAATGAACCCATGTTTCGTCCATAGTAACAAAACGATTCAAAAAATCATCTGCATCGGCTTCAAATAACTCCAAACAGTCGCGTGAAATAGTCAATCGCGTCCTTTTTTGTTCAACTGAAAGCAGTCGCGGAACCCACCTCGCAGACACCTTGTGGAAACCCAACTCGTTGACAATGATGTTTTGAGTTCGTTCATAAGAGATGCCTATAATCTCGGCTATCTCTCTAATTTTTAATCTGCGGTCTCCCATTATTAAATCAAGTACTTTTTTAATATTTTCGTCAGTAGTTGACGTCGAAGGCCTTCCAGAGCGGGGTTCATCTTTACACTCTCTCTACCACGCTTAAATTCTGCTATCCATTTTTTGACGGATGAATATGACAGAACACAATCGCCTAATGTACTGACCATGTCATCATGGATGGCTTTTGATGATAGTCCCTTCTTATGGAGGTACTTAATGACGGCACGCTGCTCGATTTGCTCCATTCGCGGAAATTATGACCGATTACTTTGTTAATAAATTTATAAAATCACAACTAATTATCGCACACGTTTCGAACTTCACACAATGAACTAGTCTGAACTGAACTAGATAATGTGGGTAGATTTGATTTTTAGAATTGAATGGATCTGTGTTAGGCCGAGTACTTTTCAATCCACCCTCGTATATTATTATTTAAAAAAAAAACGAAACCGAAAACCAACATTTTGTGTTTTACACAAATGTTGACTCCGGTTGGGATTCGATCCCATTGCCCAGAACTGCGGCGACGAAATCCGGTACGCTAACCACTAGGCCACGCGGACGTAATATCTACAACATTTTTAGATTTTTATTATAAATAGAAAATATTTCAGTAAGCCGATATTGTCTAAAGTTAGCCGGCCTAAGAGAATCTACCGCCCCATTTCATCCCGTGGGTGACGTAAAAGTCGACGATGGGAAAATGAAAACCATGAGATGGAGAGCAATATTTCATTCCACAAGCCTCGGAGAGCGCCGCCGCAGGGGTCTCACATCATCGTTGGTGACTTCCGAATCGAGGTAAAGTCCAGTATGAGGTACCTTAGACTCGACTAAGAGTACTCGAGACTCGCGCCTGACCCTCAGGTTAATGGGAACTGCAGCTGCTTTATAGCGGTTGCTACCCAACCTCGGGGGCAGGACCCCCGCAAGTACCCGCCGACTGGTTTTGGTGCGGTCGATGGCCCTCTATGGGGCTCCGGTTTGGGCAGGGGCTCTGACGGAAAAAACCAACGCTTTTCTGAGAAAACCTCGACCCGTCGGGGTTATACGAGGGTATCGCACCATCTCCCACGAAACGGCACGTACTGGCGGGATCCCCTCCGTGGGATTTGGAGGCAGAGTTACTGGCATCTATGTATCAGTGGCGCTCGGAGCTCCGAATTCAAGAGTGCTATCCCCCGCCAAGAGTGTGGGAAATGCAGAGGTTTCACCTTCGGCAGTCTTTGCTGGAAAAGTTTAAGGAGCGACTGGCCATCCCAGGGCAAGCAGTAGGACTGTCGAGGCTATACGTTCGGTCCTGGGCGACTGGATAGACAGGCGGCACGGGCCACTGGCCTTCCGGCTGGTATAGGTGCTCTCGGGGCATGGATGCTTCGGGAGATACCTGTGTCGTATAGCCGGAAGAGAGCCGACAACTTAGTATCACCATTGTGGCAGTGATGAGGACAAGGCGCAGCGTACATTGGATGAGTGCCCAGCTTGAGCGGAGCTGCGTAAAGGTCTCGTTGCTATTGTGGGAGACGACCTCTCGCTCCCATCCTCGATTATAACCATGGTCTGTAGTGAGAGGTCGTGGAGCACCGGTGTTGCCTTTTGTGAAAAGTGTGACATGACACAGAAGGAGGCTGCTCGTCGTTGGGACTGCGGTAGTGTGCGAAAGCGTTCCCGCAGTCCCGACTACAGGCGACGAGAAGAACACCGTGGGGTTTTGGCTAGTAGGAGTCCGGCATAGCATCTCTGTTGCCCCCGTAACAGAGAGGTATCCATGCAGGATTTCCCCACGAAGAAAAAGGCTGAAACGACGATCCATCTATTTATTTAAAATTTTATAAAGTTCTCGCAATACACTGAGCCGGTCACAAATGCACTGCTATATCTAGACATCCCCCAAGTTGGCAGTTTTTGCTGTAATCACCATGCTTGATAGGCGGTTGTGCAATGCAATATTAAACGGCTCGCTCTTTTGAAGCTGGTACTCGCCACTGGCCTTAGGATGTCAGATTTTTATACTGTCTCTTCTTTCTTTCTTTTTTTCTATCTGGCACATGGTTATTTCGCTATCTATCGGAGACCACGAGATGTTTTTATCTTATGAAAAGCTAATGAACATAGAAGCATTTGTCTTTAACAAAAAAGGAAAACTACACATTTGGCGAGTCTCTTCTTATCTCAATTACTGATATGTCGGCGTATGTTGACTTTGAGAAAACTTTCGACTTAATCAAAATTTATGCAATGGTATTTTCTGTGTATCTCAACTTCGCGATGAGCTCGTCGAAAGTCGCTTTGCGGAGTGAGAAGAGGAAAATACTTAAAGTTTTTCTGCGAGATGGCATTCAATACTTAAATGTAATTTAATATGAATATATCGAAGCGTAGAAAATTTTCGCGGCAAAAAATCTGATACTTCATTTTTTTTCCGAGAATCTCAAATCTCGAGGCCTACAAATTACACTTAAAAAAAACTTTTCATTGGTAGCTTAAAGAGATACAGCAGTACTTAGGTTCAACGCGTTTGGTACTGCGATCGCGAATTGACCTGCCAGTGTGGAAATAATCAAAAATCCTACTAATCTACTTCAAATTTGCAATTTGGTTGGCGAAAATGATGTATGAGCTCTAAACAATTTTTGTACTAATTTGTCATCTACAGTAAGTAAAGTTTATAATTTTTTAGATAATATGTCATCAACGTATGTAACAAACATATTGGACATGTATAAAGTTGAACAGAAAAACAAAATGTTTGTTAACATTCGAATTAAATAAGAATTAACTTTTGTAACTACGCCAAATAAGAGCTTCGCTTCTGTAGATTCCACGAAATTCATTAATTAAGTTAAACACTCTCAATTATTGTTCTCTTCAATCTAATCTGGTTTTAAATAGTCGCGTTATTTGTTCTCAGCTTAAGTTGTAACATAAAATGTAATAGAATTTCATGATACGAGTAGAATTATTTCTGTACACTATTGCCAAAAAAACGATTGTCGATTTTTTTCTCAAAGTCGTCAGTATTATTCAGTTTAAGAAGCATATTCTCTTAATGATTTTTAAATTTGAATACTTTTATTATGTTTTTTGTCACCAATAGGATTATTTTAATCTCGACGTCGATACGAGTATAAGAGAATCCCAGTGTGGTGCCACGTAACAACAACATTATAAAAAAATAATCAAAAGCTGCAAAAATAACCGAAGAAACGACTTGAAGCGTTTACGAAACTTAACTACCACAAAATTTAAGTGTTAAATAATGGCAATTGAGTATTATGCTTTATAATAACGAACAGTTTTTCTTTATTATTTTTAATATTGTTATGCACGGCAATTCAAAGGAATTGTGTTCAATAATGTTTTGTTATAATGTAAATACAATTTAATAATAATCGAGCAGTAACCGTTGCTATTTGCGCCTGCAGAATCGGTGATAACGTTTGTCCATGGTATTTCCATATTGAAAATTTTAGGGAGATAATAACAATGAAATGTAGTCATATTAATAAATGCGTAGCGTTGTATGCCAAAATTGCGTCAAAAATGAGCACAAAATTTAACAAAATTAAAAAGCATTATTGCTAAGTTGAGTAATATTTGTAGTGACGCTTTTCCGGCGTGTGTTGTTATTCTTTCGATAAATACTTATATATTAAAGAACTCTATTTGCTCACTCGCTAAGCGACAGACTTCTACGCTACAGGGTGCTGGTTCGAGCATATCGTACAAAATATTTTACGGTTGTGTATCTATAATGTATGTCGTTAATGCAATCACAATGCAGGAGAAATACTGGGTAACGTTTCATCTATTCAATGTGTCCGAGATCGTATTAGCGATCATTTAGACTGATTCTACATCTCATTCCCACTCTAAAATGACCACCTAATGCGCCCTACCCCTTTTTCCCTTCCAACCATGGCCATTTCAAATTTTGTACGTTTTTTGTGTGCTATGTCCTCGAAAAAATAGCAATAGCTTGAAAGGGTGTTATTCGATTTGATAAAACATTCTTCATCGTTAGACGCCTAAAAATAATGTAAAACTTTAAAAGAATTAGGTTAGAACTACTTGGAAATGATTTCTTATATTTACGCGAACACTACACATTTAAATGAAACTAATTTTACGGATTTTATCGCGTTTAATGTTTTTACTATTTATAACCCGACGTTTCGAGTGCTTTACAGCACTCATGGTCATGGGAGGATTGAGGTGACAGCTGTCCGGATGTCATAGTTAACCCGGGGTACCTTCAGCTTTTAATTATTATTATTGGTCCGATCCACGCAGAAAAAGCTAACTGTGTCTTGAAGTCTTGCAGTGGTATGCTTGGTTTTTGATTTAATTTATTATTGGATCCCAAGCTGGTGGTAATACCCAACCAGGATGGTGGGTAAATTAATAATAAATAAAATTACAATAAAAAAACCAACAAGTAGCAATAAATCACTACAAAATCGTTTGCTTTCACTTTCGTTGTGATGGTTGTACCGTTATCACCGAATGTGGTCGACAGTAAGTGTTCCAAAAAAGAAAATGACAAAATCCGACCCGGTAGGTGGCGCTGTGATCGTGTGGCTGTAAAGTTTCATACTTAAATGTAATTCAGAAATCAAAGTCATCGGTTCACACGCCGGAACGGGCAAGACAACGTCGTGCCATCTAGTAATTTTTTTTTGTCAATATCTCTAGATGTGCCTTATATCTGATGTAGTTATTAATCAAAGTCATTAATAGTCTTATGTGTTATTGGAGTCATGAGCTGTTTCTCTGTAGATACTTTATTTATTTATCTCGTCGTTTCAGTCTATCACAAGTCCACTGCTGAACATCGGCATCCCCTACAGATAGCTACAAAAGTTTGTAGCTCTCATTTTGGAGAGATTTTGCCATAGTTGCCACGCCTGAATGGCGGGTTGGTAACCGCAGTTTATTTATTCAGATGTTCCAGGAAAATGCTGTTGCCCATCTCCTAGTTTTCCTTTTCCCTCTGACGACTTTTACGACATTTACGGAATGAGATGGGGTAGTAGATTCTCTTAGGCCGGCACCACATATATAAATATAATTTTTATTGTTTCCCTCACAAAGAATGGAAAGGCGGAACGGTGGGCCTAATGTCTCTGGTATTTTCTCCCAGTCAAGCCATGGAGTGGTGATATTTTTATGTAGGTGTAACAATATAAGACAAATGCTAATGTATTCTTTATTAATTTTATTCAACGTCCATCCCAGTCGATAAACTCTGAGTCACGTCGTTTTCTACTGGATAAGAATAAAATAGCAGTCCCGTTTCCCCACTTTCCGAAAGGCTGTCTTTGGACGCCTTCATTTACACCGTAATTGATATCGCCAACTGTTAATTAAACATAAGATTCTGAATTGTGGTACTTATCTACTAATAATGTCAGTTTAACTGTTTTGGAATCTCAAATCTGCAAAACTTTTTTCATTTTAGGGTCCGGGTGATACGAGCAGACGTTAACTTGTTTGCAAGTGATCACGGTGGCCCATGGGTTAGAGGCATTCACCCTCAACAAAGACTACACGTAGATGCAATATCACCAAAGAGGACTAAGATGCAATGCCTTGTTGCCAGTAGAGTCTTCAGTTCTCGTTATTTTAATTATATTATATTATAAAATTCTATGTGAGCGTAAGTAATAAGTAAAGTCATATGTGTGTGAGCGTAATTAAATAAAGTAATAAGTCTAATTTAGTATTAAGTCTAATTTTTTTTCTCACACATAATTACTATGTGAGCGTTGTTATTTACTAATCAGACTGTCCTATTTATACGCGACAGCATTTAGGTACAGCATGTATCTACAACTTATCTACAAATATATGAAATTGATTCATTGTATTATTACCAGGCAGAAAACCGTAATCAAAAAAACATTGTGTTTCAACTATGAAATTTGTTTTGCCATAATGCTGCGTAAAGTCTCATTCAATATATTTGTATAATTCTTTTTGACTTAATAATAGATAATAAAACAACCTGATAACTGCTACTTGAGTAATTGTGTAATTTGTTATTTATAAATACAAAATAAATAGTTAATTAGTACGCAGTAAACATACATACATAAGCCTCAAACATTTCATTAAAATAAATAATTGAATGGAAACAGTATAATGCTTTCGGTACAAAAGTTACTAACAATGTGCCCATTTGTGCTGAAATTGAGAGACACGGAATGCTTTTATTAAATTTTCTCACTTCGCTTGACTAATGTTGTCCAGCTGGTGCGTGTTTGACGAGAATTCACATATCCAGTCCGGTATCTTTTATTTTCCTAAACATATTTTAAGAGTTTTTTGGTAGTAAGTATATCGAAAATTAATACGTTATACGTTTATATCTTAGTGTTGTTATTATGGACAAAATGCGATACCAAAAATGTAGTAACATAAAAATGGTTGTTTAAAACAAACGCTTTCAGCATGTGTGCTTTGACGTAAGTTCTAAGAAATCTTTAAAAAGAAAGTTCTCTTATCACGGTTGAGTGGACAATTATTTTAGGTTCAGTTAACATTGGATCCCTTAGAATTAGATTACTATCTATATTGATTAACTATTTTGAGCCAAAAAATTCGTTGACTTGCAATTTCTAAATTTTTTCATATTTAAGGTTTACGGTTAAACATAATAATATAAAGTTATTTCTTAAATTAATTATGTACTGTCTCCATAATTATTATCTTTATACATATACACCGGCACAATTAGCGTAACATTAAAAAAAAGCAGAGTATAGAAATAATAACGTGTATATTAAAACAAATAATAATCATATATGAAGTAACAAACTGATAAACGTTTTTTAAAATCGATAAATATTAAAAAAAACACTTTTTTCTCTATTTTGTGGGAACACAAACAATGTTGTAAATTAAAGATTACTAATATTTTAACATTAAATAAATGGAACTCTAATAAAGTGTGTTTCCCTCTCGTGCTCTAACTAACGTTTCCATCCTCCTTCCATCTTCTGGGCATGCTGCGAATTATGTTATCTATTGTATCTTGGGACAAGCTTTGCCACTCTTCAAGTAACGCGTTTTGCATTTCTCTCAGGTTGTTAGGGGATTATTCTGGATTTAACACTTTTCTTTAACAAGTCCCATATACACTCTTTAGGATTCATCTCCGGGGATCTTGGTGCTCACTGCATCACTGTTACATCCATCCACATGGTTTAGATATGCTTGAACTGAGCGAGCACTGTGAGCCAGAGCATTATCCTGTATCAGAATAAATCTGTCATTATTATAAGGGCCAAAATGCACAATGTGTACTACTAAAATATCCCTTATGTACCTATCAGCAGTCATATTCCCTTCATAGACCATCACTAACTCCGTACGAGTTCCGAAAGTTATCCCTCCCCACACGATAACTGAGCCGCCCCCATATGCCACCGTATTTTCAAAATGAGTCTGAATATATTGTTCTCCTTCGCGTCTCCATATTCTCTGTCTTCCATCGATCTGGTTTAAGAGCACTCTACACTCATCAGTGAAAAGTACCCGCCCCCCTTGGTATATGTCCCAAAATCGATGTTCGCGTGTAAAGTTTAACGATAGTGTCTTTAAAGTTTTGGAGCTTTGGCCGGTACATACGAACCTATGCCCGCTTCTTCAAATCTTCTGCGAACTGTACGCTCGCTCACTCGCACTACTTCAAGCTCAATTAGGGCCTCTGCAGCCGTTACTCGCGTGTGGCTGCGTACTTTTCGTTCGTTCGTACTTATTTCTGCCTTGACAAGATTTTCGAATTTCTTGAAGAATGCTCTCCTCTTCACAAGAGAATCTGTCAACTGGTACCGTAAAATACAGCGTTGAATCATTCAAATTGGTTGCTGCAGTCTGGCGGCAATAGATCTGTAGGTATGACCATTGCTTTGCATTTCATCTGCCCTAATAATCTCTGGTGGTTAGTTTATTTCAACTAAGGTGCCTACCATTGACACGAAAAAAATAACATTTACTAATAAAATTGAGAATTTACTGAATTTATAAAACCTTTTAATTTCTCCTCAGACCGAGCTCGAACTACTAAAAAATGAGTACTACCCGAAAACAAAAACAAATCGATGAAGAAATGACTGAGGCCATATGTTCTATTTTTAAATAAAACTTCTAAATAAAAAGGTAACTTAACTGGCCAGTCTTAAGAAATATTATGAAAATTAATTATTTTTAGTGTGTGTATAATAAAAAACCTATATCCATGCGGACGAAGTCGCGGACATCAGCAAATCAAGAATATTAGGCGATAAGGAGTTAGGAAAAAGGGTTTGAAAAATAGTTTTACATACATATAGTTACGCCTTTTTCAGATATAACGGGGCACACAGAAGCCACAAACGTAGCCCACTTTTCGCCTTCGTCTCAGATGTCGTAAGACTGTAGTAAGGTATTGTACGGACAGCCTTTATTCGCGCAGAACAACACCATAATATGGAATGCTGTCCCTATACTGCTCGCAGGAACGCAATGGGGGGTAAGATTTTTTGACTCTTACTAAAATTGCGGCGACGTGGTTCGCCACCCGTCACATTTCGTTTCCTATGGAGGCGAACAGTGGGCTATATGTGTGGCCTCTGAAAGTGGGCTGTGTATGTAACTAGTTGTTTAGGTTCAAAAAAGTACTCATGTCGCTCCAGCTTTTAGACATAATATTCAAGATAACAAATTCTGTTTTAAATCTTCATTCTCTTAGCAAAATGTAAATATGAACAGAAGACTGTAAGGAAACAAGCGTAAGGGAAAACGAGGCCTGTTTGCATTCCTCTGCTGTTTTAATTGAAAATTTGTTCAACGTCACCGCTCTGCTATTCGTCGTTTATTTAAGTTAGTGTGATAAAATTTAATTAATTCCTTCTTAATTATCTTAAAATGTTGTAATTATGCTTTGCCAAGTTTCTTCAATGAAGTTTTTAGGTAAACAGATTTTTAAAAGGAAAACGGACTTAATAAAACTATGTTATGACAAAATTCAAGATGATGTAAATACTTAAAACAGCTTTTCATCATTTTATATTTAGAATTATATTTAGAAGTCAAGAAGGAGTAAATATTTTGAACAGATGTTTTATGTGTGTCGCACTTTTATGGTTTTAGATTTGGGATTCTTAATAAATAAAATCCAAAATTTCCTTTTTTACACTTATGCTGCTGTCACTCGCATGACTGACTTGATAATGGCAGAATTCATTTAAGTGCAGCCATTACAGATAAAAGAAGAAGAAGAAAATGTTTAAAGTATCTATTCGTATGTTGAAAACTGTCTGGCATAAAAAAAAAACAAAATACGGTCATATCACATGCAATACAAATAATCCAATTATATTTGTTTACCACCCGTGTTAAATAAGCCGACCACATGATTGCGTCGTACGGCATGGTACCTCGTTGGCCTAAGCATTCACAGTTCGGCCCTTCTCATGAAGTTTTATAGCCTAAAATCTTCCGTAGTATACGGGCTATCGAATAGAAAAGTATTCTTTAAGATTAACGCGTTAAAACTTAGTAATTCTCCAGCTATATTATTATAGTAAATAAGATGAGACATGAGATTTATTGTTTTATGAAATAAAATATGCTTAACGCTTATTTAACTCATATTATAATTGTTTATATAAAGCCCAACACTCCACATTGCAATTTGTATCCACTTCCATACATCGCTACTCATAGGACATATCAGCCAATCAAAACCCACCAAACTTACTAATAATAAGAAAGCTTGTCGCCGACTCGCTTACTTACACATACCACACTCGCTACTCAAACTGCCTACTGCACACACCTAATAATTTATAAAGTACATAATGTAATAAAATATAATTTCCTAAAATTTCATCTTTTTATTGTTCTATCGAGAACAAATTGGCGACCGTGACAGGACTACGAAGTGAGGAGCGTATCGTTTCGTATGCATTTAATTATATTGTTTTAACTTTATTACGTTCGGTAAAGTCCGCTATGCCTTTCGATATTGAAGAGACTTCCATGAGCTTAAAGAGTTTGTTAATTAACGTAGTAGTATTAAAGGACGTTTAACTCAATTTAAAAATCATGTTAATACTATTCAAACTTTAGAGAAGGTTTCCGAATTAGAACTTAGCAAATTAGCAATGAAGTTATCTAGGGTCGAGGCGTTGTTTATTGAATTCGATGAGCTGCAAAATCAAATCGAAACATTAAACTCATCAGAATTAAATAATGAATTATCGACTCGCGAAGTTTTTGAACAGGATTTCGACCATTACATCGCGCTAGCCCGAAACATACTTAAGGCTTATTCATCTCCCAAGGAACTGGTAAACTCCGAGTGTCACTCCAATACTTCAACGCATCCTAATCAAGGTTGCAATCATCACTGGGGCGTTGAAAATTTTAAATTTCAGTTGCTGCCAATAAAAATTCCTAGCTTTGATGGCACTACAAACAGGTGGTTGGAGTTTAAAGAGACCTTCAGTTCTTTAGTTCACGGGGATTCTAATATCAAAAATGTTCATAAGTTTTAGTATCTGAACCAGTACTTGGAAGGTGAAGCCGCCCGCGTTGTTTACAATTTGGAAGTTTCTGATAAAAATTATTCTGAAGCTTGGCAACTTCTCTGCGAGCGATATGACAATAAAAGGCAATTAATAAACAACCATTTAAGTTCATTATTTAAAATTGCAATAGTTCGGGAGACTGAAAAATCATTGCGATACTTAACGGATCACGTGACTAAGAACTTGCGGGCTCTCAATACGCTAGGACTTCCTACGGATAAGTGGGATGTTCTAATAATTTTTATAGTTACGGCAAGGTTAGAAAATACTACGCAGTATAAGTGGGAGGAATTTAGGAATAATTTGGGAGAAATACCAACACTTAAGGAATTTTTTACATTTTTAAAAAATCGTGCAGACGTCTTAGAAACTATTTATCGCAGCAAACAAGATAAAATTAAACATTTAACCACTTACTCGTATAGCAACAGCCCTCAAGCTAAAACCCGAAGTAAATCTTTTGTTGTTACGTCCAAGGATTCACAGTCAGCTCCTAGTTCCTCGAAGGGTTGTGTTATTTGTCAAGGTACTCACCGACTTTACGAGTGCCCTTCCTTTAAGTCTAAATCTCCTGAAGATAGGAACTCCATAGTGGCATCATTTAGGTTGTGCAAAAATTGCTTAAGATTCGGTCATGTAGCTGACAGTTGTAATCTTCAGGGTTCTTGTCGATTATGTAACAAAAGACATAATTATTTATTGCATATTCCTAAAACTCCTGAAAAATCTGTTTCCAGTTCTAGCACCCTTCAGCCTCCAGCTGCCGTCTTGTCTACTTCTGTTCTACAATCTCCCGCCGACTCGGAAATCTTGCTGTGCACTGCTAAGGTCCTAGTTTCCAATCCTAACACTAATAAAACTATATCGATACGGGCTCTACTTGACTGCGGGAGTAAGTCCTCCTTTATTACCGAAGATGTTAAATTAAAATTGAACCTGGTCCCTCAGCCATCTAATGTTAGCTTAGTCGGTATCGGTAGCACAGAACTTAAGCTCAATACTGAGCGTTGCACGCTAAAACTACAATCCAAAAATTCATCTTATAGTTCTATTCTTAGTTGTCTAGTCTTACCTAAAATTTCAGATAACCTACCTAGAACTACCTTTGATATATCTGCTTTTAATTTAAGTGGTGTCAAACTAGCAGATCCTAATTTTAACGTTCCATCCTCTATTGAAATGCTTATTGGTGCTGATCTATTTTCGAACCTAATCGGCTTCGAATAACGCCATCTAGGTCCAAAAAATCACACTATTCTTCGAAGCTCTAAGCTCGGATTGCTCGTGGCAGGTCTCCTACCATCTCTGAATTATATTACTCCAAACAAAAAAGTCATATGTAAAATGACTTTAAAGGAACATGATATTCCTAATCTTACCAATCAAATGTCTAAGTTTTGGGAGCTTGAAAACTTTCCTCAAGGCTTAACCTATTCAAAAGAGGAAAGGCTTTGCGAACAGCATTTTGTTTCAACAACTACACGCTTAAATAGTGGTCGTTTCTGCGTCGGTCTGCCTCTTCGTGAAGAAAGGAATTGTCTAGGCGATTCTTACGCCTTGGCAAGAAAGAGGTTTTTAAATTTAGAAGCACGTTTCAAAAGGCAGCCGGAATTAAGGCGTCGTTATGTAGATTTTATTAATGAGTACGCTACTCTAGGTCATCTTACACAGGCTATCGAACAAAGGCCTAGTCTTTCTTATTTTCTTTCGCTCCACCCTGTTATAAGGGAAAAGAGCGAGTCAACTAAACTACGTGTTGTCTTTGATGCTTCGGCACGCACCACATCTGGAGTATCAATTAATGACCTCTAAATGGTAGGTCCTACCATTCAAGACTCATTATTTAATATACGAATTCGTTTCCGACAGCATGCATATATAGTCTCAGGAGACATTGATAAGTTTTATCGTCAAATATTGCATCGTCAGTCAGATAGAGACTTACAGCTCATCCTATGGCGAGACAACGAGACCGAACCACTGCGCACTTTACAACTAAGGACAGTTACGTATGGTTTCGCCAGCGCTAGCTTTCTTAGCACGCGTTGCATTTGACAGCTGGGCGAGGAATGTAACGACCCTAAAATTAAAACTATCATTCAAAATGATCTGTATTGTGATGACTTGCTCACAGGTTGTGAGTCAAAAGAAGAGCTCCGTTACATTCAGCGCTCAGTATCAGAAGAATTAGCTAAGGGTTGTTTTCACCTCCGCAAATATCGGTCTAATTATCGCGTGCTTTTCTTAGCCGATAACATTAATTATGCTAACGGCGACTTAATAATAAGCAACGCCGCTAGTACCTTAGGCATTGGATGGTCTCCTTCTTCGGATCTGTTGCATTTTCCGGTTCAATATTCGCCTCCAGAGTGTCTCACCAAAAGATCTATCTTATCTTCTACGTTTCAAATTTTCGACCCGCTTGGTTTACTGTCGCTTTGTACTATTAAACCTAAAATACTTCTTCAAAAATTGTGGTCCGAAAAATTAGGCTGGAATGACCCAGTTCCTCAATATATCAAGGCTTCCTGGAAAAAATTTGCACAAGAAATGCACTATATTTCATCACTAAAAATAAAGCGACATATTTTGATACAAGGTGATGTTTTCATAGAGATGCATTGTTTTAGTGACGCGTCAAAGGTAGCTTACGGAGCTTGTATTTATCTCAAATCAACAAATGCGGAAGGCAACTATTCGAAAAGGCCGTGGTTGCAAAGTAACAAAATGTTACCTCTGCATTTTTATTTGTTTTCGATTTAAGTGTGTTCATCTAGAAGCGGTTAGTGAACTTACTAAAGATTCCTTTTTATTAACATTAAAGCGCTTCATCGCTCGCAGAGGACAACCAAAAGTTATTTACTGCGATAACGGTCGAAATTTTGTTGCCGCCGCCAAAGAAATCAAAGAATTTTTTAAAACCAATAGCGATTGTATTTTAGATTATGCCGCGCGTCGGGGCATAGAGTTTCGTTTTTCCCCTGCATACGCTCCACACTTTAATGGTCTTGCCGAAGCGGGAGTAAAATCTGCCAAATTTCACATTCACAGGGTGTTAGGGAAAGCCTACTTAACCTTTGAGGAGATATCTTCACTGTTTGCGCAAATCGAAGCTATCCTCAACAGCCGTCCCCTTTCTCCTCTCAGTCCTTCTCCTGATGATTACCAACCACTCACCCCAGGTCACTTTTTAATCGGCAGGCCACTTACCTTTGCTTACCGTTGCCCGCTGCGAACCCCTTGGACCAGAACTACAATCGTCTCGACCGGTTCCAGCGGTTAGAACAAGCAAGGCAACACTTTTGAAAGCGCTGGTCAAATTAATATGTCTCCGAGCTGCAACAACGCACGAAATGGCGTGTCAGGCGCACAGACCTAAAACCCGATGACCTAGTGCTCATCAAAGAGGACAACACGCCACCTCTCTGTTGGCGTCTCGGAAGGGTAACGAAGTTGTTCCCCGGCTCTGATGGTGTTCCTCGTGTCGCCCATGTCACTACATCTCAAGGGACTCTACGCAGAGCATTGAATCGCTTATGCATACTGCCTACTTCGGATTGCAACTAATCAACTTGAAACCTTCTGCTTTCAACGCCCGGGGGGATGTCTACGCCATGCTTAACGCTTATTTAACTCATATTATAATTGTTTATATAAAGCCCAACACTCCACATTGCAATTTGTATCAACTTCCATACATCGCTACTCATAGGACATATCAGCCAATCAAAACCCACCAAACTTACTAATAATAAGAAAGCTTGTCGCCGACTCGCTTACTTACACATACCACACTCGCAACTCAAACTGCCTACTGCACACACCTAATAATTTATAAAGTACATAATGTAATAAAATATAATTTCCTTAAATTTCATCTTTTTATTGTTCTATCGAGAACAAAATATTTTTTAATCGTAGCAAGTGACGCGACGAGCCAGTAGTTCACCAGTAGTAACTAAGCGTCACATGCGTTGTCACTCAAAACTTACTCAGAAAGTTCTTTTTAGAACCGCAGTGCGCTCGTCAGCATGATACATCACTTCTGAAGTGTCATATGCCTATAAGTGGCATGTATGACACTAGCTGCAATACTTTTCAAACCAAAATACTTCGGTGTTTGCACACGACATGTAAAGCATTAGAAACTTTCAACCAGTTTTTCTACAACTTTCAACTAGTCAATCGAAATCAAAATAATGTAAACGTGATATAATCCTGTAAACCTTTGTTTCATTGAATCTGTATTTCTTTTAAAGAGCATATAAGCGCATATATTCTCTTAAGCAAAAATTAAAAAAAATGTTAAAACTAGTCTTAAATTGAGGAAAAAATGGAAACTCCACAGATTCGTTGTGTGAAAGTAGCTTAATTTAATTTCTTTAAACAATTGAGTGTTATTGTCTTAGCTACTATGCGTTTGTTGAAAAAGTGATGGTAATACTTAGTCCGGATTTAAGACAGTAGTATATTGAAATAATACCAAAAATCTTTGACATAATATACTACATGTAAAGTACATGTATGTGTGCTCGTAAGTATGCATGTATGTGCAATATATTCTATGTAGCAGCCATATTCCTGTAAATAAATATATTACTAGCGAATCCGCCCTGGCTTCGCTCGGTTTTAATTACTAATGAAGAAAATGTGAAGTGCTACGGAAACATGTGACAGCGTAACTGTCAAATTGAACGTCACATTTTTTTGTTGCTATGACAACACGAGACAGCAGAACTCTGAAACAGAACTTAATTTTTTATTGAGATTTTAATACAAAAAATACCATCCAAAATTTCGACTTTTCAGCTTTCAGCTAAATCAGTCAAGCCGTTCTTAAGTGATGATCTTTCATACGTGCGGAAAAGAATACTACCACTCCATCTCATCCAATGGATCTCGTAAAAGGCGAGTAAGGAATAAAACTGCACTGTGCACCTGCAATAGCGCATGGTGGCGATGGGCTCACCACCTATCACACCAAGTGCATTATATTGTTTTGGTGAAACGTGGATTGTGGCAGTCATCTGCTTTTGCAGTGAGTGCCCAGTCTGACTACCCCTTATGGGATACAGTCGTGATCTTATGTATGTATGTATTGATTTTTATTTATATATAATAATAATTTAAGATAAGATATAAAATTAGATTGTATGTATTTATTAATATGGTGCTACAGATAATAAGGACAGGGTGGTATGTCTCAGCATATTCTTTGTGGCAATCCTTTTTGGAGCATTGGAGTGTAGACACATATTTTTAAATCATAAGAAACAGTGGGAATTTAGTGTAAAGATTTGGTTTCGTAATCGTAATCAAAGAGTCATGTAGTCACTGTTCTACCATCGTGAAATGCAGATATTAGAACAATATTTTTTTAAATGTCCGTTCAATGTTGAATACGGGAGATTATGTACAGTGAATATAATAAATATTAGCATAAAAATTTCATTATTCGCTTCTCCTCACGAAGACGAAATAATAATAGATAAAATTCATATGTACGTGCACAAAAATGTTAATAACAGGGATAGGTCGGTATTTGATGACAAGAGCTTTTGCTTTTGTTAAAGTTTTTTTATTATTCTGAAAACGCAAGTGCGCTCTGTTAGAAAAGAAAGTCCTAGTTTTTGAAAAACACCACTTTCTAGGAATATAATACAAGCATTGACTACATAATTCCAACACTGGCCACCAAAACTCAATGTCGCAGCTCAGGCACAAGGATATACAAACGTCACTAAACAGGCTGCTGCCTAAAAGGAAAACATAATTAATCCTAGTATCAGCACAGGCCTTCTCTTATTTCTGAGAGGGTTTTGCAGTTGGGAAGATTTTTTTTTTAATTTAATAAAAGTGACGGAACGAGCAAAGCGCTCACCTGATGGTAAGTGCAACGTCTGTCCATAACAAATACTATGTCACCCAGAACAGTGTGACACCACAATGCGCCCGTCACCCTGAGACATCAGTTCTTAAGTCTCATATGCCCAGTGATTACGCTAGCTCACAGTGCCCTTCAAACCGAAACACAGTAATGCTCGCACACCACACAACACGTCTTGTTTATATTTCTTATCTCGGAAACATCCATGTTACTTCATTCTTTTTTCCTTCATCACTGCAAACATGAAAAACACTAAAAAAATCTATCTAATGCTCCTGCATACTGCGCGAAATAAAGCGCTGCTGAGCTAACGGGCTCTTTTCCTTTCAGTAAAAAAGATCACGTCAGCGCTGCCATACTATATACGTTTTACTGATATTAAGATTCCTACGCAGCAATCCGTCTAGGTGGGTACCACCTCAAGTCCATTATTTGTGTTATTCTGCCGTGAAGAAATAGTTTGCAAACATTACTGTATTTCGGTCTGAAGGCCACAGAGAACTAGTGTAATTACAGGGTACATGAGACTTAAGAACTAATGTCTCAGAGTGACGAGCGCAGTATGGTGCCAGACATAAATGTTCTCGGTGATACAGCATTAGGTATGGGCAGACGTTGTACTTACCACCAGGTGAACGTTTTGCTCGACTCGTCACTTCATCCAAAAAAAAAACTTAATTTGTTACAGAAGTTTGTGCTGTAAGTCGGTTTTGGCTTCTACAGTTTCAGTGGTTACAGAATTTACGAGCACGGGTAGAAACCGAGAGTTGATCACTCACAATAATTTTTTTTTTTATAATTGTAACATATTATAGCAAAGTTTCTTTCTTTACGTTTTAGTAGTTTTTTATTACTGTGCTTATTTTTTATTGTTTGATATTGGCACCCATAACAACTTTTCTGCTCGACCCAAATGTAGACTGGTAGAGAATGCCTTGTACCATTAAGTCCGCCTTTTTGTGTGTGCAAATAAAGTTTAAATAAATAAAGATAGGAGGAATGCACAAAGTTCTCCTAAAGCTGCGGCACGGTCCAGAGTGGTCGCACCGAATGGTCTTGTTGAGCCCGGATACGGATTGGAGGATTGCTGACTTTCCACCAGCGGTGGCGTTATGTCGAAGTTGGGTCCATTTTTTGTGTTAGTGAGCCATTTAGACGGTGTGTTGATAGCTCATGCATACACTAGAAGGTAGTTCTTGAGAAAAATACAAACGTACATACACACATAGTTACGCCCATTAAGGTAGGCAGAGACCACATCTTTCTACTTGCTGAAATCCTGACACACATTTTTCGCTTCTTCTACTTTCATGAGCGTTTGTTTGTTGTTTCATGATCATGTCCAACGTTTTTGTCACAACCTGTTTCGGTTGGGACAGAAATAAAATATCGACGTATGTTATGTAAACTGAGTCCGGAAAAGTCCACTGCTGGGCATAGGCTCTTCCCAAGTTGTGAGATTTTACATTAATTGTCACGCTTGGCAAGCGGATTGCTGACCGTTGTACAAAACACTTCACACTTTATTCCGCCGTTTATAGGCGGTATTCAATTTTTTTTACGTTTTCCCCTGTCTGATTGTTAACTTCATCTTTGGATAATATAATTAAGTAAATAGTTAATTAAATATGTCATTAATAGTCGTAGTATCGTCTCCTTTTATATAAGAAATTTAGAATTAGAATTTCGGGTAACTAGATCCACAAATTCCAAATTACTCTATTAATAACAACAGGGAATCGTTTGTTCACCTTTGTTTTAATTAAGAATGCTCGTTCAATGAGACTCTAATTACCGACTCAGAATACTCGCCGATTTTAGGAAATTTTACAAGTAATTTTAACATTCGTACTTATTTACAGGACTCAAATTATATTCTTTTAATTTATTGCTTCTCATCTTCTTCATGATTTTTTTTCAATTGAACAATATCAACGAAGTCAATAATACAGGATACATGTTCATTAATATTTTACATTTAATGAAGTAAATTATTATTATAACACCACGCAGTTATGAACGCTGTTTGTTAAACTTGCCCCTGGTACGTTCGTACTGCCGTCTATCCCCTTTTGTCCCTCCGTCACGTTTCCTTTCAGTTTTTATTCTTTTGCTTTCTTGTTAGTACACCACCGAATTGGAATTCTAGAAAAATAAACAAAAATATTAAAGCTAACCTTCTTTGCAGAACATGATATCAATCTAAAGAAATTACGTCTACAAAACGAAAGTTTATTGTGATAATATTATTTTTTAACTATTGTCCACAATATTTAACATGAAACATCGTTTTCTGTAATAGTGATCACTATCTTTTATCATTGTCATTAACGATAAGCTTATTTCTTTATCTTTTAGGGTAAACGAAAAAACCTCAATTATTTATCTGTACAAATAAAAATTAATTACCGCATGTGTGAAAGATCATCACTTGGGAACGGCTCGACCGTTTTGGCAAGAACATAAATCAGTTTAATAAAGAAAGTTTAGGTGGTATTTTTGTATTAAAATCTCAATAAGAAAAGTAAGCATGCAGGTTAACAAATCTGCTGTCATATGTTTCCAGTACTTAATATTTTTTGATAAGCGCACTTGTCATTTTCTTCATCACTAAATTGCACACATGCGAAGTCAGGGCGGGCGCTAGTTTATAGTATTAGTCGTGTATTAATGTGTTACCCCCTCTCATCCCGTGGGTGTAGCAAGAGTCGACCAAGGGACAAGAGATGGTTTTTTCACAAACTTCTTCGAGAAAAATAGGAAGGTTTAATTAAAAATTTATAGAAATATAAACATGTCGAAAGGCTTTTAGGAATTGCAATATTTCGAAAACTTCAAATATTTAGACAGACTGTTCCCACTTGAGGCGGAAAAAAGCGACCCGAAGAGATTTTATTAAATTTTCTCACATCGTTTGACTAATGTTGCCCAGCTGGTGTATATCCGTCTTAATAATTATCGTACAATAAAATTTATTTTATTATATTTTAAATTAATAATAACTTCGCGAAATCTTTGTGTTCATAAATATGAGGTTTATTCAAAAATTAAGTTACGTGATTTTTTTTAAAAGTAATTAAATAATTTAAAAGATTCATTCATAAAAAAATAAGAATTTTAATACATAAACTCTCCAGACTCAACTCAACTCAACAGATAAACTGATACTCAGGACTTGATGAAGCTTACCAAGTCTCTCGAAGATTTAAGAATACAAAAGACGAAATTACTGAAGAAATGTAAGAATTATATTTAACGTTTCTCTAGCCGATATTGACCTTAAAATGTAGCCGTATCAATACCGTAGTCGTATCTAGGAATAAAGGATGAATCTGTGAATAAAGGAGGAATGTGTGTTTGACAAATATAAAATATTTTATGTACTCGTGAAGTTTGCCAACCTCCACTGGAGTAGCATACCGGATTAACGGATACTACCCGGCTCCAAAAACCTTCTCAAAAATGAGAGGAGGCCAGTACTCAGCAGTAGGACGTTTATATGCTACTTTTTCATGTTATTATTACTTTTTCCTATACAAACATACATACATAAGATCACGACTGTATCCCATAAGGGGTAGTCAGAGACTGGGCACTCACTGCAAAAACAGATGACTGCCACAATCCACGTTTCACCAAAACAATATACACTATACACTTGGTGTGATAGGTGGTGAGCCCATCGCCACCATGCGCTGTTGGGTGCACAGTGCAGTTTAATTCCTTACTCGCCTTTTACGAGATCCATTGGATGAGATGGAGTGGTAATATAATACCTATAGTGTTCTGAAAAAGAAAATTATGCGGAAAATGGCTGTATTTCTCCTTATTATATTATATTATTTACAAATAGAAGAAGAGTAACAACGTTACATCTATTTAATAAATATAACAGCATAACCATTAATATGACACAATACCTTATTTAATAATTTTTTAACAGTCAAGCCAAAAATACTAGTTAATAGTAGTCAAGCACAAACAATAGCGTATCATTTGTTCTTGTTCACATTAATTAAGATCGTTCGTTTTATCAGCTCAATTGCCGCTCTTTGCAGCATACTTGTTGATTCCAGAAAGGCCCTTAATAAATGCTTAATTAATTCTCCAGTTTATATCCGACTTTTAAGAATTATTTTTGAAAACGTTATGTAAGAACATAAATCGGTTTAATAAAAAAAGTGATGTTCATAATGTAATTACCAGGAACAAGCACAAGCTATTAATGGCAGTTATTCGACTTCACAGAGTCACAAAATCCTAGAAAGTGCACAATAACTTTCAATCAAAAAGTTAAAATTTGACGTTCAATGAGTACGAGTATTATGTAAATAATGTATATTGATTAAAAATAATTCTATTCAGTTCTTTTTAATTTAAAATGTTTACTTGAAAGTAAGAACATCTAATGAAGGAAAGTAAGTTAGTTTGCTAAGATCCGCATGCCGTCAGGCGGCCGTCTGTCGTAGAGTCTATGACACTTGATAATGCCTCGTTTTGGGGCGAAACACGTGTCGTGTTCTCGACTTCAGTGCTGTATATTATGTAGTGGTAGTATTGTAGTGGTTGGTGGATGGTATCTGATGGCGGTTCCTGGTGGCGGTTCCTGGTGGCGGTTCCTGGTGGCGGTGTCAGTTTAGCTTTTGCACGCTACTGAGGGAGGGCGGGCGGTGCTCTTCAAAAAACTAGGTAATATACATCATTTTTATATTTTGCAATGCGGATCTTAGCAAATTAACTTACTTTCCTTCAGTATAATGGATTTCCGCAAAGTAACGGCTGATTCTATTAAGAACATCTAAACAATTAATACTCTGTGATAACTAATAAATTAGAACTAAACATGAATTTCATATTGTTTGTTAGTTGTTAGTAGTGTAAAAATACCAGCATAATATTGATAGTAGTGATTCACTAGTGAATCCTGTCACTTTTGACAGTTGATCTGTATTTCCAAGAAGGTGTCTTTAATCATCATCACGACTACACCGCTACCAAACGTGATTCTTTACATTATGTACAAAAATTGTAGGCATAAAAGTAAGTATATAAAAGTAAATATATCAGGCATAAAGCCGTGTGGTGGCGGCTCGTTAAAAGAATACTACCACTCCATCTCATCCAATGGATCTCGTAAAAGGCTAGTAAGGAATTAAATTGCACTGTGCACCCAACAGCGCATGGTGGCGATGGGCCCACCACCTATCACACAGAGTGCATTATATTGTTTTGGTGAAACGTAGATTGTGGCAGTCATCTGTTTTTGCAGTGAGTGCCCAGTCTCTGACTACCCCTTATGGGATACAGTCGTGATCTTATGTATGTATGTATAAAAGTAAGTTCCACTATGCTTACTTGCATGTTTAGGGCCAGCATATCAAACCAAACATTGTCATAATCTGTAAGTTCATCTGCAGTAATATTTCTCAGTAGCTTAACGCTGTCATTACCTTAATACAGAACGACCTACTTTTTGCTTAGTGTATGCTTTTTATCCCAAGAAAGTTTTCCTAGGCAAACACATTTGATACACATGTCCTAGCCACCATAACCTTATTTGCTTTAGCAGGGCTATAGAGCGTTGTGTTGCGTATATACATTTAAATTAACTATATATTTTTGATAGATATAATTGTTTTTATGCATTTCTAGAGAACAAATAATATGAAAAACTGTTCTTACTTTTATTCCCTTTCGGTGAAAGGAAAAACGGATAACGGAGCCTCTTGAAATAGTTTAAGCCTATGATACATCAAAGTGTCACTTAAAATTTTGTAAATATATTTTGTTAAGAGAATATTTTACTAATTCTCTGAATCATCTATCAAAAAGGTGCATTAAAGGATACTTTTCATTGTTAGATTAGTATTTCAAAATATGTCAACTGTTTATTGACATTATGTATAGTATATAATGTTTTACATATTCTCTGAATAATTTAATAAAAAATGTGCATTAGAAGATACTTTTTATTGTTAGATAAGATATCAACTATTTATTGACATTATGTATAGTATAGTATAGTATGTCATATTATATAATCACTAGTACTAGACTAACGAATCAAAATATATCCTTCAATCAACCTTAATTCATTACAAATATCGCTTATTTTGGTTCTCCCTTTAACAATTCTGTCCCGAAATTGGTTTACGAAATTGGCTTCTGATAAATGGTTTAAATTCAGAAGGCTTTGGACAGATAAATTTAAACCATTTGCAAAACATCGGATTTCATTGAAGGTTAGTTATTTAATTTATTACTTTTTTATTACTAAGTACTCGTAACAGTGTTGAGAGTATCAATAGCGATCGAAACAAATTTTACTTTAAACATTTTACTTTATGCATATCATTGCTAAGATTTGCATAGAGTAAAGTAACAGCCTGTAAATGTCCCTCTGATGAGCACAGGCCTCCCCGCATTTTTTGAGAAGGTTTTGGAGCTGGGAAGAGTCCGCCACGGTGCTCCAATGCGGGTCACGCGTTCTCGAAATATCTCTATTCCTCAGACATGCGTTTCCTCGTGATATTTTCCTTCAACTGGGGACGTTGTAAATCAAATTTAGAGGTTCTGGTGGTTGAGATCGAAATCCTGTCGCTCGCTTACTATGAAATTTATGTGCGAGCTCCCGGCTCCTGAGCTTTCACGGCTCGTCTGCTAAGATCCGGATGCAAATTTTAAAATGGTGTTTATTACCTAGTCTTTAAGAGCATCGCCCGCCCCCTTACAACAGCGTGCAAAAGCAAATTAATACCGCCACCGGGAAACGTCGTGACGCCGGTCACTAGGCGGCTGTCTGTTGTCGAGTCAATATCACTTGATAATGCTTGTGCACGCTATTGTGGGCGACTCTCTTTTTAAAACTAGGTAATTTACACCATTTTGAATTCGGAGCTTACAAAATTAACTTTCTTTCCTTCATTATAATGGATTTTCGCAAAGCGTCCCCTGATTCTTTTCCTTTAACTAGAATCAATAACCCTATCTCATCCCATCCCGCGAGAGTCGTAAAAGTCTGAAAATCATCAGAAATATTTAAAGGGCTCTTCAAACTGGGTATTCGTGACGGAGTCAGTTTCATTGCACATTTAACGATATACCTTTAAATACGGAGAGCTATGACCGTGTCTGTTAGGCCAGCAGCGAGAATTTTGGTACCACGATTTAACTCCACCTGCTAAGCGTGGCGATTACTGTTATGGCGTTAAGTCCGCCCATGTAATGTTATGTTTTAAGTGTTAATAAAGTATGTTTATATAAAAAAATCGTACCTACTTGTTGGAGTCCTACATTCAGCAATTCTGTTAGAGACTAATGATACACATTTTAATTATTTAAAAAAATGTAATATTTCGTAAAACTAGTGAAATATGGATATTATATTGATTGATGATAAAGTTTTTACTTTTATATTTGTTATAAGAAACGTTGCAATATTGGATAACGTAAATGAAATTTATAGTTAAACGTATTCGTTATATATACGTATACGCTTTAAATTTTGTAAAAATATAATATAATTATTTAAAAAGAGCGTGTTCATCGTATATTGACAGAATATAAGTAGTCTCAAAAGCGTCGTAAAATTCCACCTAAGGGAAAGGCTAGGAAGATCGAGCAGCCTGCGATAGGTGTTTTAGTAATTATCCCGTATATGCGAGGAATAATATATTTAGAGCTATAATTGGCAGCATCGTCTAGTGTACTACGTCTCTGGTACTGCGACTCCCAATAATCCCTGCCAAGTGTGGTGATTACGGCAGCTCGATTCGATTGATTATGAGACTATTATTTTTAAATTTATATATAATGTTGTATGACCGATATAAAAATAAAAAGAATTACAAAAAGAGGATACTTGCGGAGTTCTTTCGCCTGTTTCTTCTCCGTCAAAGAAATCTCATTACGATACGAAACGTTGGTAGATTGTAAAAAGGGACGTTTGACAAACTAAAATTATAATTCTACGTTGAAAAAAAAAAATTATTTCATTTCAAATACACCTAATTTGGTAGAGCGCTAGAGCGCGGGTTGGCGGACTTCACATATCTTCGAAATATTTTATATTTCTCAGATATGCAGGTTTCCTAACGATGTTTTCCTTCACCGCCGAGCACGTGGTAAATCGCACTTAAAATTACTATTAACGATTTTAGTGGTGCCGGCACCGGGAATCGAACCCTGGTGACCCGCGTACCATGAATTTTAAAGCAAGCACCTAGCCCCTGAGCTACCACGGATGATGTATATGTATGTAGATGATGAATAAATAACTGTCACGATGGTTTTGATTATTTCTAAACCTGAACAACTGTGTAAATTATTATCAATCCAGTCATATTTTGGAAATACCCTCATCCTGATGTAATTAAATTTGATTTTTATTTTATCGACACATATATTTTTTCAAGTTTTTCCACTAAAGTTTCTCAATAACATATAGGAGTTTTGTAGTTGTTATAGCAATTACAAAAGTTTTAACGGTGCGTGTTGTCGAAGGTGTACAAAACTAATTTGGGGCCAGAGTTTAATCTGTCTTCCAAACTTAAGTTATTCACAATAAAAAAAAAATCCACCTTTGTTAAACTAAAAATAATATAGTAAATAAAAAAAATATCATACACTCAGACTCCAGCAGATCTTTTTTTAGTTACGCTGGTGTATTTTGCAGCCTTGCCTTAATACGAAAGCATCAACAACACGTATTTTTACTGTGCCTTTCTCAACTCAAAATGACCCCAAAGCAACTGCCTCCTATGCAACTAAATACACAAATTGAACGGATTGTCATAATAATGTTTGTATGTAATTATATAATGTGTATATTATATACTTAAAATTACCACTACATCTTAACTATTAAATTGTCACCATATTGATAAATACCACAGAATTACCTATGGTTCTGTCAAACAAACTCCAGTCAATTATTTATCTATATGGACCACAATCACCTATTTCACACAATTTGCATTGTAGCTCTATTCAATCGAGACTTGCGGACGTCTGATAGAATGCTAGTGGGCTTATACACAAGCAATGAAATTGCGGAAGAGATTATTTGTTAGTTAACATTCATATGTGACTGTTTCTTTATTTTTAAGATAAACATTTATTTTCAATTAAAAATAAATTAAGACTTTTCTGTGTCACCGGAAAATTTTAACAAAAACATTAAACCTCACAAAATAATTAATTTCAACGCTACAGTGTGTGATTCCATTTAAAATCATGATGCTGATGATGCCATTATAAAAATAGACTAATAGGCTTTCTAGAACAGTAACGGTAAAGGTCTTGAGAAAAAAAAAACGAACTGCGTTTATCCTCATCATCATTTCAGCGTATCACTAGTCCACTGCTGAACATAGGCCTCTACCATAGATTGTCACAAAAGTTTGTAGCTCTCATTTTGGGAGGTTTTGCCATAGTTGCCATCATTCATGCCAAGGTTTTAATTTTCCTTCCGTCGACTTTCACTACACCCACTAGATGAGATGGGGGTATAAAAAAAAGTAAAGTTTAAAAAAATCGAAGTCTAGAGAAAATGATATTAATATATTTCCATAAAAAAGTATTTCAATAGTGTTATAAGAGTCGACTAATCGAAATGTTTAAAAAATGTCATAGCTTCAGGGAGTGGAATAATCCTCTCGAAAAATGCCAGATTTGAAATATATGGTGCTGTGACAGGAGACTGGTCTAAGGCCGTCATAGTACCGCTTTACTAAGGAAAAGAGACAGCCTGCAAAAACTACCTAAGGCAATAGTTTGCTCAGTATCGTCGGCAAACTGTATGCAAAGGTTTTCATTAAGAAAGTGATGAATGAAACTGAAAAGAATATATGGGATTCAGGCGAAGAATGGAATGCATGAACGAGGTCTTTTCCTTACTAAGCATTGTCGAAATATTCTTGGCTCAATAGTCAAAAGTTCTATTGCGCATTCGTAGACTTAGAAAAGTCCTATGACAGTGTGATGACGAAGTCCGACACGTACACATCTGTAGAACAAGTGTGGCTTCGGAACTTTAGGCCACCCCTTTATAGTCCAGATGTGGCCCCGTCGGATTATTATTGGTTTCCGAAAATAAAAAAAAATACTAACGATGAAGAAGTAGAGTCGGCGATTTCAGCTTATTTTGAGATATTTTTTTTCGATGGTTTAGAAAAACTATTTGACAGATTGTAAAAGGTTATTAGAGGTAAGGGAGAGAAGAGAACATTACATACATATTACATTGAAAAAAAAAATGTGTTTAATTCCATTTTCTTTTGCCATTCCGCGAACTTTTGGTAATGTATATAGAGATATTTTGTTAATTTATAATTGTAACGACTGTATTTAATATATGGATTATTTGTAGCTCATCGAGATAAATTAGTTTAGTGTACGTGATTTGCAATTCAACAATGCACCACTGAAAGGAATAAGCTTACACATTTGTTTATTTAAAGTTCCATTTGTCAGTTAATAGTGAAAAGACTCAGAATGAAAATTATAGATATTTCACGCTACAGCTTTATTTTAACGCTATATTTAGACTCACCCTGAGAACAGAACGTTACCGAGAAAAGTGATGGTTCTATACCGAATGGCGCATTCTGTTGTCGGTTTAGTTGAATATTTGTTATATGTGATTAAACATTTTAGTTACTTCTCCGCCATGACTTTATGTAATTAGGCATTTCGTGAACATTAGTTATTATGTAGGTACTAGATGTGGCCCGACGTTTTACCCACGTAAAATAAGCCGAATTCATTATTGCGTCGTATTTTCGGTCTTCTCGGTAATGTTTGGTTCTTAGCGTACGGCTTCAGCGTAGGCCGTAGCAATAAGTTTTATGACCTTTAACTTTCCTCAATATACTGGCTATCCTTTCCTAAAAACCTTATTACACTACATATATACACTCTTACCAACATTAAAAAAATAGCCAAATCGGTCCAGCCGTTCATAAGTGATGCGTTTACCATCGAATACTACACAATTTTTATTTATATAAAAGACTGTTATCTTTTTACTTACATTAAGTACATCGGAGGAGGAGTTGCAGGCGATGGTTAAGATTATGCATGGTGGCCTAAATAGATAAAGGAAAGTTAATGTAAGTAGAAAGTAATAGGTTTATGAAAGTGAAGAAAGTATGATGAATTGCAGAGTTCTGATTGAAAGAGTGAAAGTGTTTGTGTACTTGGGTTCTAAGTTAACGAGAGACTGAAAGTATGACTGTGATATTTAGAGCAGAGAGAGTATTGACAGGAAATCAAGTGAATGGGACCCTGCATAACTTTATGAGTAGCCAGAAAGTATTTAAGAAGGAACGACCGGCTGTACATGAACGGCAACTGGTTCCTACACTGGTAGTGAATGTTGGGTCTGGCAGAAGAAGCATGAAAGTAAGAGTAATGCTTTGGAAATGAGAAGTTTGAGAAGTATAGCTGGAGTAACATTGATCGACAGATAAGGAATAGGGTGATAAGGGAACGTTGCGGTGTGGTTAAAGATGTAGTGAAAAAGATAGAGAAAGGGATGCTTAGATGGTTTGGACATGTAGAGAGGATGAACGAAAAAAGATTGACGAACCGGATTTATGAGACGAGTGTGAATGGGCAAGCTGGTAAGGGTCGATCTAGGCGTATGTATTAGGATCAGACTGGAAGCCTTTTAAGGAAAGATTCACGTTAAAAGCAGCACCCGCGAGCTTGAATGAAAACACTAATGAAAGTAGAAAAAGCGGAAAAAGTGTGTTAGGATCGTAGCAAGTGGTAAGATGTGGTCTGTGCCTACCCCATTGCGAAACAGGCGTGACTGTATGTATGTATGTATGTATGTAAGTACTCAAATGTTTGTCTATGTTTTTTGATAATATCTTTAGTAGTTACACTTTCTAGTTATCATTTTTAAGTTGATTCTATGATAATAAAAAAACTAAAAACTACAGTTCAATTAAAAACTATGGTTAAACTTCATTCATGTTAGTAAAAGTATAAAGATCAACGTGAGCCCCCATATTTAATTGTATGCTTTTATGTATTATATGCACATATGTTAGCCGTGTGGTGGCGGCTCGTTAAAAGAATACTACCACTCCATCTCATCCAATGGATCTCGTAAAAGGCGAGTAAGGAATAAAACTGCACTGTCCACCAAACAGCGCATGGTGGCGATGGGCTCACCACCTATCACACCAAGTGCATTATATAGTTTTGGTGAAACGTGGATTGTGGCAGTCATCTGCTTTTGCAGTGAGTGCCCAGTCTCTGACTACCCCTTATGGGATACAGTCGTGATCTTATGTATGTATGTATGTATGTATATGTTAGTTGTAAAGATCATTATGTATGGGAAGTCAACGGACGCAAAATAGCCAGGACCAGGTTTTGAGGGAGGCAGTCAGCAGTGAAATACCGTCGAGCTGAAGTAATGTTGATAATGATAATGATGTGCCGTTTCAGTTAATGATGACATTGGCAATATGTCACGAATTCAGTCATTATTATACAGTACTTTTATTTATTGGTAATGTTGCACATATACATAAATACTTTAGATACGAGTACATATGATTTTATATTGTACAAGCTATCTTGATTCCTTGGCTAGCTATCAGTCACTCCTAACGGATGTCTTCCATTAGCATTTCTAATTGTCAAGACTTTGAGAAGACAAATGCTGTGGCTTTATGCGGACACTACAAATTCTGGGTGATAATTGATGGTACATATGGCTTTAAAAACAAACTTAAATGAAAATAAAGAAATAGGTAAAATGCCTAATTACCGTAACGATAAAAAAACGTGGAAAGAAAAATAACAAGGACTGAAGTAAACATACGTGAAGGCTAAGAAGTACATGTTCACGACCGTTTAAATGTGTTTCCTAAAATACCTTAATACTCTTTTTAATATTTTAGACCGCGGCGACAACGTCCGAATACTGACTTATGCTATCAACTGCGGAGGAGATATTAGACAACCGCGTGGCCTAATGCTTAGCGTACCTGACTTCTATACCGTGTGTCCTGGGTTTGAATCCCAACCGGAGCCAACATTTGTGCAAAACACAATTTATAAATATTTTTTTTCGTTTCGTTTCGTAAAGTTTCGATATAACTTGTTGTAGTGGTGTGTCCATCATCCATCAAATTTCGAAAAACTTTACTTGTATAAATAGTGGAATGGAAAACACACAACACAGGGGCACTCACTCGTCTCAACCTACGCTTGCCCAATGTAACGATAACGTAACGTAACGTAAGATAGAAGGTAGGTTAGGATGCAGTGTCACAGACACGGGGACAATCACAACACAACCAGACAAACCAACAATTTGTATTTTTGCAAAAATGTTGGCTCCGGCTGGGATTCGAACCCAGGACCCGCGGCGTAGAAGTCAGGTACTCTAACCACTAGGCCACGCGGTCGTCAACTTTAAAGTAATATTATTAACAAACCTTACAAAATCATTTAATTTATGTGTATTTCGAATATTTTCTTTTTAGGATTAATTATGCAGATTTTCGAGATACGTCGTGACAAAAAAATCAGTTAAGAATAGTATCATACAATTTACTTACGACGAATGTTTGCCAGAAAACCGGAATTTTACCAACTACGTCAAGTAACCAACTGCAAAATAGGATGATTTAAGTGTGATGTTTATGGTAAACAATTTAATTCCCAAGCGGCATTCAAGTGGCTCTTTACTATGAACTAGAAATGTTCACTCTATAATTTATGTAATAGGTAGCTATTTAATAGCTTTTATTAACACTGTGATGTTTTTTTATTGTATGCAGTGATGAAACGACCAAAACGTTCACCTGGTGGTAAGTGCAACGTCCGCTCTTTGCCCATATCTAATTATATACTCTTTGTCCGTAACAAATTCTGTGTCACCCAGAACATTTATATTGTCTATAAAGGTACGTAACCGTTTGAACTTATTTTGCTGCTTCATAAATTCATAAATTAATAGAAAAAAGGAAATAGTTGATGGTGTTACATTATTTTCTTTAGCTTTTTGGCTTCATTTTCTTTAAATTTTTGTATGATTTTAGCCCTGACCATTATAAACTAGATATGAGAAAGTTAAGTTACAAAATAATTAGTAAAAATAATATATCGCAAATGTCTCTAATATAATTAAGAAAAATTATTACTGAAATTAATTTATTTCGTATTAAATTCCAATTTATTATATATAAATTCCATTTTATTCAGTTTGTAGGCAGACACTGCTGAAAATATAGTTTTTTTTATTGTGAGGGCTTATCGTAACGTAATGATCATGCTCTTGTGTTTACTATATGAAGTTATCGTTAAGGCCGCCTTTTTATTGTTTTTTCCGAATATTTCACAGAGGTTAAGGCATGACCTCTGTGAATATTAGCGAGAACAAATTATTAGGAAATTGACATTCATTTTACGAACAAAGTATGGATGCGTATAAAACTTTTTGTAGCATATCTACAGTTTCCATAAAGAACAAAGTATCTAGTATAAAATTTTATGCGAAGATTTGTTTGAAAATACTCTCCCACATAAGGTCAGAACAGTTCTACAGTTCGCTTTAAATGCTAATATAACTGCACCCACGAGAGATGTTACAGTAACGGCTTCAAAGTACGGATGACAGGAATGACCTCTGAAATGTATTTTTTATATGAAGGTGGCTTTACAGATTTTCTTACAAAACTAGTATTTTTAAGTATGAAATTAAAAGATATTCAAGATTTTTACATATAACCAAAAATATTTATCATTATGTTTTTATAAAGACTTTGTGGAATACGACGAGAGTAGTAAAGATTAAGTTTATTTTTATTTAAAACTAGTGACCGGCCCTGGCTTCGCAAGGATGCAGTTTACTAATGAAGAAATTGAAAAGTGCGAATGTTTCTGGTGGATTCTGCAAAAGTTTTCTTCCTAAACCTTGTTCTGACAATTACGAACACAACAAAAGAAATCGGCCAAATCGTTCGAGCACTTCTCAAGTAATGATCTTTCATACACGCGGCAATTGATTTTTATTTATATGGATGGCAAAACCCGGCTGTCCTTGTGCTGCCTAGTGTTTATTTATTTACATCTGCATATATAAAAATGGATGATCTGTTGGAACGATATAAAAGTTGATATGCCGCAGCGTCATCTAGTGGCGAGATATAATAAAATCGACAGCGCAATAATATTCTCCGTGCTCAAATACTTACATAATCAATTAATAATTAATTAATAATACTTACTTAATCAATTTAATGGCGGTCGGTTGAGCGGTATTGAAGTTGATGTACTGTCGCGCCATCTAGTATTAGTGAGTTACAACAAAGTGGATGGAAAGAAAACCTTCTTCATAGAAAACTATTAATCTCAGACATCCTTATATATATATATATATATTGTGACTTAAAGCGGTAAAGAAATAAAATAAGGATTTATTTGCTCTGCTTTTTGAATGTATTCACAGAAGTTATCGTACTATTACATTGACACGAGGATTTCTCGTTCCGTGGTAGCTCAGAGGCTAGGCGCTCGCTTTAAATTTCATAGTACGCGAGTGACCTGGGTTCGATTCCCCCGTGCCGGCACCACTAAAATTGTTAATTGCAATTTTAAGTGCTGATTTACCACGTGCTCGGCGGTGAAGGAAAACATCGTGAGGAAACCTGCATGTCTGAGGAATAAAAAATATTTTGAAGACATGTGAAGTCCGCCAACCCTAATTGGAGCAGCGTGGCGGATTCTTCCTAGCTCCAAAACCCTCTCAAAAATGAGAGGAGGGCTGTGCTCAGTAGTGGGACATTTATAGGCTGAAACTTTACTTTTTTTTTCTCTTTTATCTTGAGTGCATTTTACAGGCATTCATTTCACATGCACAATACAGCCAGATCTGAAAACCAACAATTTATATTCTTGCACAAAAGTTGGCCAGGGCTGGAATTCAAATCCAGGACCCGCGACTTAGAAGGTACTCTGACCACTAGGTCACGCTGTCGTCTTGAAATTTTAATTTATCACATCATCGATAGCAAAATAAAACATCGTGATCATATGTACACGTCTGAGAAATAAGTACACACGGCATAGTGACATAAGTTTACCTATCCGCACCACAGCGAAGTGGTCAATCCACGGCTTTATTACCCTCTTAAAAAAAGGATCCGGAAATCTCGTCATTTGCTTTATTTATTTTCCGATTTTAACATCCCGCGCCTTAAATAGGTAGATTTAACAGAAAGACAAAATTTGCAGCACAACTAAAGTGAAATTATGTTACAGTTGAGTTTACTTTGGCACGTATCCAGTCGTATACGGAATCGGAAAATATTAACCTAACACTACCAAACTCACGAACTGGTATCTACTCGTAACTTTTAGTTTTTGTTAAAATTTATACGTTTACTCTTTAACCGACTTTTAAGCTTACATTCTGTGTAAAATATTCTCAAAAAATTGGTAATTCAATTACGGGTTTTATATAATTAACATCATGAACTCTCGTAATATCTTACCAAATATATTATACATTTGGTTGAATGAAAGAAAGGAAGTTAATTTGTTAAAATCCCCACACAAATTTAAAATGGTGCATATTTCCTAGTTTTTGAAGAGCATCGCCCCACAGTAGCGTGCACAAGCAAACTGGCACCGCCACCGGGAACTGCCACCAAATACCCTTTACCACTACTACTAACTATTTACTATGTGGTAGGTACATGGCTGTTACAAATCGAAAATTTTAAAGTCAGCTGAAATGTTGACTTGACAACTACACCTGTTGAAGAAAATAGTGAACATGATAATGTTTTGATTCTTAATAATTCTTATTCGAAGTATATTTGATACGGATTTTAAAAATATGTTCCACTAATATGATCTTTCTGTAATTTTTGTATAGCCAATTAATAATCGAATAAAGTATATTTTTTGGAAGGTGTGGCTTGGGTAGTTGGAACTTCTATTGAGAAGCAGTAGTGTGCAACATTACTGTGTTTAGGTGTGAAGGGCACTGAGAGCTAGTGTAATCACTGGGCATATGAGACTTAAGAACTGATCAGTCTCAGGGGGGACGGGCGCAGCGTGTCAACCCAGAAATTTTCTAGGTGACACAGCGACACAAATTTTGTTATGGGCAGATGTTGCACTTATCACCAGGTGAACGTTTAAAAAAAAGACATAGAATAATTTCAACCTTATTAAGATAATACTAGTAGTTTCGGAAAATAAATAAATGTTAAGAGTTGCTACTCCCATTACTCCTTAATTATCGGTGATAGAAGTTTGAAATGTAGTATAAAGATGTTTTAGATAAAAAACATTAAATACAAGGTCTTTACTATAAGCAGGTGCAGTTGAAAAAAAAAACAAAACTAATATCAAACATTTAAGGGTGATACATTTGAAGGATACGTGGAGTCTGACATCTACCACACCGGAGCAACGCCGCATTCAGCTTAACGCATAAGCTTGCTTAGATGCGTTTTTCTTTACAAACTATTTTGGTTTAACTTAAAGCCACGAAACAAAATGTAAAATTGTTTTTTGTACTGAGAAGATGAAGTTATTAATTTAAATCACTGTTAATAGCCATTTTGACGACTATACTGGTCTGGCTTCTAGTTGCCACTGATCGATGTTCCTCATTTGCATCCCTAATTGTCGCGCCTCTCCTATGAGTAGACAATTACTGCTTCTACTATTACAAGTTTAAAGCGATAATTGGGGAATGTTCCACTAAATATCGTTTTGGTCTATGTCCTGTAAATTTTCAGTATTAAAATTTTGAATAGAGTACTATTTGAATATACTTTTTACTAGTACGAGTTTGTATTTGGAGCATTATCCGGCCAGTTATTCTTTAATAAAAAAGGCCAACAGTAATGTGACATGATAAATTTTAATAATTCTATGGTATCATGTTCACTATATTAATACGAGTATAAATTAATATAGTGAGCATAATAGCTAAAAAGAAACCTGTCCCAATCATTTTGTTTTTAGTTTTTTTATTTAATAAATCCAATCAAATCAATCAAATTATCACGTGATCTAGTAGTCAGAGTAGTATCTGACTTCTATGCTGCGGGTGCTGGGTTCAAAACCCAGCCGAAGCCAACATCTGTGTAAAACATCAATTTTTTTTTTCAGGATTGGTTGAGTTATGCGTGTGAAATGTATGTCTACAAAATGCAAACACGATACAGTAAATCGTAGAGTGGCATCGTTTACATACATACAATCACGCAATTTTCGCATATTAGGGGTAGGCAGAGACCAAATTTGTAGCCACATTTGTAGTTGTGATCCCACGAGTAGATAACTATCGGCACGACAACCACTGGCTTGGCGCAGAGGAAGGCAAAAGGATTAGGTAGGAAATGGAATTGGGGTAGTCTGCTATTAACTTGTAGATTAGCCCAACGCGCCACACCCGACTGAAAGCCTTCTCTATGTCGAGAAAGACCTCCGCCGAGAGAGAGTGTAGCACGCGGTCAGCTATGTGGTGGTCGAGTAGCCACTGCGAAACCCGTGCTGTTCCGCCCGTATCGTTATGCACGGACGGACTCTTTGCAGCAGCTAGCGCTCAAATAAAAAAACAAGTTGCGCCGATCTTTCACTGATTTCGGCAACAAGATCAATTTCACGGTTTTCCACTCAGTGGGAAAGTGTCCCGTTCGGAGTATCTCATTAAACAGTCGCATCACAGCGACAACCCGTCTGGAATGCAAACGCTTCTCTCTCTAAGTCATCTGCGTCGACGCTGAACGCCGAGCAGGTACGGGCCTCGAGGCGAGCCTCTTTGCCCGAGAAATCATCGCGGGGGGCACTGCTCCCCCCGGGCTTGGGTACCGCTTTTGCGGATTTTTTAGGGAAGGGTGAATGCTGCAGTGAAGATTAATAAATAAATAATAAATACTATACATAAACATAATGGTTGCTGCAGCATTCACGGACACAAGAGAAAAGAAAAGGGTAGGCAGACACCTAGGACTCAACAACCACTAGCAAGACGCTTGCTCGAGCGAGCGAAACGCCCTGCCGAACACGACGAGCGACTCTCGCAAGAGCGAGCAAAAGCAATGGCCGGAGCCCGGTGTAAGCGTACGAGTGTTGCGTCAGTCCACTAATATACTCGTAGCAGACCGACGCAACATAATCGCTTGTGCAAGGAAGATTGCCCTGAAAGTACATATATAGTATATAAATGTTATGATATGACGCCACATAAATAAACATAATGACATACAAGGCAGTGGTAGATCGAATAATAATAGTGTAGAGCTAGATTGGGAAAAAATAAAAATAAATAATTAACTAAAAGAATGATAGAGTTTGTGCAACCTTGCAGTAAAAAAGTAACAGCAAGGTTGCGAGAAATATAGCTGTATAAAGGTGGTGTAGGCAGACACCACAACCACTGAGAAGAGAGATTTACGCCTTGCTGAAACGATAGAGTAAGGGTTGCAACAAGGCGGGAGGAAGTATTATACCGACGATGCGTCGATTCGGGCGGTCCCCTGCATAGTCGTCGGGCCCGCCGCTTGACTCTGGCCCCCCTGGGCGGTCAGCGGCGGTTGCAACAACTCGCGCGGGAGCGGTTGTCCGTCAGGAGGTCTTGCATGGAGCGGCGCAAAGCCGCACAGATGATCGTGCGGCCCGTTGTCGGCTCTATCAAAGAGTCTACGCGCCACCCGGGTGATAAAGCATTCTAGTGGTTCGATTTTAAGATCCCGGGCTATGACGTCATTCCTACGCGCGATCCTGGTGTTACGGATTAACAAATCAACGTTAGACACCATGCGCAGCGAGCGGTCTATAATGCACCCGAGGTATTTGACAGCCGTCGACCACTCTACGTCCTGCTCACAGAGCCGCAGAGTTGTCCTTCGACGTGGCCGGAGCGTGATGAGTGCGGTGGTCTTGTCAACATTGACAACCGTCCGCCACTTATTCAACCACTCCGGCAACAAGTCCAGCAGTCGTTGCAACTTGCTTATGGCAAGCTCAGTCCGACGAGACGACGCAAAGTAGGCGCTGTCGTCTGCAAACAGCGCCAACACAACATCTTCCGCTCCTTCCTGGAGGCGACCTTCCAGGGTAGGGATATCGTCGGTGTAGGCCGCGTACAGGAGTGGAGATAAACAGCCGCCCTGGGGTACTCCTGCATTAATTGATCGTGTTGCCGAGCATGCACCCTCGACACACGTAGAAACTCCGCCCCTCGAGATACGACGCTATGAGCCGCACGATCGCTTGAGGCAAGGCGGTGTTCTCGCTGTGTTTGAATATCAACCCTGCGTGCCACACCCTGTCGAAGGCTTTCTCGATATCAAGAAAGACCCCCGCCGTCTGTCGGCCGCGATTTTTCTCGGCCGACAGGTAGTGAAGCACGCGGGTTAATTGCGTAGTGGTGGAGTGGCCGATGCGAAACCCATGTTGCTCAGCCCGTAGCGGTATGTACGGGCGAGTTCGTCTCAGCAGCAGCCGCTCAAACAGCTTAGCGATGTGCGGCAGCAGCTTGATAGGTCGGTAGCTCGAAGGGTGGCGCCGATCCTTACCAGCTTTTGGTAACACGATCACTTTGCCCGTTTTCCATACGGACGGGAAGTATCCTGTGCGGAGCACCCCATTAAACAGCCGCGCCATTGCGACCACAGCTCTTCTTGGCAGCTGTTTAATTGCGGCGTTCGTTATCCCGTCTGTCCCGGGCGCCTTTCGCGCCGGGAGGCGACGTATTGCTCTCCTAACCTCTGCCGGTGAGATGAAGAGGTTGCCCGGTAGAGGTGAGATTACGTCGGACAGGATATTCTGTACGCGGTTCTCAACAACGCTATAGTGATCCTCGAGATTGGCATCCTTTGGGTTTGGGCTGAAGACTTCCTCCAAATGTTCAGCCAGTACCTCAGCCCGGTCGATGGCCTCGTAACAACGTCCGCCCTGTTTGTTATATAACGGGCAGACGGGTGCTTGGGTCCGATAGAGTGCTCGGTTAAGTTGGTAGAGCGACGTTCTTTGTTCCCCAGCTTCATCGATACGTCGCTCCCACTGTGTACCTCTATAGGTTTTGACTTCTTCTGCAAGTAATGATGTCTTATATTTACGCGAACCTACACATTTAAATGAAACTAAGTTTACGGATTTTATCGCGTTTAATTTATTACTATTTATAACCCGACGTTTCGAGTGCTTTACAGCACCCATGGTCACGGGAGGACCGAGGTGACAGATGTCCTGATGTCATAGTTAACCTGGGGTACCTTCAGCTTTTAATTATTATTTTTGGGTCCGATCTACGCAGAAAGAGCTAACTGTGTCTTGAAGTCTTGCAGTGGTATGCTTGGTTTTTGATTTAAATTTATTTATTATTGGATCCCAAGCTGGTGGTAATACCCAACCATCTTCTCTATTGAAATTAGGATGTTTTTTGATTTCAATAGCCTCGCGAATCATCCTTGGTAGGAATCGGTGTTCTTTTGCAAGGATCTGTGGTTTATCAAATCTGATGTAATGGTTGGGATGATCCAGAACATGGTCACAGACTGCAGACTTCCTAGAACGACGATGCTTCACGTCAGCTATGTGTTCTTTTACGCGGGTTTTAATAGATCTTTTTGTTTGGCCTATGTAAGAGAGACCACATTCACAATCTAGCTTGTATACTCCTGCGTCCTGTAGAGGGATGTTACACTTGACAGATGGTAAAAACTGACTTATCTTCTTCGGCGGCTTGAAGAATGTTTTTATGGAAGCCCGCTTCAAGATATAGCCAATCTTGTCCGTGACTCCTCTGACATATAGTAGAACAGCAGGCACACGCTCGACTGTGGCCGGTTTCACTCGGTCACTGCGACGTAGGCGCGGAACCCGAAGCTTGTTGTCGTGCAAAACTTGCTTGACATGTTGAAGCTCGGCGGCCAGGTGTTTCCTGTCACAGATTCCTCGTGCTCTCTGAAACAAGGATTTACCCACGGTAGCTAACTGTGATGAATGATGGTGAGATTCACCGTTTAAATATCTGTTAGTATGGGTCTTTTTTCTATACACAGTGTGACACATGGTGTTATTAGGATTTCGAATTACTAAAACATCTAGAAAAGCTAAAGAGTTATTTGCCTCTAACTCCATTGTAAATTGAATTTTAGAGTTTAGGGAGTTAAGGTGGTCTAGAAATGCAGTTACTTTATCTGATGGTAAAATTGTGAAAGTATCATCTACATACTGCTTGTAGAATCTTGGATTTACAGGAGAAGTACGGAGGGCTTTCTCCTCAAAGTCTTCCATGAAAATGTCGGCGACAATGGGAGATACCGGGGAGCCCATCGCCACACCATCTACTTGCTTGTAGTACTGTTCCTTCCACAATAGATGTAAGGCAATGTCTTAGTAGTTCTGCATATTCCGCTGGCATGTTGTTCTCAGCTTCTTCTTCTTCTGCAAGTCTCTCGGACAGGCTGTTGAGCTCAGTTTTTAAACGCGGACATCGCGTTCGTGCCCAGAGCTTACGGAGTGCGCGCTTCCGGTTTAATGTAGCGCGCAGCGAAAGTGGTAGTTGCTCTCGGCTCCCTGCCGGCACTATTGTAGAGGCCGCCTCGTTAGCTCTTACTACAGATGAATTAAATTTTGATGCTGCGGCCTCTACATCTTCCTTGTTATGTAGAGGGGCACCGAGAGTAAGGTTCTCTAGGGCATTTTGAAAAACGCCCCAGTCCGTACGGTGTTTAGGCGCTCTGGGCAGGATTGCTCCTGTTACAAGGCCTAATATTATAAGTATGGGGAGGTGCTGTGTGACCACATCATGTAGCACCTCTATGTCGACCGGGTAATTCCATTTGTGACTTAGCACTATGTCCAATACGTCCGGCTTGCAGTTGTCTCGGAAGGGGTGGTGTGTGGGTTCGTCTGGCCCTCGCACCATGTACTCCCCTTCCTCTGCATCTTCGTATAGCTCTCTACCCGCTACATTGGTGACCCTTGAACCCCAGGCGGGGTGTTTGGCATTCAGGTCGCCCGCTAGTATAGCGGGGGAGCTCCCGTCGAATATAGTCCGGACGTCGGACGAGTGAAAGCGTCCACCGGGAGGGCGGTAGGCTGCATAAATCCGGTAATCCTTCCCAGCTGTGCTAAGCCTGATGCCAATCGAGCGTGTTGAGGTGAATTTCGGTAAGTCGATTTTTTCATGTATTAAATCCCTACGCACTAGCACCGCCGTACCTCTGTACGGTGTGCCTTGTGGGGAGACTTCATCGCGCCGATACATGAAGAAATTAGGTACTTTGAAGGTTTGTCTCGGCTTCAATTTCGTCTCGCCCAATAATATAACCTGTATATTATGTACTTGGGCGAGAAGGCGCAGCTCTGCAGCCCGAGACTGGACGCCGCCGGGATTCCAGTACATGACTCTTATTCCGGTGTGCGCCATTGGAAAGCAAGTAAGTGGGTTAGTGCCCTTGACAGAGCTGCTAGAGGGTTTGAACCCGCCGAGACGTCAGTCAACAGTTGTATGAGCAGCCTCACGATGTTTTCGTCGATCGTGATATTGTAATTCCCACTTTCAGCGCGAGGAGCGGGCCGTTGCGGCTGCTGCGATTGTTGTTGATGCTGACGTGTTGGCTGTCTTTGTGGCTGTGATTGCGGTTGGCTAATTGATGCTCTCGGCAGGGTTCTCGGGACCCCTGTCTGGCGGTTGGAAACTGTAATGCGTATGCCTCCTTGACGTGCACGTAATAGTGCGCGCAGTGCGTTCCGATTGCGTGGCGCGCACAATTCGTGATTCTGACAAGGCATAGGAGGTTCGAGTTCGAGTCCTAGGTTCCGCCTGCCTTGGTACTTCCATATCACTTGTCGTCGGTCCTACCACGTTAGCCTCTTGTAAGGGTGTTGACGCTGGTGGTTGCCGTCGAGGTTTACGCTTCTTGCCCCTGCGTTTATTTTTCTTTTTCGGCACCTGCGGAGGCGCTTCGAAATTAGCGGGGGCTCTGGGTTGTCTTGTTGGCCTAGGAGGTAATACATTGGCTATTGGCGCCCGCGCAGCTGCCGCAGCCCCCCAATAGGACGCAGCCGTTGCACGTGGTGCCTGTGGCAGTTGTTGCAGCTGTGGTGCACGTTGTAATTGGGGTGCCGGTTGACGCTTATTTCGGCCGACGGTCGTCCATCCTCCGGAATCTGCTCCTACGTTGCCGGGGCCCGCGACTGCCATTCGCGCAGGCCTCCTGGCTAACGGAGGTTCCGGTAGAGGTGCTGGCAGCTGGATTCCCCTTCTCCTCGCTTCCCTCTTGAGGACAGCGCAACGACGATCGTTAGCCGTATGGTTTTTGGCGCAATTTGCGCACTTAGGTTCAGCGTCCCTCGGTTTGTCACCGTTCGACGCGAAATGGTCGCCTGCACATCGAACACATTTGATAGGCCTGTAGCAGGTGGCCGACGCGTGCCCGAATGCCTGGCATCGGTGACACTGCGATGGGCCTACTCTGCCTTTCCAAGCCTCTATGGTCACTCCGGGCATAAATAGAAGTTCCGTAACTGAGTACAGCCGGTTCAGTTCCGCACTATTGAGATGGTCGAGCTGTACATGGAAAAAACAGCCCGGTCGTCCTCTCCTTGGTGGTATCGCTCTTGCGAATCTCACTGGGAAGTCCATGTCTTTAAGAGCGTTGGTTATAACTGTGGGGTCCGTATCCACAGGGAGGCCTCTTATGCCCACTTTAGTGGGTAATTCATTCGCTGGAGTGTAGCAAAACCAGGACAGTGCAGGATCCTCCTTGGCGAGGTCGGTGAGATACCTCTGAACTGTCCTGTATTCGTCCGGACTTTGCGGGATGAAGCGCACGCCTCTTCCGAACGGCCGTGCGTTAGGAGCGTGACCTAGCTTAGCTCGTAGAGTATTAAAATGCCTTACCCAATTGGGAAGGCATTCAATAACCAGGGGCGGATAGGACGATGCAGGTCTCTCAGAGTCCGGTTGCTGCTGCTACTGCTGCGATTGCTGCTGCTGCTGCTTCCACCGAGCTCCTGCTTCGTCTTCGTGCTGCGCGTGGCGCTGTGGCTTTCTCCGCGTAGCTGGACATCGATGCTTCCGCGATGTCTTCCGTCTCTATCGCACCCGGTGCAGATGGGGGGGATCTTGCTCCGACATGTCGTTCTAGCGACTTGTATGTCGTCGAGTCCCATCCGAAAGCTTTCCTCGCCTCCTTGGTGGTGGATGGTCGCCACCGACTCACCAAACTGGCGGTACGGCGATGCATCCCTTGAGCGCGCCGGCGTGTAGTCCGACTCTGAGTCAGTTGAGGGGGACCGGGGGGGGGGGGGGGGGGGTGATGTGCACCCTCCTCCCCTCCTGCGTCCCTGATGTAGATGGTACCGGCGGGGGTGAGGGGGGTGGGGTTCTATATACCACCACACGTTGCTTCTTTTCGAAGTACGCATCCTCGGTTTCCGGCGGCGTGTGTCTTGACGCTGTTTTGATCCCTCTAGGGGTAGCGCGTGCACTCCCAATAGGACACTCAGGTCCTCGTAATGCAACATCGCTCCCTTCGTGGGTTCTCTGCAACGATGTATTTGTGTCGGTCGTCCTTGATGGGGGTCTCGGAGTCAGGCTACCAGCTGGTAGGACCCTCGAGTTGCCCGGTGCAAACATATCACGCAAGCAAAGCGGGCGATTGATGACTGAGTCAGTACGCTGTCGCACTCTGCGAATTACGCGTTGTTCGCGAGGTTGGTCTTGGTCGGTGTTGGTTTCGGATCCCGAATCCTGATCCTTGACTAGGTTGATCCTTCTCTGATCCATAGTTCTTCTTGAGTTTTTGCTTGAGTGCCCAACGGGCTAGAAACAATGATCGAAACACAGGCCACCCTATAAATTGCTGCAAAACACGGTCTTAAGCCACCTGCATCCATCGATATCCGAACTTGCCAACCCGACTGCCAAGCGTGGCAACTATGGCAACTAAACAATGAGAGCTACAAAAGGGAAACCATTAAAGTAAAGGAATTAAAAAAAGTTACTGTGTTACAAAAACAAAGGTTATCATAAAATGGGTGTAATCAATACACATTGTACTGACAAGAAAAATAATTAAATGAGTGTAAATACTCGTATCTGTTATTATGACATGTAGTGGGTTATTATGAAAATCAACCAAAACTACAAATCTTCCGGTGGTAGAATTCCTACACTAGAATCCGTGCAGGTAGGTACCATCGCAGTGCTAGTTATTTTGCTGTGAACCAGTAGTGTGTAACATTACTGCAATCTTATGTAATTACTGTTCAGAGATGATGATGAAAGATGATGATGTCTTAGGATGACGGGCGCAGTGCAGTGCGACACATAAATGTTCTGGGTGCAACAGTATTTGATGGCAGACATTACATTTACCATCAGGTGAACGATTGCCTCTTTTTCGTCCATAAAAAACACATACTACTCGTATGTCATGAGCCCCGTCGCGTAAGAGTCAACTAAGGGAAATGTTTATGAAATTGTGTGGCTTCCGACAGGTGTTAAATTTAACATCACGAAATATTATATTAAATTAGTTGTCGAAATATTTTTATTTCTTAGATATGCGGATGTCGTCGACGATGTTTTCTTTCATCGCTTAGCCCGTTTAATCAGTGCACGACTTTCAGTTGTGCTGACACCGAGGGTTAAACTTGGGTTGCTCCCGTATGTCGAAATAATTTTAAGGTGACAAGTGAGCATATGTTTTAAATGCAGGGACTACCAGTTGGTAGAATTTCTATGCTACTACAGGAATCCGTTTAGATAGGTACCATCGCAGGGTCAGTTATTCTGCCGGGAAGCAGTAGTATGCAACTATTACTGTGTTTCGGTCTGAAGGGCACTGAGAGCTAGTTTATTACATTGGGCATATGAGACTTAAGAACTGTCGTCTCAAGGTGACAGGCTCACTGTGGTAGCACTCCGAAGTTTTCTGGGTAATGGAATATTTGTTATGGGCAGACGTTGCACTTACCATCAGGTGATTGTTTATTAGGTATCTACATTTGAATAAACATATACATATATCATATGTGGCTCTGGCTCTAGCCAGAACAGACAAATGATAACCAATACAAATTTGGTATATATTGGAATGTATTAATCCCTGATAATAATATAGAATTAAAGGTGGATAAATACATAAACGAAAATAGAATAAATTCAAAGCAGTATCCAAACAGTTAATCGTTAAGTTAATGAGGTAATATATTCTACTCGACACGGGCTACGACTTTGTCCAGTTGAGTTACACAGTTACTGAATTAAAGACTAAAGAGGTAATTAGTCTGCATTTGTTTGTTGCATAAAACTAGAAGCCTGGTATTTAAATACTTAAAAGTAGGTATGTAATAGGTATAAATACGCTGGACCTAAGTTACCAATCATTTTCTCGTAGGGAGATTTGATACTTGTGATATTTTTGTTTTAATGTTTCCGTAAATCACTTATTTTTCTGTGATCGGAACTTTTTTTTGCGCCTAAATATAATATTATATAAACACAAAGAAGTTGTTTAGGTATACAGTTAAAAAACCTACCAATACATTTTCAAGTTTGTAAGTTAAGTTATACAACACCAACTAGTAAGTAAATATTTACATATATTATGTTTAAGATTCTTTGAAATACTTTATTTGAAATCCTATACATCACATAATAGTCCGCACCGCATCGACCGCAGTGATATACGTCTTTTTAGACTTTGACATATACTGAACAAGAGATACCGAATTGGATTTGTTTTTTTTTTAAATACGAGTATATAATAAACTACCAAAAGACATCAAAGAATATAAAACACATGATACTTTTAAAAAATCATTAAAGCATTATATCACAAAAATATAAAAATTAAAAATATAAAAATTACAAATATTTAATTTAGTTCATAATAGCTTCAAAATAATAAAGTTCATCATGATAAAGTTCATACAGCATCAAACATTATTTTTAATATCGCACTTAAGCCATTAAAGTAGTTAATACGCTGTATAACCATTTTATTAAAAATACTACTTCTAATAATTAAAAAAAAATACCTTTCAATAAAAATACAAAAAAAAATTATAATAAGTTTATTACGTACCTTCTAGTGAAGCTTATCTTTGTGTCTACGTAAGTGTTTTGCTTCGAATAGACCGCATATCTTTTTGTGATGCAAAATATTTTCTACGACTACCTTAATTATGTTTGTAATATTCTGTTTTTGTGTATTTTACGTTTCGTTATCCATGTATTAATGTAAAACACATTTGTATGTAATTTCTCATGTAAGTTAATTAATTTCTTATGGGAAATAAATAAATTCTTAACCTCATTTGTTGGTTGTCATATTAGTAGAAGGTACCTCGTAGTTTATGGATCAATTGGTTTAGGCCTACTACTTACTATCAACAATTTCAAACAAATAATTCACAAAAGCTACTGGTAATAGGTATCATATTGACATTTAAAACGATTCTTGTCATGTGCATTCATTAGAAGACATTACTGATGCCATTCGTGTAATCAACTTACGACTAACTGCAACAAATTTTCCCCTTCGGTTTTTGCATAATCAGTGAAAATATATGTGTGGTCATTAATAGTCCTTTCGGCATCGGCTTGTAGGCCATCGTACAAATCGTAGGCCCTTTATGCATTATATCCATTAAGTATCTGTATATTTTCATTGACAAATTAGTAAATTTGTGATTTAAATTGGTAATTTTGTGGTGGTAGGATTCCTATGCAAGAATCCGTCTAGGTAGGTACCACCCCAGGGCCAGTTATTCTGCCGTGAAGCAGTAGTGTGCAAACATTACTGTGTTTCGGTTTGAAGGGCACTGTGAGCTAGCGTAATCACTGGGCATATGAGACTTAAGAACCTATGTCTCAGGGTGATGGGCACAGTGTGGTGTCACACAGAAATTTTCTGGGTGACACAGCATTTGTTATGGGCAGACGTTGCACTTACCATCAGGTGAGCATTTTGCTCGTTTCATCACCTTATGCAATAAAAAAACGTGAATAAGAGGATTTCAAAGTTTAAATAAAACTTCCTTAATATGGATGAATATTTTTTCATGAAACCGACCTAATTAAATTTAATGCAAAACTTTATAGCAGCTTACTTGACTTTAGAGACTTCACTTGGTTTGATTTTACTGAACTGAATGTAGTTTTTGCGTTTCTTTGAAGAAATATTATTTATCGATGGAAATTTTAAAGCGGCTTATAATGAATATATTTTTAAATATATTTTTTTATATTTAGAGTGTGGAAACAAACAATATTTACACAAATATAGAAAATCGTTTAAGTTTCTGCATTCGAAATTTAGTAAGAGCATTTTTTAATTAAATAAAGTTAAAATCAACTGTATTATTTCAACGAAATTATATATATTTTAGTAGCTAACATTATTGTTATTTATATATAAATAAATATATTGTTATATAAATAAATATAGTTTTTATTCAAAAATGAATAAGAAATTTTAAAATCGCTAATTAATATGAAAACCACGCTTTAGTATTAAATATGACGTTTAGACTTAATTATATCGTTCGTTTATTCGTTGTCAAAAAAAATTACATGCCACAGTGTTAGTATGTTTGCGAGGGATATGGTTCATGGTCGAAATATTAAATGACAAAATCGGTATTAAGAAGGTTCACAGTATATAAAATTATTAAATCAAATAATGAATCTTTACACGGACGTATTGCTGCGGGTTCAATATCTTTTTTTTTTATTTCTCAGACATGCAGGTTTCTTCACGATGTTTTCCTTCACCGCTAAGCACGTGGTAAATCAGCACTTAAACTGGCAAATAACAATTTTAGTGGTGCAGGCACCGGGAATCGAACCCAGGTCACTCGCTTACTATGAAATTTAAAGCGCCTAGCCCCTGACCTACCACGGCTGATTTCCGTACGGACGTTTTTTAGTCCTGCACATCGTTTTTCAAGATCTAGGTGTATGTGCAGTTATCGACAAAAATGATACGCATATAAAATTTGCCTGTAAAACGCATTTATTAAAAGGAGGTTGAGTTTCCTTTAGACAAATTTATCAAAAAAAGAAATGATGTAATTTTATGATTGTTTTGCTATGATTTATATATAGGCTTTATTTGACTGATATTTAGAATTTAAGTAAATCTGGGAAAAAAAATATTATGATGGCGCTGACTTATTTTGTCTCAAGGTATAAATCTGTTTAAATTTAATATTAATAACCTTAGCATATAACCAAGTTTTAGGTTATATACCGAAAATCATACATAATAGAAGGCACCCTTGATTTTTTATTCATATTAATGTTCATCCATGGCAATCTATGGGGGTGGCCTATGTTCAACAGTGGACTAAGATAGGCTAAAATGATGATGAATGTTCTTCCACATTTTGTTTCTTGCTGAATATTTGTTGCTGAATAAACTTTATTTTCTTTTATTTTTGTTTTATTTTAAAGAAGATTTAAATTTTTCTTATTACAACCACTTAACAATCTGCTGCTTCCCTTTATTTTTTTTTAAACGATGCCCCAGACTAAAAATTCTTTTTTGTGTTGAGTGCGTTTTACTGACATACATTTCATATGCTGAATACAACCAGACCTGAAAACCAACAATTTGTATTTTTACACAAATGTCTACTAAATTTGGCAAATTTGGCATAATCGTCAGTATTTAACAACAGTTTGCACCTTAGAGGCTGCTACCAGTAAGGATAATATAGGTCTGGCACATTGGAGGAAATCAGATTGTTCTGGAATATTCTTATGACTTTTAGAGCAGATTTTATTTCCGCCACCACACTAAGAATCACTATAAACTACCAATCTGTATCTCAAGCGCTATACGATTCGTCATAAACGTGTCTCATAACTTTGCAATAAAACATACATATATGTTACAAATAAAACACTTGACACTGAAAATGAAGATTTTGGTTTCAGTATAGTATTCAATATTGGTTATATTAAATGTTTGACACTTCGGTCAACTATTGTGTTTACAACAAAAGAAACTGAAAAACTGCAAGGAGCCAGATAAATATTGAACTCTACTAACTAGTTTTCCAAGTTGTTTGCGTTCGTTTCAACTTCAGTTCTTTCCTCTATTACAATCTCAATATACTCCTATCCACATGTTATAAATAATTTATTGTTATATTTACTAAAAGTTACAGTTTTTAAACTTTTTTTGTTGTAGTTTTTAAAAGTTAAAGTCTACTACTAGAAATCATTTAAATTTACTTTAGAATTTTCAATTGATAAGTATATGACGTAATGTTAATTATGCATTGGAGACATTTGTCATAGTAAACACTGTTGGCAGGCGGGCTTGCAGCACAGGCTGCTGGATTTTCCTATCACAGCAACAACGTAAAATAATCCCTATGATTTATAGGATAGGCATATGTTCAGGTGTGGATTATAACAGTATGAATGTTACGAATCCCTCTGTAAAAATCCTCAAAGCTATAAAAATTACATAAAATCCTACCAATAAAACCTTTTTAAGTAAATGAGAAAGAAAAATTCCAACAATTAGTATTTGTTAAGTTAATGATCCAATATGTTCAATGGAGGATGGCAACGGGTACTGTCTATATAAATTATGTATTGTGTACGTATGTACGCAAACATTAAATCTCAACTGAAATGTCACTTTATTTAAATAAAATTTAAACAAATTCTTGCTCAAATTAATATTGTAGTAGAAAATTTGTACTGTGGTTTGCGGTATATGATGCTTTTATGGGTACGGAGACAGTGAAACATGAAACCTTACAATGTTATTCCTGTAATTCATATTAGCCCATCACTGATGTCCTCTTGGCTGACTTGGACAACAGCGACATCTTTCGGTTCAAATTTTTTTTAATGTATTATAGTGTTGTAAGCTATACTGCAAAAGCGCAGGTCCTAACTCATCTTTAACTTTCCATGCACTATTTAACGCTTTTTCTCAAAATAAGTATTTCGCGTTTAACACAGTGCATGTAATGATTCTAATATTTGGACCGATCGTGAAGGATAATCAAATTTGCTCATTGTACGTTTTAATCTCAACAGCGGTGCCATATTTCACTTTAAGCAGCCATAAATTTAATTGGATTATTTTCCTTTCACAGCACATTTTGTGAACAACCTAATTCTGGGTATTTACGACGACACTCAAAACAAACGAAAGTCTGATAAATGGTGCTATTAATCTTTCAGCCGCTTTAGAGTTTGTCCTTACGCGGTAAGAACAGAAATCATAAAAAAATGTTTTGAGCATAATACTTTGAACCCGACAATGTTGATGTTGCTCTAAGCTTGATATGTACTTTGAATTTACAGTGTTTTCATTAGTAAAATCTATAAAAATAAATTAGTGGACTATATGGATTAAGAACGTAACGAATATGTCCTCCTCTTCCTGGCCCATGTCAACCATAGTTATATTTCCGATCAACAACGGGAAGTTAACATTGTGTAGGACTTATTATGAAGGCATATGTATTGTAGCAAAAACGAATTACGTTTCAACTTTTATTTATCAGATAAATTTCTTATGTCTAATGCGCCATATGCGTGTAGTGTCGGCGACACGGGACAATCACAATAAGTTTAAACCCGATAGAAGTAAATCTAAAATTCTTCTAATTCTAGTACAGTAAAACCATGACTGCAGTTAGTAAATCGCCCACTGATTCGCATGGTAAATAACAAAGTAGAAAACTGAGATTTTATTTATGACAATTAAAATTGTAGCGGCTGTAGAGAATCTACCACCCCATCTCATTCCGTGGGTGTCCTAAAAGTCAACAGAGGGAAAATAAAAACCAGAAGATGGGCAGCAGCATATTCCTGGAATATCTGAATAAATAAACTGCGGTTGCCAACCCGCGTACCAAACGTGGCAACTATGACAAAATCCCTCCAAAATGTGAGCTCCAACTGTGGAAATCATTAGGGGAAGCCTATGTTCAGCAGTGGACTAGATAGGCTGAAAAGATGATGATGATGAATTAAAATTAAATAATTTGGATTTAACTGGATACTTCTGAATTTAGAACTGATAAGGTTAGCAAGATGATATTTAATGATATAAAATAATATTAAGTGATATTTCTTTCAGTAAGGTCCGTTCCCCATAAGGTCTAGGCGTTCTTTTATTATTCGCTACATTCATAACAGTAGCGCCGCCTAGCGTCTGGACATGTAAAATGGCATTCAAATATAATATTATTTATTAATCTAACATAAATCAAACTAATGCGTAAAATCGTGTAATTTGTTAAATAAAACAAGTTGAAATAATGGACATGATTTTAGCGGTGAAACCGTTTAAATGAAACTAATTTTATGGATTTTATCACGTTTAATTTTACTACTTATAACCTGACGTTACAGCTTTTGCTTTTGTATTTCACTTAAATTAAGATTAACAAATTGTATTAATAAATGACATTAAAAGTAAATTCTATAGCGCAACATTAAAACGTTAGGTTAATAAGGCATTTTGCCCGACACAGACTACGGCTTTGTCCAGCTGAGTTATCGGTAGATCGGACAATTTGTATTTAAGTCCAAAGCAGTAATTATGCCACACACAGTACATATTTCACTTTAGAAAGTTATTTAAATCGCAAATTTAAAGTTATAATGTTAACTTAACGTATTGATAATATTTGGATGTACGAACCATTATTCATAAAATCATTTGTCATACGATTTACTAAAGTAAATACAAAAAAATGTGTAGTTAGAAAGATACGCGGCGACGACTTGGTCTAGTTAGAGTATATGACATCAATGCCGCGGGTCCTGGATTCGAATCCCAGCCGGAGCCAACATTTGTGCACTAACTCAAATTGTCCAATGATGTCTCTGTGATCGCTAGGGTGAAAACCGGTAGTGATCACCGAATGGTAAGAGGCACATTGAACCTGAACGTGAAGCTGCTGTGCCCTTATCCAAAACCCCGAAAGCTTCCAGCTCGAATTGCAAAATCGTTTTCAGTGCCTGGAAGATTGCGTTACAGTGGACGATATGAACGAGAGGCTCGTGGAAACTGTCCATGCGATGGGGGCAAAGTTTTGCAAGACCCACCGCACAAAAAAGATCCAGAAACTCTCCGACCACATTTTTAATCTCATGGAGGCTAGGCGAGAAATGAGGCTACAGTCCTCAACTGATGCGTCAGCATATCGGCAACTGAACAGACAGATCTCCAAATGTATGCGGCGAGACCTACGCTTCTTCAATACTGCTCGTATTGAGGAAGCGATAGAGCGAAACCAAGGCTCCAAGGTCTTTGCCAGAAAAAGCCAACTGACTAAGTTGAGGACCGATAGCGGTGGCGTCATTTCCGCTGGACCAGAGATTATGAGTGAGATCGAGAGATTCTATGGACAGCTGTACACATCGTCGTTGGAGCCACACACTAGTGTGAGTAACGACCCAAGAGCAAATCTCGTCCGACACTATTCCGACGATATCCCGGACGTAGGTCCAACTTCGACCAAGAGGTCAATCGACGGATCCAACTCGGCTGGGCAGCGTTCGGGAAATTGCGTCACATCTTCTCGTCGAGTATACCTCAATGCCTGAAGACAAAAGTATACAACCAGTGCGTGTTGCCAGTGATGACTTACGGAACCGAAACGTGGTCCTTCACTGCAGGCCGCATGAGGAAGCTCAGAGTCGCGCAGCGAGCTATGGAAAGGGCTATGCTCGGAATTTCTCTGCGAGATAAAATCCGCAACGATATTATCCGCAGCAGAACTAAAATAACCGACATAGCCCTAAGGATTGGCAAGCTGAAGTGGCAATGGGCCGGCCATATAGCTCGTAGAACCGACAACCGTTGGGGAAGAAAGGTTCTCGAGTAGCAACCTCGTACCGGCAAACGCAGCGTAGGGCGACCCCCCACTAGATGGAGCGACGACCTGCACGGTTTTGCGGGAAGTCGATGGATGCAGGTGGCTCAGGACCGTGTTTTGTGGCAATCTATGGGGGAGGCCTATGTTCAACAGTGGACTGTAATAGGCTGAAATGATGATGATGATGATGACAAATTGTTGGTTTTCGGGTCTGGTTGTGTTGCGCATGTAAAACTTATGTTAGTAAAATGCTCGCACGTAGTGTGCGGCAATGCTTTATAAAAAAATAACGGTACAATTATCTGTTATATACGAGTACTTGGCTTAAAATACGATGAGAGGCATCTGGTACTGCGGCTGCCAATTTGCCTGCCAAAGATTACGATAAGACCTGGGTAGATTGATATACTCAGGAGGGGTCGGTGTCCATCAGTGAACTGATTGCAGGATCATGATGTTGACAAATCATTGTTAGTCATGTTTTAGCAATTAGTTAAAGTTACTATAAAAAAATATTACAGAGAGATATGAATAGAATAAAAAATCAATTAAGTATTTAAGTATTGACGTTACGTATCTGATTATAATAGATTACAAAATCTATTATAATCAGAAACGAACGTCAACAACACGTAAGTCACTAAATACATAAGTCGGTAAGCGATATACAAAATGGATACAATAATTGTGATATTACGATAGACAAGTATGTAAAACTAATCAAAAAATGATTCTTATAAATTCTGTTCTTTGCAAATAAAATTAAATTAAGAGGCATGTATCCACATTATGTCTTATGTGCACTTATTTGATTAATAACGTTTTATTGGAATAAAGAAACTAAAGAAAAAACCGTGTCAGAACCCTGTACACATTTCTGCAATCATCAGTATGTCACAAGTCCGGTATTGAATATACATCTCCCTCGGAAATTGCCATAAACTTCGGTCCTGAGCCTCCTGTTTCCTACATAAAATATGAAACTGAAATTTGTATATGAATAATACATAACATATGAAAATAAATGACACTATTTGATCAATGCATCAATTAGAAACATGAATTCGTATTAAACAACAGTTAGTCATGCAAATATGTTTGAACAACCGTTGATAGGTCTGTTAACACAATTTATGATTGAAGTTACGATAATGGTATCTTTATATGATTTGTAATATCAGTTATTTGGAGTTTAGATGGTGACGATATTCTCATGGCAAATTTTGTCAAAATTAAAGTATCTTCTTACAACCAGAATATGTCAGTTGCGCTAAAAATATTATAGTGCTAAAAGTATAAGCGCAAACATCATCTTCACGTATTCTTATCCAATTTAAATTCAAACCCTGGACCCACGGCGTAGAAGCTAGCTACTGTGATCACTATCTGAAGAAAAAAATAGCAAACCTAAAATACACAGATCGGCGACAGTTTCTAGGGTGCGTCAATATAGGAGGAAAATATAATTAAAATATATATTCTTGCTAGAGGCCCAGTAGTGTAGTATTAACGGGTTGATGAAAAAAAAATGAGAATGATATAGAAGCTAATAATAGATTCCACTAATGTTGAAAGAATCATTCATGTGTATTATTTCTCTAAGGTGTTTTTTTTAGGTACGCCATATTTCGCTTAATACTTTATGAAAATTAATGATCGAGATCATTTTAAAAATGACGTTATACGAAAAATAAATAGTATAAAGATAATGTTTTGGTTAAAAAAAATATTAACAACTTTTTATGAAAATTTAATTTTCATAAAGATTGAAGAAGATGCCATCTGTTGATGATCACTATACTGTGTGAAATATTCTCACGGGTCAGGTAGTTTAAATAATACATACATACATACATAAGATCACGACTGTATCCCATAAGGGGAAGTCAGAGAATGGGCACTCACTGCAAAAACAGATATATATAGAGATACACTTAAACAATATAATGCACTTGGTGTGATAGGTGGTGAGCCCATCGCCACCATGCGCTGTTGGGTGCACAGTGCAGTTTAATTCATTACTCGCCTTTTACGAGATCCATTGGATGCGATGGAGTGGTAGTATTCTTTTAACGAGCCGCCTCCACACGGCGTTTTAATAATGAATATTACAATTAAGAATTAAACGTTTATGTTTTCAATAATGTATAAAACAACATGTTATATCAAAGTTAAATTAAAGTGTATTATTTTATTATTATGTAATAAAAATATATTTATTAAAATATTTATAGGCAATTTACTGGTTGCAAATGTCTGCCATCATCATCATTACAGCCTATCACTGGTCCAATGCTGATCATAGGCCTCCCCATAGATTGCCACAAAGCACTTTAGCCGGATTTTGCCATAGTTGCCACGCTTGGCAGGGTGGGTTGGCAACCGCAGTTTATTTATTCAGATGTTGTTGAGGGAGATGCCCATCTCCTGTTTTTCATTTTCCCTATGAAAACTTTTACGACACCCACGGGATGAGATGGGGTGGATGAACGGGATGAGATTATCTTAATCCGCCACCACACGGCAATATCTGCCAGGTGATCACTAAATTGATATCTGTGTTGCATTTCTTAAGGTGCTCATAAAAATAAGTTTGTAACCCCTTAGCCAATGCGGTTTTAAAATTAGGGACGCAACCGGGCGTTATATTTAGATTTGTTGTAAACTATCAATAAACATTTGGGTTTCGGAGCACACGGCTCCGGGGTTAACGTGCAAGTAGTCACTGTTAATCAACAAATTTGGCAGACGTACTAAAGAAGGAAAAGGGTAGCTTCTCACTGGTGATAGGATTCCTCGAAGGAATCCGTGTAGGTAGGTACCACACCAATTCAGTTAACCTTCCGTGAAGCAGTGCTGTGCAAATATTACAGTGTTTAAGTCTGAATAGCCGTGCTAGCAAGTGTAGTCGCTAGACATATGAGACATGTGAACTGATGTCTTACGGTGTTTTTAGAACTTATGAGTTTTTTGTTAATGACAGAAGAATACACCAGAGTATATAAATATGCGTGTCCGTCGTGTAGTGGCAGCGAAAGCGAATCTACCACTTCATCTCATCCCGTGGGAGTCGTAAATGTCGACAGAGGGAAGATTAAAACCATGAGATGGGCAAACAAATAAACTGCGGTTGCCAAGCGTAGCAACGATGGCAAAATACCCACAAAAATATATGGGCAGAAATTTAAATTAGGGGTATATGAATAAATTCCGAAAAGTAGACATTTAAAAGAAGTGTTTTCACAAAAAAAAAAACAAATTAAATATTAAATCGGTATGTTCCATTTTTAACTTTTAAGAAGAGTTTGATTAAAATAATTTTGTCTTGTCTAAAATTTTAATTGTTGCAGACATCAGACAACGTCATACGCAAGTTGTAGCCCACGGCTACTATTCAGCCATCGAGTTTTATACATAGTTGATCAAAAGCTTGCGTTTTTAAATAAAAATTAAATAAAGAATGTTAGCTAAACTATTAAAATTATACACTGTGTAAAAACTGTTAATTCATTTGCTGTTAAATATTGTTAAATTAAAGCCAATTTCATAGTAACTGGCAACATATATAAGTTTATTTTATACACCTACTATTTGAGATAAATCTATTTAAATCTCTATGTGTATGTACGAGTATCTTTAAATTAATCCAAATGATTCCAGACCTACAGAGGAAATGAGCCCGTGTGAAGATTTAATTTTCATCAAAACGGGATAATTAACTTTATAATTAAACTTGGTGGGTGTAATTCTATTTTTTTGGTCAAAAAGCTTCAAAGTTTAATTATTACACATATAAAAATAGAGCATTTCAGCTCAGGGGCCGGTTCCTCGTCTTAAATTTCATATTACGCAACAAACTTAAGTTCGATTCCCGGTGCTAGCATCACTAAACTTGTTTATTGCACTTTAAATGCTAATTCTGTCCGGTGCTGGGTGATGAAATCAAATATTGTGAGAAAACTTGCATTTATTAGAAAATAGCTAATGCCCGCGACTTCGTCCGCGTGGACGTATGTATTTTAAATAACCAGTGGAAACTATTTAATTTTCTGGGATAATAAATAACCTATGTCCGCGTCCAGGATGCAAGTTATCCCTGTGTCATTTTTTGTCAAAAGCAGTGAAACAGTTCTCTCTCCACTGTTACAGTTCACACCTCTAATATTTTCGACCATCAGATAAATAATAGTCTATATTTTTTCACTGTCTAAATAATTAATTTTAAGGTATGAATAAATTATAAATATTTTTTTATATATACTTTCCCCGTATTCCGTATCAAGGGGGTTACTAATAAAATAGTACTTTTGAAATAATTGTGAGGTTTCATAAACCCCCTTTTTCATTTAAGCACAGGGGTTTTTGTATATCAACGAAGCACAGCAGTATATCATGATTTTTAATAGCAGTAAAGCACAAGCAGTGCCGTGTGGTGGCGGCTCGTTAAAGAATACTACCACTTCATCTCATATAATGGATCTCGTAAAAGGCGAGTAAGGAATAAAACTGTACTGTGCACCCTATTGCGCATGGTGGCGATGGGCTCACCACCTATCACACCAAGTGCATTATATTGTTATGGTGAAACGTGGATTGTGGCAGTGATCTGCTTTTGAAGTGAGTGCCCATTCTCTGACTACCCCTTATGGGATACAGTCGTGATCTTATGTATGTATGTTTGTAATAGCAGTAAAAAATCTGAAAAATAGCTCTTACTTAATTTCGTCTAAATTATAACGATCGGCATAGCATTTAAACATTATTTACCCAGCCGAACCTTACCTTACGCGTGTCTCAACAGTCACTTGGTGTTCAGTCCAACACTTTACTAAGGCTACTAGAGCCCTCTGGATGCGTTGAAATAAAACAACCAGTGATATTGGACCGAGGTTATATTTTAATAAATGTACTTCACATATATCTATTTTCTACTAACACAACCATAGCACGATTTATTTCGACGACACTGCCATCTCTCAACAAATAGATCAATTACTGTTTTTGACTTATATTAAATTACTACTACCAGCGCCACCTCGTGGGCTGTAGTTTTATATATAAAAAAGTAACTTATACATTCCGCCCACCAAGGACATATTGTCCTTCATAATTTACACCGCCCACCATGCACATTATCAAAAAAATGAATACCAACATATTGTGTAACGGTAGCAGTGCGGAATCGCTATTTAAATTAAACCTGAATACAATCGTTTCTTTTTTTTATAAATACAACTACACACTTAAAAGTATTATAATTATTTAGCTACAGGTAAAATACATAATTTGGATATGGGTCGCTTCATCAACGATTTTTGGTTTCGGACTGTAACCACTCGGGTCACGTTATCCTTACCCGGATGTTTGGCGACCACTCGGCCAAGCAGCCAGCGACAAGGAGGTAAGTCGTCTTCTTTTATTAAAACTATATCACCTATTTCAGGTTCTGGCTTTTGGTACTCCCATTTATACCGATGCAGAAATCTGGTTAAATACTCTTGGGACCATCGTCTCCAAAAGGTTTGTGTTAGTTTCTGAGTCAACTGCCACCTGCGAAGACTAGAAATGTTTGACTGCTCGAAGTTGTGATCAGGAATGGCTAACAAAGGTCCACCGACTAGGAAGTGTCCTGGAGTAAGAACTTCTATTGAATCGTCGCTTGAGTCAATTCTTGACAGGGGTCGGGAATTGAGACACGCTTCGATTTGTGCCAACACTGTTGACAGTTCCTCATAGGTCAAAGTCAGATCTCCAATTACACGTTTTAAGTGGTATTTGGTAGACTTTATACCTGCCTCCCATAAGCCTCCAAAGTTAGGCGAATGTGGTGGTATAAAGTGCCATGTGGTTCCATTTGCGGCTAGACATTCGACTACCTCTTTAGACATATTGGAGTTCTCTGCCACGGATAGATATCGCAATTCGCGAGAGGCGCCGACAAAATTGGTTCCATTGTCACTCCATATGTCTGTACAAAAGCCTCGACGAGCAACAAAACGTCTAAAAGATGCCATAAACCCCTGTGTGGTAAGATCATTAACCACCTCCAGATGTACAGCCCTTGTGGCCATACAAATGAAGAGACAAATGTAACCCTTCGTTGAGTGGTGACCACGACCCTTTGTGGTTCTTACACTTATAGGTCCCGCAAAATCCACACCACTATACTGGAACGGTTTATTAGGCGACACTCTAGCTGTAGGTAGCTGTCCCATTAGTTGTGTTGATGTGGGAGCTGAGTAACGAATACATTTAATGCACTTTCGAACATGAGCCTTTACTAGGGCTTTGGCACCCAAAATATAAAATTTGGTGGCAAGGAAAGTTAGCATAAGCTGAGGACCACCATGCAAAGTTTTGCAATGAGCATCTGCAATTATTAGATCTGTCAAGTGTGTTCTTTTGGGCAATAATATTGGATGCTTCGCATTAAGGCTGAGTTGCGATTTTTCGAGGCGTCCACCTACTCTCAAAATTCCACAGTGATCCAGAAATGGATTTAACGACTTCAGTGGGCCTTTAATTGTACTATACTCTTTATTCCTTTTGATGTGTGCTATTTCCTCCTTAAAATTTTCCAATTGGCATAGTTTGACGCAAGTCTCCAATGCACCTGCCAACTCTTTTGTCGTAAGAAAACCGATGTTGTGCCCTTTACATCCCTTTCTTAAGTTAAGAAAACGTCTGCAATACGCCACTACCCGGATTAGTTTCGTAAAACAAGAATATCTGTCCCAGATTGTGGACGGTCTCTGACAGACCGTCAGATGAACCTTAGTTTCATCTAAATGTGTCTCAATATCCTTTGGTTTGTTGTAGCGAACTAAATTCTTGCGTAAAAACTCAGGCCCCTTGAACCACATTGTGTTTTTCAGCAGCTCCGAAGGATAAATACCACGAGACGCACAGTCAGCAGGATTCTGACCAGAAGCAACGTGCGACCATTGTTGAGAATCCAAGGTGGATAATATCTGAGATACCCTGTTTGCCACGAATGTTTGCCACTTACTTGGGTGACTGTTCAACCACGTTAAAACCACTGTGGAATCAGTCCAAGCTCTAATATTGTTTTTGCCAATTCCCATGACTTTGGCCACTTCGATTAAAAGCCTGGTCACGAGAACCGCACCGCACAATTCCAATCTGGGAATGGAGATCTGTTTGATTGGCGCGACTTTGGTTTTGGCAGTAACCAACGTACTATGGACACTACCGTCCTTTTCTACAAGTCGTAGGTATACTGCTGCTGCATACGCCGTTTTAGAAGCGTCGGAGAATCCGTGCAATTCTGTTCGTGATACGTTAAGGGTGATACCTACCCACCTAGGTATACGTATTTCTGCTAATTTGAAAAGGTCAGCCCGATAAGTATCCCACTCTTTAACTAAATTGCTTGGAACCTCATCATCCCATTCCATTCCTGTTATCCAAAGCTTCTGAATCATGGTTTTTGCTACAATTACACTAGGTGAGGCCCACCCTAGTGGATCATATAATCTAGCAATTTCTGATATTATTTTCCTTTTCGTTACAGGCCCAGATTCCTGTGGAACAGCCACCGAGTATCGGAAGACGTCTGCGGCGCGATTCCACGTAATGCCCAACAGTTTGGTCTCTTTATCTAATTTTAGCTTTAATCCTAGCTGTGCTTCTTCTTTTACGTTCTTAATTCGATTAAGAAGTTCTTCGCTGTTGCTCATCCATTTATGTAACTCGAACCCTCCTTTTTTCAAGAGCTGATTCATCTCCTCGTAAATAACAACTCCTTCTTCTACAGAGTCACATCCAGTTAAGAGGTCATCCATGTAGAAGTCCTGCTTTACTCTTTCAGCTGCTGTAGGAAAATCAGCTTCTTCGTCTAGTGCAAGTTGCTGCAGTGTTTTTACAGCTAAATACGGTGCAGCTGCAGTGCCAAAGGTAACTCGTTTTAACCTGTAATCCTCTACATCTTCGTTTTGATTAGTCTTCCAAACTATGCGTTGAAATTCTGCATCTTCTTCAGAAACCTTGACTTGGCGATACATTTTTATGATATCGGCAGCTATGCATATTTTAGGTATCCTCCAACGCATTATTAAATGTCGCAAGTCTGGCTGCAAAGTTGGACCGATCATTAACATGTCATTTAAGGATACACCATTTTTATTTTTTGCAGAAGCATCAAACACTACACGGACCTTTGTTGTGTCTTTATCTTCTCTCAGAACCGCATGATGGGGTAAGTAAAAACTTTCATTCTTTTTTCTTTCTTTTTCAGGTACCTTCTCCATGTGATTCATTTGTAAGTATTCCTGTATCACTTCTGTATATTTCTCTTTCAGGTTTTCGTTTCTGTTTAGCTTCTTTACTAATCCACTTAATCTTTTCATCGCGACTTCTCTAGAATTTCCGCTAATATCTTCAGGATTTTTATTTTTAAAAGGAAGCTTCACGATATATCTTCCTTCTTTATCACGCCGTGTAGTTTCTTCATAAAATTTCTCGCAGAGCTTTTCTTCTTCTGTCAACATTTTTTTACCGGTCTCGGGATCATTTTCTATTTCCCAAAACTTTTTTAGGAAATCATTATCCTCTGCACGCAAATGCATTGCCACAACATTGCAAGCAGAACCTGGCAACTCATCTACAGGACCAGAAATTATCCACCCTAGTGATGTAGCTTGAGCTACTGGGAAGCCAGTAGGCCCTCGCTTAACGCCTACTTCAATGACTTGCCCGTATACTTCAGCTCCTAACAAAACATCTATTTTGTTAGGAGTGTGATAATAAGGATCAGCAAGTTGTATTTCCTGCAAGTCCAACCAATTCAGTGCAATCACTTTCCTGCTGGGAAGACATTTTGTTATTGTTTTAAGTACATATGCTTGCACAGTGATGACTACTTTAGGTTTAACACGAGAATGAATCTTTAGTTGCACCATGTATTTGGCAGTAATGTTTTTATTTCCATCCAGGCCGGAAATTGCTCCCTTCACTGGAATTTTTCTCACTCCCAGATACTGAGCTGTTGCTTCCGTGACGAAGGATGCTTGAGATCCTTGATCCAGCAACGCCCTGATAATTCTCCTTTCTCCATTATATATTTCAGCTTTTACGAGCGCAGTAGCCAGAAGTACCTGACTATGTATGGGTATGTCGCCTGATGAAAAACATGAAACTAATGGTGACGTTTCTGGTTTACTAGATAATGCTTCCGACTTGTTTCCAATGCTTTCCTCGCAAGTTACGAAAGCAGCAGTATTAGCAGTCTCTTCATTAACAGAACCTGGAGTCTCATGCGCACCTTTTGGATGTAATAGTGAGTGATGTCTACGTTTACAAATTCGACACGTTACACTACTCTGACAAGACTTGGCTGAGTGATTACCACCTAGGCAATTAAAACACATCCGATTTTTCGCCACAAATTGATATCTACTATTGTAATCCATTTTTGCAAATTTCTTACAAAAGCAGAGTTTGTGGCTCTCTGAACAAAATTCACAAATTACGTTCATCACATGCATTGCTTTTGCTTTGTTGAATGGCACAGCAGTAGGTTTCGATGGTCTCTGCTTAGGCTCTATGAATTCCAGAGCCCGAAATCTACTATGTAAAAATTCAGAAAACTGTTCAAAAGTTGGTAGATCATTAGAGCCTTCAGCAGACACCCTCAATTCCCATTGTTTGCGAGTTTCTGGATCTAATTTATAATTAACAATATGTATTATTATAATATCCCATGTACTGACATCTATACCTAGATTTTTTAGACCGTGCACACAGTCCGACGTGGTATCTAACAACTCTTTTAACGCAATTGCCGATTCAGTTTGTGTATTTTTTTGACTGAACAATCGTTTAAGGATACAATTAGCCAAATATCTTTTGTTATTATATCTATTTTCCAATTGTAGCCAACATTGTTTATAATTTGCTGCAGTTACAGGTATCTGCCTTACCAATTGCTCGGCTTCTCCAGTCAAGTGTCCCTTGAGGTAGTGAAGTTTTTGAACATCATCGATTGAATCATTTGAGTCAACTAAAGAAAGAAACATATCACGAAAAGACATCCATTCTGTGTATTTCCCGGAAAATGTGGGAATGGTGATCTTAGGTAACTTTACTGAAGGAGAAGGGACATTGCTTACCTTGGAAGAACCTAAACCTGTACCCGAACGGGACTCGCTTTGACCAAACGTTTTCAAATGTTTTTTAAGTATACTTTTATAATCTACATATATTTCTTCTGCTTTATCATATATCTCTTCTTTACAATAACAACTACGCTGTAACTCGTCCCATTTACACTCTTTAACTAATTGTTGGTGCGTAGCTATAAATTCTACCCATAATTGCTCCACATTTTCAAGTTTACTTTCTACATAAGATTCAGTTATTCTATCTTTTGGAGATTTTTTGAAGTTACTAAGAGCCTTCGATAATCTATTAAAAGCATCTTTTTGACAATTTAGAAGGCCTTCCATATCGTTATATTTTTAAAAAAAAGTAAAAATCGGTAATAATTTTGACTAATATTCTAAGTCCTATCACACAGTAAAAATATCACGAAATTATTCAGAGTTACAAATCACAAAATCTTACAAGTTCCTATATGACAATAAATGAAAACAATTCTAAGTCCAAAAAATAGTTGAAATTTTTACAAGTCTTTTAAAATTGTACACTTCTAAAAAATCGGGCATAGGTTCCCCGTATTCACCTTTTTCAATAAATTATTCTAAGTGTTAGAAGTTATGCTAACTTAAGGTACTAAATATTACAAGTTAATATAGTCTATATAAATAAAGTTCAAATTAGCTTGATCACCAATACTAGAGTTAAAGTTTCTTCTCTCTTGAACAGAAGGTTCAAATTGTTAACTGACTTCAAACAATTCAAAATGTACTCACAATGTTTCCTGATTCACTCACACAACGGAACACTTCGTGACGACACGATCTCCTTGGGTGGGTGTTTCTATACACCCCTCTTCCGACAAAGTACGTGCGTGGATTTCTTGGACTCCTTACGTCGTTGGCTCCTCCTCCTTCGTCTCGCTCGCACCACCGCCGTCTTCAGGTACTGCTAATATTCGCCCAATTTTTCTGTGCGTTTCACAGTCCTAATGAATGGCTCTTCGACCTGAGCAGCAGTCCACTGCCCTTACTAGGTCAATCCGTCTCGAATGGACCAAATGTTCAGTCCAACACTTTACTAAGGCTACTAGAGCCCTCTGGATGCGTTGAAATAAAACAACCAGTGATATTGGACCGAGGTTATATTTTAATAAATGTACTTCACATATATCTATTTTCTACTAACACAACCATAGCACGATTTATTTCGACGACACTGCCATCTCTCAACAAATAGATCAATTACTGTTTTTGACTTATATTAAATTACTACTACCAGCGCCACCTCGTGGGCTGTAGTTTTATATATAAAAAAGTAACTTATACACTTGGCCTACTTACAAGTTTTTTTTTACGTTAGGTGATATTTCAAATACATTTCTCCTAAAATTTAATTTGCAGAGTTTTGAACATTCAAGTAAAGGTACTGGGTTACTAAGAACGAAGTAATAGTAAAATATACTTAATAATCATCTTTTCAGCCTATCTTGGTCCACTGTCGAACATAGGCCTCCCCCATAGATTGCCACAAAACACGGTCCTGAGCCATCTGTAACTATCGACTTCCCGTAAAATCGTGCAGGTCGTTGCTCCATCTAGTGGGGGGCTACACTGCGTTTGCCGGTACGAGGTTGCCACTCGAGAAACTTTCTTCTCCAACAGTTATCGGTTCTACGGGCTATATGGCCGGCCCATTGCCACTACAGCTTGCTAATCTTTAGGATTATGTCGGCTACTTCTGGTGCGGATATCATCGTTACGGGTTTTATCACGCAGACAAACTCCGAGCATAGCCCTTTCCATAGCTAGCTGCCCGACTCTGAGCTTCCTCATGCAGCCTGCAGTGAAGGACCACATCTCGGTTTCGTATGTCATCACTGACAACACGCACTGGTCGTATACTTTTCTTTTTAGGCATTGAGATATATTCGAAGAGAAGATGTGACGTAGTTTCCCGAACGCGGCCTAGCCGGGTTGGATCCGTCGATTGTCCTCGAAGTTGGACTTACCTAGTCGGTCAATCTGTCCTTTGTATACAGATTCGTCAACAACTTCGAGCGTAGTGTTCCCAACAATAACTGATACAGGTGTGACTTGACGTTAGACATGATTTTCGTCTTGTCCATGTTCATCTTAAGACCTACCTGCTATGATACACTATTGAGGTCATTGAGCATAGCGCTGAGGTCCTCTAGCGATTCTGCCATTATGACTATGGCGTCCGCAAATTGAAGGTGAGTGATGTATTCGCCATTGACGTTAACGCCGTATCTTTTCCAGTCCAGTAGCTTGATAGTAGCTTCCAATGCAACGGTGACGAGTTGCGGGAATATTACATCGCTCTGTCTTACACCTTCCAGCAATTTGATCGGTTTCGTACTCTGGTTCTGTACTCGGATAGCCATCATAGCGTTATTGTACAAACACTGCAGCAGCTCGATATACCAACAATCAACATATGCCAGACATTGCGGGAGATTGTACTCTTCGGTCTTTTGTACAAACTGGCGAAGGGTATGTATGTGGTCTATGGTACTTAAGTCGTCGAGTCTGTTTGCGAGACGATTCATAATGACTCTCTAAAACAGGACATTGACGCGGCTCAGAAGCGGTATTGGTCTATAGTTCTTTAAGAGAGACATTATCGCCCTTCTTGGAGAACAGGGCCACCATACTTCTGCTCCACGCTTCCGGCGTAGCGCCGCCGTGGATGACGGAATTAAATAGCTTCTGAAGGACTAAAAGTACCGATTTTCCACCCGCTTTCAGAAGCTCCGCTGTAATTTCGTCCGGCGATTTGCCATTTTTGAGCTTTTGGAGAGCCATACTAATCTCGCTCCGTCAGTCTGAGCGAGATTAGTATGGCTCTCCGGGATATCATCGAAATAGTATCGAACGATTATGTTTTTGTTCAACATTTTATATTACATAATTTAAGGATTTTATTAATAAAAGCCACAGTTCTGTGTTTATACTTTCAAGAATATTTTTTTTTTTTTCAATTAAAAGAGTTTAATCTTGTTTGATAATTTCGGCTATCTAGTATAGCAAAAATAGAGAAAAATATATAACGTATTTAGAAAACAACACAAGAAAATGTTCAAAGGCATATTCTGTTTATGATTTAATTTAAAATTATTCAATTATATCTAAATTTTGCCATAAAAGCACTGGATAATGTTTACTAATTCCAAGCAAAGCAAGAACACGTTAGTTAATAAGGCTACACAGCGTTTGACACGACTGTCGAATTTTCACATTAATGGATATAATTTTCTACGTTAGCCTAGTTTATTGCAACTGAGTCCGGTTAAAGCGCAATAAATTAGCACACCCACATTGATAATGAAGTGTATTTGCTAAACCTTTGTATGAATCCATACTAAAATTAAAAGCGTACAGAGAATAATACTGCAAATAATATTAACATCGTGCATGGCCGAGTAGTTATGGCATCTTTATACATTGAAAAGATAGCAACTGCTATATGCTGTCCTTTTACAGTATTTGCCTCAAATTTTCTTTTCCTTAGTCCTCGTTTGTGCTTGAACTGTTATTTAAGTAGTGAGCGTGCCATTTTCCTTTTTTTTTGGATATTTTTCAAAATTGTGATCTTCAAACACATCTTTATTGATTAATATCAAATAACTTATGTTAAAGGCTTATTACAAATGATATTTAATTCGTTACTCTATTTATTATGAACTTGTATACAACAAAATTGTAAAATATATCAAGTCGCATTTTTTATATATAAAGTCGCTTCTTACGATACCCACGATTGATGACGTTATTAAAACAATTAACAATATTTTTTACTGCAACATAGAAATCAAATTATTTAAAAATAATAATAAATGTTACATGGAAGTAAAAATTAAAAAAAAAATTGAAATACATAATTTTACTTCGAATTTACAAATCTATAAAATATTTAGTCACAAATAGGAGACAAAGCATTTGAATTAAACTAGATGGCGCTGTCAATCTAACAAATTATGTGGTAAACCATAGCCCGCCCGTTCGTAATGCCTGTCGATTCCAACAGGAACCAATTAGTCGCATTTGAGAATATTTATTTGGGGTTAGCCAAAACAAATGTAAGCTTGATTGAATGTAGACGCCTAACAAAGTTTTTGGTGAAATACTGGTACATATTATGACGATTTCTTTATTGTAATACCACAAAGACCATAAAAGAAGTAATAAGGTATCATGAAAATTTCATTTATGTGAAATGAAATAACTTTTGGACTGACTTGTAGGACATAAATCGACAGAGCAGAAGAAGTCTCACAATCCTTTTTTGTTATGTTTAACTTAAAGTTTTTATTTTATTTGGTGCTAAATTTACCCGATCGCTATACATTTTTTTACTATAGAAATATAGAAACGGACGAGACGATCAAAACGTTTACCTGACTATAAGTTCAACGGCCGCCCATAGCAATGCTGTGTCACTCAGAATATTACTTTGTATAACCACACCTTGTCCGTCGCCCTGAAACGTCAGTTCTTAATTTTCATATACCCAGTGATTATACTACATAGTTTTCAGTATCCATCAGACCAAAACAAGGTAATGTTTGCACACTATTCCTTCACGTCACAATTTTTTATTTTTTTATTCGATAAAGTGACGACACGAGCAAATCGTTCACCTGATGGTAAGTGAAACGTCTGCCCATAGCAGATGCTTGTTACTCAAAATATTTCTGTGTAGCAGCATACTGCGCCCGTTACCCTAAGACATCAGTTCTTAAGTCTCATATACTTAGTAATTACACAAGTTCTCAGTGCTCTTCAGACCGTACACAGTAATGTTTGCACACTACTGCTTCATGGCATAATTTGTTGGCGGCTGTTGTACTTACCCAGACGAATTCCTGCAGAGTAGAACTACCACCTGTAAAAATATCCACACATACTCGTTTTTACATATAACCCACTCATTTAATATTATTTTTGACAGTAAAGTATTTGGTAAATAAAAAATTATCTTATCAAATATTAAGAAAATTCTTAGATTTCATTATACTAAGAGTGGGAATCTATCCCACTCTTTGTAATAAAAGCGGGTTTTAAAAAATAAAATATTAGTCACTGAAAAAATATATGTAAATAAACAATAAATATTCATTATTATTTCATTTAAATAAATATTAATTAATCAATAAATGTTTGCTTATAATCAAAACGAGTCCAGCGACGTACATACGAGTATATAGCACTGTTCTGTCTTTTTCTCTTTGGTTAAGAGAGAAAAGTTTCCGAAAATGATAAAGTGAGCCGCTTCTGTCACGTGTACTGAACACGTGACAGAAACGGCTTGCTCGTGCTTTTTTTTAAAACAATAGTTTTTTTCGACGTTTTACTTGACGAATCACTAACCACTTTTTACTCTTTGTTGAGCATAAATTATGTTAGCAACGAAAAGAATCAAATCAATATTAAAATAACTTACTACACGCTTCGCTTTGGAAACATTTTGCTCGGTTTGTTAGAATTTTAATGATGCTATTCAGTAGAACCAATTCTCGTACATAGTAAATGTAATTTTCGCAGCGTGTTTCTCGATTGCCGCCATTCCAGTGAGAAATTTTCATTTAAAGCCTACTTGTTACATGTTTTGATCAATTTTATATTAAGAGTACTTATTCTCGGCCATGATATTTATAGGTCCTATTAGAATTTAACAACCATCTACAATAACATGTCAATATTATTTACGATAATTTAAGTTTTGGAAAATATGTATGTATTATGATTTGTCCCTTAAAGACCATGTGAACTCTTGTCTTCAAAATGATGAAGGATGAAAAATATTAAGACAACATTACTTAGTGCTCTATGTATTACATGATTTTTAAATCGTATCATTAATATCCATTTATTTACACATAATGATAATTTCGGAAGATTATTGAAAGCTATCAAAAGCGTCTGAAATATTTCAGTGCCACAATAACATCTCAGATAACTCATAGAGACACTCGTCCTTACCCACCCACGTACGACATTACGTTCATGCGATAACATCGGAGGTAGCCTAGAATGCAGCGTCAGAGATACGGGAAGAATCAAAACATAGTCAGATGCGAAACCCAACAATTTGGGTTTTTGCACAAATGCTGACTCCGACTGGGATTCGAATCCAATACCTGGGGCAAAGAATTCAGGTACTCATAAAATCACTAATGCTGAAAACGAGCCGTATGATGACGGTGTAGCAAAATAAGGGAAATGCTAAAAAATCTTATGATGGCGTCAGATTGCGAAATAACCAACCCAAAGTTTAATTACTCATTGGTAACACCGGCAGCATCTAAGGTACGAGTACAAGAAGTTTGATACTTTGCCAAGGATATCGATTACGACAAATCTTCTTAACTTGGAAGAGGCTTATATCACTAGTCCTAGAGTTTAGTTGCTGCTGCTCAAATGCAGTATATACAGAAAGATACTGAAATATCGACTTAGTTGGCGCAGTGATCAAGCGATTGACTCCTGTGGTATGGATCGCGGGTTAAACTCCCACACGTTACACGCACTTAGTTGGCCTAAATATAATTATTACAATTTTCGGTGTTTGTGCACGTACTATTTATTTGTAAAATATACCATAGGAGCAATCCTTGTGTGGCAAACGTTTAAAAACAATTTAATATCTTTGAACATATGTTGTGTTCCTAGCGATCCATTCTTATAGTAATTCTTACCCGTTTCATAAAAAATGGGATAAAATAAACGAGAAACAAATATCTAACGACTGTTAGATTCTCTGTTTTTGTAACAATTAGGCTTTAAAATAGATGAGATTTTAATATTATTTGCATAATATTATTATTATATTTTAAAATATAAAGATTTTATTAAGATCCGATAATAAAATGATACCTGCTAAGTTTTAATATAAACTGAGCTATACATACATTTTATATTACGACATGCATCATTTCATTATGTTACAGTACAAAATTCCGTTCCCGTATTAACGAGAATTCCCAAAACGAGATTATAATTTTAAATCTTTTCTTTTAATTTTTAGTTTGCCATCGCAGCCAAGTTACGCAAACGCTGTTGCCATAGTTTTGTTTCCTCGTTATATATAAATTGATATTTACTGTTCTGGAGTTTTTCAGTAGAGAAATAAAGCTAGAAGTTAACGAAGTTTCTTTGTTTGCCGGTAGAACGATGCTGGTAAAAAAAGTAAATTAAACTGAAAAAGTAACGAAGGTTTTAGAAACAAATTTAAGATAAAAGTAGTTAGTAAGTTACTAAAAATATTTACTACTTCTTCTTACAACTAAGTTATCGCTGTATTCAAAATGTGCATTTAAACAGAAACTTGAGTACAAAATTAAGGGTTTCACTGGTCACAAACTGCGTACTCGATAACAAGTTGCTCCACATGTCTTTGAAATATATATCTAATTATAAGTAACCAAATCGTGATTTGAGTATATTGCTCGATGATAAACTCAGTTTTGTTAGCCAAACAAATCAAGCTGTTTCTTCAGCTTTTAAGGCTCTAGGGTTTGTTCTTCGGAGTATCAGGGAATTTAAGAACATAAATACTGTTATCCAGCTTTATAACTGTTATGTGAGGAGTAAGCTGGAATATTGTGGCAATGTTTGGTGTCCTATATATAAGATTCACACAGAGAGAATAGAAAGTGTGCAAAAGAGGTTATTGCGACACCTGGAGTTTCGCAGTAGCTCTTTCGGTAATTCAAAGTCTTATCATGATAGACTAAAACAATTTAAATTGATGTCTTTGAGGGATAGAAGAATACTTACGGGTACTACGTTCTTGCATAAATTGTTTAATAACAATGTAGACTGCCATAATATTTTAGCCAAATTTGATATAAATGTACCCCGAAAAATACCTAGACATCCGTGTTCCCTATTTAAGATCTGTGGCCGTAAAACAAATCTGGGGAGGAACTCTCCAGTTATGCGTCTATCGCGTTGGTATAACACCCTAAGTAGTGAGTTGAATGATTTGGATATATTTGGCGATACTATGCTCCAATTTAAAACCAAAATTCACCGACAGTTGACGCATCTCCAAACTGTGGACTAACGGTATTCGCTCAGCCGTCTGGCCTGTTGTATTTTCCTTTGCATGGTTGATTTTATCTCATTAGTACGATCATGATGAAAACATTTTTATGTACTTTGAACTTCTATTGTTGTTTAAATCTTGCTGTAGTGATTATTGTAGTGACTATTTTGTTCTCTTTTTAATTTAATTTAACTGTATTGATGTTACAACTATACAATGGAGAGCAATTCTAATGTTGGGCAAAATGAAAATACATACATACATACATACATAGAGTCACGCCTCTTTCCCATAGGGGTAGGCAGAGACCACATCTTTCCACTTGCTACGATCCTGACACACATCTTTAGCTTCCTCTACTTTCATTAGTGTTTTCATACAAGCTCGTCGGTTGCGGGTACTTTTGACGTGGCCTTTCCTCAAAACGATTTCGATCTGATCGTAATACGTTCGCCTACGTCGACCCTTACCGGCTTGCCCATTCACACTCGCCTCATAAATCTGTTTCGTCAATCTTCTTTCATCCATCCTCTCTACGTGTCCAAACCATCTAAGCATCCCTTTCTCTATCTTTGTCACTACATCTTCTACCACACCGCAACGTTCTCTTATCACGTTGTTTCTTAGTTTGTCCATCAAAGTCACTCCAGCTATACTTCTCAAACTTTTCATTTCAACAGCATTAATCTTATTTTCATGCTTCTTCTGCCAGACCCAACATTCACTACCGTACATAAGTGTGGGGACCAGTACTCCTCTATGTACAGCCAGTCGTCCCTTTTTAGAAACATTCTGGCTGCACATAAAGTTATGCAGGGCCCCATATAATTTATTTCCTGCCAACGCTCTTCGTTCAATATCACAGTCGTACTTTCCGTCTCTCGAAAATTTTGAACCCAAATATACAAACTCTTTCACTTGTTCCACTCTTTCTCCTTCAATCAGAACTTTGCAATCCGACATACTTTCTTCTCTTTCAAAAACCATTACTTTCGTCTTATCTACATTAATTTTCATTCCTTTGCTTTGTAGAGCATCATTCATAATATTAACCATCGCCTGCAACTCCTCCTCCGATGATGCTAATATAACCTGATCATCGGCGTATAGGAGGCATTTGACGGTCAGATCATTCATTCTTAATCCAAATGCACTCTCTTTAAGATCTTTCAAGCAATTGTCTATAAATAGGTTAAACAGCCACGGTGAAGCCACACATCCCTGTCTAACACCTTTTTCGATGTTAAACCAGTCTGTGTACGCCCCGTTTACCCTGACACAAGCACTGGAATCCTTGTACAGTGATTTCAGTGCTTGTATCAAGCTGCCGTTCACCCCATATATAGACAATGTCGACCACAGTTCATTCCTCACCACTCTGTCATAAGCCTTTTCCAAGTCTACAAATGCGCAATAGACCTTTTGACTTTGAGCCAAGAATCTTTCGGCTATGCTTCGTAAGGAAAAGACCTGATTCATGCATCCCATTCCTCTCCTGAATCCCGCTTGTACATCCCATATCTTCTCTTCAGTATCATTCATCACTCTCTTAATCAACACCTTTGCATACAGTTTGCCAACAATGCTGAGCAAGCTAATGCCTCGGTAGTTTTTGCAGTCTTGCTGCGACCCTTCTCCTTTGTAAAGTGGTCCACTTGTATACTAGAGAAGAAGGAAGCCTGAGAAGTATGATTGATTTTGTAATTGTGGATGAAAGATTGAGAAAGAAAGTCCTAGACACTCGGGCATTCCGCGGTGTCGGCATTCACACAGACCACTTTCTGGTGTTGAGCCGATTAAGAGGTGTCTTTAAGAGATGGCGGCACCGTGTGCATGAACCTATTAGTGTTCTAGAACGCATAAAAGTTGAGGGTCTGCAAGAGAAAGGTGTGAGAGAAGAATTTGTAAAGAAACTTATCGAGAAGTTTGACACGTTGGATGAGGCATGTGAGGTTGAAGAATTATGGAAGCTGTTTAAGGAAGGAATCGTGGAATCTACTATTGAAGTGTGTGGTGAAAGTAAGAGAAGAAGAGGGTGTAAGTTAAGAACTGTGTGTGCAGAGGTGCAAAAGGCAATATCTAATAAAAAAAAGGCTTGGCTGGATTGGTTGGCCACAAGAGCCAATCAGAGAATAAAAAAGGCAACGAATGAAGATGTAAGCAAGGCAAGGAATGAGTATAATAGGTTAAAGGTCGTGGCAAAAGAGGTCGTGAGAAGAGATAGAGATGAATTTGATAGGAGGTTATCTGATGACTTTCAACACAACATAAAGTTTTTCTGGAAGTCCATAAGAACGACCAGAGGTAAAAATACAACCTCGCAATTGGACAAAATCAGAAACCAGGATGGAAGTATTGTGAAAGGAGAGGAATGCATCCTAAAGAGATGGAAGGAATATTTTGAAAACTTATTTGAGAAAGGAATTATGCAAGTACAGGCCCCATTCGGGGACATGAATGAAGATTGCAAAGAAAGTGATATAAGCATGGAAGAGATCGTGAAAGCGTTGAATAGTATGAAATTAGGCAAGGCTGCAGGATATGACAGAATTACAGTAGAGATGCTGAAAGCTGGACAGGGCGTGGTAGCTAGTCAGCTGTACCGCCTTTTTAACCTTTGCTGGAGGAACGGCGTCGTACCAGGAGACTGGTGCAAGGCCGTCATTGTACCACTTTACAAAATGAAAATGCAGTGAACTTTAATGTAATTTTTTTTTGGTTTTACCATTTAGCTCTAAGTATTAGTTTTTTTTTCATGTTCGGAACTTAATTAAGTCATAAGCTCATGCTGTGATCATCTGTTATTGGTGGAACAATTACCTCACTGTAAACTTTATCTCTATACAAACTTGTATGATTGTATCTACTGTTGATGGTCCTAAATAAAATAAAAAAAAAAATAAATAAAAAAAAAGCCGCAAGAAAAAGCTATTTGAATATGATGTTGATTATTCTGTGATTCTAGCCAATCATGACTATAATGACATATTCTGCTTATAAGATTCAAAATAACATTATTAGAGATAGAGATAACATTATTATCTTACTACGGCACTAAGGGCTAGCGTAATTACTGGGCATATGAGACTTAGGAACTGATGTCCCAAGGTGATGGGCGCAGTGTGATGCCACAGAGAAATGTTCTGGGTGGCACAGCATTTGCTACTATAAGGTGAACGTTTCGCCCGTTTAGTCACTTTCTCCTATAAACAAATAAAAAATTCGACACAGTCTATTAACACTGGGGCTAATCCGGTTTTGATAACATTAAGGGAATGAAAAACAACCAGTGTTATAAAAAAATGTTACACAAAAGTTTTTAGAAACATCTTAAATATAAAGAAAGTAAAGGATTGCTTGTATTTGAGAACTTGAGAATGTGGAAATGCTGTAATGGATGGCTACCTACTCGTTTAATGTGCGTTCATAGATCTCCCTCTTCTAATTTTTTAGTTATAATGGAAATTAAAAACAAAGTTCTTCGTGGTGACTGTGCTATTGATTTACGAATAACTAATTTCGTCAGATAAGTGTACTATATTTTTAACGATCCCAGATTTAAGTTAGTTGATATATAATACACGAAACTATAATCAATGAATTTCTATCATGTCATAAACTTTTAAAGCTCCAGCTTGACCTAGAAAATATTTTATAGTGGCAGCATATATAAAATTAACTATTTGTGTAACAAAGATAATAATCCTGATAACGATTTAACATCTTTTTAATCAATCAAAGAGCAATCATAACCACTAATTAGAATAATTTATCCCATCAAAAATATAAAAATGTAAAAAAATATAAGCCTAGCCTCGCATCGCAACCGTTAAATAACCGCTTAAATAATTGTGAGATCTCATGTAGACCCAAGTCTTTAATTTTATTGTCATCGAATCGCCGATTAAACAATTTTGTTATAAATTAAGCACATTTCTTAATTAATAACCAATATTTTGGGCTTCTCATTATTACATATCTTTGTTTATATAAAAAAAATCGTGCCTCGGTAATTGCACAGCGCAAACACATCTCTGTGTAGACATTTCTTTACCAGTTCGCTAATATCCGGTAAGTACATAAGTCCATAGCAAATATTATTTACTTTTGCTGTTCTCTACCACCCCAGGGCCAGTTATTCTGCCGTGAAGCAGTAGTGTGCAAACATTACTATGTTTCGGTTTGAAGGGCACTGAGAGCTAGCGTAATCATTGGGCATATGAGTCTTAAGAATTGTTGATGTCTCAGAGTGACGGGCGCATTGTGGTGTAACACTGATCTGGGTGACATAGTATTCGTTATGGGCAGACGTTGCACTTACCATCAGGTGAACGATTTGCTCGTTCCGTCACTTTTATTAAATAAAAAAAAACTTATACGTAAGTCGCAATTCATCATAGCAACAGACCTTAACAAATTATGTAACATATAATTATGTATAAAATAAACCCATCTAGCAGTTTAAATATTAGTCAAGTTTCTAATTTTGTTACAGGATAAGTTGCAGAACTAAATCTACTTGCTAGTTTAGATGTATGGAGCCCCACAGAAGTTTCGCGTCAAGAGTTATTCTAAGAAAAACAGCCATATCGACAAGGCTTAATTGTGAACTCTTCCCTATTTACAAGCAAATTTTCATCCAATCCAATGCCATCCAATTAATTTACATTCAGATCCTGGAACTAATAACTTGCTTAACAAAAATATCTAGACTGATTGTAAAATGAACCGACGACTTACTACTCCATAGGGAAAATGAATACAATGGTCGCAAAGCCTCGCAGTGTCTAGATTGCAAATCAAAACTCTATTCTAAAGATCTGTTTATTAGAATTTAAACAAATTCAAAACATTGAACATAATGTGTACCAATAAAACATTTTATTCATTATATTTGCCCCATAGTTACTGTCTATAGCTCATGTAAATTCTCTGTCAATTGATTAAGTTGACTTAAAATTTTATCTTTATGGACAGATTTTGACTACAGGAAAATATAAACTGGGATAAAATAGTACTGAAACTTAAAAATATTTGAAGTATAAGTATCTGAAAATAATAAAGAGTTTGTGGGTGATAGCTGACGCCGAAGAATAGTGCAAAGTTATAGATAAATATATTAAATATTGAAATAAATATGCAAATATTAAGATCCCAGCAGGACCAATAAATTATGCGGTGAACCACAGACCCGTAAACAGGAGTGTCTAATCGTAACTAAGGAAAATCAATAAATCGTGTCATGAAATATACTCGTATATTCATATTTATCCTATTAAGGATACACGCCTATGTTTACGTAAAATATTTAATAACAATATATATATTATAAAACTTAATATATTTTTTATTTTTAGTGAAGGTGGTTTGCATGCTATACCACCGCAGTGCCAGTTTTTCTCCCAACAAGCAGTGATGAGCAAAAGTAATAGTGTTTTTGCTTCAAAAGCACTGTGGCTTGTGTAAATACAGGGCCTATGAGACTAAAACAACAATGACCCAACGTAATGAGAGCCGTTCGGTGAGGCACAAGGTTTTCCAATTCAAAAGTATGAGTGACCGCAATTGCTATGAGCAGGCGTTGCACTTACCATCAGCTGTACGATTTGTTCGCCTTGTCATTGATATTTCCATTATACTTTTTATATATTGGCTTTCCCAGAAAGCGAGTTAATTGGTCGGTCAGTCGATAACTGCTTTTTTATGGATCAAGGGACCCCACACTGCGTTTGCCTAAATACGGTCTGCACTCTAGGATTCGCCTGCTTCATCGATTGTCACTTCTGTGGCAGATGTGTCTAGCCCATTGCCACTTTCTATTGCTCCAAGCTCTTTCTATTTCTCTTCGAGTGACTTTTAGTTTGTTAAGCAGCAGTACCGTCAATGTCCACACTTCGGCATTCGGTGAGAACAAGCAGCACACTGTTCGAAGACTTTCGTGCTTTGCGAAATAGCTGACAGGAAAACTTGATAAACTTAAGTTATATAATAGATAATTAAAAAATATCTTACTTTAAATATATTTTACATATTTACGAATCTACGAAATTTTTTGAGACATTTATTTATTAACTTGCTCATAAATATTGTTACTAGTTTAGTCATACAAGTTTATGGCCACTAAAATTTGCAGTTATGAAAATAGGCGGAAAAATATTTTGTTCCGTTATATAAATGTAATAATATAAATAAGAAGTAAACCGGGTTTTATTGTATAAAATTAACATAAATGGAATCGTCCTTATTTTTGCTTCAGCCTGTTATACTGCTCAAGATATGCCCCCACAATGCAATCAAATAATTCATAGGGAATTATTGTTATTTTTTTCAACCTTGACCTTACCGTCTGTCAAGGTAGGCAGTTAAGATAAAGGCAGTGTTTTAGATTACACGCATAAATGTTACTGCCTACCTAGTTGTTTTTAAAAAATTTGTATAAGATGACTCATATGAAATTTACTACGCCACTGCATATTTCAAAGGTTTACCTTCAAGAATACTTCATATGTAGGTAGATTAACGAACATTAAACATTAATGTCTTTGAATTGTTCGATTCTTTCATTAAATATGGAACAATAGCATTTTGGAAACAAAAAGCTTTGTCCGAGATAAATGCAAAATCGGAGGCAAGAAAAGGCCCTTCAAAACAAGCATTGTTAAATCTTTTTCAAGTCCAGAAGTTTTGCCATTACGTGAAATTTAAGTGAAGAATTTTAAATGAAGTGGAAAAGTCACCTCACCCAAAACGCCATTTTACTTTAACGTCTTATACAGTGTTTTCTTTATCTTTTTATTTAAAGCCAAATCACTAAATTAATGCATGATACAGTTGTAATTATCCTATAAAAAATAACCCACAAAATAGTTAAGATGCAGATAAGTCTTAAGTAGATGACTTAATAAATCTAGAAGCTGCGTAAGGGGAGAGGGAGAGACGAAAGAGTAGGTTTGACAAGAATAAAATGGTCTGATAAATTTACTTAAACCACTGACATGTGATAAAATGTATACAATATAAATACATATTTTATTGTTAAAATGCATAATCTGCGTTCGGTAACTACAAAATAACGATACTTTCCGGTAATATGATATATAATAAGAAACATTTTCTTTCTTTAATTTTTAAATTTTATATAATCTATTACTTAATAAGTATTGAATATTATGGTACTACTGAGATTTTAATGAAATACCTATACAAATAGAAATATGTGACACAAGGTAAGGCCTACCTAATAAATTTTGTGGTAGTCCTGAAGTCCGGAACGCCTGTCGAATCCAACGGGAATCATTAGTCCCATACGGGAATATTTATTTGCGGTTTCCTTAACAAGTGAACACAAGATATTGTAGCCATAATACGATTTTTAATTAGGTTTCGATTTGCGATTAGGCTTGATTAGTAAATAACACAAATAATTATATATTAATATAAGCAATTAAACTTTTTGTCTTTAAAATATTATCAAAAGAAGTTGTGAAAATTCTTCGGAATTATGAGTAAATGGAAACCGATTTTTTAATTTTTGTTTATGATAAAATGGTATGCATTATACTACTTACCGACAGATATAGGATGAAAATCTTAATAAAACTGAATAAATACTCAATAATACACATTTAATATATAAATGAAGTTTAATCGCGGATTTACCCATCTGTGAAGAGTAATGTCCCTCAACTAAATGCAGGAGTATATAAGCTAAATTTTGAATGTGGTATCACTTACCTAAGGCGAACAATATAAAAAAATATAGCTGAGATGAAGCATCGACGCACGACTGCAGTTTATGACGATGTTTTCGATCACCCTGACCGTAAAATCAGATCTGATAGATATCACAAATGCTTGCAAAAGAACACCGATTTCTAGCAATGATGATACGCGAGGCTATGGATATTGCACACCGTTACCTCAATAGAGAAGACCACCGGCTTGGGATTCTATAATTAATAAAATTAAATAAATACTATTCCACTGCAAGACTTCAAGACACTGTAAGCTTACAGTGCGAAGGCACCCCGGATTAATTATGACATCAGGACGTCTGACACCTCAGTAATCCCGTGACCATGGGTGCTGTAAAGCGCAAAGAAACGTCGGATTGTACATAGTTAAAAATTAGACGTAATAATATCCAAAAATTAGTTTGCAATTAGTTTTAATTAATGTATGATATTCGCGTAAACATAGAAAATTATTAAGCAAATGAAGGTTTAAATACAACTTAATCAAAACCATAATCAGTCAAAATGGATAATGTAAGGCTATTCACGTTTTACAAGACAATACAATTACATACAACGAACTTGTACAAATGAAAGAACTATTTTTAGAGGTGATCTAGTTAAACTACGACTTACGCCTGGAAACATGGTAGAGTATATTCAGAAAAAATAATAATACATAGAATTGTTAAAGATTAAAATTCACACTGACATACGTTCAACTTCGATTAGATTTTATGACGTAACTAAAACTGAATATGATGAACTACGACCACTACCCAAAACGCATATCATATAAAAAGTATGAACTTCATATAAATTGTCTTATAATAAACTAGCTGTGCTCCGCGCTATCATTGGTGTAAAATAAGCCGAGCACATGATTGCACCATACGGCATGGTACCTCGTTTACCTGAGCATTAACAGTTCGGCCCTTCGTCATCAGACTTTATCATATATATATTTGAGGAAATATGTCGGTCAAGTCAGTTGCGCGACTTAATAACATATTATTTAAAAGTTAAAAAAATAAAAATAATGAGAATCTTGGTGTTTTTCATATTTTGGATATTAAATTTTGGATATTACATGGACAGCACTTCATAATATTTATATTTTAACAGGTTTAGAATTTTTTTTATTTTTTTTTAAATAACGAAGCCCCACAGTAGGATTTTCTCCTGTATCGTGGGTACGTTTTACAAACATACATTTCACATGCACAACACAACCAGACCCGAAAAGCAACAATTTGTGTTTTTGCACAAATGTTACCTCCGGCTGGGAATCGAACCCAGCACCGGTGGCGCAGAAGTCAGGTACGCTAACCACTACGCCACGCGGTCGACAATAGAAATAGCTAATAAACAGCACATAAATCCAATTCCGAATCAGTTTATAAAATATTCGAAGTCTTTCTGGCAATAGATAAGAACAAAGCGAAATAAGGAGAGCATGCAGATCATTAAAAGGAATGGTCAACATCTAACGGATTACGAGTGCTAGGCAATTCGCGAAGTTTGTGATATTATACTACTTTTGGCCTGTTTAGTACTGGGAATTGAGAGCTGCACACACACCATGAAATGATAACGGAATAGTCACATGATGAAGTTAGCTAGTAATATGATTTTTATTCCCACGTGTTTTTTTATAGGAGGGGGGGGGGGGACAAGGAAGCGGCTCACCTAAGGGTAAGTGAGCACCGCCGCTCATGAACATCTGCAATACCAAAGGAATTCCGGGTGCGTTGCTGGCCTTTGAGAAAAGTAGGCTCTTTTCTTGATGGTACCTTAGTGGTATTGGTAAAGGTGGCAGCCTGCAGATCGCGACTGCAATGGGTACGTGAGAGGCATCATACTCCGGATCAGACAGTGGTCCAACAGGGAAGGTGAATGATCCTCCAGGTCTGAACCCGCGTAGGCGAAGTAACAAGTTGTGTCAGATCATATGCCAAATAAAAGGTCACAATCAGATCTCCCCGCATGATCCTAACCATTCGGCGTGTTGGGCGTTAAAATCGCCAAGTATCAATATTAGTTTGTGTCGTCTTCAACGTTGATTTAGTAATTTTATTTTTGAAACAACAGATTTAACTCATACTTGGCAGTTGTGTCCGAGGAAACAAAACTGAGAGGAACATCGTATATATCATGAAATGTATACATATGAGACAGACATTTTGAACAAAAGTTTTGCACTGTTGGGAAAAGGCTTAATGCAAACAGTTATCCCTCCTGAAATCTATGTTACATTAAATTTCCTTCGTACATTTCAAAGTAAGTCAAGTCTGTCCCAATCCAATTTGCTACCAATGTTAACAATGGTAATGTACTCTAAATTTATTATTCTGATATTTTAAAATACTATGTATTAAAAAAATAAAAAAATTCAAAATTCAGTAAAATATGTTTCGTGTGAATTGAAGTAACACCCTATATATGTCTTTCTCCTGAGCACATATCTTATCTACTTAAACTGAAAAGATTAAAGAATATAAAACATATTCTCAATTAAAAAAGGGGCTGCTTAAATTACAAGATAAATAACAAAAAGTTCAAGAAGTTTTTTCATGTGGCAGGGAAGATAAGTAAAAATTAAACCCTACTGAAAACAATCGGTGACCTAAAATTATTTTTATGAAGCTGCAATTATTTTGTATTTTATTATAGACTTGCTGAACCCCGCGACTTCGTGCGCGTGGATTTAGGTTTTTTAAATATCCTGTAGGAACTATTTGATTTTCCGGGATAAAAGTACTCTGTGTCCGTCTCGAGAATGCAAGCTATCTCTGTGCCAAATTTCATCAAGATTGGTTTTGCGGTTGAACCGCGGAAAGGTAACAAACAGACAGAGGGACGGAGAGAGTTACTTTCGCATTTATAATATTAGTATGGATAATAGATTAATAGTTTTTAGAAGTCTATTTGCTGTAATGATAACATTATGTAATAATAATAAAAAGTTAACGAATTTAACGATCACTTTTATTAAAATAAAACGATTGCTGGTGAGTGCATTTTGAAGACACAAATTTCACACTCACAGCTTAACCAGACCCGGGCCCAACAATTTATCGCACAAAAGTTGGCTCCGGCTGTGATTCGAATCCAAGACCTGCGGCGTAGAAGTCAAGTTCTCTGACCATTAGGCCACGCGGTGCACAGGTAGACTAAACACCTACTCGTTTAATAATATAAAAAATCGGCATCGTTATTGTAATAATTTAGAAGTAAGAGAAAGTCATATGGTAAAAGGCAACGAAAAGTCTGATGCTTATGTAGATTACAAGTACGTTAAGATATAAGATGCTCATAACGTGAAAGAACCCGCCACTTACATAAGCAAAAATTTCCCGGTTTCACTATCTTACCTTGATAAGGTCAGAATATCAGTTTTTCGCTCTAAATGCAAATATTACCGCGCTCTAGAGACGTGTTATAGAAATGGTACGGCGGTAAAAGTAAAATGAAGGTGGCGCTAAATAGCCAGAAAATGTTTTTTCTTTTTTTAACCTAAAATAACAAATACTTGGGTAGCGAAGACACAAGATAAACCGTTAAGGACAACCCACATTCATGAAAGATATATAGTTTCATTGCTAACAAAATAGTAAAATTATAATTACTAATAATGATGACGTCCTAAACGTCGAAAACCCCCAGTTTCGACCAAAAACACTTTATTCACTTAATACGGGAAGTATTCACCGACAGAATAAAGGAAATGTTTTCCCATATCCAATGGGAAGCCTGACCCAGAGCTTGAAAAGCCTCAGAGAAACTTTCGAACGGAGTATAAGACGGGGAGAGAGAAAAACAATTTAAATTTTGTATTAAGAAACTACAAGATAATAAAAAATATTTGTGTACGAGTACATATTTCAAGTATAATCACAACACTGAAGTATATCTAAAAACTATGCGTGTATACACATTAACGTATAAATCTAATCTGCGTACAGAACATGCAACAGTAGATTACAATTTGTGACCGGGCGTTAACTTTCATGATAGATTTATTATTTTGTACATGTCCTAATTGGAGTCACAAGTCGTAAAGATGTCGTTATAGTTAATTAATACAAGTACTAAGTAAAATGTCCTCACAAACGTTCTTTAAAAGTTAATAAGCTTTTATAATATTATAATATTATTTAAATTATGCGTTCTTCTCAAGAAAAATATTAACACTACGTAAATTTATTCATCTTTTCATTAGACTTTATTATAGAACCTCAGTAGAATGTCATTAAAAAAACCGAATTTCTTTTGTTATAATGTTCAGTGGCTGTGTATTTCATAATGTGATCTTATTAGAATACATAAAATTTATTGAATAGAATTTAATTTGCCAAAGTGGAAAAATAGAAAAAGGAATCCGTCTAAGTAGGTACTGTAAAGTAGTAGTGTGCAAATATAGCTATGTTTCGGTCTGAAATACTGAGATACTGGTACTGAGAGTGTAATTACTGGGCATATGAGACTTAAGAACTGACGGCTCAGGTAGACGGTAGCAATGTGGTGCCACACAAAGATACTCTGGGTGACAAAGCATTTCTTTGGGCGGACGTTGCACTTACCATCAGGTGAACGCTTGTCTCGTCCCTTTCTCCAATAAAAAAAGATATTTTTACATGAAGATTTTGAACACATGTTTTTCGATTATGCTCGGAACGGTATTGAGCATTTTTTTATGTTTTTTACTATCGCGAGCCTGATGAATCCAACATTATTTTTTACGTTATAAAAACCTAGACTCGAATAAAGATCTCCAAAATTCTCATTTCAACTTTTATCAAGGCTTTTTATACCATCGAGACATGTTTAACACATTCTTTGTGCACTAGCCACGAACATTGACGGATGTTAAGTTTAAGTCAGAATGTTTCATCATATCAAGATGAATATGATTTTATGCTACTTTCGTAAGCTTCTCTTATGTATGAGTCAAATGTTCTGTTTACCCCACTTTACTTAGATAATGTCAGAACCAGTTTTCCGTTTTAAATGCAAATATTACCGCACTCTAGAGACATGTTAAAGGCAAATGGTCGGCGGTAAAAGTAAAACGAAGGCAGCGCTAAATGGTCAGAAAGTGCTATTTTCGACGAAAAATGTAACATCTCGATAAAAAGAGAAATAATTGATTGATAGAAGAAACTATTTACGCTGAAAAACATATCCCTCAAACCATTCGATTGAACGCCTAGAAAATTTCAAAAATTACGGAGACTATGAAAATTAGACCTGTTCTGGCGAGTAAAACTTAATTTGGTATTTGTTTATTATATATTATACGCTAGCTCTCAGTGCCCTTCAAACCGAAACACAATAATGTTTGCACACAACTGCTTCACGGCAGAATAACTGGCCCTGGGGTGGTACCTACCTAGACAGATTTCTGCATAGGAATCCTACCCTCTGTGCACAAAAATAGTACATCAAGTACGGAGACTTTAACGTTGACTATTTTAACGTTGGTTATGCGGACGGTGCTTTCAGAATTTAGTTCGTGTGATATCTAATAATATATGATGGTGGTAGGATTCCTATGCAGGATAGGTATCACCCCAGGGCCAGTTATTCTGCCGTGAAGCAGTAGTGTGCAAACATTACTGTGTTTCGGTCAGAAGGGCACTGAAAGCGAGCGTAATCACGGGGCAAATGATACTTAAGAACTTATGTCTCAGGGTGATGGGCACAGTGTCCCATCGCCCTGAGACATAAGTTCTTGTTCTGTGTGACACCCAGACATTTTATACGTGATACAGCATTTGTTATGGGCAGACAATGCACTTTCCATCAGGTGAACGTTTTGCTCGTTTCATCACTTTATCCAATAAATTTTGCGGAATTTATCGCATTTAATTTTGTACTATTTATAACCCGACGTTTCGAGCGCTTTACAGCACCCATGGTCATGGGAGGACTGCGGTGACAGATATCATAGTCAACCCAGAGTACCTTTAGCTTTTAATTATTATTTTTTGGTACGATCTACGCAGAAACAGCTAACTGTGTCTTGAAGTCTTGCAGAGGTATGGTTGGTTTTTGATTTAATTTTATTAATTATAGGATCCCAAGGTGGCGGATAGTACCCAACCATGGTCTCTATTAAAATTACGATTTTTTTTTAATTTCAATAGCCACGCGAATCATCCTTGGTAGGAATCGGTGTTCTTTTTCGAGGATTTGTGGTTTATCAAATCTAATGTAAAGGTTGGGATGATCCAGAACGTGATCACAGACTGCAGACTTATTTAGGCTATACGTTATTTAATATGTGCCGGTTTAAGAGAATCTACCACCCCATCTCATACCGTGGGTGTCGAAAAAGTCGACGGAGGGGAAATTAAAAAAGGGGAAATGGATGGACAGCAGCATCTTCCTGGAACATCTGAATAAATAAACTGCGGTTACCTACCCGCCTGCCAAGCGTGGCAACTATGGCAAAATCGCGTTGAAATGAATGAATGAAAGCTGCAAGCTTTTGTGGCAAATCTATGGGGGATGCCTATGTTCTGTAGTGGATTAGTGATAGGCTGTAATGATGATCATTAAGATGAAAAATCAAAACTAAGGACTCACGATGCAACGATCAGATACACAGTCAACTGTACCACGGGATCGTCAGTTGTATAAATGTAACAAACGTTACCGACTTGTGACAGTAGATTACAATTTGTGGCCGAGCGTTAAATTTCATGACAGGTTTATTATTCTTGTACACGTTCTACTTTGAGTCACAGATCGTAAAAGTGTCATTTCATAGAATTAACACGGTGCTTATGTGATATATTTTCACTTAATGACCTACTTTAATATGAAACTACCAACTAAAATTCTATATATATAATTTAACATAACAATTATACATTGTCATACAGAAACCCAAAAAAAATGTATCATAATTTAAATGAAACTAAGTTTACGGATTTTATCGCGGTTAATTTTTACTTTTTTACTATTTATAACCCGACGTTTCGAGTGCTTTACAGTACCCATGGTCACGGGAGGACTGAGGTGACAGATGTCCTGATGTCATAGTTAACCTGAGGTACCTTCAGCTTTTAATTATTATTTTTGGGTCCGATCTACGCAGAAAGAGCTAACTGTGTCTTGAAGTCTTGCAGTGGTATGCTTGGTTTTTGATTTAATTTAATTTATTATTGGATCCCAAGCTGGTGGTAAAACCCAACCATCTTCCCTATTGAAATTAGGATGTTTTTTATATATAATATTTTTTATATATATATTTAAACGGTGAATCTCACCATCATCCATCACAGTTAGCTACCGTGGGTAAATCCTTGTTTCAGAGAGCACGAGGAATCTGTGACAGGAAACACCTGGCCGCCGAGCTTCAACATGTCAAGCAAGTTTTGCACGACAACAAGCTTCGGGTTCCGCGCCTACGTCGCAGTGACCGAGTGAAACCGGCCACAGTCGAGCGTGTACCTGCTGTTCTACCTTATGTCAGAGGAGTCACGGACAAGATTGGCTATATCTTGAAGCGGGCTTCCATAAAAACATTCTTCAAGCCGCCGAAGAAGATAAGTCAGTTTTTACCATCTGTCAAGTGTAACATCCCTGTACAAGACGCAGGAGTATACAAGCTAGATTGTGAATGTGGTCTCTCTTACATAGGCCAAACAAAAAGATCAATTAAAACCCGCGTAAAAGAACACATAGCTGACGTGAAGCATCGTCGTTCTAGGAAGTCTGCAGTCTGTGACCATGTTCTGGATCATCCCAACCATTACATCAGATTTGATAAACCACAGATCCTTGCAAAAGAACACCGATTCCTACCAAGGATGATTCGCGAGGCTATTGAAATCAAAAAACATCCTAATTTCAATAGGGAAGATGGTTGGGTATTACCACCAGCTTGGGATCCAATAATAAATAAAATTAAATCAAAAACCAAGCATACCACTGCAAGACTTCAAGACACAGTTAGCTCTTTCTGCGTAGATCGGACCCAAAAATAATAATTAAAAGCTGAAGGTACCCCAGGTTAACTATGACATCAGGACATCTGTCACCTCAGTCCTCCCGTGACCATGGGTGCTGTAAAGCACTCGAAACGTCGGGTTATAAATAGTAAAAAATTAAAAAAAATTAAACGCGATAAAATCCGTAAACTTAGTTTCATTTAAATGTGTAGTGTTCGCGTAAATATAAGAAATCATAATGTATCATAATTTAAACGTCTAGAAATAATATACATTTCCTGAGTATATTTTCAAAACTTTTCAGTATCTTTCATTACTGTAGATTTTCTTGTATGAAAAACACATAAACACATAAACAACATAAAGACATAAAATAATGGTGAAGGGCGAAACCCCACTAGATGTAATAATGTGAACTGTGCAGGATATTCTTAGCAAGAGGTGACTCCGGACCGTGTTGAACGACAATTTATAGGGGAGGCCTAGGTTCAGTAGACCTGTGCTAGGCTGCAATGAAAATTACAGTTATTAACAGAAGATGCTACCACAAACAATGTTATATTATGTCATACCACACTGTCACACAGTCTTGTTGAGAGAAAGTGCGTAAACAAAACGATTTAGTTTTTCATTACTGAGAAGACGTGACTTAGTGGTTAGAGGCAATGACCTTCTACACAGATTCTCTTCCATACACCATTCTATGTGTATAGAAGGTCATTGGTTAGAGTACGTGATTTCTACGCCGCCGGTCCAGAGCTTGAATCCCAGTCGAAGCCAACATTTGTGCAAAAACAAAAATTGTTGGTTTGTCTAGTTATGCTGTGATTGTCCCCGTGTTTGTGACACTGCATCCTAACCTACCTTCTATCTTACGTTACGTTACGTTATCGTTACATCGGGCAAGCGTAGGTTGAGACGAGTGAGTGCCCCTGTGTTTGTGCGTACACATATGGCGCTATAATATTTCCTGCGCAGCGCTATACACATAATTAGGATGACAAAACGAACTGCTATAAAAAAATCTTCGTATCTCAAAATGTATTTTTTTCCATAATCGATGAAAAAGGGATTCCCACCCATCTGTTTAAGCTTTAGCCTATCAACTACCGTTAAAACATGGAGATGTCCTCCTGACCTATTTTCAACATAAAATATCTCCTGCGCAGCTGACAGCTTTAAAATGAGACGAGGCTAGTGTTCAGCAAGGTCATTTATTAATCTTTTCTAGCAATTCAGCTTCTAATAGCGACGATAGTTGGTTCTGGCAGACCCACCAGCCACCGGTTTGGACCAACGTCTTGTGTCTGAATTGAACCTTGGAATAAGACTCCACTAGTGCTGTTCTATTAGATCAAAATTCAATAAAAATTCAGTAATGCTGTCTTTTAATATTATTGAAGCGCTTATTGTACTGTAACTGAAAGTTTGTAAGTTATCTATATATTAATACATGAAGAAAAAACTTTGTACCCCTTTTTTAGCATATTGCACGCACAAAGTAGAGTAAAATTTGGCATAGTTAAAGTTTGTAAGGACAAAGAAGGAGAAACCGAGGAATCTAAAATACATTTATAATATTTGTTACAAATACATTAAATTTAATAAATAAAACTCTCATTATTTACGTTCATACTGACAATATCAATCACATAATAGTCTGCCGTTTGTTTACGTTCTTAGTCTTATACCTAGTCTGTTGTAAAACAGTAGAGATTGTCGCGATAGAATTTTAAAATGTTACCAATAAATAATTCTGTAATCGACCACGAGAAGAAGACTAGTTTACATTAACACCGCTTTCCTGTTTCAATATAAAATTATAAAAGAATTATAAAATTAAAATTAAACTCTAACAAGGATTCAGAGCACGTGATCGTAAATTGCAAGTTGTGACCGGGCGTTAACTTTGATGACAGATTTATAATTTGTAATATACTATATTTACGAGTTGTGATTCATAGAAAATACTATGAGTCGCAGTTCGTAAATATGTCGTGAATTGTATCAAAATGTAAGAATAGTTTATTAAGTTTCATTTTGATACAATGCGCGATTTCTACGAAAAAATGATTAAAGATTAAGCAAAATTTAGACCGCGATTCAATATGATAAGCCCGTAAGTTTAACAACGTTAACGCTGTTTTGCTCTTTTGCCAATTTTGGATTCACTCCAGAATAAGCATAGGCAATGACATACATACGTCAGTAGTTAAATATAAAAAGTGATTACCTGAACTATGGAAAAATGTAAAATGACTAGAGAGATCTGCTTTTGTCTGTTCAGGAAATTATTTCCAGATATTGCTTTGAGAATTTCACGCACGTTTTACATCATTTTTAACAAAGGTAACTTAGACTACCTATTTCAACATCGCTCTGCTTAAAAAAACATATCATCGCTCTGCTTAAAAACATAAACTAAACGGTTTATGTTTTATAACATAAGTTAAAGATATTGACGAGTCGACTACTTGCAAGGTTAAGAGAACGGAACAAAACGATACGTAATTATATTTATTAAATGTTGATATTACGCGACCTTTAAACTTATTACAGCTTAAGATTAAATTATTTTTAAGTAACCATCCAAAAGTGTAAAAAAACGGATTCACACCTGGACGCACAAGGGCTACATACTTAGACAACCATCCTCCCGTTTATACCCGACGAGGAGGGAAGTTATGTCGCAAATCCCGTCATCTTCTTCTCTCCGATCTCTTTAAAGATGGAAGAGCAGATCGCAAAAGCACTCCAGGTGGTTCTGGAAACCTATCCGGAAGTATTCCACTTACTCGCGAAGATTCGACAACTAGCCTCAGAATATTAGGCAGTTTCCAGGCCCACCTCTTGGGCCTCATAATCTGACGAATCAGAATCATCGTCTTCGGGCTCCAAAATGAAGTGAGAATCTCCTCAGTCCCCTGAGGACACCCGCAACATCAGCTTCAGCCCTGTGGAGAAGTCGAAAAACAAACGAAAAAAGACCGCTTCCCCTGTACTAAATACAACCGCAAAAACTGCGAAAACTGTATCAAAAGGATCTTCGTATACAGTTGAAGACTTATAGGCTGGCACCGAAGCCTTTAAGACGCGTAAGCTGCCCCCGTTGCAGCACGGCAAACCGCTGCAGCCTCACGGCAAGCCCTTGCTATCTCACGGCAAAACCCCGTAGTCTTACGACAAACTCCTGCTGCCTCACAGCAAGTCCCTGTACCAGATACAACTCCGAAAACTATAGCAAAGGATCTTTATATACGGTTGATGACTTACAAACAGGCATGCCTATTTAGCCGCGCAAGCAGCCGCTGCCTCCGTACGAATAACCGCTGCAGCCTCAAGTTAAGACCTTTTTGCTTCACAGCAAGACCCCGTCGCCTTAAGGCAAAGCCCCGTTTCGCAAGTACATCAGAAAAAATATGTAACTTAAAAAAATTACAAGAGGGTTGTTGTTCGGCCTAAGGAACACACTCAGTCTCAGCTTAGCGATACCCCACACTCCTTGCTTGGTTTCCAAGATGTTGTAACCGGGTTTTTGGATCGTCGTTAGCACAGGTGGGTTGCGACCAAATTCCGGGCAAGCTCTGAGTTGGACTTTTTTTTTAGCCCGTGGGATGTACCTGCGTATAATCAGCCCGCACCGTATTCCTGTGATCGTAAATAAGCATTACTACGACGTAATAACCACGCTTAACCAGCCTAGAATTAGGAAGCAAAAATCTAGGATACAAAATTAGCTGTCACAATGCGATAAGAGGTGGCGTTTGAAAAAGCTGGTAGGTACTTGTTTCAATAAAAAATATAACGTTATTACAAATCAAAACTTTACTTATTTTGATAAGGGGATATAATTAGGGACAGCCACTATTTAACTATCATTAGACAAATATAAATAGATACGAACAAAATAAATTAAGCAATAGAATAAGTGGCGGTTATTTTTAAAAAAATCTAGATCATATTCGTTAGAATAAAATTAGAGACAAATTTTATTTAGTTAAATTTAATGAATGTTCTATCTAATCAAATAATTAATAATTAACAATGAATAAATAATCAAAGGAATACGCTATGTTACTCTGCAAAACATTACGTTAAGTGATGATCATCTGTTACATTCCCGGGGCAGTCAAATATATTTTGAGACAGCGACTTTCAACCATCAACTAGAATTTGGTCACATTACACTAAATTATTTAAAGGGCATGTTTTCCCTATAAGCTATGTTACGGGTCGAGCTTAGACAGCAACAAATACATCAGAGCAACCAAAACGTGACTCTTTATAGGGATATCTGCTGATCTTCTTAGAGATGACGCTTGTACTCCATCACTAAGCAGGAACGCAACTGAGAAACGTATAAACAAAGTACGAGTACTTAGATTAGGTGAATCGTCAAACTGCCCACGTGACTTCCTATATTGTGATGTATCTTCCGGAGCTATCCAATTCGAATTTGGGAAAGTTATGCCCCATAGTTCACATCGACACCGAACAATTAAGCGAAGTACCCCTAGTTCTTGTTGTTGCGGGCAATGCTATAATTCAGTACCTTAATTCTACAATTCAGTATTTCATATCTTTATAGCTCAACAATATCAAATATATCTGGTAATAATAATGACTACGAGAGAAGTTGGTAAACAGAACAGTGTCCGAACATGGAGCGGGGGAGGCGATAAAGAAAAATTAAAAGGTCAACAAAAATAGATTTTTTATTGTACTCGTATATGTTTGTGTGAAATACGAGTGCATTGCCTATATTACTATGAAGGAAAACATTTGTATGCTTGCTATAATTGTTTGTCATAATGGAGATTTCTTGGTTTTATTTTATTATTTGTTTTAATTTCGCTATTTCTTATGTTAAGTAATGTAATTAGCTTTTTTTCACAACATGCATAAATTAGAATTTGTATGATTGACTGAAACAGTGAGACACAGACAAATATCGATTTCAGTTTTTTAATAATAGGTATAAGAATTTAATTCTTCATGAACCTGTGATTCATTGGTTACCACTTTTTAGTATCAATTCCGAGGTCTACTCTCGCTAAGGTAAATGTTTTAACTAACTTTGATACGAGATTTGAAACAAAATAACTTTTTTTGCTTGTCATACATATATCTTCGTCAAAACATGCATTTCGTGTGGTCTGTTTAAAATAATCATGTCAAATCAACCTTATTAACCTAAGATGTGGCATCACAAAACTTGAAAACAATGTGATTGCACTTAAAGTAAGTTTTATTTTTTGCAAAAATATCAACTGAAATTCATTATATTATTATTTTAATGTTTGGAAGTCCAATCTTCTAAAATGATTTGAACAATAAAAGAGATAAAGATAATGTCGCAAGTTTCACATGTTAATCATTAAAGTTAAGCAATGTCAGACATATGATATCACATAATGTATTATAACCTCTGATTTAGGGGCGAAACGGTTGTCGTACCTACGAAATTTGGTGGCGTCTTTTACCTGGTGTAAAGGCCGTGCTGGTGGCATTCGGTGTAGGTAATTGAGCACCTGATACATAAATTATCACATGATAATTCAAGTTATAGCTGCTTTGTATAAACATATGTGTTATAATATTATAGCGAAAAATTTGTTACTTTTAATTAATTTCCTATTTCCTTTCTTTATTTTAAAATGGTCTTACAGATATGAAAATATTATACTTTTTAATTTCAAATAGCCGCGCACCACGTTTTCGAAATTTTGGAACGAGTCAAAAAATTATTTCCCCCATCGCGTTCCCACGAGCAGTAATAGTGACAGCATTGCATATTCTGCACGGAAAAAGTCTGTCCGTACCTTAGTCGCCTCTTACAACACCTCGGCAGGAAAGAGGTAGGTGCTATCCTACCCTGACGGACACCTATCGGTGTCGGTAAAGCTGAGTAAATCTCAGTTAAAACAAATTAAAAAGAAATTAAAAATAAAATACAGCAAAATATGAAAGTTCTTTAAGATTCATGTTAGGACTTACTTAATTTACAGACTAATATATAATTTAGTTAAAATCTAAAACATTTTACAAAAATTAACCACTTATTTTGTCGTTATAAACATGTTATGGAAATTAAGTCTTCAGTTTATTTATCGCCTGTATTGAAAAAATAAAATGTTTATATGTGTACCTATTATTTCATTTTAATAGTAAAAGCGTAAAGTAATATTGTATAAATATAATTATACGATGTCTTCTTATCTCAAATAAAATTCCTAATGACTCTTGTTGCATGGTTTCTAATACCCGGCATTACCAACATTTGCGCATCAAAATATATTGGCTTCCGTTCTACGACACTTGCTCTGATCTCATTGCATACTATGTAGTGAAAATAGTAAAAGCCTTTAAGATTGAATATATTACTATAACATAAACCTTTATATCTCTTTCTTCTTACAGAAATGATCCCGCGCTTTGATTACCTACTCCTGTATTGTGGGTGAATTTTAGAGACAACAATTTCTCATGCAAAAACACAAAAACCCCAAAAACTATCTGTAGGCCATACAAGTATTCATCCCGTGCGGAAAACAAACCCGACACCCTTGGCTCAAAAAGCTATCACTTTACCAACCATGCCTGACATACTCGTATAACGCATAGTTGACTATTTCGAACGTAGTGGGCTACGTTAATATATTTTTTTTAACAAAACGAAATCCAAAATCGGCTTACAGATGTCCTTACTGAAACGTACAACAACTAAAACAAACCTTCCTATCGTCATATAATTACATTCTACAATATACTGTATAATAATTTTGAAATAGGTCGCGCTGTACGTGCAGTTAATCAGAACATACAAAGTAGGTTAAAACGTTGGCAGCTCAGATTTGTACTGCACTTTCAAATGTAAATTATGAAACCATAAAATAGGACAGCGTAAATATTTCTCCAATTGTATTTTTAATAATTTATTTGATGACGACCGCGTGGCCTAGTGGTCAGAGTACCTGACTTCTAAGCCGCTGGTCCTGGGTTCGAATCCCAGCCGGAGCCAACATTTGTGCTAAAACATAAATTGTTGGTTTTCGGGTCTGGTTGTGTTGTGATTGTCTCCGTGTTTCTGACACTGCATCCTTGCCTACCTCCGATCTTATCGCATCAGCGTTACATCGGGGCGGGTAGGCTGGGACGAGTGAGTGCCTCTGTGTTTGCGCGTACACTTGTTGCACTATAATATCTCCTGCGCAGTTGATGACTCTCGACAGTAGTCGGCAGTTGTCGCCGTGGTTGTCGAAATCGGCTAGGAGAACATCAATTTATTTGATACAATTATTCCTCCACGTTGTTATAGAATACCGGCGTAAAATAATGACATATCACTGCTACGCTTTGGATACTAGAACTGGAGACACAATTACTTAGTCTGGGGAGGTAACAACGCATGCAGATACATTTATGCAGATGATTTTTGAGGTGAATGTTGGCGTCTGCAGGTCTCATTGACAATTACCATTATTAAAAAGTTTTTTATTTATTTGTTATGACATATAAAAAGAAGTTATATATAGAAAAGTAACGCAATTAATACTCTTTAATATAAAATTATTAACAGAATGTAAAAAATTATGTCAGCTCATCTGCATGTAGACTTGCTTCATTTTCCAAAAAAATATTATAAGAATTTTTATATTCATTTATTTTTCAGAAAAGTCTGCTACTTTAACACTTTCAAAAACAAATGTTTTATGCTGAAGTTATACTTTAGCGCTTAATAATATTTTTTTTAAACAAACATTTATGGATTTAATCGCACTTAATTTTTCTATCTTTTACACCATTTTACAGCATTCATGGTCATGGGAAGACTGAGTCGCCCAGATATCGTAGTTAACCCAAGCTGTCTTCAACTTTGAATACATTTCTTGGAAATTCAAAACTAAGCACACCACTGCAAGACTTATGATACTGTAATTTCGTTTAGCGTTTAAAATATGATAGGGTGGTGAGGACTGAATTGTGGTCGACATTGCATATGTATTGGGTGAACGGCAGCTTGATACGAGCACTGAAATCACTCTATAAGGATTCCAGTGCTTGTGTCAGGGTAAACGGGGCGTACACAGACTGGTTTAACATCGAAAAAGGTGTTAGACAGGGATGTGTGGCTGTTTAACCTATTCATAGACAATTGCTTAAAAGATTTGAAAGAGAGTGTGTTTGGATTCAGAATGAATGATTTGACCGTCAAATGCCTCCTATATGCCGATGATCAGGTTATATTAGCATCATCGGAGGAGGAGTTGCAAGCGATGGTTGATATTATGCATGGTGCTCTACAAAGCAAAGGAATGAAAATCAATGTAGATAAGACGAAAGTAATGGTTTTTGAAAGAGAAGAAAGTATGTCAGATTGCAAAGTTCTGATTGAAGGAGAAAGAGTGGAACAAGTGAAAGTTTGTGTACCTGGGTTCTAAATTTACGAGAGACGGAAAGTATGACTGTGATATTGAGAGAAGAGTATTAGCAGGAAATCAAGTGAATGGGGCTCTGCATAACTTTATGTGTAGCCAGAACGTATCTAAAGAAGGCACGACTGGCTGTACATAGGGGAGTTCTGGTCCCCACACTTATGTATGGTAGTGAATGCTGGGTCTGTCAGAAGAAGCATGAAAGTAGGATTAACGCTGTGGAAATGAGAAGTTTGAGAAGTATAGCTGGAGTAACTTTGATTGATAAAGTGAGAAACAGCGTGATAAGGGAATGTTGCGGTGTGGTTGAAGATGTAGTGAAAAATATAGAGAAAGGCATGCTTAGATGGTTTGGACACGTAGAGAGGATGAATGAAAGGAGATTGACGAAACAGATTTATGAGGCAAGTGTGAATGGAAAAGCCGGTGAGGGTCGACCTAGGCGTACGTATCACAATCAGATCGGTGAACTTTTGAGGAAATGTCACGTTAAAAGTACCCGCAACCGACGAGCGTGTGTGAAAACGCTAATGAAAGTAGAAGAAGCTAAAGATGTGTATCAGGATCGTAGCAAGTGGAAAGATGTGGTCTCTGCCTACCCGTATGGGAAAGAGGCGTGACTGTATGTATGTATGTTTAAAATATTTTTTTGATATATTATAATACTATTAATTTTAGCGCAAAAAGTGATTTTTTCTATGGAAGAAAGTGACGAGGCGAGCAAATTGTTCACCTGACGGTAAGTACAAAGTCGACCCGTAGCAAATGCTGTGTTACCCAGAACATTTCTGTATGGCTGAGGCATCATATCTTAAGTGTCATATACCCAATAATCAGTGCCCTTCAGACCGAAACACAGTAATGTTTTTACACTTTTGCTTGACGGCATAATAACTGGCACTGCGATGATACCTGTCTAGGAGTCCTACCAGCATTAAACTTACTTGGCATAGCTTGTTAACGGTGTTTGGCTGTCGATACTATAAAAACAGCTGTGTGATTAAGATTTCCTTTTAAGCAAAATAAATATTGATATTTTTTTAGGATTGAGAGCATGGTTTTAAACTTTTTGTAACTACGTATACCACTTTCACGAGTTCATCTAAATAGATAATTAAATTCATATATATTATATGACACAAGCACTTCTGTGTGTAATGATACGTGAATAAATAGCTTTCTACCAACGAAAATCTTAGAACTGACCCCCTTTACTTAAGAAATATAAATTTTAACTGGAAAAGCTACGTCGGTGACTTTGATTATCCGGCGTATTTCTTTATAACGAGTCTTATCTACCAGAAGAACCCCGAGCATAGCTCTTTCTGCTGCTCTCTGAGCGACACGATTCGTTTTTTCGGCACAATAGATGAATACTGGCGAACACTGTTCGAAGGCTTTTGCCTCCAAGTTCAATAAATAAATACGATTATAAACTGCTACAACAATGTTATAGTCTAGGAATATTTATTAACCAATGAAAATAAACATTTAACAATATTTATAGTAAGGGGTGATTTAAATGAAACTAATTTTACGGATTTTATCGCGTTGATTTGCGGGTGATTGTGCGACAATTACTTGGCTAAAACGAAATAAAGGTTGGTTGAAAATGGGAAACTACATGACTGCGTTACTTAGACGATACGTGTGACGAATGTGTAAAGTAATATTAGACCCATTTAGTTGTAAAAAGTATTTTATTATTGGTAAAAGAAGCTTGCTGTAATGTTAATGGTATATAGAGATAAGGTAAATGAAACCGATTGAAATTTGAAAACAATCGTTGTGTTACCTAGGCGTGAACGTGTGAAGTTCGTCTGCGTACATTTTTAACCAAACGTATAGGTTAATTCGCAATGTTTTCTATTGCCAAATCGACTAGAAAACTGTATCAACAATTTCAATAGTGCCAGCACCGGAGTTAGAACTTAAGCTGGCCAAGCCAAGAAATAATTATAAAACCCGTTCTTGCCTTTTGCGTTAAAATGGCTTAAAATTACAGCTAAAACGATTGTTTTCAAAGATTTATGTAAAATAAATTTATTAATTGAAATAATTATTTAAAAAAATATAATTATCTTTAGTGACACGATTCAATTTTATTAAAAAAAGGAAAGCCAACTAAAGATATTTTATATTTATTAGAAAGGATAATAGGTGACTTACATATTTATGTGACTTAATTTTTGCAGATTTTTCTGCAAATATATTTAAAATAAAAATATAGAGAACAACTAACGTAATCTTGGAAATATTGTCCATTGTTTTCGCCATCTCTCACGTAACATACGAACGCCAGTCGCGAAAGAAACTTGCAGATTTTGAGGTGATAAAATCATCGATGATTTACGCGCATCGTCCAGCGTTTTGAACTGTTTATCCACTAAAGAGTGCTGCATTGACCGAAACTAATCGGATCGGTCGGTCGAACGTTGTCATGCAGCAATATAACTTGCCTGATTCCTTACCCAGTAAATATCATTTTCTGATCAAGTTCTTCGCTCACTTTGTTCAAATTGTCGGCTGTAGCGTTCCGCAGTCACCGTCCAGGAGTTCGTTGAGCACACCCTTCATGTCCCACTAGATACACAGGAAAACCTTCTTTAAGTGGATGTTTTTTTTCAGCATCGATGTACTTTGCTGATGGTTTCCCGGTTTACATTTTACGTTTGGGATTTTCGTAAAAAATATACTTTTCATCATCCGCTACAATTTCAACAAGAAGTAATTTTATTTGCCGGGCATGTAGTCAAAGGCAAGTTCATATAATTACCTGTTCGGTCAACAGATGTGGGACCCACTTTCCGATTTGTGAATTTTTCAAATAAAATTAAGTTTTTAAAAAAAATGTAAAATTTCTGGTAAACATTTATGTCTGCTATTTTATTTTAGATAGCTAACTGGAATTACGTTCGAATAATAAATATAATACTATTTACAGTCTCTGCGTTTTTCATTTTTAAGTAGTTGAACTACGCGGTCGATACTTGCAGTAGCACATAAATGTTTACACGACGTGGAGGGCGACGTTTTTACAAAAAATGGTAACACTGTGTACAGCATAACGACATTGTGTTTCGTATGGTGAACGACAAGAACCGGGTACCTAATTACCTTAGTTGTCAGCGGCGACAACCTATAGAAGAAGAGACAGCAATCGTTGTGGGGGACTGTCTTTTCGATTGTCGCTATTATTGACTCAAAATAATATGTATACTGTTGATCACTCAAATATTTGTAGTAAGGAAAGAAAGTCAATTTACTAATATCCTCATGCACAACACAAAATGGTGTATATTACCTAGTTTTTGAAAAACACCATCAACACAAAATATTTCTTTATTTTAATGCGAATAAAATAACGATGAAAATTGTAAAAATATTAAATTATTTATGGAAATAATCCTTTTTCTTAAACCGAAAAGTTCAATCCAAAAATTTTAGATTGAAATACGAAATGGGTAGATGACTTGGGACGTTTCATCGTCAATGAATAATTTATTTGAGAGGCGAGATTTCACAAAATTGCTTGCCATACCGTTTGAAAGAGTACCGCGTTCAATCGAAAGAACTGATAAGATATTCATAATATTTCTGTCTCGCGTAGGCAGCCACTTAAAAAGAAACATAAAAAAGTTCATTTTTACGTTCCATTTAACATGTTTCTATAATACCTAAATATATATTTTGGTGAAATTCAAAAAATATTGTTTTTTTGACATTGTTTTTTATATTTTGAAAAACAAAGCTCTGGCGAACGACCGATGGCGAAAAATACTCAGAAAATTCCACATTTCACACACACAAACTAAATTCCACAGGCTAGTGACGCAGAGCACCGTCACTAGGGTTGACGTTACATGGTGCTTGAATGCATTTCAAGCACTATCTGTTGCAAGTATCTGCTGGTGCTTTTTAGATAATGACTACGTCTAGTAGCGAAGTTAGAAATACTGATAATGTTGATTTAGTTAGTCGAAATCTAGGAAAAAACATTCAGATAGTCCACAGTAGTATGCACCCGGGAAGGAACCGTACGTATGTTACCTTATTTATGTAGTATATAAGTGCAGCGAGCTACTTCTTCTCCGGAGCTCTGTTGTTTTTAAATTGATGAAAGAAAAGGATGAAAGGTTCATTTGTCTGATTCTGTTTTGGCCTTCTCATATTACTCATATAGTACACTTCGCATTTTACATGCTAATTAATTGAAATAGTAAATAAGATTTTATTCAGAATATAACAAGACGTTATTTCAGAGACTTTTCCCCAGCTTACTCTTAAGTTTTTGAAATTCAATAGAAGAAATATATTATTATTTCCATGTCGAAATTGTATGAGGTTATCTATTATCAATGTGCTTATACACCCATACAGTACGTGAGCGCCTCAAACTTCGAAAATTTACTGTATTAGATAGAGTAACAATGTATCATATCGCATCTATACCGCCATTCAATAGAGATGGCATATGAGAAGCAATTCGAAACAGTAATTTACATTTCTCACGCGTTATCTTACTCTGTTTGTAACAGACCTTAATATTTTAGTGTTATCTACGGATGGATAAAGTTTGAAAGCTTTAACTCAATAATTCGATAACCAGCAATTTAGCCAAACGTATAATATTTAATAATTGATCCTCTGCAGTTAACCTTTGAATTTGAGCTTTATGACTGTTTCCTGCTAATAAATTGAAGTAGAGAAGCAAATATAACCAAGGACAATTGTATTCAAATGCATGTGAAGTCCGTCAATTCGTAATGGAGCAGTGATACGATGTTCAAATAATACGAGGGTTATTATTATTACAGAGAGAGAAAATGTTTTTTTTATTTATTTATTTAATCTTTATTGTAACAACTTAGTCTGAAGAATAAAATGGGCGGACTTAATGCCTAGAGACATTCTCTGCCAGTCAACCCAGACTAGTCAACCAGAGTAGAAAAATGATGGCAGGTGCAAATATGAAAAATGTGGAGTCTGGTGTGAAAATATATATAAATAAAAAAAAATTCAATTTTTCTTAGAAGGGAGTATCGAGACGAGCAAGTGTTTCACCTGATATTAGTACCACGCCAGTTAATCAGTGCCACGCCTGTCCATAACTGCTGCGGTGTCTGAGTTTGCTTGGGAACTTTAAACTGGAAAGTTCTGTGTGGCATCTAGCTACAGTGACCTTTATATCGTAAGACAAGTGTATGCGCACCATTGCGTCGCAGCAGAATTGCTGTCACTGCGGTGGAATCAACTTAATCGGATTCCTAGATAGGAGTGATACAATTAGTTACTCGTAAAATAAGTTATTAAAGACCGATAGAGAGAATAAAAAGAAAAGATTAACTTTTAGTAAACAGATTAACTTTTATTCTTAAAGCGATATAGTTATTAAAACATCAAAAGCTCTCGACTTCATTAAAATATTTTCTGTTGATTTTCGTGACATTCAATTATTAAAAATACTGCACTGCGTCAATTTTTCTCTGAAGTTTTTAATCTGCAACACGAGATTTATCAAGGCGTACTGAAAACATCCAGAAGAGGTTCTTGTGCTTCTTGGAGTTTAAAACACGACAAAAGGTGAGATGACTATGAACAAAGAAGCAAGCAAGCAACAAAGAGGATTCGTAAGCTATGTCTGTAATGTAATGAATATAGGAAACGGTGCGGTTGAACAACTTCCCAAACTGAGTTTTTGCAAAAATCAGTTCAAAGAGAACATCCACCACTTCGTGTAAAGCACACCAACATGAAGTACAGAGGCAACACCTTCATGATACGCGTTTGTAAGTATTTTAATTTTATCGCACATAAATTTTATATCGATATCTTCTGAACACAGCGACCGTTAGACATCAACGTCAACTAGCACAAAACTATTCTGCATCAAAATAATTTCTTGTATAGATTCGTACAGAAGTTAGTCAACAAACAATATATGGAGATTTATAAATACATACTTACAATCACATCTTTTTCCCATACAAGGGTTAGGCAGAGACCGCAGATAACTTTGCTCCCGTGGAAAACGCCACGTGACGGGTGGTGTACCACGTCACCGCCTTTTTAGTCAAAAAATTCTTAACCCTGTTTGAGTTCCCACGAGCGTATAGTGAAAGCATTGCATATTGTGGCATTCTTCGGCACGAATATAGGTTGTCTGTAAAATACTTCTGTCACCTCTTACAACACCTTGGTAGGAAAGAGGTAGGTGCTATTCTACGCCGCTAGACACCAATCGCCTTTAGATTTGTAATCGGCATACTGTTAACTATCTAATTATTACTTTATTAATTTTTAATTTTTACCGTAAATATCCAAAAAAGCATATAAAAATAACTGTTATTACCCTTTTTTAGTTACTTAATATTATTCAATAAAGAACAGGTAAGAAAAAATAATAGCTTTAAACGTCTAAACACCTCATAACCTTAGACAAAAATCGAATCGAAGATACGAGTATTATATTTTATCAACAATATAATGATGTAATCTATGATAACAAAGGAACAAACGGGACTTCACTCTGTACAGTTTGTTAATTTATTTAACATAATCATCATATATACATCACATATCATACGTTACTTGATGGTGGTAATAAAATTTCATGATGATTGTCAATATTATGGATTAGAAATGAAAAAAAAAAAACAATTATAATTCATTGCCAGCATGTTAAAATAATAAAAACGAGCAAAAAAGGGACATTCATTACCAGTGAAGCCTGTTGATCAGAGTTTCGTTACCATATGCGGAGCTTATCGTGATTGTTAATGAGCCCTGAGCAGAAGTGTAGATAACATCGTTGCTACAATCCGTAGGTCGGAATAATCGGATATTTGTCCTCAATCTGAAATAATTACGTATAGAAACCAGTTGGATACAAATAGGCCAATTAATTGAAAAAAAAAAAAATTAGAGGTATCTCATTACTTTATAATGAGAGGGATAGCTTGATTAATGTTACTTGATGAAATTTTAAGTTAAGGAGTATTTAAGCGTCTAGGAGCATCATCCTTTAATGTTATATATACATGGTAGTTATATGTATACGTTATATGTACATAGGTAGACGAGGTATTTAAATTTCATCAGAAATCCTTTTCAAAATCATAATTGTTAAACAAAAAACAGTGAAAATGTAAGTTTTAGTCAAAAACCCGCAAAGATTAAGTAATTGATCAAGCATCATTTAAACCTTTATTTGACTATACTCGACTTTCTTTTTTTTAAAGTTAAGCTTGTGCCTCACGGCGTTCTAATACGGAATAATTTTATAACATCTATAAATTTCCGGGGCGGGAAGGGGAGGGGGGGGGGGGCATATTCTATGCGAAACTCTGGTGTTTATTTTAGTGTTGTTGCTTATAAGTAAAAAAACAAGCGTTATAAAATGTGGATGCAACAACATAGTACGCACGCGTACGATAAAATTAATGTAATCGGAAGGCAAACATATTGATATTAAATTAAGATAAACGATTTTTTTAAGGTGTTTAAGTAATTTTTAGTAATTTTTAGGGACTTGAACAATAAAATAGTTATTATTCTTAATTATTAATTTACTTCAAATATAAATATATTTTTTAATAATTGATTAAACTACTTTAAAAAATTAAAGAAATTTATAGTTATTTAACGAAATATTTCAAAATTCCTTAGTTTTTATGTTACTTATTCATCGAAAAAATAGAAAAGGCATTATTAAGAAATGATAGGCATTCATTTGCTACCTAGCCCTCAGTGCCCTTCAAACCGAAACAAAGTAAGTTTGGACACTACTGCTTCACGGCATAATAACTGGCCATTTGTGGTTCCTACTTAGACGGATTCCTGCATAGGAATCCTATCATCAGTAATATGTTTTTACAACAAATTTGTTAGGTTTTTTTTAAACGGTTATTTAAAAGATTTTAAATATAATTTTGGGCAATTATTTTGAAGTTACAAGGCAAACTTTAACCCTTTCGTAAAGAATCCTTATTAGTAATTTCATATACCAAAAATTGTACCAAAAGTGAATAATGAGTGTATTTGCAGTAGACTAACTAAATTATAATACTATACAATTCTAGTAAAGTATAAAAAAAACTGAATGTAATTATAAAATGGAGGTAAGATTAAAGTTTTTTTTAATCTTTCAATTTATTGTTTAAATCATACAACTCTCTAAACTAATTGCTATACACATCTTATTATTAAATCGACTATTTTCTTTTATGGTTCATGGATTCTGAATGTACTTAAACATAAATATTAATCTCATCAAAAGCATTAAAATGTAAAAAATATATGCAAAGCCCAGCATCGCAACCGTTAATAGCTTTAAAATTTGTGAGATATCATGCAGAGCCATGTATTTAATTTTATTATCATCGAATCGCCAATTCAACAATTTTGTTATAAATTAAGTACATTTCTTAATTAATAACCAATATTTGGTGCCTCTCATTATTACATATCTTTGTTTATATAAAAAAAGTCGTGCTTCGGTAATAGCACAGCACAAACACATCTCTTCGTAGACAATTCTTTTCAGTTCGCTCATTTCAGGTAAGTACATAGGTAATATTATTTTACTTTTGCTGTGCAATTACTAAGTCACGACTTTTTTATATAAACAAAGATAAAAAACTCAAATTTTACGTGAGATCTCACAACTTTTTAAGCTATTAACGGTTGCGATGCGAGGCTTGGCATATATATTAAATTTTAATGTTTTTGATAGGATCTCAATTGTTTTTGTAGGTAGTCCCCCTTTTTTTCGTTTTCTTTTATTGCTTCTTGCATTTCGGGTACGGATTTTCATAAATCGAACTCCCTATTTCTGTTGGTTTTTACATAACGGTTTCGGTGTAACATTCTTCGACAATTCTGGGCGGTAAATGCTTTTTAATCGATTATATTCAGAAATTGTAAACTTCTGAGCATTGATACTGCCTAAGTCAACATTCTGTAGATGCCATTCATTCATGCGTCACCCTTGATAATACGTTCCCAGGAACATCACCAAAAGATGTGTTCGTATGGCTATTTTCATACGTTTGAAAAGTATAGGAATACAAAGTTAAGTGCTCGGTATGCTTGGATTTTGATTTAAGTAGTAGAATACGAAGTAGCCGCCGCCATTAGTTCAAATACGGAACCGTAAATGGTAGTTTTTGGTATTGCCGCCGAGTACAGATCTCCGTTATGGTAAATATCTCCATGCTCCTCACGTGTATAAAGGCGCATCTGATTCCATTGCGCAACCACATAGTTGATATCGCACGTGAATTTCCATACATCGACTCAATTTAATAATAATAATTTTACGGATTTTATGGCATATTATTTCTAACTATTATAACCCTACGTTTCGAACGCTTTACCACTTTGGTCACCAAAGTGGTATAGCGTTCGAACGTTCGAGACGTCCTAATGTCATAGTTAATCCGGAGTGCCTCTCGTTTCAGCCTATCACAAGTCCACTGCTGATCATAGGCCTCCCCCATAGATAGCCATAAAAGTCGGTAACTCTCATATTGGAGGGATTTCGCCACAGTTGCCTCGCTTGGCAGGCGGGTTAGCAACCGCAGTTTATTTATTCAGATGTTCCAGGAAGATGATGAGTGCCTCTAGCATTATATTATTATTTTTGACCCGATTTAAGTAGAATGATCGTTGAAATCTTGCAGAGGTATACTTGGTTTTTGATTTAATTTTATCAATAATATGATCCCAAACCGGTAGTAACACCCAACCATCTTCCCTATTGAAGTTGACTCCAAATCCGTGTCTCTTACTATAATTTGTAATTTATCAATTCTCATGTACTCGATGGACGACTCGATGTTCCCTTACACAGAAAACATAAAGAATGAAAGAGTTATGAACCTCCAGCAAAAGAAATCAGTCGACATGGACTAGGCTCATCATTTTTTACGTGTAAAGTTTTAGTTTCTATTATTCTATTCATTTTTATGTGAACCCGTATATAAACAATTAACAAGAGGATAATATCGTCAACAAGGTATCAATTCGAAATAGGTACAGCCAGTACGGGTCCGACTCTCACATAGCCCTTCACTTGTATAATTTTTTGTACAGGCACTCATCTACTTACATTATTTTGTTGTGTTCAGCAAACAGTGTTTTAATTGATAAGTTACAAAAAATATAGTTACCTAGAGATCACCGTTTTTATGTTTTTACATATATTTAATAAGGCTTCTTAGGTATAAAAATAAGTTTAGAAATGAGGTACCTACATATACTTTGGATTGATGGACTCAATCTCAATCAATTCTCGGTTTGGCAGAACAATACTAGGTAACCTGTTCACTTCCCGGTAGGCGGGTTGGCAACCACAGCTTATTTATTCACATGTTCCAGGAAGATGCCCATCATCTGGTTCTCATTTTTCCTCAGTCGACTATCATAACTCCCACGGGATGAGATGGGATGGTTGATTCTTTTAAGACTAGGATTCAGTGTCTGAAACTCGGGGACAATCACAACACAACCAGACCCGAAATCGAACAATTTGTGTTTTTGCACAACGTGGGCTTCGGCTGGGATTCGAACCCAAGAACTGCGGCGTAGAAGTCAGGTATTCTAACCACAAAGCCACGCGGGCGTCGAATGTACTAAGGTATACTTTTTAAAGATACCAATACTTAAACGATTTACAAACTTACTTTTGCCGTTGATACGAGTAACATTATTTGTCATAGATTTTGTAGGCAAAATTAAGACAACGGTGCTGATATTTCAGGATTGTTTAATTTTCCATTGTGGACGAAATACTAACTATATCCCAATTTTTAGATTTCTAGCACCGCTAGATCTACCTTAGAATTTTGATGATCGGTGAGTCAGTGACAAAAGAGGAGAATTTAACAAGTCAAATATTTGTGATATTTCGTAAACTATCATAGGTACAAACTTGTAATTTGGCGGTATAGGTAGGTTTGGTATGTACCTACTCTAGATGACTAAATTTAAGACTTCTAACTTTACCCACAACGAAGATACAGGGGGGGTAAAAAGTGCCCCGAGTTGCTTCGAGAAAAGTATATTACGGCCGTGCCCGTGTCGTTTGTTTGCTCGACTTATCGGGGTTGCTATACTTTAAACAAATTCTCATATTTAAAATAGTATCTTATTCATTAAATTTTTATTTCAAATATAATGGAATCGATTAGTAGTATTTTTATTCATTATACATTATTTACATAATACATTAATTACGTATTTTTTAAGATACAATGGTTTGCAAAAAATGTTTCTGTCTAGGGAAGAACCAGCAAGAATATCAACAGGCATGTTTTTATTTTAAGTGATTTTAATATAACAGTAGTATCATAGCGATGCAGAAATAGCTTAGCAGCGATCACCCCATTCCCAAGGGTTGTGATTATCCTTGTATCTTTAAATATTATAGTAACCGTTCTTAAAAACTCTTTAAATTTTAAAGACATTTTAAAGAGTTTTTAATTTTGTGTTTTGTGAAATTCTAAATAAAATCTCAACTTGTCAATTCTGCTCTATAACTAACTCTATTTATCACTTCATGTTATCACAGAACAGAAGTGCATGTTATCGTACAGTATTTTTGCTAATGGTATTGCAACAGCAAAATAAAATGTATTTAATGGTACCAATAAGCGTCTTGTTTTATCTTAGCCATGGTATACTCTTGCGTTTTTTTTAATTTTTTTTATTGTTTAAATGTGTCGGAACGAGCAGAACGTTCACCCGATGGTAAGTGCACGTCTGCCCATAACAAATGCTGTGTCACCTACAACATTTCTGTGTGACACCACACCGCGCCCGTCACCCTGAGATATCAGTTCTTAAGTCTCATATTCCCAGTGATTACGCTAGCTCTCAGTGCCCTTCAAACCGAAACACAGTAATGTTTCACATTACTGCTTCACGGCAGAATGACTGGCCCTGGGGTGGTACCTACCTAGACGGATTCCTGCATAGGAATCCTACCACCAGTAGTACCACAAATATAAAATTACACCAAAGCCAGTACACGATAAAAATATAGAACTGTCACCTGTCGTAGCGTATACATTCTACAGCGAGTCAAATTAATGTGTGATTGACATAGATGTGCACATATACCCTTAAATCAAAGTTTTGTAGCTCTTCTCGAACATATAATTTTTACGGATTGACGGTAAGTTTTGACGTTTGATAAAGCAGATACGAAGACCTAAGTTAAATTTTATTTTGAAACTACGTTGTAGCTTTCAATATGTGTTTCAAAAGTACTAAAATACTTAAATAAATAGATGGCTGTATGATATGTTAAGTATCATTCATGACCAACATTTACATAATATTTTCCCTTTATGGCTCTTAAAAGTATAAATATATTAAAGTAACAAAAACAAAGGGGAAATTCCATTTAAATTATTATTGATGTTATATAAGTCGCAATAAATCAAAAATAGGTTCGGTTGCAGGGAACATTCATTTCCATCTTACCTTATGTTTTTACTTATTTCATTACATACATTTTAATTGTTTAAGTGTATTTTGTACTTTGTGATAATTAGAGGAGGCCTTGGCACCGGCGGAGCGGCACACCATTTAAGACCCAGGGATATCAACCCACCTTCTCTTGATTTTCTATCAAGGATGGATATTAAAAATAGGCAGTGATCATTATCTATGAATAAGATCGGTTTAAAAATATCATGCAAAAAAACGCGTTCCTCATTAAATTGTAACCTAAAGTTACACAAGCTACCAGTGCCATTCAGACCGAAACACAATAATGTTTGCACTCTACTGCTTCACGGCAGAATAACTGACTAACGGTAATAGGCATTATATACATACAAACATAGGAGTAGTCGTGCTTATACAAGCATGAGAATAAATATGTACCTATATTAAGCGTAATATTTAAATCGCAGTACTTCGGATGATTGCAACCTGTCATCAAAAAACTCATTTATGAAAATTATAATTAATTTACTGCGTCATTCTTTTCTAATTTAACAGACAACTCATTTAAAATTTATTTAAAGCCGGTAATGTTAAAGAAAAATTCAAAAGAGGAGGGAGAATTAAGATTTAGAAATGAAATGAATACGCGGCTTGAGGCGTTTTGTCGCCAATGAATAATTTATTTTAGAAGCGCGTTTTCACAAAATTACTTCCCATCCCATTTAAAAAAATAAGCAGTTCAGCAACCAATCCGGCTTAACTTGATACGTGATAACAATTTTAAGAAATAAAAATACAGGTTTTTTTATGTACCCATGAGGTATTATTAACTTAAAGTGTAGTGTAGTTGCTCCAAGAAAAATGCCGTGAATAGAAAACTCCTTTCTTAGTCGCTTTTGTTGATTTGGACGAAGTGTTTGACTGCTGCTACTGTTACTGTAACCAAGGAAGGGTTGTACACAGAACTGTAAAAGGATGTCCACCAAAGTCTTTCTATATTAACACGAAGGGTTTAGTTGTTTATAACGGCTGTGATTATATTGATTTCTTCTACTGGAAAGATTTGTTTTATTGGATAAAATGACTAACCGTGTGGTGGCGGCTCAAGGAGGATCTACCAACCCATTCTCATCCCGTGGATGTCTTAAAAGTCGACACAGGGAAAATGATAAATAGGAGATGGGCAGCGGCATCTTTCTGGAACATCTGAATAAATAAACTGCGGTTGCCAAACCACCTGCCAAGCGTGACAGCTATGGCAAAATCCCTCCAAAATGAGAGCTACAAACTTTTTTGCAATCTGTGGGGGAGGCTTGTGTTCAGGCGTGGACTAGTGATAGGCTTAAGTGATGATGATGATAATTTTGAAAGTGACGAAACGAGCAAAACGTTCACCTGATAGTAAGTGCATCGTCTACGCATAACAAAAGCTGTTTCACCCAGAACATTTCTGTGTGACAAGACACTGCGCCTCCCTGTGATTACGTTAGCTCAGCTACGTTAGATATGTTAGCTGCCCTTTAGACCAAAACACAGTAATGTTTGTACACTGCAGCTTCACGGCAGAATAACTGTCCCTGGGGTGGTACCTACCTAGACGGTTTCTTGCATAGGAATCCTACCACCAGTAAAGACTTAGTCAACGGTGCGGTCGCAGTTGCGGATCCCATTTACGCTTATTTATCCACCCGCGCAAATGGCGCTTGAATTCAAATCAAACATACAGGTTTCCTCACGACGTTTTCTTTCACCTTTAAGCATATGATAAATCAGCATATAAAATTGCAAGACAATTTTAGAGGTGCAGGCAGTGTACATATAATTCAGGTTACTCGCGTGACATACAATATTAACATGTCATAGTTAAAAACCTCAATGACAACTTCCTTTACTGGGCTGCTATTAACCAATACTTTGCTGCTACTAAAGGTTTATTGATCAATAAACCAATAGTTTCCATGTTAAATAGGAGCATTTGCTATGGGCAGACGTTGCATTTACCATCAGTTGAACGTTTTGTTCGTCTAGTGCCTTTCTCCCATAAAAAAAACATAGGTATCATTTTATTTATATACATTTTTAAATAGAAATGCTAGTATTCTCAAATGTATGGTTTACAGATAGTTGTACTGGGTGCGCGTTTGTGCATGTACAATTTGTGTCTGTAACCGCATCCAACGTTTTTGAAAATAAAACAGGAAGAAAATACTTTACATTACTTTCTTATATTTTTATTTAATTTTTTTTGTACTTTGTGGCAATCTATGGTGAAGGTCATTGTTCAGCTGCGAACTCGCTATATGTTGTTTCCATTGTGAAATACATGCATATGTATTATGTATATAAATTAGAGAGTTTGTTTATTATTTTCTTTCTCAAACCATGATTAAATCTCCCCCATAGCAAGTAGCACACGTCAGCTAATTGAAATAGAAGTCTAGCGGATGTAGCTCGAATCTCTTATTATATTTCACTGTTATACTGCCCGCAACTGCACAAGTTCGCACATAAACAAGGAAAATTAACCATAACACGAAAATTAGCTTCCAGTACTGCGAAAGTTACTCTCGGGAGATATGAACGAAGAGGCCCAAAGAATCTTGCCAGGAAGTTTATTAATAAAGTATCTATAAATCATCAAAACGTGTCTGTTATAACTTTAAAGCTTATTAATGCAGTATATTAGGCCTTCGCTTTTATAAATGTGTGTTTTAAATTCTCTTACGTTGTATCCAAAAATGTAAAAAAGCCGAATAAAATTACTTTGAAGAATTAAATATTTCTCTTATTTTCTTTATTGAATTACAACAATTGAGTTATAAAAACTTGTATTTCTGAAAGAGCATTTACCCTAAGTATGTACAACAATTCATTAAACCACGAAACCAAACGTTTCAAATATACAATGTAATTTTACTCAAACCAAGATAATTATGTATTAAAATATGTGTACGTTCCATGTAGCAAGCAATCTATGCATATGCATATTACATATACTCGAAATATGTATGAAGAGAAAGAAATGCCAACATACGTGTTACGACTTAATTAATGTATCGACTCACGATGTACATGACTGCGTTCTTCACTTTATCGACGCGCATATTTATCCTTCTGAAAAGTAGACAAAAAAGTAACAGACTTTTAATATTCCACTGGGAGACGCAGACCTTTGACATCGAAGGGGGCTTATAGCGCCGCGTAAGGTTCGACTCCATTTCGTCGAATGAGCTTTTGTTAGTTCTGTTCGTTCAGGTTTCCTCGTGACATTTTCATTTATAGCCAAGGACGTGGTACAGTTCTAGAAAATATTTACTATTTTTTTTAAGGTCAAGAACATCTTTATGTCTATAGTTGAAATCAATAATAGCGACGCCCTTTGTTTAAGACGAGAAGGTATCCGCGTGGTATGTAATATAATAGTGCAGTAAGTCTTAACGAAAACAAACTACTTAGTCGTTCTTCCTGATCATCTGATGGTAGGAAAGGTAGTTCATCCACCTTTGCGATACGATCAAGATAGGGTCGAATGCTGTCTTAGAGGTACTGGGACAGTCATAAAAGCAATGAATTGCATAATATACAATTACTGGGCCAAACCCTACCTCCATGGCCTTTAAGTATGCAGATACAGGTATCCATACTGTAGACAATGTGGTCGTTATTATAAGCATGAATAGTAGAAAACGTTGGAAATCAGTGTGTGGTAGCGGCGTAGGAAAATCTGCCACCCCATCTTATACCATGGCTGTCGTAAGATTCGACTGAACTTCTTCTTCGACTGTCGTAAGAATGTTATGGCATCTGACTGCCGAATGAGGTGGATAGGGAGTAACCATCTTGTAAAATATTAGACTAAAATTCGAAAACCGGTGACGGGCAGCAACGTCTGTTCTTGGTACTGCACTATCCAAAGCGTCTGATTCAATGTAAATAAATGATACAACAACATATAATGATTAATACAAAAGTTATATAAAATATACTTATTTAACATCATCATAAATATAATAACATTACTCAAAGATGTATAAGTCATCCCTTATATTAGAATGCTAACGCTTACATTTGCAATTCATGTGAACATACCGTTGATTCCAGCATTCACATTACTGGTAACCTTAATAAGAGAGTGAGGGGGTCGATGGAGGGTTGCCAACTAACCATTTGTTATTTTGAAGCGTTCATTCGGAAAAACAATTATTGCTCGAGTTCGTAAATGGAAGGGACAAAATTAAAGATTTGTCACGGTTCATGCTGATTTAGCTTATTGTAGATGGGAAAATACTCGTTAAATCAGAAACGTTCAGCAAAATACAGTTAATTATATTTATTACAATAAAAGTTTTGTTTGTTAAATAATTAGGTTTATTCCTATAACAATAATCTTGATATAATGAGTTGGGGAAAGGAAAATCTTCATATAATATGTCATTGTAAAAATGGGTATGCTTAACTTTTTAAAGTCGTAAATAAAATTATTTAATATATAAACCAAAAGTTCTGTAAAACACGTGACCCTGAAATGTATATTTCTCTAAGAAATATGGTTTCAATCCGAATAATAAAGTAATCGTCCGCCGAGTACTCTCGGTGAGGTGCCAGTTAGCGCCTCCAGGAGGGTTAAGTGAGGATAATTTCCCTTTGCGTGCCCACACTTAATGACTAGCGAGGGCAAGCAACCGGGATGAAGAAGGGGACGGGAATAACAGGAACAATTTAAGGAAGCAAAAGGGATCTCTAACTATAAATACCAAAACTTTTGTGATTCAGTTAAAGAAGTGTTTTATTCATTTTCAAGTTATAATATTTGTATAATTTTATGGTGCTCGAATTTTTACCCTCTTTAAAGTAGCAATTTAATAGATAAATTTTTATTTAATGTATTCTCATCATTCCTATTTGTTCTCTTATAAATTTGTAAAAAAAAATCTATTTATTTCATCCATGTGCATGAAACATAACTAGCAGCAAAACTAGCATTAGTGTGTTATCAGTAGAATAAAATATCCTAATCGGAAAAGTTTACGGTTTGCTGCAGAGAATTCGATTCTGTACAGGTTTCCTTCAATTCATAGTATTATCAATGTGCGAGTCTAATGTTTAATATACACAATAGAACCAAAGAACAATTTAACATAATCATTACACGGGATAACAAGCAAACTGGCCACATCTATTTTAATTAGCGTTCTCGAGCTACATAGAATCATCGCTAGAGATTTCCACATTGACAAAGCTCCTAAACGTGATGAACATTGACATTAAAATAAGCCGTTGTGCCTTCATCCTTACGGATTGCCCTCGTACCATTTTGGACATAACTCAGAAGTGCAACTACTGATTAACAGAACTGCCAAATCTCTACGATCCACGATCTATATAAACAGTGAGATTTGAGGGTAGTTGGGGCTTGTGTACCGGATAAAACTTTTTTGACTAACATAGCGTGGCTTACCTCGTAGTCTTGGCTTTACCTAGTACCGTATGCAAAAAGGAATGTCTCCAAAGACTTGTGCTATTCACTCGTGTGAAGCGCATGATGGCCGATCGCACTCATCTCAAAACAGCCATCGGAGAAATATCCCGGACGGTTACGGTGTCCGAGCGATCGACGTTGTAACCTGCCGGCGGACCTCCGACACCTGATTAGAGAGCAGAATCGCGCAGCTAAAGCGCACGATAGATATAGAACCGACGTAAATAGACTCAGACTGCGCCTCCTTCAAAAGGGTGTTAAAGAGCGCTTATCTGAGTATAATCAAGACAGCTGGGACACTATGCTTGGAGAAATCGAGACATCGCACACTGCCTACTGGCAGTTGGCACGATCTCTCAAAGCAGAGCAATACTCATCCATGCCTCCGCTCATTCGATTCTTGCGAACTGCCACGGGAGTCCGGTTGGTATCAACGCAACGTAGACCTTCACAGCGACTGTGAAATGCCCTTCATATCTGAACACAAAGAGCCTATTCCTTTCTCAAAGGCCGGCAACGTATCTGCTATTCCTCTGGTATTGTAGATGTTCATGGGCGGCGATGATCACTTACCATCAGGTGAGCCGCTTGCTCGTTTGCCCCCTATTCCATAAAAAAAAACACTTCAGAGAGCTATCACGGTTCTTCCAAACCCGCTGGTGGTTAAAGCAGCAAATTACCGATCTGATAGAAACGCGACCGAACGCAAACGATACCGCGAAACGTACTAGACGACACTCAGTCTCAGCACTCCCTGACCACGGTACGGTCAGTCACGATCCAGGCTACACTGTACATACAGTTAATAGCTTCAATATAACACGCACCACGATGCACGAACGCCGTAGAGAGCGGCGCGCAGCAGTCGAAAATCACACCGCGTACACACGATACACCCGTATTCCAGGGCGGTTCTCACCGCCCAGATTTACCGACACAATAGTTGACAGTCCGAATGGAGGCCCGCAGCCTCTCTCGGACGGTCATTAGACGACTTAAAATCATTTGAGATTTTCGAAATCGCGCCAGCACGCAGCAAACGCAACACAGTCCGAATTTCGAGGTGGGTTTATTTATGTTTGGGTCAAATCAAACCTGGCACGCGGACCCCTGGCCCGTAAGCACAGTAGCCGATGAAGCTGTTAAAGTCAAAAAGGCTAACAGCAATTACATCACCGAAATTATATATGGCCGATCGCAACGTTCATGACGAAGCGGGGATGTTGCAGACACGAGGGCTAACAAACAACGTGGAAACGTTGTTTTTTGAGGTTGTTTAATTCATCTTTGACCGGAAATGGCAGCATACTTGTACTTTCCACTCATCATCATCATCATTTCAGGCTATCACTAGTCCACTGCTGAACATAGGCCTCCCCTATAGACTGCTACAAAAATTTGTAGCTCTCATTTATGGGGATTTTGCCATAGTGGCCACGCTTGGCAGGCGGGTTGGCAACCGCAATTTATTTGTTCAGATGCTCCAGAAAGACGCTGCTGCGTATTTCCTGGTTTTTATTTTCCCACTGTCGACTTTTACGACATCCACGGGATGAGATGGGGTTGTAGATTCTCTTAAGCCGCCACCACACGGCTTTCCAATCACACTTTCCTCTCACCATCAGGTAACCACCGGCATTTCATATTTGTTAAGAAATTTTGCGTTTGCCTAAAGATTTTGATACAAAACAACATTATTTTAATAATACTGTATGGACTAATGTCTGAAATAAAAAAATATAGTTTCTAAAAAATCTTGAAAATGTAGGAAACAGAGCTAACACGAGTATAGCCGTAATCACCTCACCGCATCAATTTAACGCTGATATACCCTATTAATTTGACCATTTTTCTTATCCAAATATTAATTGTTTGAAGATTTTATACCCAACATTGTCATAGCATTCAGTGTAATTACAACTTATTCTAATTAATGAAATAAATTAAAAAAAAATTTTTTGGTCTCACAAACTTAACTATGTAGATACAAGCTAAATTAGAGCAATTTATAGGTAAATAAATTGCTCTAATTTAGTCCGGCCATAAGTTCTGCTACAAATGAAAATGCATTTTTTTAATGAAGTAATGTAATACTATTAATATTTATACCTACATATTTATTAGTCTCAGCCAAAAAATAAAAACAATATTCTTTTCAAAATGGCCACCTTTGGCTTTTATACAGGCCTTTAATCTGTTTGACCACGACTTTATGAATTTACGCACTGTTTCCAAGGGAAATTTCGCCACTGCTTGCTTCAAAGATTTTTTAAGAGATGTCGCCGTGTCGATTAGAGCAGGCCATGTCCTCTAAAACTGACCATAATTTGAAATCTAAAGGGTTGAGGATCTAGGCTAGATGAGGGCCAGTCTTCAGCTCTTATAAAGTCCGGAAAGTTGGTTTCAAGCCAGGCTTGGGTAGTTCGTGCCTTGTGACCAGGTGCAGAGTCCTGCTGGAAAGTCCACGGTATATTTTTAAAAAGTGTATTGCTGAGAGGTTTCACAACATGTTCCAAGACTGTATCTTGATACACTTTGGCTGAAGTCTTCCTAATGGGGTTTCGACGAATTCTGGCTTCAACAGCATTAACAGCATTTGTAGTTCTAACAGCACGCGGCCGCCCCGATCTTTTCTGGTTCTTCGACAGAGGAAGTGTTGTTGTATCTGTTGATAGTACGATATACGAACATACGGCTGATACCAAGCTTTTGAAGTGTCTGGAATATGACCGACGGCTCCATACCCACTTTGTGCAAGGCGATCACTGCAATCCTATTTTCTTTAACACCCCATTCCATATTGTAATTTGATAATGATCACGAAAAAATATGTGAAATAGCGCAAACATCGAAATAAGTTTTTAAAATAAAATACGTGTTCCAAATTCAAAATAATTAAAAAGTTGAAAAAAAGAAAAGTTTTTGTGAACCAGTATTTATGGCCAAACTATGTAGTTATATATGAGGTGCACATTTATTGACTAAAACAAGGTACATACGTACATTAAATGTACAACGATTTTATTATAAAACTGTTTATAATAATAAATTAATGAATTTATAAGTGCCGACACTTTGAATTCGTGTCGTGTCGTATGATTTTCGTTATAACCAACTAAACACTATTAAGGAATGTCCACATCGAAATTCCGTGCCAGATATTTGCCTTAATTAAAACTTGCTCCAGTCCGTTTAAAGCAGATATTGGTTTCAATGGAATTGCCAATCAGCCTTTGCTAAAATACTTTGTAATCATTTAAAAACCTAAAACTTGTTATGAAAAACATACATTTTTACGTTTATGAAACTGAGTTTGGAATTGTAAAATATGAAAAAATTATAACATATATTAATCGATCAAATAATATAACTCTAATAATAATAATCAAGTAAATGTTTTTTTTTTATTTGATAAAGTAACGAGACGAGCAAAACATTCACCTGCTGGAAAGTGCAAAGTCTGCCCATAACAGATCCTGTGTTACTCAGAATATTTCTGTGTAGCACCACAATGCGCCGTCCATGACCTTGAGACATTAGTTCTTAAGTCTCATATGCCCAGCGATTACGATAACTCTCAGTGCACTTCAGACCAAAACAAAGTAATGTTTGCACACTACTGCTTCACGGCAGAATAACTGGCCCTGGGGTGGTACCTACCTAGACGGATTCCTGCATAGGAATCCTACCACCAGTGAAACTTATACTTATAGAAATAAAATTATTAAGTATTACCTGACATTCACGAACTTTAAATTTTGTTTTAAAACTTCCTCGCAGAATGTATTATAATTTATATGACTTTCAAATTATTTCTTGAAAAGTTATTGTTTATAGTTAAACAAAGTAATAAACGCATTTTTACAATGCTGCCCTTTCTAGTAATTTCATGGCAGCGAATATCCAGAAGCGGAGCATTTGTCTTACAACTGCACTCATTAATTTACGGGTAATATCGCATCGGTACTCCAGATACCGTTAATTGGAGCTTTGTCTATTATGGTAGGATTTCCTTATTAATTTTAATAGGAATGGTTGCGCCTCTGGAATTAATTGATTGTCGAAATGCATGTATGAAAATGTCCCATTTGCTAACACTTAACAATATTAAACTTAAAATTACTTTCATATTATTTATTAATCCAGCGAAGTAAAATATGGTCACGATCATTAGTGAAGTTGCTAATAGTAATCCGAAGGATCGGACAATTTGCGAAAAAGCTCTGACTTTTTATATTATACACAAGTAAATTAATAAACTTAAACAATCTAATCTCATTTAAAAACAACATAGCCCAAGTAGAAAACCGTTATGTAATTTTTTGTGGTGTGGATATAAGTAGTTTATCAAAGAACTACTATGACTTAAATCTGCTTTCTATCCGTACATTCCAACAAATAACTACTTTCAAATAATGAGTTCCACTACTTTGTTGAATGAATTCTACGAGAGCTTTACGCAATTCAATTACAGTATTTGGGATTTATCTGAGATAGTTGTTGGGCGTATTAAGAAAGGAACGACCGTTGTCGCAATTTAAGCTACTCGTATATTTAGATTTTTCATACAACATGACCTGGATGAATTTTTGTCTATCACGATGTGTTAGTTAATAGCCAATTTGTTTTATCCGCCGAAAAGTATATAAACGTATTTTATTTTTTTCTATTATACACCGTAATTTTTACATCGTTCTGGAAACGAAGAAAATTAGTACAGTTTCAGTTACAGAAACGATTGGTAGTATCAGTTTTTAGATTTTAATATTTACTTTTTTTTGGTAAATTAAAATTAATCACGTGTTTTTAAAAGAACAGACAACTTGCGGTAGCTCCCGTCTATAGGTAATTACGATCACAGTCGATAGGTCAATGTCCTTACGAACGCTTATGCGACGAAGTAAAGGCTATCGGAGAAAAAAAGCGTTGAAGATCGTGAATTTTCTGACATTTTTCGACATGGTTAATCCGCCATCTGGCCGGACGTCCAAGATTTTTCAATATTTCCCTTGGATGACACTTACCATACCTACCAAATGAGACTGGGTGGCAGATTTTCATACGCCGTTTCGTACTTTATAACATTATTACAATAAAGGCCCCATGGGTTTTATTCTGGCACATAAAACTGAAGAAGTTTGCGAACCACTTCAATTTAAAAAAAATCGTTTAATAAGTACTACGTCAATAATCTACACTGAATAAAAATACTCTATTCGTAACTGGGATAGCCTCTGCCGGACGATACTCATGGCATAACATTATTTACGAAGTTACAAAATAATCTGCGAAATACAGTCCATTTTGCACGACACACACGTACACGGCTTATTAAACTGGCTTCTGGATTTTTTTCTGTTTTAAACACATTCACGATCATAATGCGTAACACCTTACGAATTTATTGTTCATGAGAATAAACCTACAGTCAAATGTTTTTTGTTAGCAACATCGTATACCTGTACAATTGTTAGATATTGTGACGTTAGATAGAATACACTTTACGACTTATTTTCTTCGCGATAATTCAACAACAGAAGCGCGACCAAATGACCTTAGACTATAGGTGACGACCGACCACATAGACCAACCAACTAAAGCACTGTCACTCTCGCCAACACATGAATTTTTTTACCCTTAAAGACATTAAAAACTCCCTAAACTAAACATTTGAAAAACATAAACTAAGTGTATGTCGGCAGTGTACTAAATAGTAGACAAACGTCTGTCTACTATTTAGTTTTTGTATGCCAGTTTTTAAATTAAACAAAAAAGTTATCGATAGAGCATAACAGTAAAAGTAGTATCAAAATATTCATCAATGGTTATTATTACAATACAATTACTTAGTATTGAATAATAAATAATTCCATTAGTATAAATCCTAGAAAACAATAATTAAAAAAAATGTAATAAGAATAATAATCAAATCACTGATTGTCATTAAAAATTAAATGTACATTGTGTGTGTTAATAATATTTCTTCCATTACAATAGAATCCTTCTCAGCCTCGCTGTATTTTTTTAATTCATTCATTTTATAAACATTTCACATTACATTTAAAAACCATGTTTTCTTCCCCATCTGGAAGGAAACCCCTAAGTTGGCAACACTGAGCACTGCGACGTATAGCGCTGTTGTATATCCCCTCCCGGCCGCCAAGTCGAAACGTCGAAATTTCGAAACGTCACAGCCCTAGGGCTGTGTCGTTTCGAAATTTAATTAAAAGTTTGATATTTAAATTTAATTAAACGAAATTTAAAAAAATTTAATTAAATGACACAACATTAAACGAAAACGGTTTTGTGCATCTACGTTAGCTCGAGCGAAAAAGATTTTTTTAGGACGAGCTAACGTAAGCGTAGATGCAGTGCAATAATTGCAACTGCACATTGGGTGGCTCGCTTTACCTAAATATTTCACGAACATTATCGTATCCGCGTTTTTCAATTATCGTAACGGAAATATGAGTCGAAAGTAAATGTATTCCAACGTAAGGAGAAACTAGCAATTGTATATGATAATTCGGGCCATGCGGTTGTACGTTTATTCTTATGAATATAAAAGTAGTCAGAAGTTAAGCAATATGATAATGGACGTTTTCAAAATTTAAAAAAATGTCATCGTCATCATCATATCAGCCTATCACTAGACCACTGCTGAACATAGCCCTCCCCCTCAGATTGCCACAAGTTTGTAGCTCTCATTTTGGAAGGATTTTGCCATAGTTGCCACGCTTGGTAGGTGGGTTGGCAACCGCAGTTTATTTATTCAGATGATTCGAAAAAAATATATGGGACGTTAAAGAGATCAAAATAAACTATGAATTTTTTATGTTCGGTCACAGCTTTTACTTTAATATACCCGATCCAATGAATCTTTTGGCAATATTAAAAATAAATTCAGATTACCTCTGACTCGCACTTACCATTTATTTATTTATTTTAAATATTTATTGCTTCCTTTACAATAAAAAGATCCAAAGTGAGGACTTAATGTCTTTAGGCATTTTCTCCCAGTCAACCCATGGAGTGGTCCGATTTTGATGAGGTGTAGCAATAAAGACAAGCGGAATAAACTACATATACATATTTAACATATACATGGTATATATACTTATTATACATATAAATAAACGTTAACAAATTGCACACTTATGTCGGTGACCAACTAATACGAGAAGTAGTAATTCTTTACGAAATAAACTAAATAATCACGAATCAACATTTTAAAGAAGCATTTATTGGGCGGTTTAATGATGTCCTCGGGTAAGGAGTTCCAAAGAAGTGGAGCCCGAACAGAGAAGGAGTTGTTAAAAAACCCGGTGAAATGTGTAGGAATGCAAATTTTATTGTTAGAGGATGAACGAAGAACCCTATCACGTGATGAAGAGAGATACTGAAATTTGTCCTTGATATATGAATGCTAAAATGGATCATTTCAACTAGAAAAAAGAACAAGCAGCATCCTGGAATTGCGCCTTTTATCGAATGGTAAGCCAATTAAGCTGAGACCTGAAATTAGAAATATGGTCATACTTTCGCAGACCCAAAATAAATCTTATACAGATAGTACGTGCAGTCGAAATTGGATTAAGTTTGTCAAAACAGAGAAAATTAAGGGAGAGAGAATTCCACCTTACGGCACGTTTCGACACCCAGCAGAGTTTTCTTGTCCCACGTGAACTAATTGCTGGCGTCCGCGAAGATAAAATGCAAACTATTCTAAGGCATTAGGTTCGAAATTAAGGTGGGATAAGATGGAAAGGAGGAAGTCATGACCGACTGTATTGAAAGCGTTACCAAAATCAACTAGCTCTACCACTGTTATCTTTCTTTCTTCCATACCTAGTCTAATGTCATCAGTAACTGAAGAGTTAAGAAGGGTATGTTTCGAAATAAACAAGGAAATTTGATTGTGTACAAAGGCTTCTAAAATTTTGGAAAGAAAGGGCAGAATGGATATTGGGCGATAATGATTAGGGAGGATGGTAACAGGAACTTTAGGAAGAGGCTTAATAAAAGCCTTTTGCCAATGACGGGAGAAGATGTTCTTATATAGTTTCTTGTGCACGCTGTTGAGTGAGGCCGGGCGGTGCTCTTCAAAACTAGGTAATACACACCATTTTACATTTTGCATGCGGACCTTTATGATAAAAACTGATACAGTAAAGCTACTATATTCAGGGAAATTTTATCCCAATTTAATCTTTTTTTTTACTTATCCTATTGGGAGTAACCGGCCATATATCACTCGTTCGACGGGTGTGTAAGCATTTGCGACGCCACGTGACCAACGAATGAATTAATGGCCTCTGTATTACATTTCGCTAACGTCGAAATATTGCTATCCACCTTCGGCCACATTAATTAATGATTTAATATGTGGACAGTTTGCTCTTTGTTCCGCTTTCACTGTGAAATGAATATTATTTTATAATGGCAGAATTAAAAATAATTTTATACAGCTTAAGTTTATACCCGAGGAAACAATTTTATAAATGTTAGTTACTCGTAGTATTAGACTAAACTTTCTGATACTACAAATGTTTTTTTATTACAATTTTAATATCAAACGTAATAAAGCAAATTAATTGAAACCATAATATTAAATAATGTAATAATAATTATTCGTTTTAAGGAAAGGCCACGTCAAATGAACCGCAACCGACGAGCTTGTATGAAAACGATAATTAAAGTAGAAGAAGCGAAAGATTTGTTTCAAGGTTGTAACAAGTGGAAAGATGTGATCTCTGCCTACTCTAATGGAAAAGGGGCGTGACTCTATGTACTCGTATGTGTGTACAATGTACATTCCTCTGCCGGTATGTTTCTATTCTAAGCGGCATAAAAACGTAGTCCGTCACTCTTGTAAGTTGGTGGACTTCACAATATATAATTCTTGAGCATGCACGTTTCCTCACGACGTTTTCCTTCACCCCGATACAGTGAATACAATTATTACGTACATGCGAGATAGGAACCCTGTGCAATGCGTTTATAACGAGTAAGTTCACCCCAGAGCAACCTCGTTACCAGTGAAATTAGAGTTTATAAAATAAGTTAAAGCTCTTATGGTTGAAAATTAAACATTAAAGAAACCACAAGTGTTAATTGGACTGGTGTACCACCTTTAGCGATAATGACTTTGGTGTAAACAAATCATACTTACGGTAAGGCGACATTTAACGACTGCAAAATATTAATTTTAATTTATTCAGACTGTAAGCTCGCTCCAGCCATAGCAGTAAATTAAGTAAGCGGAAGAAAGCTCATTTATTTTTGGCCGGATGCGGCGAAATTCACATCCGCGTTAAATACACAACCCGCCGTGGAACGTAGGCACTCTCTCGTTTCGAGTGTTTTCAGTTAAAATTTAATTTTGGGCACAAATTACTGTCTTTTTGTTATTCGCTTTCTGAATTTTAAATGATGGAATTAGCAAGCATCATCATTAATTCGCACTTTGAGTTGAGCTTTATCGAGGATTACTTGTTAATTATTAATCAAAGGCTAAAATAAGCTATAAGTTTTAGTGAATTTTAACTTTCGTTATATTCTTATTTCGATGATTGTAATATTAATAAAGTGTTTAATTCTTGTTCTTGAATGATAGTAATTCATGTTAATATTAAAAATACGAAAGTAACTCTCTCTGTTCCCTTGTCTGTTTGTTACCTTTTCCCGGTTCAACCGTTGAACGGATCCTGACTAAATTCGACACAGAGATAGTTTGTATTCTGGAGACAGTCGTAGAATATTTTTAACGCGGAAAATTAAAGAGTTCCCACAGGACAGGACAAGATATTTAAAAAAACCTTTATCCACGCGTACGAAGTCGAGGGCATCAGCTAGTATGATATAAAACGTCACAGCGCTCTGTTATTTAAATAAAAAAAAACCTACAAAAAATCGGTGTACTACAAAGCACCGTCTCTAGCACATTTACATGTACGTGTTAAATTTCCATGTAGGAAGACAACTGTTTAATTACAAAAGAAAACAACGTCTGAGCAACAATAACATGTGTCCACATGTTAGACTCCATTCATTAACCCTCGACTGCGATATCGCGCATCTAAAATACAACAGCGAGCCAATTAAAGTTGACCCCACGGCTCCGTTCCGCTACTGCACTCTTAATCAGAGAGCAGATACTACGGTTAATTAATGTGATACGCTTTTATATTCCATGCTAAAATTGGGGTTTATAAAATCCGTACCTTTATTGATACTGTCGTAATTTTTCAAGCTATCGATGTTGCGTTAATTTAAATGTATCCAAACAATTTGAGTCGTTTTTTAGTAATAACATAAGCTGCTGAAGTAATTTAGATTTCCGTTTGATTTTTTGTTAATTAATAACAAAAACGATAAATCTGGTATCAAAAATATTATTAAAATAATATGCAAAAATAATTATTCGTATAATTTTTTTTTGACAATTTGGCTATATTAATTGTTGATTTCATCTTAAAGACAGTCAAATTAGAACATATATTATTATATTGCTTTTTTCGTACGTAATTTAATAATGAGTTATATAATATCCACTTAATTAGAACTTTTATTGTCTTAGTTTTAGTCATCTGGGTCTTTTTTAATAATTACTTTGCTTAACATAATGGCTACTTATTAATTAATAATATTTATGATTATTCACGTCGTGTACTATATATAATATGTATATATGTATAACAAAAAAAACTTACGGGCTGTAGTTAAGCACTTATTTATAATATAATATATAGTAGTATAAATAAGTCTGTCAAACACAAAATATAATACTGTTATTAAATAATCACCAATTAAATATTAAACATAAGCAATTGATAACTTGATAACTGCCGTTATAACAGAAGATTTTACTATAATAATAATTTATAATAATTATTAATTAATAGTTATAAATATTTTCAATACTTAAAAGCAAGTAAAGTAACAGCCTATTAATGTCCTACTGCTGAGCATAGGCCTTCGATTATTTCTGAAAAGGTTTGGATCCGGGAAGCGGCCGCCACGCTGCTCCAAATGCGGACTTCACATATCGTCGAAATATTTTTTTTTATCTCAGATATAAGGCGTGTACAAGCAAACTAACACCGTCACCAGGAACCGTAGAGTCATAGACTCTACGACAGACAGCTGCCGAGTGAGCGGGGCGGTGTTTTGCACGGACTGATGGTCACTGTTAGTCCGAAAGTTTTCACAGCTTCGCTGGATTGAAAAGTGCCCGAGGGCTGAAGGCGCTTAGCCGAGACCTTTATATGGGTAACTAGCGCAAGGCCCCACCAGAGGGGACCTTGGCACGAAGGCACCCGAAAGAGCCGAACCACAGCTCGATCTTCTATAGGGAGGACGTTTTTAAATGCGTAGAAGCTGGAAAAGAAATGGCGCAAGAAACTGAAGCGACGCTCCTAAATGTTTTGCGAAGTGATTAGTGGTGGATTGTATCTAGTGGCGGTTCCTGGTGGCATTGTTAGTTTGCTTGTGCACGCTACTGATGGTGCTCTTTAAAAACTGGGTATTGTACAATATTTTACATGCGGATCTTAGCAAATTAACTAACTTCCTTTCCTACATTATAATGGATTTCCGCAAAGTAACGCCTGATTCTATTAACCTTTCTGTATTAGTTATAAGTGTGAAAATTTGTAATAAATAATGAAGGAACAGCATGAAGGAAAGAAACGGTGGATTAATAAAAACATTTTTTCTGTAAAACCAGCGCTTTCGGTATTCCTATCATTAATAACAGTTCTCTTTAGTTTTACTATTTTCTCTTTTCATATACAAGTTATTTCATACAATATTTAGCAACTATAGCAAATGAAAATTAATTAATCTGTAATACATACATACGGTAAATAGATCCAATTAAAATGTTAAAACTTTAAAAACTTACAGAATAATGCGTTAATTTTTATTTACCCAATTCATAAAAAAATAAAATAATAAATGAAAACTATGTATAAATAAAACAAACGTTATTATTACAATTAAGTTTTATAAAATTAAAAAAATATTAAAACAAAAACTTTCTGTTTTATGAGAGATAAACAGTCAACATGTAACTTATAAAACTATTACACTTTAGTATTTCTCTATCGATTTCACATCTGTGTTGATAATCTTAGTTCAACAGTTTGCTGTTATATCAGCATATAAGTTCAAATGATGATTGGTGACGATGATTGCCTACATAGGATCTTGTAAACTTATAACAACCTTAAGGCAGTTGCCTTAGGTATGTAGCGACATCTATGTCGCCACATGAGAAGCTCAAGAAATATTTGCATACGTCCATAATCGCGCTATGAAAGTTTTCTGAGATGCGAACTAGTATATATACAACATCTAAATATTACTAGTTGAAGGAGACGTCCTTCCCAGAACAGACCATTCAATCTGGCGGGTAGCTACCCTTTTCATTGGCAATAGCATTGCGCCAAAGGTATGTTCATTTATTCCTCTACCAATACTAATCAGACCTTCTCGTAGGGTTCTTCTTTTAATTGAGGTTAACTCAAAATATATATCTACATTGCCTTGAAAATATGTATCTACATTACGACATTGTGAGAAAAATCAAATTTTGATTCGAAATATACCTACTACGAAATGAATCTTAATGTTTGAGAATTTTATCCACATGTCTTGCAGCAGTCAGGAGCTTAAACAAATGTCCAATACTAACGCTATGGAGTCATGACCAAATGGGACTAAAATCATTAATTAATAACGACTGTTAGTAACTCAATCAAAAAGTAATCATTATTAACACATGGTATTTATTATTTTCATTTTAATGGAATTAATATGGATAAAAATATTGCAGAACTCAGTTGTTAAATTATTACAATAACAGTAGAAGCGCATACGCCGGTTGTTCGCACTAAATTTCATAATACGCGAACAACCATTACAACAACAATATACAACAATCCCAACTACTCAATCATAGGTGTCAATACTGCAATTTTAAGAGTTGATTTACCATGTGCTTGCCTGCTAGGAAAACTGAGAGAAAACCTGCATTACTTAGAAAGATAACTCCTATTCCTATGCCACAGTAGTGACAGTTATTCTGACGTCAAGCAGCAATGTGCTAACGTTACTGTGCTTCGGTTTCATTCACTAAATACGTGGTATATTTACTTAAAATGTACAATAGTCTTAAATCGCAAAGTATGCAGCAATGTAGTTATTCACCCGTAATATTAAAATGTTCGGTCATTATTTCAGCAAATATAAAACAGAATCAGCTAGTCAAAAAGCTTTTCTAACAACTAATTAGTTCAGAAACGAACTGGTCATTTTACCGTTTACATCTCATTGTGCAATACTGCAAAAATTATGCAACAATCCAATGTACTTTACATTTGAAATAAATTATTAACTCTTTACAGAACTGTTTCAAATCTAATAGGAAATATCTGACTTCATGTACCACGTACGTGGTACGTAGCAAAAAGGCATGCGAGACTTGAAATGCAATATTTCGAGCGGTCTTGTCAGGCTGTCACTCAAGCGTTTACTGTCTGCGTGATCGACATTGCAATCGAGTATATACCCAACTTATAATGTTAATGTACTCATAATTTTACACTATGAATTACGGCACATATTTGCTTAATTTTTTCAGTCGGTATTTAATATTTGATTAACATTGCTTTTAAAATTAACGTAAGCATAATCAACAAAAATATTTTTAAAACTAATACTTTTTTATTTCACATATTACAGAGACAATGTAATTATAATAAATACGAGTATATACGAGTACAGTTAAGCTTTTAGTAGCCTTAGCCCTGAAAATTAGGCTAACACCCCGTTTACTTGAATTGGTTATGGTTTTCAGCTCCAGGTTATATCATTGCAGTGCTACACAGCTGCTGGAGTGTTTCTCTAACTCACAACTTTCTTAGCAACTAGAGTGCGTTATTTGAATTTGTAATCCACGTACTCACGCGTACCAAGAATTTCAGGGATTAGGAAGGAATATGTGCAGGAAAACTTGGGATAATATTCGTCGTATAAAATTCTACACTAGAAATATTTATTCATACATATTATGGCAATAAAATAAATTATTTATTTCTTGCTGTTGACTCAGCTTGAAATATATATTTATTAGTTAGAAATGACTATCAAATGCCTTAGCAAAATTATTGATTTATATTCTTTAGTATATTTTTTCTGTCGATCTTACAAAAAGCAACATTTTTTTAGGATGTCCAACTTAAATAAGACACTTACAATGTCATCAAACTTTTCCATCAAGCTGACTGTACTCAGGATAAAGGGGAGCGTAAAGTAACTTTATTACTGAACTTGCAGTGGGTGCTGTGGGGACTGTCACTCAATCGGTTTGTTGTTTCTACGTGACTGCATTCGTAACTCCAGTCATAAGGTTCTCCTTGTGTATATATAAGAGAATCACTGCATCGATTTTTGTTAATGCTGAATGTACACGTGAAAAGAAGCGTGAGAATAGTCATGTTTCTTAAGGGTATTTATAAACTGTATATATTTTTTTAAAGTTTAGTTTATTTTAGTTATTCTGCCGTGAAACAGAAGTGTGCAAATATTATTAGAGCTAGTATTGTATAGATAGTATTAGTATTGTACGAGAGCGACTTTGAAAGTTTTTAGAACTGACCACTTTTAAAGAATATAATAAAAAAATGAGTTTAAATTTTGAAAAAAGAACTCTTTGCTAATATTATGGACTACTAATTTCATTCATTTGTCATTTGTTTTACGATTTGGCGGCAAATTGAAATATGTCTGTATCACGCCAATATGTGTCATTTAAGTCAACAAGAATGTTATGACAGACTTCGATTGACCTTTCACGATGAAGCCCCTTCTCGGGCCACTGTTTATAACTGGTTTAATGAGTTTAAACGTGGTCGCACCAATCTCAACGATGCTCTGCGTGAGGGACGGCCTTCTACGGCAACGACTGAAGTAACGTGAAATAAGTGACTGACTGTTGTGCGGTGTATGATAGAGACTGATCCAAGAGTAACCTATCAGCAGATTCGGAAAAGCTTAGGCATCGGTATGACTCAAGTGCACAAACTCCTCCACAAACATTTAGTCGTTAGGAAGCTTTGTGCCCGGTGGATACCTCATTATTTGACCGAGGCCCAAAAACTCCGTCGTGTTGATTGGTGCCGTGAAATGATACAAAGATTTAACGGAGCTGACTCAAAAGCTGTGTTCGACTTACTTACGGGTGACGAAAGCTGGATTTATTGCTATGATCCGGAAACCAAAAGACAATCTGCTCAGTGGGTGTTTCCTTCCGAGGAGTTGCCAACTAAATTGAAGAGAGGTCGAAGTGTAGAAAAAAAGATGGTGGCTTCATTCTTCGGAAGGACCGGTCATTAAGATCAAAAGTCAGTTACTGCTGAGTGGTATACTAACAAATGTTTGCCACTTGTCTTGAAAAAGTTCAAGAGAAACGACCTCGCAGTAGGATCCTCCTTCACCACAACAACGCCTCCTCGCACACCGACGGGCGAACGATCGACTATTTGGCGTCGTCAGACTTGGAATTGCTGGGACACCCGCCATATAGCCCCGACCTCGCACCTTCCGCTTTTTATTTATTCCCGAAAATAAAAGAAAAACTTCGAGGAAAACATTTTATGGACGACAAGGAAGCAGTGGCGGCGTTCCAGAAGGCCATCGAAGAGACCCCTAAGGACGAGTGGGCAAAGCGCTTTTCTCGGTGGTTCTATAGAATGCAGCGATGTATTGATGTGAATGGAAACTATTTCGAAAAGATATAATAAAAATAATAACTTGCTAGTTTGCTCAGTTTTTGATTTTCTAAGAACTTTCAGTGTCACCCTCGTAGTTATTGGGCACAAGAGACTTAAGAACTGCTGTCTCAGGGGAATCAGGCGCAGTGAAGTGCCACACGGGTGACAGCATTCGTTATAGGCAGACGTTGACTTAGCATCCGGTTTATGTTTTGTCGACTCATCACTTTGTAATATAAAAAAAAATGACCAAATATTACTTTTTGTCTTTTGTCGTTGAGACGGCGGGCTCTTGGAGAGCAGAAGCTTTGATGTTTTTTGGGGAGCTAGGGGGGTGCTGGAGAGAGAGAGAGTTAGAGGCTGGGCCGTTTTTGGTTCAAGGCATTTCACAACGTGGCAATGCGGCTAGTTTAAGTAGGGAACGTCTGTACCGTGGAGGATTCGAGGTTGAATTTTAAGCAAATGTTTTAAAAGGAGTTTTTAAAAAGTACATTCTGTGGCTCTTTCTAAATTCGATATTATTTAAGACTGTAATTATGATTTTTATAAAAATTTATAAAAAAATTGAAGATCTATTCGAATAATGTTCTAAAATCTCACAAATGTGTCTTGAAACAATGAGAAGAGGATGCCTACTTTCAGTAGTGAAGTATTGACAGAGTGTAAAAATTATAATAATTTTTATATAATATAATAAGAATAAAGATTGCTTTAGTAGAAAAATAACATTTCCTTCAAAATTAAATAGCCCTAATTAGAGGGTTGACGAATATAATCTTCTACTTCTACTCTCTTTTCTATTACTATACTGTCCCAAAAGGTAGATGCTGCAAACTTCTGATATGATATCCTAAAAGAAGCTTTTTCCTATAGCATTTCCTTCAACAGTACTGCCTACGACGGTATGGGAGCATGCCCCACCTAAATTTTGTTATGTCCATAATCGAGTTATACTGCATTTTAAAGCTTAAAAGACCTGTATTGTAAATAGATCTATCTTTTTGCCTTAAAAGCTGCGGATTTTGTGTATTCTGTACTTAAAAAAATAATTGCGCCTACTTATTACGTCAAAAAACGTCACATTGAGTATATGATAATTCGACTTGTCAGGCGCTAAAATTAAGTGAGTGCATTAATGGCGTATAGCTATACTCAAATAGTATATAAAATAGTATTGTAATTCTAAACCAATAGTTATTACATTTTAAATTAAATCAAGCAGAGCGAAGCTGTAGTGGGGTGGTTGTGGTTTGTTATAATACTGGTTCCAGTAATGAGAATTTGTACGTAAAAATGCAAATAAATCCAGGCTCTACTTTGCATTTCTAACAACAGGCAGGCAGAACCTTATGCTAATTACCAATACGGTATATTGGATGATAACGATTATCAGTGGGTTGGATTCCTATACAGGGAAGTGTCTCAAAGCACCCTCGTTAGGCTTTTTATGTTTGTTTCTTTAGCCATTACTAATAACGATACTATTCTCTAGCAAGCAGGATATAATATGGCCTGCTTGCTAGAGTCATATGTCATATTATGAAATCATAACTTGGATGCTAAATATACAGATAAACCTTCATTTAAGACTGATTAATTAACTACATACTCACTGATGAGCAATATATTTTATTTGTAGCCGGTGAAGGAAGTATAATAAAAATACGTGAAATAGTATGCTATATTGATACTTACTTAAACCAATGTCAGCCATTTTATCAAAATGTGTTGCAATTTGTTTGACAGTTCACGAATTGTATTTCTTAGAATGCGTGGGAGGCAGTAATCACATTTGCATCATAACTTCCAGTCGTAAATCGCCATTGCTGAAAATATTCAAATATAAAAAACAAGAATAAAACCAATTAAACCAACTAACGTCCAAGAGGTAACCAGTACTATTTAACCAGAATTTCTAATGAATATCTTATTTATCTTAATTTAAAACGGCAGCTTTGATTTATTATGGATTACTATCAAAAATCTTAATTGAATAAAAAAAAAATATTTAATAATACTACTTTGCTGGATATCCCCAAAATCTAGTGGGGCATGAATGGGCATGGTCATTTACTGAAAAATACATTTTTATTTGCATAACATGAAAAGGATAATCGTTTCTTAACGTCATATACATTCATTTATAATAAACGTATTAATTTTACGTTTTACAATTGCACTAGATATATGACCTATTTACTATTTAAAAAAATAAGAATACATGATATACTAATTATTTTTAATATTAATTTTACACAGCATCCAGTTCAGTACAAAGTTTTTCTAGTTTGAGTACTTCTCATTTAGCTCAAATACTTTAAAAATCGGTACATATTTTTTTGTGTTTCCTTTTACGAAGAATTGATAATAAATATGTAATAAATAATTAATTCTAAACTCATTATGACAAATGCGTTCTTGTCTTTTTCATTATGTTTGTACACTACTGCTTCACGGCAGAAAGAAACCTAGATGGATTTCTGAAGGAATCCTTCCACCAGTTAAGAATAATGTACACGTGAAATAAAAGCAATATAACTTTTAACAACAACATAGTTTTTTTCCCTTAATCAATACAATGTAATGAGATGAACGATAAATATTCAATATTACTTGTAATACATTTTCCGATAAAAAGTACTATATTAAAAAAATGCACTGTTTTATATTTACTTTATATAAAACACAATGTTCTACTAGTTTCATTGAATTATTATCACACACCTACTTTTGCAGTCCGTGCGATTAATACCTCAACCTAGTTTCAATAAGAATGAATTATCAAGTATGGTTGTATTGTGTACCAGACCAGTGTACCTAATACATTAGTTTTTGTTCGAATATTTTATAAATGACAAGAAACTCTTTCATGTGTACGAGCAGTTACAAAAATCTAATCTAAATGTTTTGTCTATTATTAAGTTTCCTAAAGTTAATGAAGTAATATCCTGAACTAATTTAATTAACATGATTTAAGCATAAAATAGAAATGTATTTGCAATAACTAAACGAACATAACTAAAACTACTTTTATAATAGTTTTTCTCAGAAACTGGAAGGAATAAATTAATAAATCTTTCTGTATATGAAAATAGTCATCAGATGAAATGTTGCTTATAATCATTTCATAAGCGAAATTTCACCGAGACACAAAAAATATTTGTTGGGGGTAACTTCATACATTTTTGACCATTATCCTTTAGTTATTAAAGTAAAAAAAAATTAAAAAAAAATTACTTTTGTTTTTTGTTTGTAAATTGATAAACTTTTGATGTTTGTATAAAAAATATATAGGAAAACCAAAACAGTAGAATTTACTTTAAAATTTTATTAACGTTGTACGAAGTTGAGATGTTCCTTGATTTCGAATACAGGCCGTATTCGAAATCAAGGATCATCTCAACCTCCGATACCAGTCGTCGACCGCATCACGCACAGTGTTCGTGTCTATATCCGCCACTACTTTAATTAGGAATGTTTTGTTGATGAGATCTTAAATACTGGTGAGGTGTAACGCAGGCTTTCTCCTCCAAATATTTATATAGCTATATTTTGTAATCAAACGGGCTTAATCTGGGATATAAGAGGGCCACTCGTGCCTGATTTTTAATGGATAAAGTGACGAGACGAGCATAACGTTCATCTGGCCTGGGGTAGTACCGACCTAGATGAATTCCTGCATAGAAATTCTGCCACAAGTAACCGATTAGTCGATTCCATGGGTGGTAAGCCAGTTGTGCGTGCTTGCTGCCCGATAAGCTGGCGCTGAATTTTGTTGGAATACCCTGTGTCTCTTTCCGGACATTGTTTAAGAAAGAGGTTCCACAACGTTTGTAAGAACTTGTTAGGCCTAAATACGAAACTCCAAGCCAAACTATAAATTCTGGAGGATAATCCCCACGCTAGATTATGCTATGCTTGGGACATGCCTGCTCGCGTTTTCACTGTTGTGGGCGTATCCTTTATCATTTGATTTGTTGTAACTTTTATCGACGTTAAAAAACATTCGTCTGAAAAAGGATTTCGCGGTATTTTTTTTCCTGCGTGCCGCCTTAATAAAGCCCGGGATCTCGAGAGATCCCGGGCCTTAATTTTTTCAGATAATGCTGTTTTTCGTCGATAAGCTCGGAGCTCTCTTCTGTTTTACGCTTGCGGACGGGATGTAGTTGGATTCGCGCCTACATTATTTTAATGACTGCTTGTTGCTTAATCGTATAAGGTCGGCCGCTCCTTTTACAGTCTACAAAGGTCGAATCTTCACTAAATCCTTTGAGAGTACGATATACGAATCTTAGCGTTATTTACAAATTTTAAATAAATTTAAAAATCTCATTTGGCGAGAACCACAACGGTGAAGCACAATAGCCTGGACTCTGATTCCCCTAGCATCCCCTCTATTCTTAAATGGAACAAAATCAATTCCTTTTTTATTTTAAGATGGCGCTTAAAGTTCTTTATTCAAAATCGTATAATCGTATATATAAAACATTTTGGGTCAGTATTCAAAATTATTAAATAAGGATGTGACAAAACTTATAGCCGTACTAGTTATATTGTTTAAAAAAAATCAAAAACTGCTAAAGACTTAATTTATTGACATCGCTGCTTAAAGCTAAATTCGTATTAACAAAGTTAATAATCGAACACGCCTAGTATGATCTTTGTCGGCTTCTAAGTAAATTGCATCTCCCGCATTCCAAGATTGACAACTTTAATTAAGACGATGGAAATTTGTCTTACTTGCAAGTTCTACGCGCATTCCCATTCATAGAACAATTTGAGTGACGACTACTTCGAACAAGAACTTTGCACATGCGTTCTGTACACGCTGTATGAACCTCTGAGTCATATTTAACAGACACGTTCCGAATGCCCGGTGATGATCCGGCTGATAGAATAGAGGTTGATGGTAGAGAATTCTCTAAGGCATTAAGACCGTTAATTGTACATTTCTTTGTGTTAGAAATTAAAATGATTATAAATTTGTCTATGTTTAATAAGTAAAAGCGATTTTAACATAATAAAGAAAAAATAACGATTACGTTAAAAGACAAAGCAATAGAAAACGATGTTCAATTCTTTTATTTATTTTGGACTATTAATAATTTGATCCACTCCCAATTAAGGTAAATTTGCCCTAAACACCAATATTGTAGTGCATAAGCCGGTCTTGGTTGGTTCTGAATAAATTATAGACATTCATTCACCATCTGCTCGTCGCCATGAGACCCACACCATTATTTAACGCTTCTATGACATGGTTTTTAAAATACGAGTAAATCATAAAAGTTCCGAATATTTTAACTAAGTAATTTTCTCCCCAACCCTCAGCCGTTCTCTCCTGTCGAGGGCTTCCGTCTGGGTAGGTTTAATTTATATATTATTATTATGTTGTATTTTTTATTGATAGGTGATGTAGTACATATATACCACAAACGAGAATGAAACAGACGAGAATGTCATATAAAAACTTAAAGTCAAAAGTTATATTACCTTTCGAATATATTACTTACGCTTGATAATATTTTTACACACGCTTGGTTTACAGGAAAGTTTATGAATACAAAATGGAAAATGTTGAAAATGTTGTTTTTATAATTAGACAGGTGCACCTACCTTAGTCGTGCATGGCATTTCTACGGCGCTACATTAGCATATAAATAAGCGGCGGCTCCTGAAAGCCCGAGAGCAAAACAGAGCTCTGCGACCGCAACCTTTTTACATTTTTATTACAATCCAATTATTATCAGCAATTATCGAGTTCGCTAGACAGAAAACAAAATGCATATTAAAAAGGCAAATCCAATTTAGCTTTCGACTGTCGACACTCAGTTTGATTAACGTATTAACGACGTGACAAAAATTCCTTTCTGAGTTTTTTCCAAAGTTGTTAAACGGGTTTTTAGTATATTGTAGAAAAGTATTTTTCATAGTTACTTTACAAAGTAAATTAATTTATATTTATTCTAAAATATAAATATACATAGAATTCTCTACAGATGCTCACAAATAACCTCATGATATATTGCGCTGCATGGTCACGCTTTCCTATTTACGCAACGAGTGGTATAAGCCATGAACTCGAGAGTTAAAATTAATCTAAAATTATTCATAATGTGGATGTATATGAGGCATTTCTTCGAACCAGTAGTAGGATTTAAATTTTGTAAACAAGAATAACGTATATAATTATAATCCAATAAAAATATTACTTGCAGGAATCCGTCTGGGTAGGTACCACCCCAGGGCCAGTTATTCTGCCGTGAAGCAGTAGTGTGCAAACATTACTGTGTTTCGATTTGAAGGGCACTGTGAGCTAGCGTACTGGGCATATGAGACTTAAGAACTTATGTCTCAGGGCACAGTGTGGTGTCACACAGAAATTTTCTGGGTGACACAGCATTTGTTATAGGCAGACGTTGCACTTACCATCAGGTGAACGTTTTGCTCGTTTTATCACTTTATCCAATAAAAAAAACCTGCTCTTCAAAGTATATAGTTGTATGCATAGGTTAATAGACAATTATTGCTAATAAAAATAAAGAATATCTCGATGTACGAGTGATTATCTGTAGAGTATGTTTTTACGTTTTTATGAACAAATGTGAAGTTGTATCCCACTTGTAGCATTGTTACTAGTTAATGTATATCATTGTGAATGTGAGCACATACATAACACATGTCCTTCGCTAATGGAAGGTATCGTATGGAATCTTAATCAACTTGTCTTAATCTAACTTTAATATACAATAGGGTGTGAAGTTAGTCAAATCGCAAAAGCTTCGTGGTGCATGCTAGTAGTGAGATTACGATATCCCTCATTATTAATTAGTTATTTTTTATTTTACACTATTTGAATAAATAAATCATATTATGTGCCTAAAGTTACATAATACAATGTATTATATTATATTTCACGATCGCATAATCTTGAAGTTTAAGGCTGGTTATACATCCAATACGTGTGATACGATGGGCAAGCAATGTCACTTCCGTCGCGCGGGTTACCGCAGGCTGACGTTGCAAGTAACGGCGCCACATGAGCAGATGTTGAGGAAATATTTGTCATCAGAAACTTAATTACTGTCATAGTTTCATTATTTATTTTGCAGCTGGTAGTACGTAGAGTTGTGTTTGTTATGCGGTCATAAGATTTGTTAATAATTCAATAAGAATTAAGTATATAGATTTAAATACGGAGAAACTATTTACCTTTTCGAAAATTACCTTATTGTAACCATATATTCACCTATATTAGCAACGTGGTAGATCATGCGCCAGATTTTGGCCTTAAATTTCAAAGCACGGGAGTGATGTGAGTTTGATCCCCGGTGCCGTCACCACTTTGCAATTCGCAATTTTTTATCGTAAACTTGCGATCGAAGCGAAACATCTTAAAGAAACCTGCATATATTATGAGACATAGAAAATAATTCGATGTTAAGTGAAGTCCGCCTCTCGGAAATGAGAGCGGAGGCCTATGCTCAGCAGTAGGAAATTTATAGGTTGTTACTTTACGCCGTCTGATACACGACAGAAACAAAACTTATATTACAGACATAAATTCAGCATTTACAACACAACGAAATCCGAAAACCGACAATTTGTGTTTTGCACAAATGTTGGCTTCGACTAGGATTTGAACCCAGGACCCATGGAGTTGAAATCAGGTACTCTGGCCACTAGGCCACGCGGTCGTCTTTCACATCGATCACATCCAGGCCGTAATGATATTAGACTTCGAAATATTGATAATCAATCCACTGCTTTTCCACTATGCCCTCTATTATACGGAGAGAGAGAGAGAGTATCTCTCACCGAGTTATTTGCGTGCAGCCAGTTAAATCTTGGTAGCCAAATTCTACTAACTGTTTCCCAGTGTACACCGGACCAACTTGCTGTTCAAATGCTCGAATTTTGTACAATCAAACTACAGATTTTAAACAATCTACAAACCCTACCTCCGTTACTATTGCAGTATAATTTATTTTCAATACAAATATTGATTTTTGATTGCTACTAGTTTATTAAATCATTTATTTTATTGTTTTATTGGATCAAACATAATCCGATCTAGGAACCGAATTCAATCATTTGTATATATGATTTGCTTTTTATGACTGGATCCAACTTTTGTACCTTTGTCCATGAGCCTTTATAGTAAAAGGCAAACTTTCTTTCAAAATTGATTTAAACCGAAGTATCTTTACTTTGAACTAAAGCGATTAAAATCGCAATTGTGTGAAGTAATTAAAGGAATTAAAGGTGAAGTCAGAAATCTATAGTGTATAGAAATCTATAGTCTGAAGTCAGATATCTATAGGTGAAGCAGAAGTCTATTTATTTACCGATTGAAAAAAATCTGGGTCAAAGTGCAGAAAGTATTACAAACGCAAACGAAGATGCTCTGCGCTCAATAACATGCAATGCATGGCAACATCTGAAATCATCTTTAAATAGGGAACCGTTATTTTGATACTGATCGAGACAAGAATTTAGAATTTAATGATCCATAACGTGTTATCTGTAATGGCGATACAAATTTTGTTCTACCTACAACTGTCCTATTATTTGTCATATTTTTAAAATGTTTGTGTATACTATGTACTTTGATAAATAAATAAATATAAAAATATATAAACAAATATATAAATATATTCAACCTTCCAGTATATTACTGGTAGCAGGATTCCTATGCAGAAATTTTATTTTTGGTCCGATCTACGCAGATAGAGCTAACTGTGTCTTGAAGTCTTGCAGTGGTATGCGTAGTTTTTGATTTAATTTTATTAATTTTTGGATTCCAAGCCGGTGATAATACCCAACCATCTTCTCTATTGAAATTAAGATGTTTTTTTTAATTTCAATAGCCTCGCGAATCATCCTCAAATCAAATCAATGGTAGGAATCGGTGTTTTTTTTGCACGGATTTGACGTTTATCAAATCTGATGTAATCGTTGGGATGATCCAGAACATGGTCACAGACTGCAGACTTCCCAGAACGACGATGCTTCACATTCTTTTACACGGGTTTTAACCGATCTTTTTGTTTGCCCTATGTAAGAGAGACCACATTCACAATCTAGCATTTATACTCCAGCATCTTGTAGAGGGATTACACTTGAGAGATGGTAAAAACTGACTTATCTTCTTCGGCAGCTTGAAGATTGTTTTTATGGAAGACCGCTTCAAGATATAGCCAATCTTGTCGGTGACTCCTCTGACATAAGGTAGTACAGCAGGTACACGCTCGACTTTGGCCGGTTTCACTCGGTTACTGCGACATAGGCGCGGAACCCGAAGCTTGTTGTCGTGCAAAACTTGCTTGACATGCTGAAGCTCGGCGGCCAGGTGTTTCCTGTCACAGATTCCTCGTGCTCTCTCTATGGATGGTGGTGAGATTGACCGTTTACCGTTTTAAGAAATAGTTCCAAAATTAAACGCTGTACAATCCGTAAAAATAAGTTTTATTTAAGTGTGTAGTATTCGTAAATAAAAGAAATTATTTTGTTTAGATGCTAATTTCGCCATATGTCGCCACTAGTTAATAATTGCAATAAATTAGTAAAAATAATTTTAAAATTATTATTTTAAAAAAGAACTTCACAATTAGAGTGTTACGCTGAATGCTGTCGTTTAAGACCAACACAATATTTGCAATAGGTGCAATAAATAATTTTAGAGGTGCTGGAATTTGGAGCCGAACTTTAATTCACTTTTATGAAATTTAAGGCGAGTACTTAAGTGATTCGAGCACATGAATTGTTGTGACTGGAAAATGTATTTCATAACACATTTTTTACAACAATAAAATGATTATTCGCAATAAAATTTTATCTTTAGTTTGAAACTTGATTGTAACAAATTTTCTGGCGACAATCATCGTGACGTAAGAAGAAGTCAGTGATTTAATTAACTATTAAAACTTGTGTTCGGCTGCTCCTATAGGGACATTAATCTACAACTTTCAAGCTAAAGTTCCGTCGAACTATGCAAATTTTAGTTAGCACTTTACACAAACGCGCTCTTGGAAATATCTCCACGCTATGAGCGTTCCATGCCGTGACATCGCTTTCTGTTTTAGATACTATGTTATTAATATTAATATAACTATTTCCAGTAGTAGACTAACAAAGGCTGCTAATACTGATGGAAAATATGAACTTCTTAAACTTGTATTTGAGTGTGCAATAAAAAATAACTTGCGCTTGATTGATATCGACATTACTTAACACATAATTTCATACAAGCCACATTCATTCTCCTCTTAGTCTATTTAAATAACGTTTTTAAACTGCATTAAAGCAAAAGAATACAGGAAATAGCAACCACTCTACGAAGTCAGTTTCCTCGTCAAGATCGGTCAGGCGTGCTAAAATTTTTTTCTCGACTCACTGAGTTTCATGAATACTGATGCTTAGGAGAGAAACATAGGCAAGGAACGGTATGTTCTTTAATATATCAGTAATATATATGGTGGTTTTTTCTGACTTCTTTTTATATTCTTTAATTTTTTTATCTGAATAACATGTTGTACCTGCTTATTGACATCAAAAAATGAAATTAATAAAAATCGTTGAGTAAAAAAATTATTAAATGATTAAAATTGTGTATAAATAAGAGACCATTTCAGCTGCGGCTTTTACAGAAGTTACTTGTGGATACAAATTTAGTTATATTTTATGAAATGATCCACAGCTAACATTGTATGAAATCTACAAAGCATCGCACACAAACAAATTTATTTATACAGTTACACAAACACACATATCTCCGCCTATGCATACGCGTAATCTCATGATGCATAGTGCTGTAGTGCTCACGCCCTCGTATTTAGATGAGACGTGGTTTAAACAATGAGATCTAGCGGGAGATACTCAGTAACATATTACAAGTATAAGATGAAATCATTTAAAAGATATAAAATTAAAGAATATAAAAATTACAGAATATTTACATTTGCACATCGCAAAAAGTTTAGAAATTACAAAACGTTTCGTATGAAAAATATTTGTGATCTTGCTGGCTATACAAAATATATAAATCGGTTGCCCCCTCTCCTATAAAAAAAGATCGCTAGTTGTTTTGAGCGTGTTAGTAGTCGGGTCGGTGTTGACTTTTTTTATACGTGTTTACGTCCGATAAAACTTCTTGCATTTTAAAATTATAATCCGACTTATCCATTACTACCGTAGAATTTCCTTTATCTACGCTTAGAATTGTGAGTTCGGACAATATTGGCTATATCTTAAAGCGGGCTTCCATAAGAACATTTTTCAAGCCGCCGAGGAAGATAAATCAGTTTTTACCATCAGTCAAGTGTAACATCGCTCTACAAGATGCCGAAGTATACAAGTTGGATTGTGAATGTGGTCTCCCTTACATAGAGCGTAAAAGGACATATAGCCGATGTGAAACATCGTCGCTCTAGGAATTCTGCAGTCTGTGACCACGTTCTGGATCATTCTAACTATTACATTAGATTTGATAAACCACAAATATTCGCAAAAGAACACCGATTCCTGCCAAGGATGATTCGCGAGGCTATTGAAATAAAAAAAAAACATCCTAATTTCAATAGAGAAGATGGTTGGGTACTTCCACCAGCTTGAGATCCTATAATTATAAAATTTAATCAAAAACCAAGCATACCACTACAATACTTCAAGACACAGTTGGCTCTTTCTGCGTAGATCTGATCCAATAGTAATAATTAAAAGCTTAAGGTACTCCGGGTTAACTGTGACATCATAACATCTGTCACCACAGTCCTCCCGTGACCATGGGTGCTGTAAAGCGTTTGAAACGTCGGGTTATAACTAGTTCAAAATTAAACGCGATAAAATTAAAAATTAAAACTGTAAAAATTAGTTTTATTTAGTGTTTAAATGTTTTTTTTTTTCTTATCTTTAATCTAGACTAATCAAATACTACTTATGTGATATAGATGGCAGTATAAAAGAAGTCCTTAATGCATTCTGTCACCTGTGGCAACCAATGCATTTAATAAAATAGGTAATCGAGTACATACACACAGTCACGCCTTTTTCCCATATAAAGGGTAGGCAGAGAACACACCCGTAGCCCACTTTTCACCCCGCGGAATAGGAGACATGTCGGGTGGTGAAACACGTCGCTGCGATTTTGGTACCGGTCAAAAAATTCTTACTCCCCATTGCGTTCCCACGAGCCGTATAGTGACAGCATTGCTTATTGTGGTATTATTCTGTTCAAATAAAGGCTGTTCGTACCTTAGTCGCCTCTTAGGAAACCTCGGAAGGACAGAGGAAGGTGCTGAATACTGCTAACGAAATGATTGAAATTAACGATGTCATGATGAATGGTCAGTGATAGAATTTTAAATATAATAGAAAGTTCGAAAAAGCCCAGACGCTTACTACTTGTATCGAGCCCAATATCTATAATGATACAGTAAAGTAATGTCACGTCCATCGCGAGGACCATCGCAAGGCTGATATAGCGTGTGGTGACTATATAAGCAAAATATTGATATTTTTTGATGACATCCTTACAACAAAGAATGATTTTTAATACAATTCTTTTGAAACTTTAATAAAACTCATTGGGTAAGATTTATTAATATATATATTTCAATATGTGTACTAAAATAATTACGTCTTTCCTACTGAGGTGTCTGTACTGTGTATTGTACGGGCAGCCTTTATTCATGCAGAATGATACCATAATATACAAGGCTGTCACTATAATGCTCATGGCAACGAAATTGGGAGTAAGAATTTTTTGACTTGTACCAAAATAGCGGCGACGTGGCTCGCCAACCGTCACATCTCGTTTCCCGCGGGGAAGTGGCTACGGGTATTGTTTGCCTACTCCTTATATAGGAAAAAGGCGTGACTGTGTTTATATGTGTATTTCTATACGTTTGTATATTAAAATGATTAAAAAGTTATGAAGAAAAGCTAAACTGCTAGATCGCTGATAATAATCAGCGCCTGATAAGGGAAGTCTTAGGTGATGTGATTTCCAGTCGGTCTGCCAAAGCGTTCATAGTAATTTTTCAAATTCAGCAAAATTCTGTATTTTGCACTAGGCTGTTTAAGAACGGTTAATAATAATTACAATGAAGGTTTGTATTTAATTCTTCTTTAAAAGCATTATATAACATAATATTTTATATCACCAATAAATGCATCAATTAAAAAAACAAATGCCGTACTTACTGTTAACCCGTAAGCATATCTAACAAAATTTAGCTCATCGCCAATACGTAGTAAATCGGAACTTTTTAAGACACTGTCATACTATATATAAACTGTGTATGAAATTAAAAGCCAACGTCCGGAGACCGCTACACTATACAATAACTGATTTGTGCTCCGCAGAATAGTGAGTCTTTTCTTTTAATCCTAATTATAGCCTACCTTCGATCCTATCATGTGGCCGTTTCATGGGGCGCGAATAGGTGAGGAGGAGTAAGCACCTCTGTGATTACATGTACACGTGTAGTACTATATTAATATCTCCTGCGTGATTGATAGCTTACAACAGTATTCAGAAGTTATCGCCGTGGTCAAAAATCAGACAGGAATTTGTAAAATACATAAATGCTGTCCATTACTATCCATGCATGTATCTTTGAGACTGATTATGATGTCTCTCTTTCTCTGAGTGTTTAATTACTTAAATATGGCCCAGATTAAACGTAATTACGATTACGATTAAACGCTTTCGTAGTTGCGTAAATAATACCGGTTATTTTTTTAGTCATCTCCATCCTATGGTCAGTTTTATATCACCCGCCTCCATGGAGGACTCGTCCATAATTATCCATGATCAACTCTAAGCTTCGTCACCCCAATGTTCAGTTATTAGTACATGACCAAAGTTAGCTCCTGACTGCAGCATGTTTTTATTTCGATTCGCTTTAAGTAATTTTGGTTTAGTGCTTATTGTTACTTTTTGTACTTCAATGATCTGGGATCTAAACTCAAAGCTCGAAGTTAGATGCACTTTTTAATTAATAAAGATATAATCAATTGCTATTATTTTTACTTTTTTCTATCTTATTCTTTACGACTCACATTGAATACGACAGAAATTTCTGCTGTACTTATTTCACATATATCACAGAATGTTTGACTGTTCCATTTTTTTTTGTATGGTTGCCATTTACAACGAACAATATTCATGACGATGCAATAACATAGTGTATACAAAGTAGCTACTTTGCACTCCTTTCTGCATCGTCTTCGAATAAAGTAACCGCTTAAAGAGATAGTCAAGATATGTTTAATATTTTTTCTTTTTGTTTTGTACGTAAATGGTTGAGAAATATATAATGCATTTGTAGGCGCAACACCATACTATAGTAGGCAATTAGTTAAAAGCCTCATAAAAGTTTATTTTGTTAAAGCAAATGCATGTGTGCTTTTTTGACAACTACTTTAAGTTATTATATTTTGTAAAAATACGAGTAACTTCCTCACTTCTTTCAATGTAGCTTACAAGTCGATTTAATGCAACACTGAAATAATGGAAAATGCGGTACCTCAGTCCTCAAATTTGCCCGGCATCTAAAATAATTTAGGTATTGTAACTTTAACTTTATGGTTAAATACACTTTGTTGTATAAACAAACAAACATTTTTTTTTTTCACAATAAAAATTAAGTAATAAACGAGAACATCCCCAAAACTGCTTTTAAGACCTTGTATTGAAAACACATTTCAAAAATTTAAATAACTATTTCATCACAGGATTTTTTTTTTTTAATTTGATTGCGATATAAACCAAACGAATCCCCATTCACCATCTGTGAAATAACAAGACTAATAAACATGTTGAGACTCTGTCTCTAGGTTTGTGCTAAACGACTGATACTTCTGTTATGCTCCGACTATGATTCATGTCATGTATCACTGTGAATCGGATTTTTTTTTGTGAATATGGGTAGGAACAAATTTGTTTTTCTAACTTCAATAAGCAAAGAAATAGCTATTACTGAGTTATTTCTCTACTTAATAAGTTTAGTAGGTTTTCTAGACCAACGTACAGTTCATTCTAGACATTACATATCCAATAGCTGATAAACATTAAGGTTAAAATTGCTCAGTTCCCAATAAGAAAAAACAATACTGTTGCTTATTCAGAGCGATCGTTGTAGAGAGTGATAGTTCATATGCCGGTTGCTCGCCCTAGAGATACTAGCGCATAGTGCGCTAACAACCCGAATTTGATTCCCGATGCCAATACCAATAAATTGCGTTTTAAGTGGTACAAGAACGAGTTAGATGAAAAAACTCGGAATCTGAGCATAAATATAATAAAGATATATTTCAAGCACATAGTCAGTCTATATATAGGTCAGTCGACTCGCACTAAAACGGCGAAAGGGACTTTCCATTTTTTTCTAATTAAAAAAACGTTGCCCTTTTGTAGGATTTTTCCTGTATCGTGGGTGCGTTTTACATACATTAATTTCACACGCACAACACAACCAGACCCGAAACCCAACAATTTGTGTTTTGTACAAATATTGGAATGATGATGATGATGATATAATTTTGTATACAGTTTTGGTGGCGATGGGCTCACCACCTATCACACTAAGTGCATTATATTGTTTTGGTGAAACGTGGCTTGTGGCAATCATCTGTTTTTGTAGTGAGATCCCAATCTCTGACAGTGTGCAACTGTTGTTTTTTTATTTGAAAGACACTGACAGCTAGTGTATTTACTAGGTACGTGAGACTTAAGAACTGAAGTCTCAGGGCGCCGAGTGCAGTGAGGTGCCAACAGAAATGTTTTGGACGACACGGTATTCTTCATGGGCAGATTTTGTACTTACCATCAGTTTCGTCACTTTCTTCAACAAAATCTAACGCGATGAGATGTTAACATAGTTTCATTCAATAATAATTTTATATTATTTAAACTTTTTCGATAAATCGGAGGAAACCGTGCCTAGTGGGACTTTTATAGGTTGATACTTTACCTTTTGTACTTACTTAATCATCAAATTGTTAGCTCTTATTTGGTCACATAATAATCTATGAATTAATAAAAACTATTAGAAATACAAAATACAAACGAAATACATGATACATAATCGCTACTTCACACACACTGTGAAAACAGTCTAGAACAATATAGTTAGATTATAATATTCCCCGGCATATAGGTTGTTTTTGTCGCGTTTGTAATAAACAAACGTGTCAGGAGCCAACGACACTGAGTAGCGAATTAGCGAAATTTGAAATTTTATGGCGGTCGTAAAAATGAAGGTTACTTTTGGAGTTTGCGGATCCGCTTAACTTGGTTTTATCACGCACGAGTCTGGGGCTAATGAAAGCAACCTTTCATATTTTATCATACTCTTAACTTCGGTTGCTTGATTTTTATAGGTACAAATAGATCTAACGTTGTTAAAAACAACAATATAATTCATTATTTTAAGAAAGCTGCCTTAAAAACACTTTTAATATTGAAATTGGTTTTGAAGGTAAATAAGTTTTTTCATATTTTTATATTTTATTATAATATCAACAACGATAAGTTTATTATGATTGTGTTGAGGTATATAACAAAATGAGCAAATTGTTCACCTTAGGTTGAGTATAACGCCTGCTCATATCACTTAGTATTTTGAATTTAGACATCAGTTCTCATACGGCCTGTAATTATGCTACCTAGGGTGTACTTCTAACCGAACCACATTAGCGTGGAGCTTGAGGGCAGAACAACTGGCACTGCGGTGGTACTTACCTAAGCGGATTCTTGCACAGAATACCTACCACTTATTATCCACTCACTCAAAATATTTTTCGGTGATGATGTAAAAAGTATTCACAGAATCGATTTTAAGTGACATAACACTTAATCGTATGTTTCCCATATGCATGTATTTTTCTTTAATTCTCCTGAATTGTAGAATGTGAAGATAATGTCGATTTTTTTCTGTCTAATATAATTAAGTCTATAAATGACAAAAAAATATTTTTTGTGATATATGGTCGCTTCAATAGTTACTTATGTGGCAACTTTACTAAATCTACTTTTTTTCCAAAACTTAGTCTTGTAATCTCTGTTCCGCCCAGTACGTTAATTAAAATACCTTGTAAAAGAAAATGAAAAATCACCAGGAAAAATCAATTAGAAATCAAAACCAATAAAAATGCAAACTGTTATATCAGGTTTATGTTAATAATTAATTAATTAACATCGGGTGCGGGACTTACTTCGTCTACTAAGAAACTTAGCTTGACTCAATATTTGTCTTTCTCTCCCGTGTTGGAGTTCCGTCCACGAATAGTTATTAGCTGCTTCTACCTACAACGTAGAAGTTTTGCTTGTTCTTATAATATTGGATTACGTTTCTGAACTCGTGTCATCAAAAGATAAAAGAGCGAAATGAGTTTGAAGTCACAGGCGTCCAACCACAGTAATGTTAATCCTAACAACGGAAAGCTGTGAAAATTGTTCTGATTATTATTTACTTAAATAAAATATTATGTTAAAAAAAAGTTTAGTAAAAACAATAAAATTGCCGTGCTTATCGTAGTCGGCAGATGGAAAATTCAAAGACAGCAGCATCTTATTGTAACATCCAAGCGTGGTAACAGAATATCCTCCTAATCTGTGAGAGTAAAAATAATCGTATGCATAATAATGCATTCTATTTAAACTTGATACATTACGTAAATTTTACATCCCCTTATTGTAGTAGAAATATCAGTTTTTACATGCGAGCTGTTCCCTGCGAAGTTATCAAGGAAAGTAAATTACTTGTTAATATTTTTTGTGAAGTAGTAATTAATTAGCACTCAATTATAGTGACAAATTGTTACATTATTTGTTACAATTAGTCCAACTTAAATGATCATCTCTTCATATTTTAATGAATTTAGCTTACGCTGAAATGTTGTTTTTAATTTCTGGTGTAAATTAGTATTGACAGAATTTACTCCATTTAGAAAAAAATATACCTCTGATAGAACTTGATTAGACAATGATGTGTGATAGTCATTTCTTTCTTACTTTAAATTTTTACGTTTTGGTTAATGTAAATTAATAAAAAAGTGTTTTACAGAAAATGGCAACATTTTACCTATATATTAATTAAACTGAATTTTTTTGAGCAAACTTATATTATTTTAATGTACTGAAGGCTGATAAACATCACAATTTTTTCATTATTTGTGTTGTGTTGAAAATTGTAAATAACCAGTAATATAGTTAATAGAATCAGGCGTTACTTTGCGGAAATCCATTATAATGGAAGAAAGGAAGTTAATTTGTAAAGCGTTGTTGTGTTTGTTAGGCGTAACAAACAAACTTATTCGTGAATGCATTCGGAATTTTTGGTAAATTCATATCATTTAGATAATGCTATGAATGTACCCGAATGAAGTAGTTGACTGAGCCGAGGCCGGCTCCCATGGGCACCCTTCAGTCAATAATTCTTGCGCTGGTCATCCACAAATAATGGCTTAGGCTAAGCGCCTTTAGCTCCCGGCCGCCTTCCAATCCGGCGAAGCTGTAAAAGCTTTTGTGCTAGCTAACACTGACTATCCGATAGTTAAAAAAGATTCGCTCCCGACAGTATTCGGTGACGTCGCCGTGGTCAAAAATCGGGCAGGAGGACATCATCACCATAGACACTTCTGCCCGTCACCGGTCTGCATATTCGAATTCTTGGATATCTGAGATTACGCCATGTGACGATCTTTAGGACTATGTACTAGACATTTATGGCGTCATGCCATAAATGTTTACTCACAATTTTTTGGGCGCCGCTGGCAATAACTTTAGTTAAAAAACATTAAAGCAAATAACAGATAAACAACAACAAGATGAAACAACGTTAAACACACATGGTTAAATCTATGACACAGACACGAAAAGAGTACAACTTATTGTTTATAAAATAAAACGAAATGTTTATAATTATACTACATAAATATAATACATCATTCCTTCGCAGTTTCAAAGTAATGTACAAAAGGAATCATATACAATAGACTAAACAGAATAAACTTTTTTATTTTGCTTTCAGGTAAGAACCGTACAAAAGTTTCTTCATAGACCAATGTTAAGAAAGTAAAACTATAAGCAAGAAAACATTTATGTAGAATTAAAAACTAACTAACGTAATTACGAAGTTCAGTAGTAATATATTGTATTCAGAAAACGAGAAAATAAATAAAAAAAGGTTAATAAATTCTGAATGATATAGTTTTTTATTGATTTAGTTTAATTTTTTTCTGATCTATTCGAATTGCAAAAGTAGATTTTAAATATTGTAAGTTTATAAACTTTGTTATCCTTCTTAAAAAATACAGTATATTCGACAATTTGGTTCCGAATATGATGGTTTCGTGGTGGTACGATTCCTATGCAGGAATCTGCCTAATTAATACCGTTACAGTGCCAGTGACCGGCCGCATGAGGATGCTCAAGGTCACTCAGAGAGCTATGGAAACAATGATATCCGAGGCAGAACTAGAGTAACTGACATATCCTCTTGGCCCTTGGCCACATAGCTCTTAGAACCGATAACCGTAGGGGAAGAAAGATTCTCGAATGGCAACGTTCTACCACCCCACTAAATGGAGCGACGACCTGCACGGTTTTGCGGAAGCTCGATGGTTGCTGGTGGTTCTCGGACCGTGTTTTGTGGCAATCTATGGGGGAGACCTATGTTCAGCAGTAGACTGGTATGCCTGAAATGATAATGATGGCAGTGCCAGTTAATATGACATCAAGTAGTGATTTTTGAACACCTCTGCGTTTCAAGATACGCTCATCATTTTCATGGTGATGAGCGCAGTGTAAAGTTGCTTCTGGGTGACACCGCATATGTTATGGGCATGGCACTCACGATCAGGTGAATGACTTCGCGCCTCGACACTTCCTTTTTTTTAAAACGAATCTCCACAGTAGGATTTCTCCTGTATCGTGGGTGTGTTTTACAGACATATATTTCACATGCACAAACAACCAGACCCGAAACGAACAATTTGTGTTTTGTGCAAATGTTGGCTCCGGCTGGGATTCGAACCCGGGACCCGTGGCGTAGAAGACAGGTACGCTAACTAGGCCACGCGGTCGTCAGATCGACCGAAATGTCGTAAACTTGGATGGTGCTTTTGTATTAAAAACTCAACAAAAAAAGTTACGTTCGATTTGACAGTTCTGCTGTCACATGATTTCATTACAGTAAAAAAAAGGTGACGTTCAGTTTCACATTAGCACTTTTCTTCATATTGCACCAGTTCTAAGCCGGGGCGGGTCGCTATTTATTGATAAAATTGTGAAATCATCGAAATAGCAACATACCTATTTGGGTAGCCTTACATAACGCTTAATCCTAATTCATAATTTTTGAAAAAAAAAAAATAGCTTACGTATGTTACAAGCTTCAAAACATATGATAATGGAAAGCTGTTTATCGCAAAAAATCATAAAAAAACTTGTAATACCGTTATAAATAGGAAGAAGTCGTATAAATTATTTTTATATTCACTTCTCTTACAAAACATTGTCTAGTGCTTTTGCAAACTTTTTTATTTGATTCGACAATATATCAAAATACATTAACAAAGTTGTAATGTAACTCAAAGTACAACAAAATACGGTCAATAAATTATTCCCATTGTAACTGTATTGCATTTCAATATAAAAATAAAATATTATGACCACGAGAATTCATTTAGTTGTTCCTTCGGAACATTCTTAAGGTTTATTTTGTTAGGCCGTTTATAATAATTTTATTTATAAAATGTGAACGTCTAGTAAGGACCGTTAATTACGTTGTGTTTGTTAAGTAACCAGTTCTTTTAGGTGTTTATTGGAAACATAAATGCTCACCAGAGAAGCCGCTAGCCGTAGACAGTGCCGAATACGATCTTAATAACTAATCCCTACTAGCTTGTATAGGTTCTCAATATTAAATTATTCATGCCTGATACAAGGGGAATTCCCGAAATCCAAAAAACTCGCGGTCAGACAAGACCCCGCTCCCAGAACTGTCTCCCAGACCATCCCTCCGCTCGCCGTATGGAAAAAACTGGAGTTTATGATGGACCCCGGCGTCCATCACAAACATTTCTTCTCCAGCTTCTACGCATTTCGAAGTGGTGGTAAATTAGATGTTTAAAAACGTCCTCCCGATAGAAGTAACTGATAGAACCGTGGTTCGGCCCTCTCAGGCGTCCTCGACTCAGTTTACTAACGCGCACAGGATAACAGTCCAAGCCGAGGTCCCCTCTCGGAAGCGCTTACCGGCTCAGCGCCCTTAGCGCTCGGCCACCTTTCAACTCGGCGTCGTAAAGACGCAATGTAGCAGAATGCAACTTGCATCTAAACGACTAGCGCCAGTGATATAATAGCCATGTATCATAGCGCTGAAGCACTAAGACATGGGGGTATTGTTGATCCGTAAGATAACCGACGTGACGTAGTGAAATACACTAAGACACCGATTACAAATGGCAGGAGTGCACTATGTTCACAAGAAAGCCATATTACTACAACAGACCCGCTTATTACCGGCACTAAGATGATATGTCTTTCAATAAGACCGCGGACTTCTGTCTCGGTATGGAAGCTTACGCGCCTCTATCGTAATCTTTTTTAAGTCTCAAGTCTATCATAATAAGGCTTTTACATCCTAGAGACCTCCAATATTATTGCTTTTATATCAAATACCATACTAACATAGGACCATACTTTGAGTTGTAGAGTACCTTCACATCTGCAGTTGTAAGACGGAAAGTATGCCCTTCCGCGGGTTGAAATTTTAAGTGCACAGATTTTGATCAAACTTTGTACAGGTGTTCTACCCAATATATTGTACAGAAAATTATTATTAAAATTCTTGGAGCGATATTTTTGATTTATTGAAGTACTTATTATTTTATGCAATACGCGAACATGCTCCACTTATAAAAGAAGTACGAGTATGTACTATTTTCGTTGTTATAAAAACTGTTTATATTGAAATATTTGTTTTATTAATTTGCACTGTACTTTCGATAATTGGTCTCTTCTAAACATATTAACAGATCTTTGGATAATTTTAAGCAGTTTTTAATTCAATATTCGTTACGAAATTTACTATAATGTCGAAAAATAAATATTTTAATTTTAACATATATTCAGTCTCAAATATTTTATTAAATAATTTGAGAAATGGTTTTGTAAGACTTTATATATAATTTATAATATTTCGTCAGACCATGTTAAAGAAAATAAATTTATAAGTTAGCTACAAAATTCTTTGATATCTGTTTACACACGTGGTTACACACGCTCACCAGACAAAAATTATTAATTTTGGAATTAGACGTATAGTGATAGCACGACGTGACCTCACTGTATTGCGTCTGCGATCCATCATATAGGGGAGACATGAGTGAGTAACTCCATTTTCCGTCACTCGCATAATTATGTTATATCCCAATCTGTAGACAGCTGTAACATTATCATTATCAATGTTAATTAAACGTAAGTCTTTTTTAAAAAAAAAGCAACATATTTTACTCTGAAGCTAACATAGTTCATAGTGTTGAAACAAAATGAAAACTGTAAACTGGGCAGCGTTTCGGGCGCCCGTTTTAGTAGCTGTCGCTTATTTATATGCTAATGCCACGCTGTAGAAATGTCACGCATAAAAAGTATGCAGCAGTTACTGAAGGAATACTTTCAATTAGAGTTATGTATAAAAATGTTATAAATATGAAAAAACATTATATAATTCGTGGTTTCAAGGATATATTAAAAGTAACAGTCATTAGGTATTTAATAACTGCTATCTATAGTAATAAATTTGAATTTGATGCATTACCTGTATTAGAATATATGGAATTCGCAGAATGGTTTACAATATATAATTTACTATCGACACATCCTAGTTCTGCACGGTGCTATTTTCATGTGGTTATTTTTGATTGGAAAAACATTGTTTTTAGAATAGAGTAGAATAGAATAGAATACTTTTTTATTTAATATAGATTATTTACATAATACTTATTGAATGTATTTTTCTTTTTTTAAACTACATTGGTTCGCAAAAAATGCCTCTGTCCTGGGAAGAACCAGTAAGAAACCCAGCGGGAATGTTTTTAATTCATTTTTAAAATAATGTACAATAACAGCAGTATTATAAAAATAGAAATTTAAAAATAGTATTATAATAGCTTGGTGGCGATCACCTCATTCCCAGGGATTATCATCATCTATGTATTCTTTAATATTATAATAACCCTTTTTATGAAGTCTTTGATTAGAGTTTATTACTATTATATATAAGGGGTAGGCAGACGCTACAAACGTAGCCCACTTTTTGCCCTCGCGGGAGACGTGACGGTTGGCGAACCACGTTGCCATCATTTTGGTACGAGTCAAACATTACTCCCCATTGCGTTCCCACGAGCAGTATAGTGACTGCATTGCATATTATGGTGTTATTTATTCAGATGTTCCACAAAGATGCTGCTGCCCATCTCCTAGTTTTGATTTTCCCTCTGCAGACTTTTACGACACCCACGGGATGAGATGGGGTGGTAGATTCTCTTAAGCTGCTACCACACGGCGATATAAAATATTTAGCTAAAAAAAATGGTTTACGTTTATTGGTTTCAGTTGTAATTTTATCGTGAAACTTTCATCAGAATTTGTCGATGGCTTACAGATTAAACAACTTTGGGTAATTTTAACTGCCAATGTCAAAGTTCCATGATTACTGCCAGTTATTACAGAGTATACTTATAAACAACGTTTACAGCTGGCTTTTCATTACACAATAAGAACAGATTTTGTCTAGGAGTGACACGCGAAATGGCCACATACAGCTGTCCATGGGAAATACATTTAACGCTTGGGTCTTAGTCCGCAACGTTGGATATTTGCCCTGTTTGAAAATGACAATTTTATGGAAAATTGCAGTCGGTTAAAGTGAAAAGGTAAAAATCCATTGGTATAATTTATATCAGGGAAATTAAAACAACCCCCGTTCCACATGCAGTCAATATTGTGCACTCTGTTATGAATGTTTTTAAATATTTTACCTGCAAGCGTGTACCATTGCACAATTTGGGTGGATTAAGGTTCCATAATAAAATAATAGGACACCCTACTTTAAAAAACAATTCATCTGAGGGCGATCCACAAGGCAGGGAATTGAGAAACTTCAACAGTTTGAAAATGAATAGACCCTTCCAGGTCGAGTACATCACGAGGTGAGGATGCATCAGGTGAACCATTTTCTTATATATAATATGCTCTTGACCCTATCGCCGGGATTCTAATGTCCTCAAGAATTTTCCTCCTTTCTTCTTTCTGCTAAATATTGGCACGTAAAGCCTGATCGCGTTTTATAACATGTGCGGCAATTACCCGACATCCATGCTAAAATGGCCGGCGATTTAAAGTTAGTCCAAAGCATGAATAGATGAAAAAATTTAACAGTGCTACAGAGCCCTTTCCAAGAAAGAACGGAAAGTTGTAAGTGACATGTTAACTGTTATGAGAAGGTGCTAGTAATTTAATAAACTAAAGAAAAAAATATGGAAAAATTTAAATAAGTAATCAGGTTATTTTAAGAAAGCTTATCTTTTTTTTAGCTTTTACGTATTTTATATGTATCTTTAAAAAGCCTGCTATATTACTTCGTTAAGTTTATTACTACTGTAATATATATTTATTTTAGACATGATACACAATAATATTATCCAATCGTTGTAAATTAATTTACTTGTCTTTCAATATATAATAACTATTCTGTTCATTAAATATTTTTATTCCAGTGTTCGGAATCATTTTAAAGCGAAATAAGGGGAGCGTTTCTTTCACAACTTAAGTCTTTTTTCGTCTTTTTGAAGTAGCATGGTTCCTATGCATCGTAAATTTATTTCTCCATCTTACCTTAAGTAATTGATGTATTTATAATACACATACAGGATAGTATAAATGACCTAGTCTATCTAGATCTATTGTGTTGTGATCGACGAGTTTCCGCAATCGCATTAGGACTATTGCTTTATTCGTAAATTCGTATTCCATTAAGATCGTATATGTTTGACAATAAATCAAAATCAACTGCTTAGGAATTCGTCTATATAAGTACCAGCGCAGAGAAGCTATTCTGCCGAAGGAATAGTGTGCAAAATCAATGTGTTTGGGTCTTTTTTTTAATTATTGGATAAAGTCCTGAAACTAGCAAAGCGTTCACCTGATGGTAAGTGCAACAACTGCCCATAACAAATGCTGTATCATCCAGAAAATTTCTGTGTGACACCACACTGTGTCCATCACCCTGAGACATAAGTTCTAAGTCTCATATGCCCAGTGATTAGGCTAGCTCACAGCACCCTTCAAACCTAAACACAGAAATGTTTGCACAATACCGCTGCACGTGGGACGCGTCCAGGGTGGTACTACGCAGAAATGATTTGGTTGTGGGCAGACGTTGCACTTATCATCAGATAAACGCTTTGGTCGTCTCGTCACTCTTCCCAATAAAAGAAAATTAAACTTTAATCTTATGAAGAGTTACCTGCCACGCTGCTATGTACTGATAAAATTAAGTTAATACTAAAGAAACATTATAAATAATGGAATCTAAAGTCGAACTTAGTAATTAATTAACGTCGGGTGCGGGCTTGTCTTGTCTACTAAAGAACTCGGTTTGACTCAATATTTGTTTTCACTCCCCTGTTGGAACTCGGTCCAGGATAAGTTATTACCCGATAATACCGTAAGTTTTGCCTTTATTAGAACACAAATATCAAATAATATCATTATATTTAGAATTTCAATTACATTCAAACTTATTTCTGTCTTATATATCTTATTTTATAAAAAAAAAATAGGCCCCCCACTAGGATATCTCTTGTATAGTAAGAGCGTTTTGCAGACATAGATTTCACATGGACATACCCAAACCCGAACGACTATCTGTAGCTCATACAAATATTTGTCTCGTGCGGAAACCGAACCCGCAACCCACAGTGCATCAGCCAATGGCTTAGCCACTGTGTCAACTGAGCCGACAATCGTAATATAAAAATACATAACATCCTTTTTGTTTATGAAAATTATATACACCTATACAGGGTCATTCGTAATGTCCTATACATCCCGGCAGGATGGGTTTAGGGACGATGAGTATATGCCCCAGAAATATAATGAGCCTCGTAGCGTGATACCTGTAGTATAGCGGCTGAACCTCTAAAATTGTTCTGCAACTTGCTTAACTTTGCGTGCTGATTTACCACGTGCTCAGCGGTGAATTAAAACATAGGAATCTAACTACGTTTACTTTATGATAGCCAATTTTTCGCAAATGAGAAACCATAACCATACTGGTGGTAGGATTCCTATGCAGGAATCCGTCTAGGTAGGTACCACCCCTGGGCCAGTTATTCTGCCGTGAAGCAGTATTGTGCAAACATTACTGTGTTTCGGTCTGAAGGTCACTGAGAGCTAGCGTAATCACTGGGCATTTGAGACTTAAGAACTGATGTCTCAGGGTGTTGAGCGCACTGTGGTATCACACAGAAATGTTTTGGGTGACGCAGCATTTGTTATGGGCAAACGTTGCACTTATCATCAGGTAAACGTTTTGCTCGTCTCGTCTATTTTTCAATAAAAAAATAAAAAAAATAATTATATCTAAAATCAAAATAAAAAGATGTTACGTTGACAATCCCCCGTAGTCTTTCGTGTCACCAGTATTAATGGTCATTGCAACGATCGTTATATTATTACAATAAGGTCTATATTGTGTAACATTTTTAAGCTAATACGAAAATTATTATCCATTTTATATTTCTCATCTACTATAAAGAGAAATCTTTTAAAAAAATCGGGTAAAACATCAATAAGATCACAACCACACCGCAAAGTTCCCTTATCACAATGTTTCTCACTTTGTCAATCACAGTTACTCCAGCTATACTTCTCAAACTTCTCATTTCCACAGCGTTAATCTTACTTTCATGCTTCTTCTGCCAGACTCAGCATTCATTGCCATACATAAGTGTTGGGACCAGTCGTGCCTTTTTAGATACGTTCTGGCTACTGATAAAGTTATACAGAGCCCCATTCCCTTGATTTCCTACCAAAACTCTTCTCCTAATATCACAGTCATACTTTCCGTCTCTTGTAAACTAAGAACCCAGGTACACAAACTTTTTCACTTGTTCCAGTCTTTCTCCTTCAATCAGAACATTGCAATCCGACATACTTTCTTTTCTTCAAAAACCATTCGCATGCAACTCCTCCTCCGATGATGCTAATATAACCTGATCATCGGCGTACAGAAGGCATTTGACGGTCAGATCAGTCATTCTTAATCCAAACACACTCTCTTTCAAATCTTTTAAGAAATTGTCTATGAATAGTTTAAACAGCCACGGCAAAGCCCTGTCTAACACCTTTTTCGATGTTAAACCAGTCTGTGTAAGCCCCGTTTACCCTGACACAAGTGCTGGAATTCTTATAGCGTGATTTCAGTGCTCGTATCAAGCTGCCGTTTACCCCATACATATGCAATGTCTACCACAATTCATTCCTCACCACCCTATCATAGGCCCTTTCCAAGTCCACGTATGCGCAATAAACCTTTTGACTTTGACCAAGAATTTTTCAAGCACTGCAATAGGATTTTCCAATTCAAAGTTCTGGGTTAAACTGCAACTGCTTCAGGCAGACGGAGTATTTATCATCAGATGAACGACTTGCTCGTCTCTGCTGCTAGCTGTCATAAAACTAAAAATTTAGTTTTAGCGATTCCGCTTCACTTGTTTTAACAGCTTTATTACTACGGTAGTATAAGAACATATCTTCCAAATTTAAGTGTCAATTTAATTGTCCATGGCTCACATTAAGCTCGAATCTTGTCACATAAATTAATGAAACTGCAATAAACTATTTTAATTATTGATGAATTTCACAGTCAGTGCAGTTGAAAAGCGTATTTTAGAAGGCGCCATGGCGTTGGGAGTTTTTAAACATTCATGTCTCAATAATTTTCTTTAAAAAAAAAATACTATTGGAGATGTTTCCGAGATTTTAGTACAAAGCATTCATCCTTTGTACTAAAATCTCGGAAACATCTCCAATAGTATTTTTCATTTCACCGATTACTTTGCATTTTTTACAGAATTAATGGTTTGGAAATCTATACGGCATACAATTTAGTTACGGATACCTTTTTAAACATTTAACAAGGAACATATATGTATCCCATTGGGATTAAAAAAACAGCTAATAATGGTTAAAGTGAACGAAAACACGCAGTATTGTAAGCATTTTTTTTTAATTGCTTAAAACTTCCCTTACCTTTTCCTGTATATATTAAATGAGGTGAATCATCATAACACTCTTAATATCAATTTAATATTTTAGGCCTCGTAATGATTAAGCAATACTAAAATAATATTTTTAAATAATCTAAGTAAATATTGTGTATTTAGTTATACAGTCAGCACATCTTGCACCTGGCCCTAACATAACAACATGTTGATCAGTAGCTTAAGACATGTATTATTGTAAAAATAATATCCTGTTATGGCTAAGAACCTTAAACCAAATTCCTAATCAGCAAGATAAGACACTTTGTTTTGCAGCATCGCAGAGTCTGGCTTAAGATAACCGTTAAGTCTGAATGCCTCATGCAAAAACAAGTTATAGTTAATAAGCATTTTTGTTAATATAAATAGAGGTTATTAACATTGTAATATTAAGTCTTAATTTAGCAGTTGTAGAGACATTGTTATCTTTTTAAAAACCTTCAGCGGCGCTCCCGAAATTTAACTATTTAGTACACACACGAACCAAACATATTTTGATATCAATATAATGATGATGTCCTTTTGGTACCCACAGCCACATTTTCCGGTTAACACCCACGAGTTGTTATCTCCGTAGAATACATTGTAACTGCCATAGCACCTACACAAAAATCATTCACCACCATTCCTTTGCCCGATGTAACGGCATATGCGATATTATAAAAGGAAGGATCACGATCTCGGGACAAATTGCAATGCATATAGACACACTGTCATCATGATCAATAAGCTTCTATTCTACAAGTCGCGAGTTTGTTTCTTGCTAAAAATTCAAAACTTTCAATGGCCGAAAATATAGTACGTATTCCTTTGTTGGTACGGCTTTCTTGCCTGGTTGACCCGCACATTTTTAATGACGTGGCCGTCTTTAATTTTTATATCAACCTACTGCTTCCGGCCACAGTTTGCTGGCTACCCTGTCTATTTCCTCTGTTTCTTCTCATTCCTTTACTAAAGAAAACTTTATCAGATCTCGCAACTAAACTACATGCTTGGGTATTTATAAAACTCTTATAAAGGACTTAGGTGTCCATAATAGAGATATCAATACTGTGCCGGAATCGTCCTGCATTGTTTTGTGCGACAATTTTACGAAAACTTTAATGGCGCGGGTAGATTGGGGCGAGGCTTGTGATACTATAATATCTCCTGCGAAGTTGATACTCGTAGCTCCCGATAATATTCGGAAGAGAACATCAACATTACTACGAAGTACTAAAGGAAAAATGCTTAAAGAATATGAATGGTAAAACAAAATAAAAGGCTTACAAATGCCAATTACAAAAGCACGAAATGCCAGTCAGTTGTGCTAACTTTAAGTTATGAAAACTAAATGTTTATTGCATTCTATGTGTATATTGTAGAAGCGTTTTATCAAATGAATTGTGTTGGATCAAACTATATTTTTGAGTACATGTTAAATTTAAGTTACTTAAACAACATTTTTTTTTTTACTTGCATGTTCGTTAGGAGATTTTTTTAGAAACAATGTAAAATGTTATATTATTTAGGTCGACATCTTTGCAAGTTTTAGACTCCGCACTAAACAAACAACGTCGTTATACTTTTTGTGAATTGTGCTACGAGTAGCAAGTTGAGAACATGTTTTTTATATGTTACATCTTACATGAATACAGAAGTTATAAATACAAAGTTTTGATGTTTTATATTCCATAACAATGATCACAATGTTTGTTATCGTGATGAAGTTTTCTTATTTATTAAATATTGAACATCGCAAATTTGTATTTAGCAGACAAGTTTGCAACTTTATGTTATATTGATCTTTCCGATTAAATATTTCCTCATCGTTCATCATCGTATGCATCTAAGCAGTTCTCAGTTAGAGACCGGCCCAGGATTTATAATTTCTTGAAATTTTTAGTTTTTCGGTTTTCGAGAATTCTCGACAGCAATTTTCTTTCGAGAAATGTTTGGAAGTCGAGACTTTTTTATTTTAAAGAGTATATAAAATAACATGTATTTTTATTATAATTTTACGCTAGTTTTATTGAAAAAATATCTTTTTTCAAGTAATAATATATATATATATATACACTCGGCGTCAAAAAAATTGCACATCCGAAAAAATAATTTAAATACTATTTTAACACAACAGGCCAATGGCAATGTTGTGGTTTGAGGGTATCATTCGAAAGGTAATTTCATTAGCGTTCAGGAATTTTACTTTTATAACGAGACGAAAGAGAAATTAAAGAAAAAGACAGGGTATGTAAAAATTTGCAAATTAATAATTTAAAAAAAACTTAATAAATACAAAAAAAGTTCTTAAAACCTAGTGTTACCCCCCTTGTCTTGATAACGGTTTCCATGCGATCTTTCATGGACCTTACAAGGATCGCAACAGCCTCTTGGGGTATTTGTTCCCACTCTTCAAGTACCGCATCTTCGAGCTCTTGAAGAGTGGCTGGAGCTGGATCTCGAGCTCGCACGCGCCGTTTTAGGTCATCCCAGAGATGTTCTATTGGGTTAAGGTCTGGACTTCGTGCTGGCCAATGCATAACAGGGATATCGACCTCCTGTAAATAATCCCGTACAATAGCCGCGGTGTGGCAACGAGCATTATCATGCATTAACATGAATCCATCACCGACATAACCAGCATACGGGACCACATGTTCCTCCAGGATTTCAGTAATGTACCGACTAGCATTTAATGACCCTTGCCCACAGCCACCCCGAGTCCGGGAAACGCACACAAGTTCCGTTTTCCCGTCGACGAAAATGCCGCCCCAAAACATACACGAGCCACCCCCGTATTCGACGGATTCTTCGAAGCAGGGTTGTGTGAACCTCTCCCCCTGTCTTCTGTATACCCTTCTACGTCTGTCATTGCAGAAGAGACAGACCCTCGTCTCATCAGAGAAAAGTACGGTCCGCCACTGTTCTAGAGTCCACTCGCAATGATTGCGAGCAAACTCTAGGCGATCTCTGCGAAGCTGTGCAGTAAGTTTTGGACCTTTAGCAGGTCTATGGGCTGTTAAACTCTTTTCGTGTAACCTTCTTCTTATCGTAGAAACACTCACAGATGTTCTCCGAGTTGATCGAAGCTGTTGTTGCAACTCAACAGCATTTGTAAAACGGTTTCGTAAAGATGTCGTAACGATGAAACGGTCATCTCTTTCTGATGTGCACCGTTTTCTTCCAGATCCCGGTTTTCTAACATAACCACCAGTCTGCTGAAAACGTTGGAACACCCGTCGAACTGAAAAACGGGACAGGTTCAACTGTCGAGCAACGTCACACTGCCGCATCCCCGACTGCAATAGGGCAATCACTTGAGCGGCTTCTTCAGAGCTGGTGTCCATCTTTACTTGTTCTTACTTGGGTTACTTGTTCACGTGTGTTCACTGCAAAGTCTAAATTACGACTGGCCCATATTTCATCCAGATCGACCCTTTTATATCCTTTTTAGGTGGTGTAAGTAGCGTCCTTACTAACGAGCATTTGACAGAGTTTATTTTTGACGCTCTATAATGATAAATGTTTTAATGATTTCATGATTTTTTTATTAATAATGTAAAGCTATTCAAATACCCATTTCAAACATACCAATATTTATATAACTATAATTCGTTTCTAGCCATTACAGCCATTTTTCGCGCAAACTCAGAGAGGTGCGATTTTTGTGACGCTGAGTGTATATACATATATATAGGTGTAATAATAGATAGACACTTTGTACCTAAGGCACGCGCGTTGCCTTACGGCTATTTATTTCATCGATACAAAAACCCAAATATAACGTGGTTCGCCACACGTCACGTCTCGTCTCCCGCGGGTCGAAAAGTCAGCTATGTGTGTGGCCCCTTACCTACCCCTTATATGGGAAAACGGCGTGACTGTATGTATGTATTAATTACGTTATCACATACACAGTTTCTCACCGTACTGTCGGAGACACAGTAGCCACGACAGCATACGCTGCGACCTATAACCATAAAATTTTATCGTTTTCGATGCTGAAATGATACACGAAACAATCTAAATTATAGTCTTGTATCCCTGGCAACTCGCCAGTATTTTGATAATGACAGGGCTGCACTATTTGTAACTTTGTCTATCATCTTGAAAGCGTGATTGTATCTTTAGTCTTGAAAGACCAAACAGAGCTTGTGAACAATATATAAAATTAAAAGTTGATGGGTTAATTTCTGAAATTATTGTGCTTTTTCAAGTAAACCTGAATAGGAATTATTTTAAATTTTACACAGAATATCCAGTAATAAAAAAAATATAAATAAAACATTTATGACGTAATTACATCATAACTTATACTTTCATATAAAAAGTTAAGGAATTAAAAACAATGGGCTTTGTGTTAATATTTTATAAGCATTCTTATTTTTAATACTAATAATAACAACGTGTAAATAAACTGTAAATAAACAACGTAAGATGACGCTATCGTAAAAATAGTCTTTATTTTGTTCTCGGTGTATTTTATTTTATTTATTTCTGAGCTTCTCATGTAGGGGAACGTATAATTTTTTTTAAATATATTTTTTAACTATTATGGGAACGTATCCAATTTATAAGTTTTTATAGTATACTATGAGTGCAAGAACAATGAAAATAATAAATACAATCATTACAAAACCAAGAATCGTGAAAGGTAATACAGATAAAAAAAATCTCGATGTGGCCAACGAGTGTGCAGTCTACCGCAGTCGTATTTTGCATGTCACCAAAATACTTTTAGGTTATCACGTAATGAATCGTCTACTTTAAGATGAAAAAGTCATAGCTATGCTTTTAAGATTCTTTTTAAAATGACAGGGCGACAATCTATGTGTGGTGTTACACAGAAATGTTCTGAGACTAAAACTCAATTATATTTAAAGTGTCGTAAGTTACCTACTTATTAAACTTTTAAAATTATTCGAATTCAAGGTCCATATTTATTGATGATTTTTTTTGTAGTGCATATTAATATAATTATTATAACTTATCGTTACTCTTTCAAACCAAGGGGAGTGGAGGGGGGGTTCCGGTTTCGTAACTTCGACTATGTAAATATACAGGTACCAGACAGGTGGGTCATACATGTTTAGGAATTTAGTACTAAGTTACACAGTCCCACTTTTTCGTTTTAATTAATTGATGATAATTCGGGCTTCTTCACGACGGATTTAAAAGTGCAGTAAATTATGTCGGTCCAAATTACTGAACATTGGAAGTTTGTTACGGAGTTTATTAGCATATTTTATCTAAAGCAGCTTTTTGGCTGTAAAGTAACAGAGGCGAGGCTGTTTCTTTCTATTTTTTTTTTTTTGGAAATTTCACAGATCTCGAAATTAATGTTGACACCACTACTGTCCATTGCATATCCTATCAACAGTATAATTTCTCGAGCTTTTTCAAAAGTTTAATGGGCTCTATGTTTAAAATATCAAAGGAATTTACACTTCCACAGTTTCGTTTTCTTTATAACAGCTGGAAATAAGCGTTCTTTAATATGGATATATCGTATATATCCACAAACTGAATCCACAATTATCATCTAAAATACTCTGTATACTTTTCGTTTCCAACACTTGTTTCTGGGCTTGAATTCTCTCTTTAATCGTCATATCGTTCATGGCGACATTGACATAGCAGTATTCTCAGATATAGCAGTGTGTAAAATTTAAAATTCGTTGCATATTTCACCTACTTGTATACTCTTTTAACAATCCTATGTTCAGAATCTGTAAATTATACAACATACATTCACAAAGTACCACCTCCCGTTATTGCTTTGCAGAAATATATAAAAAAGTAAAAACCGAAACAGGAACTGTTTCGGTTTTTACTTTTTTATTTCGGTTTGAAACAGATTCGTTGGGTTGTTTTTTTTCGGTAATTACTTTTACTACCATTTACTTTTTTTGGTCATTTGATAAGTGTATTTTAATTTTTCTTGGGCTCCTTCAGGCAATTGATACATGTTATGTACACAATTTGTATGTTTTACAAGACTTTTACTGGTGGTAGGATTACTATGCAGGAATCCGTCTAGGTAGGTACCACCCCAGCACCAGTTATTCTGCCGTGAAGCAGTAGTGTGCAAGCATTACTGTGTTTCGGTTTGAAGGGCAATGTGAACTAGTGTAATCACTAGGCATTTGAGACTTAAGAACTGATGTCTCAGGGTGACGGGCGCAGTGTGGTGTCACACAGAAATATTTTGGGTGATGAGTTAGTTGTGGGCGGACGTTGCACTTACCATCAGGTGAACGTTTTGCTCGTTCCGTCACTTTATACAATAAAAAAAAACTGTAATACATATTATGTTGAAAAATGACGCCCGCGATGCATGCGATGACGCTTATGGACATAAAGGTTTAATGAAGAGGATTATTAAATTGGACTTGCTTACAAACCTACAAAAAAAATTTAACAGTAATTCATTCACCACCTTTTTCTGTTGATGATTATACTTACACAAAAAGCATGAAATGAAATAAAAATTCTCTATTTTTCGACGAAAGAAATATAAATTTCGTTTGTTTGACAAACGAAATTTATATTTCGTAATTTCTTTACAATCTACCGCCGTTTCGTAATGAGGTTCCTATGATGGAGAAGAAACAGGCGAAAGAAACTCCTTAGGTATCCTCTTTTTTGTAAATCCTTTTTTATCACAGTCAAAAATACATTATAATTAAATTTACAAAGAAAACTGAAGGAAAACCAAAGCACGCTCCAGGTTCAAATCTTTAGTAATCTTTTATAGTTAGAACCTTTAATCTGAACCATTTTTATCCTTTCACTAACATAAGAATCCAACAAAAGAAGAGCTTGCTCTTCTAACCGTAATGTTTTTGCTTACAAAGCAGAGTTTTTTGATCTACGCAATCAAATGCTTTAGATAAATCACAGAATACGCCAATAGCATTCTGGGATTCCTCCCACTCCTACTCCACTGTAAATGTATTTAATTAAACTAGGCCATTCTGCATCAGTTATGGAGCGCCCTTTGGTAAAACCAAACTGATGGTCATGCAGTTATTGCATATATATTGGTGTTAAAGAAAGACTTAAGTATTAATTCCTCAAACAATTTTCTTAAAACTGGTAACATGGACACGGGCCTTTTTTCCTGGGTATTTAGAGTTACCAGATTTAGGAAACGGTATTACTTTACTGCATTTCATACGGTCAGAAAATAAACCTTTATCAATACAAGAATTAAACAACGATGCCAAATGTGGAGAGAAAATCTTAACTACTGAATCTATTAATATGACAGACATACCCCATGAATCTCTTTTTTTATCTTAAAGTTTTTTTTTATATTCGATGATTTAAATGTTTTAATAATGTCGCGGGTGTTAACTGGTTTAAACTTAAATGTCTCAGTTCCGAACTTAACATTCTTAACAAACAGTTCATGAGCACGTGCCAATGATGACCTAAAACCAGCAGTAGTTTTAATTTATATATCAGTAAAAAATGTCTCAAACTCATTAGCTACTTCTTTGTTGGATTCAACCAGTCCGCGAGTTGTGGCTAATAAAAACTTATTATTGTGAATTTTCATTTTGCAAATTTCCTTGTGTATGTCTTTCCATGCTGATTAAATTTCATTATCTGCAGATTGAATTTTATGCCTTAAAAAATAGATTTGGCAATACGGCATACCTTTCTAAATGTTTTGGAATATTTTTTAACATATTCTTTAAATTGTGTCGTATGAAAGTATGTCTTTTGTTCATACAATTCGAAAAGGTATTCGTAAAAGCAGGGATAAGCCCTGCTTTTATCTGCAGTAGCCCAATCATTAAATTTAAAATTACTATTAACATTTAATAAAGATACCAATACAGTTCATTGGAGAGTTTTTCTAGAGTATATAATCAGTATAATCTATTTTCAGATGTCTATGTTTTTGTATTTCTACACCGAATGTCAATATTTTATTTTTTTAACTAAATTATTTTTTTTAAGCTCCGATACTGTATCTGCTACAAACCCGTTGTAACTTAATAAGTACTCGTATTTTATTCTCAGAATCGATTAAAAGCTGTTTAGGGTTTTTAAAACTCGCAAACTCTGGAGGATACCTATCGCTTGCTTCTTTCAATTTCTTAAAAATTGTTCTGGTGACGCGTAGATAATACACGTTCGATACGCAAAGAAGATAATATACATTGTTTTTTTATTTATTACAGTTTTATATTAGTATTGCGATATGTTATAACAATACAAGAATCTACATAGTAAAACAATCAGTTACATTATAAATTAATAACTCGAATCTTGAACTCCAATGGCAGTTTGATCTCTGCTCTAAGCGAAATTAACAACTATGAGACAATTTTTTTTTTTGACAAATTCATTAAATACAAAACTTTATTAAAGCGTATCGGAAAATAGAACAAAAATGTTTTACCGTATACTAATGGAAGTTCTTTCAATAAACTTGGTCAATTACCCTCTTACCCAACAGCCGAGTTTATTTTCTACAGATATTTATGTTTATTGTTAAGTAACACGACTCAGGCACCGCTTCACGACAGTGTCGCAATGCCAAGTTACTGTATAAAGCTTTCTACCAGACTGATTGTGTTATTTTCAGGTCAAAATATGTAGCTTACATTCCTTGTTTCACAAATCACAGTATATCTATATCTATACTGTTATTAATTGATCATCGAAGTCATTCATCGTTATTGGCCTGTCTCAGTACACAGAAAAATTGCAAAAAGGGAGGATTTACCTTAATCAACACTTGTACCTAAGACGTTGCTACCCATCACCGGTCCATGTTTATCTATGTTTATTAAATATTTATTGCTTGAACTTTTAAAAAAACGATACAATGAGCGGACATATTAGGAGAGATAGTTATCCCGTCATCTGTCTAAAGCTATAATAATTACCAGGCTTCTCTCTAAGAAAACTCTTACAGCATCCGCTGGTTGGGACGGGATGGCATATTTAAAAAAAAGATATATTCTAATGCGTGTGCTGTGTGCTGGCGGCTTAAGAGAATCTACCACCCCATCTCATCCCGTAGGTGTCGTAAAAGTCGACATAGGGAAAATGAAAACCAGGAGATGGGTAGCAGCATCTCTCTGGAACATCTCAATAAATAATCTAGAAATACACGTAGATCTGATACAGGCAATTATATTGTATTTATAAATTCCTCATAATTCGCATACCTTACGGTATTTACGTATTTTGTTTTTATTTTTAGAGTAAAGGAATTTAATAATACTTTTTTAAGCCAATATGAATAATTTCAGATTGTACAAAGAATATATTGCATATTCTTTATACAAACCATTGTTATTATTAAAATTTCTTATCTTATTTGTTTAGCTGATAACATAAATTATTGCAACATCTAGTAGTTCTTAAAATAATAAAAATTTTAACTGATTCAGAGGACAGCCTTGACTTTATAGAGCAATATTACCATGAAAAACCCTCATGAGGCCTATAAAAGTGTAAATAAGCCATTCCCTTTTAAATCATCACCGATGATTAACTCGGGAGTTTCCATTAAAAATAGATAAAACAAAATATTGGCGGGATAGAGTCCCCTGAGTCCGCCGCACGTGCTGCCGACGCCAGCTCGCTTGCAATTCAATTACTCACCTACACTGTACACTGTATACTGCATATAATATTTGTAGAGTAAAATCACAAGAACAAAATGCAAGATATAACTTTTGTTTTTTTAAATGACGTTCATCTTCAATATATATAAAATTTACATTACTTTAATATGGATTCTAATAATAATATTGTACTCTTTACTTGTCGTAGGATTCCTATGCAAGAGTCCGTCTAAACAGGTACTCCAGCGGTTGTCTGGAAAATATTGCTGTCAGCAATAAGACCGCCCGTCGCTCAGGGGCTAGGCGCTCCCTTTGAAGTTCATATTACGCAAGTGACCTGGGTTCGTATCCCGGTGCCGGTGCCTCTAAATTAGTTAATTGCAATTTTAAGTGCCTATTTACCACATGCTCGGCGGTGAAGGAAAACATCGTGAGGAAACATGCATGTCTGAGAAATAAAAAATATTTTGAAGACATGTGCAGTCCGCCAATCCGCATTGGAGCAGCGTGCCGGATTCTTTCTAGATCCAAAACACTCTTAGAAATGAAAGGAGGCCTGTGCTGAACAGTGGGACATTTATAGGCTGAAACTTTACTTTTACTTTTATAGCTCACTCTTAGTGTATTTTTTTTTCCATTTTACTTTTTTGTCATTTCCTTTACATATTTCTTTTACATTTATTATATTAGGTTTGCAATAAAGAATATAAATAATAATACAATAATACTGCAGGGCCAGTTATTTAGACGTAAAGCATTAGTGTGCAAACATTACTGTTTTTCGGTCTAAAGGTCACTGAGAGCTAGTGTAGTTGGGCATATGTGATTCAAGATCTGATGTCTCAGCCTCAGCGAGCGCCGTGCGCCACCCAGAACATTACTTGCTACACAGAAATGTTCTGGGTGTCACAGCATTTGTAATGGGCAGACGTTGCACTTACCGTCAGGTGAACGATTTGGTCGTCTCATCACTTTCTTTTATTTAAAGAAAAACTCTTGAATTATTTAAATAACAGTGATATCATCTTAATACGTGAAACCTAGACTTAAGAATCGCTAATTTAGGTATCTTGCACAACTATTGATTTTGATTGGGATTTCGACTCAATATAATGATTAAGTGCAGTCAACATTTATAGAAATTAAAAAATGGAAACTTAAATGTAATTTTAAAATTTAAGAACAAAATATGTGTATGAAATTAATTTTCAACATTTTAGAATAACGTGTAATTAGACTATTATCGTATTCAAAATAATAACCTTAGTAATTTAAGTTAGTAAATCACAATAATAACAAATTAAATCTATGTTTTTATTATACACAAATTCGCTTAGGTATGTTATTTGTAATGTCAAAATAACATATTCAGTATGCATAATAATCATAGAACAATACTAAATATTGCATTCAGCAATTTGGAAATGCATTCCTGGCAACAGTTGCTGTGACATAGACTGACCGATTTGATATGCACCCTTCCGCTCAGTTCGATCTAGCGTTATGGCAGCCATATCTGTTAGTATAATATAACTAGTCATGTTATAGTTTCATGTTTAGAGAGATGGAGACTACACAAAGGGTTCTTACTATTACTAGTGTATCTGCTGTTTAGCTTCCACACCGTTTAGTTCACAATAACATTCTAGAAGAGCCAAGATGTTTCAAATATTATTTTTGATGACGTGAGTGATAATGTTCTCCTGAGCGATTATCGCATCAGCAAAATTTTACGGCTAAAAATAAGTCGTAGCATAAATATAAAGGTAAAGGTGTAACCTATAGAAAATTTGAGAAATTATTGGATAATCACAATACATCGAGACTATAAAACCAATTATGTATGTTACATAAAAACCGGCGTTAGTACGCGCGGTCACGTACATTTAACAAAAAGTTAAACTCATTAAAGATCGAGCATACAAAAATATTCAGTCTGTTAAATTGTCCATCGTGAAAGATACCTTCATAATTACTTTATAGTCAAACGGCCGTACTCGAAGACATTTAAAGATTACCTAAGCAACCTCTAAGTATTGATTTGCTATACTTAATCAATACTTAGGAGTCTTTTTCTGAGAGTGGCAGAAAGCCATTCAGTCATGCAATAGTGTCTCAATCAGAAGTCAAAATTTGATGACAAACAAATTATTATTTTTCGGCTTTTGTAGACTTTTATCTCAAGTTTGTAGAATTGTAACCAGCGCAAGGGTCCCCGAAAGGGTACCAGGTCTTGTATTTTCATCCTGTGCGCGAGAGTAACTGACTCGAGGGTGCCCAAGGGGGCCGGCCTCGGCTCGGTCAGTTAGTTCAATCGGGATGGCAATATTACTAATACTATTATCGGGCTTATTATTAACTAAATTTACCATCAATTCGGAATGCGTTTCCGCTGGAGGAGAATTGGCTTAAGAAACTCCAGCGACGATTCTATTCATGGCATTATTAATAGGTGGAAACCTGCCTGAGATGCGGCAGTATCGCGAATAGGTTTGTCTGATACGCCCTCGCCATCGGCGGGGCGGTATGATGCTTGTTTGTGCCGTGTATCGATGTGATGTGAAGGTTTATATTACGCAGGAACCACGGTCCTCCCTTGGCTTAGCCCATAAATAGATTTCGAATTACCTAAAGTCGGTGAATGGGCTTGCGTATGTTATAATTGGTCAAATACAGACTTTGTAGAGCGAGGTTTTTAGAAGATTTATTACGAAGGGACATTTTACTATTTTTTTTAGTAGCGGGTGTAATCGGCTGAGGACGAACGGCGCCCGGCTCCCCTTACTCGGTTAATGTGTGGACCGAAGGTGAATCTCAAGTCTAATAGGATGCCTAAATATTTGACTGTCTTTTCCCAGGGGATTGAACGATCAAATAACTCTATGGTAGGGAGATGTGGCTTTATACGCTGCGAAAAGCACATGGCTGCATTTTTGGTTGGGTTGACCTCGATCCTTCATTTCCTAAACCAGTTCCCGAGGGTTATGCAGGGTACATACAGATGTTCTGTTTCTAACTGTATTTTATAAGTTGTGAGCGCGAGTGGCTGCGTTCTTGCACCTCAATAGGTCTCTAATGTCGTTAGGCAGGACCCAGCGGTGGCCGTCCACCGTTGGAACCTGTCTCGAGGTCTCGACGAGAGTTTGGATGTGCCTAGTGTGAACATGAACCGCAAGGTTCGTGTCACTGACTGAAGTGATAGTGGAGTCACTTCAGTCAGTGTAATCATCATAATAATGGAATAGCATCGAGGTGCGCAGAAGTGGTCTGTTTTAAGTGTTCGCTGATAAGCTCAGTTCTCATGATAAGACAGTCGACTACTTTTTTTTTGGATGGTGGTGCTTGGACCGAAGGCCCCAGCCGAAGTAAAACGAAGCGTTGATCAGATGTTACTTCGTGAATCACCTTCAGTTCGCTAATGGAGAGATTAATGTTTTTGAGGATGGCGATTTGTGTGTGAAGCGATGGCGAAGCGACAATCTAATCCAAAGTTCTCTCGCTCTCTACGGCCGGTCGTCTCGCGACGGGTGCGATCGGTTCGATCTGTGATTGTACTGATACGTTAGCGACGTAAGGCGCCGTGTGTAACGCCTGCTGTGGTAGGCCACACGCGGGCTAAGCTAGGCTAGGAGGGTTTTGTCCTTTGGTCTAGGACAGTCGATTGTGGCGTAATCGCCTAAGCACTTGACGCATCCGAGTGGCCGAATAGTTGGCATTTCTGGCATTGGCTGAGGGGGACATTATGACGGGGGCCTCTACTGAGAGCCTAGTCAGGTTGCAGCAGGTCCACAGATTGACCCCCCAATAGGTTCTCGCCTTGTCGTGGCGGGGAGGCTTAGTAACCGTGGCTTGGTCACCCACGGTAAAGCTAAGAGGGGCCCACATGGTCGGCCTGCTGTGAGACTGGAGGAGGAGGTCGCTCCGAGTGGGCTACGCAAGCCCACTCTGGATGCGAATAGGGGGACCACTCTGGATGCGAATAGGGGGACCACTCTGGATGCGAATAGGGGGACCACTCTGGATGCTGGGGGAAGCAGTGCGCTGCCGAGGTGGAGTCGCGGGGAAAGACGAGTGTAGTTGTTGCGTTGCCTCTCCCTGTCCCCGCGACTTTGCCGTAGCCGCACCGTAAATGCGGCGGTGGTGGGGCCGCGGAGGGAAAGGAACGTTGGTATGTCGTTGCCTCTCTCCCTATCCTCCGCGGCCGAAATGTGGTTGGCAGCGGATCCAAAGACGGGCGTCCCCGTGGCCCTGCCAAAATGCGGACTATGGTAGAACACCGTGGGGCTTTAGTCGGTGCAAGTCCGACATAACCCGACCTTCCTCGTGAAGGCGAGTATGCATTACGCATTTCCACATGTAAAAGAAAAGGCGTTGGGCGCCTTAGTGGGCCCGCTGTACAGCGAGGACGGAGAGATTCTGTGCGAAGAGGTCCGCTTTGACATCGTCAGTCTTGATTTCCTTTAGTAGGTTCTTAAGGAGCACGCCGAGTTGCCGCTCTTCGGCTAAATTGTAGGTTTGGAAGTACACGCCATTATTTTGCAGGTAATTGGTTACCTTGCGGTGAAATTAAAATGTGACAGACAAGTGCAGTTTACGTTTTTCTATAGATATAGATTTATACCATTCAGTACAACTATTTCGTTTTATTGTATTTATGATTCAGTGTGCTTCTTCAGGACGGTTTATAGAGGAGCAATATATTCTGTTGAATTTCAAAGTCCTCGTCGTCGTCGTTTCAGCCTATCATAAGTCCACTGCTGAACATAGGCCTCCCCCGTAGATCGCCTCAAAAGTTTGTAGCTCCCATTTTTGGGGGATTTTGCCATAGTTGCCACGCCTGGCAGGCGGGTTGGCAACCGCAGTTTATTTATTCAGATGTTTCAGGAAAATTCTGCTGCCCATCTCCTGGTTTTCATTTTCCCTCTGTCGACTTTTACGACACCCACGGGATGAGATGGGGTGGTAGATTCTCTTAAGCCGCTACCACACGGCTTAAATTTATAGAATTCCAAAGTAGGGCAGATCGTGGATGGTTGACCACGTTTTTGGATATCATTTTTTTTTTAAAAAACTATTGTCTTGGTATTAATGAGAAATATTGTAAACTGCGCCAAATTTCATAGTCAATTATAAAAAAAAGGTTCTATGTGGATATTATTAAATAAAATCCGGATTTTTTCAGTTTTGGGAAACCTCTCCGAGGTGGTCAACCTGCCCCAATGCCGGGGTAGTTAGACTACTCAAATATTGCAGGTTGGCTTGAATTACGGGATGACAAAATTTAATGTGTAATAAAAATTTCACAGAAATATTCTTGGTGATACGGCATCTGTAATGGGCCGACATTGCACTTACCATCAGGTGAACGTTTTGCTCGTCTCGTCACTTTATCCAATAAAAAAAATCATAAGTTTGCAGAATTCTTCCCAGATGGGTTTATTTATAATTTAATGATTAAATTTTATCTCAAACTTCGATTTCTTTTATAAGCCATAAATATTTTCGAAAAAATTGGAACATATGAGTTATCGTCAGTCAACCAATACGCAATTGGCTTACCAACCCCGACTGGAGCTTTTGCTTTCAAAAATTCACTAAATTAAAATGCTTTGCATAACAGTCATAATACGTATTTGTATACCTTTTATAATAATTTACTTTCCATTTCAAATTAGGTTTGTAAGAACTTGACTATAGATTACAATGTCAGAACAAAAAAGATGTGTTGATGAAAAACTACTTAGGTATCCGAATTATTGATATCGCGCTCTAACTGACAGTGAGACATTTCCTCGTGTCTCGCGTTCTGTGCGAATGATCGGTCAAGAAACAGGCTTTCTTTGAGTGCAACGTTGATTCTCTCACTCAAACCTGAAGAAGTTAGGAGCATCTAGTCTACCTACCCCAGTCCTCAACCAACCCCGGTCTGCCCTATTGAACATTAATAGCTAGTTTTTAAGTCTGTTTAGCACATTTTATCTAAAGTAGTTTCCTTGGCTATAAACCAATTGTTGTAAAATACTTACTAACCAGGTTATGTCCAGCAGTTGGCGAGACACCAATATTTAACTGAATTTTGAACTTATATAACTTTGTTTCGTTAATATGAGGTATTTTTTATATTACATACAAACTAAATAAGAGGAAACATAATGTCTAATAATTGTTGTGGGTAAAGCATGGTTTCTTATAGTTCGGACTGAGTCACCCAAGGATTCGATTCCCAGTCGGGCCAACATTTGTTAAAAATCACAAGGTTTTACGTGTTTTGTGCATTTATTTTAAAAACTTTTTTTTAAATAAAGAAATTGCTAGTCGTTAATAAAAATGTATTCCTATAATGTTTTCTTTTATTTACGCGAATATTACACGCGTTTAATTTATAACTATTTTTAACCCGACGTTTCGGGCGCTTTACAGCACCCATGGTCACGGGGGACTGAGGTGACAGTTGTCCCGATGTCATAGTTAACCCGGAGTACCTTCAGCTTTTAATTATTATTTTTAGTCCGATCTACGCAGAAAGAGCTTACTGTGTCTTGAAGCCTTGCAGTGGTATGCTTGGTTTTTGATTTAATTTTATTAATAATAGGATCCCAAGCCGGTGGTAATACCCAACCATCTTCCCTGTTGAAATTAGGATGTTTTTTAATTTCAATAGCCTCGCGAATCATCCTTGGTAGGAATCGATGTTCTTTTGCAAGGATTTGTGGTCTATCAAATCTGATGTAATGGTTGGGATGATCCAGAACATGGTCACAGACTGCAGACTTCCTAGAGCGTCGATGCTTCACATCAGCTATGTGTTCTTTAACGCGGGTTTTAATGGATCTTTTAGTTTGCCTTATGTAAGAGAGACCACATTCACAATCCAGCTTGTATACTCCTGCATCTTGTAGAGGGATGTTACACTTGACAGATGGTAAAAACTGACTTATCTTCTGCGGCGGCTTGAAAAATGTTCTTATAGAAGCTCGCTTCAAGATATAGCCAATCTTCCGTGACTCCTCTGACATATGGAAGAACAGCAGGTACACGCTCGACTGTGGCCGGCTTCACTCGGTCACTGCGACGAAGGCGCGGAACCCGAAGCTTGTTGTCTTGCAAAACTTGCTTGACATGCTGAAGCTCGGCGGCCAGGTGTTTACTGTCACAGATCCCTTGTACTCTCTGAAACAAAGATTTACCCACGGTAGCTAACTGCGAAGGATGGTGGTGAGTTTCACCATTTAAATACCTATTTGTACTACTATTTGTACTCTACCACATCCAGAAAAGCTAAAGAGTTATTTGCCTCTAACTCCATTGTAAATTGAATTTTAGAGTTTAGGGAGTTAAGGTGGTCTAGAAATGCAGTTACTTTATGGGATGGTAAAATTGTGAAGGTATCATCTACATGCCGCTTGTAGAATCTTGGATTTACAGGAGAAGTACGGAGGGCTTTCTCCTCAAAGTCTTCCACGAAAATGTCGGCGACAATGGGAGATACTGGAGAGCCCATCGCCACACCATCTACTTGATTGTAGTACTGTTCCTTCCACAATAGATAGCCAGATGTAAGGCAATGTCTAAGTAGTTCTGCATATTCTGCTGGCATGTTGTTCTCCGCTAGCTTCCTGGATACAATTGAGATGCAGTCTTCTACAAGTAGGCATGTGAATAGCGACTGGACATCAAAACTGACCATAGTTTCATTGTCAGTAAGATGTAGGTCTTTAATCTCACTGACAAAATGGTATGAATCCTTTGTCTGTGCTCTTGTGTGTCCTCTGAGCGGTGAGATATTTTTCGCTACATGCTGAGCCAATCTATAAGTTGGTGAATCGATCTGGCTCACTATTGGACGCAGTGGAGCATTTGGTTTGTGTAAGTAAATTGGAGAAATATATTAAAAACAATTAGCATGGATTTTTTGAACGAGCCTGTTTCATTTGCATTTAGGTGTTCGCAACTCAAATGATACAGTGTCAGCAAATTTGCCTCGATTGAAGAGGCGAAAAACAAAACTGTTGTACCAACTGCATTAATGCTGTTGCATAAAAATCAGCCAATTATTCAAATATACCAGTGCTATGAAGCGGAGACCGTATCGATGAATATTAATTGTTTTCCATGAAAATAAAACAAGGTGACAAAGACTGGAAAACTATTTATATTTTATACTAGCTTTTACCCACGGCTTCGCTCCCGTGGTTCTAAAAAAGTTATAGTTTTTGTAAAAAGAGAACAAATACACTGTAAACTACAGATCATCACATATTAGGATGCTACTTTATACAATGTCGTATGACAAGCTTTAGGTTGAAAATATATATTTATTGTATATACTCTGGACCGCATAGAAAAACGGTCTGTTCTTCAATAACTTCAAAAATGCCTGACCTAGATTTATGAAATAAAGACTAAATTTAAGAATATTTTATTGTGCTAATGAACTCAAGCTTTTTATTTTTAATAAATGTAAAATAAATAAAAATGCGTAGTTTTTCCAGTCTTTTCGTAAATGTAGATTGGTTGGTGTGTCGTTTTCACGCATTTTAGTACTTTATGTTGCCTTCGCAAGCTCGCAGTAATGCTGTTATGCTATTTGGCATACTTTCTACTAGGTCTTTGAGGCGATGCTGCTGACTATTCTGCCATTTCTCTATTAGAGCTTCTTTCACTTCACGTAGCTTGATTAGCGGCGGTTTCCGCTGACGTACACGTCGTCCCAGGTGATCCCATGCATGCTCAATGGGGTTTAAGTCGGTGCTGGACACTCTATGCGTGTGATACCGACTTCTTGAAAATAGGCAAAAACTATCTGACCTATATGAAGGCAGGCATTGACTTGCATAAAAGCGACAATCTCGTCCACTAAAAATGGACCAACGTAGTCATTCAGAATTTCAGTGACATACTTTATGCAGTTAAAGTTCCATTTTCTATCACCACTAGCTCAGTGCAGATTTCAGAAGAAATCCCAGCCCACACGTATACAGTCTGAAAACATAAGTCTTGACCAGTCATTCAGAGTCCAATTCTCGTGTTCTCTACCATAACTCAACCTTGAGTTTCTGTGGTGTCTTTCTAGTTTGTTTCCTACAGCTCGTAAATGATGATTCTTTACTTCAACAGCCGTAAGAAAGCGATTTCTCAAATTGTTGACACCATATAGCGATCCTCCCGCGCCGTCGTGCACCTTGTTCCGCCTATATATATATATATATATATATATATATTCGATAGAAAACAATATACAATTATTTATCTATAGCTTATTTATCATCGCATCAGCATCGCTCTCGTGATTGTATGGAAAAATAACATTGGCTTTTTTCCGATAGAGCATCAATCCTGAGCAAAGTACAGAGTACTGTATTAGCATGCTACTGTAAACAATGTTGTATGCAAATTTTGGACATTAGACACTCGCTAACATGCTACATATAGCCATAGGGTAAATCATAGTATTTCCGGGTGCATCCATGCTACCTGCGTAGTTTGTCCTTGCGTCTTATTAAACGTAACCCTAAAATTGATTTTGAACGGGTTCAATCTTTTAAACAGTAAAGGGGAGGTCAGTGGGGCATATAGGGATCCGAGAGATGATTTTATATTTTCCATTATGTTCTGCCCAAGAAGAGTGATTCGAATTCTTGTCCCATTACAAAATCGCGTTGCATCTATGACCGGTACCCCTGATTTTATTTGGCAAGTCTCACCTGACATCTCCAGAGAGTTTAGGAACTCTATATGACATAAACTTCTGTGTCCATTACTGTGACATTTGACAAATACAATCTTTATTTCTCCTGGTACCTCTTCAAAAACATATGACGTAAAAATACTTAGTACACCTAGGGTTATTGTATTATTTAATAATTAAGAATAAATATCGGCCAAGTTCGAGTTGGACCACGGGTTCTCTAGAATAGCGTATAAACGAAAATATCCCATATATCATAAATACATGACATCTTATAAAAACCAAATTTCATAGAAAGTGTTACCTTGGTTCTACTGCCTTTCACTTTTTCAAATTTTAAATATAAAATAGTTACCGTGAAACTTCGTTGCAATTTTTCAAGACCCGTGTAACGAAACTTCACACTCTTGTGTGCACTTAAAATTTTTCAACCCTCAGTTACATCGATCGTGTGTCACCCCTATTATTTCTTGTTCGAAATTTCACTACACCTGTGTGGTAGGATTCTGCAGGAATCCGTCTAGGTGGGTACTACGCCAGGGCCAGTTATTTGCCGTAAAGCAGTAGTGCCTACCTACCTAGAAGGATTCCTGCATAAGAGTCATAAAATTCGGTAATCATTTATTGTGTATAAAATGTGTAATCTGTTTTCGTATTTTGACTTCTTTTGCCTAATAGCAACAAATAAAGTAGTAAAGTTACGTACATAACCAACACGAGCTTGAGACCTACCTTGGTGACCTTGTATCAAATTCACAAAATGTAAAACATGCTCTGGTATGTTAAAATCGCATTTTCTTAGCGTTTACTTACATTATTCATTATATGCACTTCGAACACATGTATTTGAAGGCGTAGCACTATTTTGATTCGAACATGTTAACTGCAGACGTATCAACGGAGCATTATCATGTTTCCTAATGATAATGGAACTTTCGAGTGACTGTAACCCGACATTAATTCGACTTGTACTTTAACGTAATGGCGTCGGTTTCGCTAATTGCACGTTAGAATAATTATATTGCGCTACGCATACTCGTTTTAATGGATTCCACGCATTAATATTGGGCTTAGTCACGTGCTACTTGTAATTTTGTTTGCTGAAATCTAATATAACAGTAATTTGTTCACACGTTTCCTTCTATGCATTGAAACTCATCTAATTTTATGGTATTAACACAATTTAAGTCCAGATACATTTTATATACGATACTTTAAGGAGATGGGCTGTGTAAGTTTTTATTAATATGTAAGCAAAATAAGATAAAAGTATTTATTTAAATATTATTAACCCCTCATGTCTACATGGGGGTAATTGTGAGAATCATTATCTCCTTATGTAGACAGTAAAATGGAATTGAGGAGCTATGTCTTTTTTTATTTTTAATACAACATAGATTAAAAAAAGTTGTGTCATAGCGAAAGTCATCTGTTATAGTAATATATTCTTATCAAATCCCACTGAAAAAGCCAAGAGTACATGGACATGTAGCAGCTTTTTCTAACAGCTGACCTCACTTGCACTGGACACACCCACTTGGCTGGCGAATGAGGCTCTGGCAACCGACAGGTGACGAAAAAACCAATCAGAAAATGTCAATCTTATCTTATCTTATCATTGCGTTCATACGAGCATAGTGACAGCGTTGCATATTATGGTGTTATTCTGCACGAATGAAGGCTGTCCGTACAATACCTTAGTTGTCTCTTACAACACCTTGGTAGGAAAGAGGTAGGTGCTATGCTTCTCTACCGGACACCTATCGGCTGAAGTGAAACTTACGAGTATATATGTTAGAAATTTGATAAAATAGAAATTAAAATTAATTACCATGAATTAACAAAAATATTACTCACTGTCAAATAGCTGATCAGTATATTAACAATTATTTAATAAGTATAAATTAAATATACCACGTTTATGTCTAAACCGTCAATTATGTCATATTTAAAATTAACTGATGTGGGAAAAGAAGTGAAATAAGTCTACGTCTCAAATATGCTCTTTAATATTTTGTAAGAAAATTGTTCTTGCAAAGGTTTTCCAGCAAATAAAAATAAAAAAGTAAACTAATATAGCCACAATGAAACCCGTGTTTAACAGCATACTATACAGAAGTGAAAATAGTATATATTTACAGAGCATTGCCACAACGGAGCATACTGAACGGCGTCTTCGGTGCCAATATATTGCTTTCTCGCGTGATGTCGTTACGGGCAGCTGTTGCCTACTTGTTTTTGCAACCGATATATTACCCTTACAAAGTAAAATTTCCTACTTTATCATTGTTGCTTGATTGTAGCCTAAAAAGTTTTTCTTTAGATTTTTTGACTGTACCTACGAAGTTTTTTTTTTATTATGATAGGAATGAAAGTACTCGGAGATTGATTTAAAAAAAATTAACACTAGCACTTTTGCCCTCAAGTTATAAAAAAATACACCTTAAATAGAACAAAATTATTTCAGAAAAGAAATGAAACGAACATTATTTTTAGTCGTCTTAAGAAATTCATTAAAATTTGATTATATATTAAATAAATAAATGTAAATATTATTACATAATAAAGTTTTATAAACAAGATCGAGCATTAATATTATTAAAATACTGTCTATACTTCAAGTCTTTTTCTGTCGCTTGTTATGAAAATCGCTTAAATTTTATATAAAGGCGACGATTATAATATATAGTGGGTATCTTACAGATATAAATTGCAAAAGCCATACAAATATTAATCCCGCGTGGAAATCGAACCAGCGAATCATTTTATAGTAGACGCTAACACAGCGCACCAACCGAGCCGACGAATTTAATTTAGTTCTTTGCCTAGATTTGAAACAAACATTTGCGCAACTAACAGATATCAGGTTTTTTGTTTCCTATATTGTTCTGTGGCAACCACAGAACAAAGTGGACGGGAATCTATTACCCCACCTGCGATATGTTCTTTATGCTTGTAAGAGGCCTAAGTGGAAGCCATGGATTACTAACAGGACAGTGTTGATTTATTGTGACTATTTTCAAAAACTGTACTCTTACTCTTCTTTAGTCTTCTCATCACGCAATATATTGGTACGAAAAGGACAAAATTATAGCATTAGAGTACTAATACTATACTATGCTATTGTTGAGGTAGCAAAGACATAGCACTTCTGTATGCTTGACATCTTCTAAACCACAGAATTTTTTTAGAAGGAGAAAACAACACAATAATATTTACAAGCCAACTATTATTGTGTTATTTCTTTCAATGTATTTTAAAATAACCTTTAAAACACAGTGGAACCTTTTTTAAATGTATAAGAGAACAATTACTATATCCAGTGTAGAATAAGCATTGGTTTTTGTAAAAGTCAATTGCACTGTAGCGCAGTGATAACTGTAGGTTTTTGAGCAAAAAAAGGTGATAACTTGCTGTCGAATCAGTTTTATTAACACTGAAAAACTTTCAAGAACAACAACTTTTAGGTACCATTTACTGATAAAGAGCCCGAAATCATAACAAATTGAGCGAAGGTTAAAGGATAAAGCGAGATTGACAGGGGTCTTTAACACTGCTCCGGGCTATGAGCATCCGCTTCTGTCGATGGCTCTCCATTTTATCGGATGGATCGGCTTGTAATTTTTGAGGCGTTCATGGCCATTGCTTTTTGCTTTTGTTTACCGTGAATGGATCAATCATTTGACAATATTTACAAAACGTTTTCCTTTTCCTCTTTTTGTATCTGTAAACATCATTTCTTTATGAATCCTTAACGATAATGATGTGAATATGTCCGATACTGGTTTTTTTTTATTGTATAAAGTGATGAAACGAGCAAAACGTTCCACTTCGACTTTGCACTTACCTCATGGTAAGTGCAACGTCTGCCCATAACAAATGCTGTGTCACCCAGAAAATTTCTGTGTGACATCACACTGTGCCCATCACCCTGAGATATAAGTTCTTATGTCTCATATGCCCAGTGATTACGCTGGCTCACAGTGCCCTTCAAAACAACACAGTAATGTTTGCACACTACTGCTTCACGGCAGAATATCTGGCCCTTGAGGTGGTTGGTAGGTACCACGGACTTGGTGGTTCATGAAAGCTTTTAAACCTTATAATTATTGTGTATTCTTATCCGAAATTAATGTGATATATTCAATATAAGGTTCGGTTATAGTAGACAATAATAAACGAATATCTCAACGGTTAAAAGGTTATCATTAAGTGAACTTATCGTTTTTCTTCAGGCAACTTTTACGACAAATGAAGCAAAATAAGATGTATAATATTTATACGTCTAGGTATTTTTACATGAAAAAAAAACCTATAAAAAGAAAAACTTATGACGTCGGCGTGAAAATGAGACGGTTAAAAGCTCGCTACTACTTTCATATGTGATGACGTTCCTATCTTGGCCTAAATCTTAGAATGTCGCTTTAAGGGTTTATGCGAACATCTATGTTGTTTCGTTTATAGTAAACCAAACAATTTCGATAATACCGCTCGTTGCTGCGTTTGTGTAAAAGTAAGTTTTTCGCTTTGAAATTATAATTTCTGAAGAAAGTTGAAGGCTGCAAAACTAGTAAGTTTCGACTTACTCTTGATTTTATTTCTATGTATGCCTGTGGTTTGTTTTTTTTTTATTATTTGACTAAGTGACGAAACGCGCAAAACTTTCACCTGATGGTAAGTGCAACGTCTAACCATAACAAATGCTGTGTCACCCAGAACATTTCTGTGTGAAACCACACTTCGCCCGTCACCCAGAGACATGAGTTCTTAAGTCCCATATGCCCAGTGATTACGCTAGCTCTCAGTACCCTTCAGACCGAAACACAGTAATGTTTGCTCACTACTGCTTCACGGCAGAGTAACTAGCCCTGGGGTGGTACCTACCTAGATGGATTCCTGCATAGGAATCCTACCACCAGTAAAGGAATCAAAATATTAGTTTTCATAAATATAAGTAAATAACTTATTTTATCAAATAAAAATGTCGATGAAAAATAAAACTCTAAAATATATAAAAAAAATTAGGTCACTCGATTTTCTATTCGTTATTCCTAAGTGAATATTTGCATGACGTTAATGAACTCCTACGTTATGTCGAATGGCCGATAAAAACTAACCAACTTCTTGTCTTCATTCCCAGTTTTAATTAAAAACGTTTTTCAAAAACCTTTTTCTAATAAATTTATATATTTTGAAATAGGTTAAAAGCTTTAATTTAAAACCTTTAACACATTGTTGGCAAGGATGCATGTCATTTCTGACAACGGGGACAATCACAAAACATCCAGACCTGAAAACAACAATGTTCAAATGCACAAATGTTTACCCGGTCTGGGATTTTTGATGAGTTTTAATCCATTAGTGGTTTGTCATTTATATTTTATAGAACAAAAATGATAAGCTTCTGTTGTCTTATTACTTATTATTTAATGTGACTAATTTTTATGAATTAAAGAAACGATATAAACGTTCCTTGAACGTGTATTTACATGCATATTCACATTTTTCCACAGGTTGAACGGGTTCCAAGTAATTGTTAAACAATGTTTGTAATGAACGTTGAGATCGTAATAAAAGACGAGTGGTATTTTACTTATGACTTATTACAAGTAATCATAAACCATTATAGCCTCGCTTACAGTAAAGTTCAAAAAATTACAAATGCACGGTATGTTGTTCTTTATGTCATACAGTTTAAATGGGCCTGTTTTAAAATTGTTTGACTATTTGATATTCTCTCTTTAATGATAGCTGTGTTGAACAGACAAATTAATCGGTCTATTAATTTCTAAAAGCATAGAATAAAAGAAAGCATTAAACGTTATTGTTTTGATATGCTACTGTTTTTTTTACTAAAATGTTTTACCTACAGGTACAGACTTTTTGATATTACTTGGTTAACACGTTTTTCTATGTTTATTTCTAATCTCATTGACAACGTCGGTGCCGAGAGATCCCGTGGATGCCATAAAATTTGACTTTCGCCGAGGAAAATACTAAAACAATGTCATACATGTATATATATATATATATATATATATGTGTATGTATTGTATTAATAAATAAAATTTATGAATACAAAATTAACCTATAGGTTGAACATTTAATAAACGAGGACACATTTTACTACAACGTAAACCACAACCAAAAGCTTATTAATCATAACTCAACATATCCACTAGTACAGCACACTGGAACCGCGTGTGCAATATATTACCTACGATAGTAAGGAGAGCCGATGCGAACAGTTGGCGTTAATGGTTGGCCTTCCCCAGGGAAATGCGCTCTTGATAATGTGAACAGTAATTTTATGTTGCAACAATAGCGATCGTACGTACGATTTGATACTGAGGTAACTTCCCAAGCAGATGGCAATATCTTTTCGTAATTAAAAGTTTTATTGACTGACTTTTGTGTTATTTTTTCTAAATACTGTAAAGTTATGTCTTGTACATTGATATTCTTTGAGTACATGTTTTATAAATTGATTGCCACTGATACTTTTTCATATACTACAAGACTGGAATGATAAATGTATTTTATAAGATAATTGTATTTTTTTTTATAGGACAAAGTGAAGAGTCGAGCCAAACGTTCACCTGATGGTAAGTGTAACGTCAAATGCCGTGTCACCCAAAACAATTTTTTGTGTCACCTGAGTAACACTGGCTCTTAGTGCCCTTCATACCGAAATACAGTTATGTTTGCATACTACTATTTCACGGCAGTATAACTTACCCTGCGGTGGTAACCTACTTCGACGGACTCCTGTGTAGGAATCTTACCACCAGTGTAATCGAATATTAAAAAAGTTTTTTGTTCTTCGGGTTCGTGTTGGCAATAAATACGTAATAAACATAAATAATATCAAAGTCATCAACTTATGAGCAGTCCCCTGGTGGACATAAGCCGAAGTTCGAACGTTCTCAATAACAGGTTTGGCTGACATTCGGCAGTTTTAGACGCCGCACACTGTAAACCCCGTCACAAGCATGGTTATTTTATTAAGTTTTCAAAGTTATTATTACAGCATATCCAAATCCAAAGCAATGAATATTTTCTGACTCAAGAGATCCTAAGGAACGAAATTAACCTAGTAAGAATATTGAACCGAAAAAGTAACTTTTTATTACTAGTCGATTTCGACGCAAAAGGCACATAATTTTGCACTTAATTAATCAGCTACTAAAAAATATTGCATCAAAAAACCCACTTCGAGACAGCAGCTTTTAACAGAGAGTCCAAAATAATAAATTTGACCAAATTTATATGAGACCACTACGCTACTCCCTTTCTGTTCAAAATGAACTAAAAAACATACAGACGAATTGATAACCTACTAAAAAAGAATTTCGACTTTTCTTAAACATAACTTAAAAATATAATAGAAGAACTATCTAATACCACATAAACACAAATCAACGAGCTTCAAGGATTTTCTAGTTTAGGTTTTTCTTTGCGAAATTCGCCTTACATATAAGTGCGAACTACACTAATAATTTAACATGATAGAGTTTAAAACAAGAACGTGTTCGGTCTTATACTTCGGGTGTTCTCTACCCTTAGTCGCCCTTTTAAAACTAAGTAATACTGCGAGTACAGAACTCCATAAATCACTAGGCATTAGACATATCGCACCCAGGATTAAGGGTCCGTAAGCCATTGCTACAAAAATGCAACCGTTTAAAATTAACGCGGAGTAATAGCTGTTGTACTGGTAAATTACGCACTTTATGTGACACTTATTACACTTTTTATTTGGAGTAACGTACAAACGTAACTTCCAATTTATGTAAATGGCTTGTGAAAGTGGAAAGTTACTAGATATAATTCTCATCCGTCTTTCACGTTCTTAGTAAATGTCATATCAAACTTATAATTTGCAAAACTTACACATATTCACGACAGTTATTTTTGTTGTTGTGCAAGTGTGTCGTTTTTTACAGGTTATATTTCGGAGACGGTGCCAATTTTACTTATTGTTTCCTTAATACTTATACTCGTACGTATAATCCAAAGCGTTACTAATTATTGGAATTATTATTTTTAATTTTTTATTATTTCTTCATTATGCCAGAGAGAATAGGTATATTTTAGGGCAAGACTTCGTAAGACCTCATCACCGCTTCACATCATGTGGAGTAGTGGTCAAACGTAGGTTTATATGATGCAAGAAATATAAATTTAGATATATCGGTTTATAATAACATCATAGACTTAATCTGATATGTCAGATTAAGTCTGTGATGTTATATCAGTATTGATGAAGATCATCAATACTGTAGTAGATCAATCGAATTTTATAAACTCTGCTCAAGGCGTGGTACTATATCGAATTAATATTTGTAGTACGACGCCTATACAGCAACCTTATACTGTGCAAGTACTGTGACAGCCTATAAGTGATTCACTACGAAGGACAGTCATAATTTCGGTGATGTTATTACTGTTAGCTTTTTTCGGCTTTACCCGATACCAAACCTGCTATCCGATGAAGCTGTACTTCATCGGATAGCAGGTTTGGTTTGACCCAAACATAAATACATAAAGAAGCTCCAAGGACATTGCTCAGCTCCCATACATAGTTCGCCCAAGAACCAACAGTCATAAAACGTTGATTATTGATTTTAAAAGAACAGCTATGTATCCGTGAAAGCAAATTTAAACGACGTACACTTCTCAGATTTTATTAATTACCTAAAAAAAATTTGATTTTGAGCTTATTCTAAATAATCGAATACTAGCCTTGCTATTGGATTTAGGTTTATTTAAAAATATCGGTGGTTATAATCCGGTTGTAGAAAAGCAAATCTAAAAAATAAAAACTAAACACCTTACAAACCAACACAAAGATCGTCAAAATTACATATAACAAAAAATTCAAATCAAAGATTGCCGCTTACTGTGATTTTGTCTAATGTCATTTGACATTCAAAATCTCTCTCACTCGCACTATTAACACATTCATTTTTACTATGGTTTTTAGCTGCGCTATTTTAATTTGTGACTTAGCGTTTTAAACAGCTTTGGTTCTTATCTAGTGACTTACGGATCCAGCTCTGAAGCGATGATTTTAGATGTTATTTGGAATACAGTAAAGGGTCATAATTAATGAAATGACAAGTTAATTTTCTTTTATTAACCCGATGTGTCCGTTGAATTCTTGTATTTGGAATAGAAGGCATACATTAAGCTAAGGATTATTTTTTATGGTATGTGTCAAACGTTTGCTGTTGATACATCACTGATTTTCAAAATAAAACGTCCACTTTTATTATATGATGAGGTGAATAATGCTTCTTCAAAAGTAGTACATTGGTTTAACTTTAACAAGCTGCTTTTAAATGGCAATAAAACTAAATGTATAAAATTCACAACACTGTTATCACACAATGTTAAACTATTAGATGTAAATGTAATCGTAAATGGATCAACCGCTGTCTTTCTTGGAATAGCTCCTGACGCGAAACTTCAATGGGGCCCCAATATATCTAAAGTAGCAAGTAGACAGCTCTGTAAGCTTATGTGTAAAAAAAATTAAACTTGACTAATGTTGAAACTGCTAGATTAGTTTATTTTAGTTATTTTCATAGCATAATCTCTTATGATATTTTGCAATGGGTAATACTACTGACGTAGACGTCATTTTTGTTTTGCAAAGGAGGGCCATAATATCTATTTACGGTCTTGGCTCTAAAGCGTCACTTAGAGATAAATTAAAAGAAATTAATATCTTAACCTTGGCCTATCAATATGTATATGAAAACGTTATGTATGCACGTAAGAATATTTATCACTTTAATAAAAAAAGTGGTGTTCATAATTTTAATACCAAGAATATAAATTAATAATGCCAGTTACTCGACTTCACAGGGCCAGTAACTCTTTCATGGGGGTTCTTTCATAATTTAATTAATAAATGCTTTGTTTAATAAATAGTTTGAACTTTTGTTGATTGAAAGACTTTGTGCACTTTCTGGTATTTAAAGAATGACCTCTCACGACCACTCCGCAAAGGGAGCCGCGCACCTCGATGATTCCCAAGTCGCAGGAAACCGGGCGGCGCGGCGTTCGAGACCGCGGCCGTTGTATTTATTATAGAGCGTTTCGAAGTTTTAAATAAAAAACAATGTAATTAAAATTACAAACCACTTTTCAATTGTTTCTAATTTACAAAAAATAAATTGAGAACATCGGTAATCAATAGAACTTAGTCTAATCGCGAGTAGCTCGGGCGAGCGTATGGCTGTTCGCTCACACCGCAGCATTTTTATACCCTAAACTATATATTTTATAGCTCTAAACGATAGGTCCGATTTGAATAATTTAAAGAGGAATTTACATGTACATAATCAACCTTGAGCCGTGTGGTGGCGGCTCGTTAAAAGAATACTACCACTCCATCTCATCCAATAGATCCCGTAAAAGGCGAGTAAGGAGTTAAACTGCACTGTGCATCGACAGCGCATGGTGGCAATGGGCTCATCACCTATCACACCTAGTGCATTATATTGTTTTGGCGAAACGTGGATTGTGGCAGTCAACTGTTTTTGCAGAGAGTGCCCAGTCTCTGACTACCCCTTATGGGATACAGTCGCGATCTTATGTATGCATGTATAATCAACCTTGACTATTAAAACTATTTAGTAGGATAAGGATTAATATTATGATATGAATGTCATCATCTTTCGATTCTACCCGTGTTTTGATTGACTAATTTGAACAAAAAGTGGTTATTGTGACTTAACTATAATAGTTAGACATATAGCCTCGCGGACTTTTTTTGTGAGTAATGATGAGTACTATGAAAATTAAGTACATTATTTTCTTTATCATTAATAGTTTTTGCAGCGCACGCCAAATAATGACTTTAATCAGTAAATTTTTGATACCTTGAGTTACATCATAGCAATTTTCGTAAGGATCTCGGTTTTTTTTAAGTTACATACAACTCATGTTATTCGGTGATAATGTAGTTGTATACAGGTGAAAGAATTTTTAAAATCGATTGAGTAGTTTTTGAGTTAAACCATTACAACCAAACATACAAAAAATCAAATCTTTCCTCTTTATAATATTAGTTTAGATTATTTTTAAAATGACGGAAAAAATAAAATCCCGCTGGGTTTCTTGCTCGTTCTTCTAAGGAAGAGGAATTTTTTTGCGAACCAGTGTGACTCAAAAAAATACGTTCAATGAGTATTACGTAAACAACAACAAACGTTATTTTTAGGCGAATTGAGCAATGTCTCAATATTTAAATGAATGAATGAATATTAAATGATGACGCGTAAATATAAGAAATCATTAAATGTCTCAATATAATGCAAGTCACTTTCGCGTTAGACATGTGTCACAAGATCGAAGTTTTCGAATGTAAAAATAAGTGGACTGTTTCGGAAACTCTGGGCTCTGGGGGCTAGAACCACCCTACAACGCGGTTGCGCGCCGCTCCTTACGGCTGTTGTGCGTCGTTGTGGGTGTGATATTGTAACTATTAACTGAATGTACAGTGTTAGCTGGATCGTGGTTGACCGACATCCGGGGCGCTTGCGTTCGGTCACGTTTTTCTTTAGTTGTGCGGCTTTTTCGAAAAGCCGTCGAGATATTTTTCTGAAATGTCCAGAGATTAAAGTCATTTCACAGTCGCTGTGAAGCTCTCTCTACATTGCGCTTGAACCACCGGGCTCCGATGGCATTGCGCAAGAATGGGTTTTATAACATACTGTAATTTCTTTAAATGTTTGCCCGTCGCATTAGCGAAATCGACGCTTGCACAGGCCATTACGGGTCAGGCAAGTTTTGTAGAACGAAGGACAGAGAGGCTTTCACTTTAATATATATAATTTCGGTGATTTTAGCCTTTTTGGCTTTTACAGCTTCGTTGGATACTGTACGGGCCAGGGCCAGGGGCCCGCGTGCCAGGGGCTCGCGTGCCAGGTTCGGTTTGACCAAAACATAAATACTCGTACATAAATAATATTCCTACAAAAACCTCGAAATTCGGACTGTCGCGTTCGCTGCGTGCTTGCGCGATTTCGAACATCTCAAAATAATTTTAAGTCGTATAATGACCGTCCGAGGGAGGCTGCGGGCCTCGATTCGAACTGTCGACTTGTGTGTCGGTAACTCTGGGTGGTGAGAACCGCCCTGGAACACGGGTGTATCTTGTGTACGCGGTGTGATTGTCGACTGCTGCGCGCCGCTCTCTACGGCGGTCGCGCGTCGTGGTGCGTGTTATGTTAAAGCTTCTCACCATGGGAGAGGGGTTTGGAGCCGTTGAGTGATCGCTCCAATAAGGGTACAAAAATTTCAGGCCGTCGTCACGCGTCGAATGTTACGATGTTTTTGATTTATATCACCAAGACTGCTGCATCCGGCCGAAGTGAATCGACAGAGGGAAAACGAAAACCAGCAACTGGCAGCAGCAACTTCCTGGAACATCTGAATAAATAAACTGCAGTTGCCAACCCACCTGCCAAGCGTCGCAGCTATGGTAAAATCGCCCCAAAATGAGAGCTTCATGTATTTGCTGTAATCTGGGGGGAGGCCTATGTTCAGCAGAGGACTAGTGATAGGCTGAAATGATGATGATGATGAATAAATGTGCAGCCAATCTTAAGGCTTAATATAGGTCTAATACAATCTTGAATCCAGCGACTTTACAGCATACTTGGACCTGGAGATGACCTATGACCTATGACTAGGTCGGGTATTATTATGATTGTCGAGTGTCTCTGACACTGCATTCTAACCCTTCCTGCTATCTTATCACTTAAGTGCTACATCGTAAGCGAGGTTAGTCAGTCGCTTTTATTTCGCGCTTATATTTACGATACTATAATACTCGTAATTCCTGCGCTGATGAGTTCTTTGGGTTGTAAATCGGAACATATGCTAGAAATTGCTATAGGTTATCATACATTAAATTAGTTTACAAATGAATGGTAAAGTAAACATGAACCCATGTTAATTAATTTTAAAGAAAAAAAATGCGGTCTAAAAAAACATTAAGGTCATATTGTATTTTATCAATTGGTATAACAATTTAAACGCTTGTTTTGCAAGTCTCCATAAATCGGCTAACACAGGCTTTGTCAGGTAATGTACGTAAATCCCTTTTGAAAGGCGAACGCAATCCTTTCATGGCTATCAAAGGAGTATGTCCTCTAGCACTAAAAAGGTGAAATAGCTCAATATTTATGTCTTTAAAGAATAAAATAAACATGTTTTGCATTACTCAAAGAATTGAAGCATTTGAAAAGTGCTTATTTGTTGTCTTACAATGCGAAATTGATACTAGTTTATTACGAGTATATAAATATATTACGGTAACTTAAAAAAATACTACAGTGGTACAAGGTCTCCTATATTTTTAAATAGATATTATGTTTTCACTTCAAGAATTTAATTGTGAAAATGAAATCTATAAAACACAAAATGACACATGCGTAATTAGTCAAAATAAAGGGATGACCAACAGCTTTAGCTATTTGTCGCTTCATAAAGTTTGCAACCAAGAGATCCTTGATTTTAACAGTCAAACAGTGGCGATGTTTGCGCAAACAAAATATGCAAAGTAGGTGCGGGCGCGAGCGATACGGGCCTCGCTAATTATGTGAGAGCACGCTGTGCTGTGTCCAACCGCCCTCGTCCTACATTCTGGGGAGCTAATAAAAAATGCAAAAAAGAATGAGGCGAATTATCAATTATAATTAGCGACTGCTGCCTCAACGAGTAATTATATTTTGATTCCCAACCAGTCACTCAACTTCACAGACTCAGCAACTCGTTTATGGGTGTTTTAACAACAATGTCCTTCAATCTATAAGTTAATTTATTTGCATTAAGAGAGTTATTATAATATTAAAGGACATAAATGGATGATGATAACCCCTGGAAATGATGTGATCCATGCCAAGCTACTTCTACGTTCAAATTTTTGTGCATACCATCACAGGGTTACCTGTGATGGTATGCACAAAAATCTGACAAAGTAAAGTTTCTGTGGATTACCACAAAGCATTTTAAGCTTTATTTTTGGTGGTAGGATTCAGGATTCCGTCTAGGTGAATGCAACCGCAAGGACAGTTATTCTGCTGTGAAACAGTAATTTGCAAACATTACTGCATTTCGGTCTGACTGGTACTGATAGCTAGTGTAATTACTGGGCATATGAGACTTGATAAGTGAAGTGATGGGCGCAGTATGGTTCCACACAGAAATGTTCTCGGTCACACGGCATTTGTTATGGGCAGATGTTGCACTTACCACCAGGAGAAATTTTTGAACGTCTCGTCATTTTCTCGTAACAAAAAACCTACAAAAATTCACGTAAGTATATTGTGACAGGCTGCCTAATCGTCGATATTATAGTATGTCATCATTATCAGTCAGTAGCAGGACATGGGTTACTGCTTAGTCATGACGCAAATCCCAATATTTGGCCTCATGCAAACAGTTCCTGCTACATTATGTTTTTTTATTTATTTATTTTTAAAAACGTTGTCCTACACAAGGATTTCTCCTGTACCGTACTTCGTACAAATATTTTTTACGCGCTGGAATCGAACCCACGCCACGTAGCGCAGATATATAGCCAATCCATAGGTATTTATTATCATCTTCAGCCCACATATAGTCCACTGCTAGACTAAATGTGGGCTGAAGATACTTTAAAATTATTATTTCTTGTATATCTTACTTATAATCTTACCGACATAGCCGATAGGTGACCGGCAGTATAGAATAGCACCTACCTCTTTATTTTCGAGGTGTCGTAAGAGGTGATTCAGGTATTGTACGAACAGTATTCGTGCAGAATAACACCAAATTATGCAATACTGTCACTACACTGCTCGCGGGAACGCAACAGGGTCACGTCTCGTTTCTCGCGAAAGCGAAAAGTTGGCTACGTGAGTGGCCTCTGCCTACCTCTTTTATGGGAAATGCGCGTGACTGTGTATGTATTTATAATCCTACCGCCATTACGAAAAGGTACTGGAGCGTATCTTAGCGCACTACACCGCTGCAAGTTGGCAGACGTAACATGCTTTTGATAATTATTTTATGTGAATAACAGTGACAGATTAAATGATAAATTTTTTTCCTTAAAAAAAACCATGGTCCAAGCTAGGATTCCTACTGTTTCATGAATGTGTTTTATAGTAATTTTTATATGCCCAACACAATCAAACCCGAAAACTAACTATTTATGTTTTAACACAAATGTCGAGCTCCACGTATATGGTCAAGACATACCTCTTTTTGCCCGTAGGTACGTCTCCTGTACTCATGACTTATCACAAGTCAGACAGTAGCGTTATGCCGTTTTCGTTAAATTTTGGGTTGAACTTACTTATTTATATTCTACAGTCAGTATCTAAAATATTATTCTAAGGTTTCTTCGTAATCTTTTTCCCCCACACTATGTACATTATAATTTCTAATTTTAAGAAAATAAGTATATTTTCTTAAAATCAATATTTACTTAATATCTTATTTAGAAACTGGGTAGTAGCTCCGTTTATAAAAATCACAGTAGCGGGTTTGTCAAGCTAATACATATGTATATACTCGTAATTCTTCAGAGAGTTTGAAGTATTCGTCTCAAATTATCTGACTTCTTATGATTCAAAAAAAAATTGTTTGTCTAATTTCGTTCATACTTTGTTTAAACTCGAAATTCCGTCGGCTGACATTTAACAGCTGTTTTAATTTGGACCCTTCGCATGTTTACTTTTTCTATGAATCTTTTCAACTTAACACCTCAAGTTTTTTTTTTCCGGATGACTGCATGATTTATTGTTAGTAATACGAGCTTGCTCTCTAGAGCCAACTAAGGTTTTATCTCCCCTAAGCACGATTTATTTAACAACAAGATGTTTGAGATATTTCAATAAATCACAAATGCGTATCAAATTTCTAAAGCGCACCCCTTACTTGGTTGATTCCTTTAGTGCATAAACCGGAACTAGGGATCGTAAAGAAGATGATCCAGCCTTATTTAATTGCGTTTTATAATAATGACAAATACTATAAGATGTTGTTTGCTGTGCAAATAATAATGCAAGCAAAGTATATTATATAAACACAAAAATATACAGCGCTCAAATAGCAATGATTTGGACAAAGATCCCTTTCTTCGTTTGGCACTATTATTATGGCACTAAAGCTATGATTTAAAAACCGATGACATACAAAAACGAAACAAGAAAATAAATTTTCCAGTGGAAAGTGGAAGATGCCGCACTGTTATGGGCGTGGGTGGCGCTTACCAATTTTCAAAGAATTTAACTGTTTATTTATGGAACAATCTTTACCTTTCAGTTAAGCAATTGAATTTTAAAAGGTGAATTTAATTTAGTCTAACTTCTTTTACATAAGTTTCTAATATTTTCCCTTCTAAATGTATACTATCTCTTAGTTCGAGGCAGTTCACCAATAAATAGTCGATGACATAGAAAATGTTGCGTAAAAATATACCAATATTGGACACAGATCTCCACAAATTTTTAAGAGGTTAAAATAATATTTATGTATAATAAAATATATAAAAATAATTCGCAGAGTAGTTTTTATGTATTTTTTTTTAATCAGATATGGAAAATTTGTTTAATTTTATTTTTTTCTAGCAGTTGTTCTCAGCATTGAGCTCCAAATAATAGCAGACAAGTAACCTACACATAAACGTTACTAAATGCGTTAAAAGCTGTGGGTGAAAACTGATATGGGATAAGCGACAACACAATAAAGCTGTGTTTAAACATTTGTCTTGCACTCTCATAGATAATTCCGTATGTTGCCACCTAGACAAACATTATTATCATCTAAGTTGTAGACAGACAGCGTCGGCTCTAGAATATAATTATTAAGACTAGTATGCGTATTCTAACTTTAGATATTAAAACAATGTTTATTTATAATAAAAAATATGAATGTATGTAGGTTGCTTCTGGATAGCCGAAGATCGCGTACAATGAATGCTCCTTAAAGGACGCCTGTATTCAAAAGAACGTGTATAGCTGACATAGATGGTGATAATGATATAAACACAACAGATTCCTTGTTAGGAATTCTCTTTTAAATTTTTGTTCGATGTGTACAAAATGTATTATCGTTAACTTTGCCATTTCGACATTTTAGTCATTCAAATTTGAATTAATTCTGTACAGGAAATTAAAAAAAAAAACAAGTGGGTGTCTACGGAGGTTTTGAGTTGATCACTAAATTTATACTGTTTTAGTCAAAATTGGATATACGAAAGACTTTAAAAAACATCTAATAATTCCTATTAAGAAATCCGTCTATGTAGGTACCACCCCTATTATTCTGTGGGACACAGCATTTATGTGGCACACGTTGCAATTACCCTCACCCGAGTGGTGGCGGCTTAGGAGAATCTACCACCCCATCTCATCCCGTGGGTCGTAAAAGTTGACAGACGGTACATTAAAATCAGGAGATGGGCAGCAGCATCTTCCTGGAATATCTTAATAAATAAACTGCGGTTGCCAACCCGCCTGCCGAGCGTGGCAACTATGGCAAAGTCCCCCCAAAATGAGAGCTACAAACTTTTGTGGCAATCTATTGGGGAGGCCTATGTTCATGTGTGTGGACTAGTGATAGGCTGAAATGAGGAACGTTTTGCTCGTCTTGTCACTTTATCCAATAAAATAAATGGCTATGCTTCGGCTAAATAGTAGTTGCACAACAATACGTTTAACACCAACGTTAATTAGCATCATAAAGCTTTCTTGAATATTATAAGCGACCAGAATAAGAAACACAACTCACCAAACTGTACAAATTATTTTTTGGGTATAAAAAACTTATATGTTATATACACTACATTTTATATGGACAACACAACCAGACCCTGAAAACCAACAATTTTACTAACCTTGGATTCGAATGGAGCCTAAGGCGTAGAAGTCAGGTATTTTGACAACTAGGCTACGCGATTGTTAGTGTGTATGGATTATTGTCCTGTGCTTTGCTTAGGGTTAGAGGCTTTATATGCAATCATTTTAAAATTTGTGAAAAGTAAATCATTAAACATGGTTAATTTTGCAAACTTTGTTTAAAGTTATGTAAAAAATTACTGCTGACCCTAGTCGCCTTATGACAAACCAATCTCTTTACAGACGTTAAAAGAATTGAGCGAATCCCGTAGCCAAAAAATCACATATCACACATGAGGAAGTGGGTAGTAATTTTCAAGTCATTCTAAATGAAAGAGGATAACTTATAATTACGTCACCACGTTCTATTCAGATACGAGATGATATAGATAAGTTAACTCATTACCGAATTGAAATAAGTACCACAAAAGCCTTAAAAAAATTGATGTCGAAAGTTCATTCTAATGTAGCACTTCCCCAATAGTTATCGGTTCTATGATCTATATGGCCGGCACTTTGTCATTTCAGCTTGCTGATCATTAAGACTTGTGATGTATTGAAATTATAATAATGATTATGTAGCGATTCCATATACGAATCCGTTTTTCTTACAACATCCAATCTCGTTACAAGAAATTTAATTGAAATAATTACAAAGAACGCTGTTTTGCATTTATTTCTCTTGATTTTACTCATACGCCCGTCTGCCTTGAAAGAATTCGAAATTGAAAAATTAAAAATCCCCATTCCCGAGCCTGTTCGCCGTGGAGGCAGCTTCGTGTGCATCGTGAGTGTAATGAATACCTGTCATGCGCGCGTGTGGGCGATCCACCGGCCCGCTCTAAGTCGAACGCAAACATTTACCCTTCGCTCAACAGTAATTGTTTAAAATTGAGCCTAACTGTGTGGGCCTCGCCTGTTGCCCGAGTCCTGCCATCCACTCATGCAGTCGTTTGCTTTTGTTGAATATCCGCGATAAGAAGGTACTAAATGAGGACAAAGATTGAGACGTTCACGAATATTGTGTAGGCGTACTGTTGGTAATATATTACTAAAAACAAATAATTTAGTAAGAATTATATTCTATATTGAAGTATATAAATCATTACAAGGTTTTTTTTATGTATTTGTTCAAGTGCCTGATGGTAAGTGCAACGTCTGCCCCTAACAAATGCTGTGTCACCCAGAACATTTCTGTGTAGCACATCATACTAGTATTTAAAAAATTGTGAATAATCATTAAAGTTTTTTTCAATAACGTGTAATTATTCCCATAGCTTTTATACGACTAATATAATCTTTTATCCACATATTTATTTTATTTATTTTTAATGCACCAACAAAGAGAACACCATCGCAATCAACAAAACGATTGTACTTAAAACAAGTTTAGTGTCACCCCAATTAGAGGTGCAAACTACAATGCAATAACTGAACAACAGCATTAGGTATACATAAGTAAAAATAAGTTACATAAACATATATAGTAAGAATTCATTAATTAAACAAAACTACAAATTAATTTCAATTATTGGTTAATTATAATACATTTTAAATACCAAATTAAAAAATAATAATAAAAAATTATAAAACGATTATTTACTGTCTGCTGTATGTATTTTTTGAAATTAGGGAAGCTGTTTGAGAAAATATCTATTTCAGGTAATTTTTTGCCATTATCGCAACAGCCTTCATCATTATACAGCATTCATATGGCGACATCGACGCTCAAGCTGTGAACACAGTTATAATCTATTTAATCTATTTAATGGCGAATAAAATCCTAAATTTGTACGTGCAGATTTTTCTACATATGGAGTGTATTTCATCGATCTCGGCAATCTTCTAGGTATAGAAATATTTAATTGAGACATTAGGTAAGTAGCATCAATATAACCATTTACTAGTTTATACAGAGACAAAATTAAATTGTCAAGCAGCTTCCTGCGGTGCAAAAGTGATTTCATACGTAAATATCTTAATCGATATTGTAACGTATGTATACTTTGTAAATTTATACTATCAGCTGCCATAATTGTGCCTCAACGGTGATCACAAAGTTAGTAATATAGTGTCAATGACGCTTCATGTTATTTACATTTGACATTAATTGGAATGGTTACACCGTCATTTAGCTGTCGCTAGAGCCACGACCATTAGTTAGTCCTTGTGATACGTTAATAAGAGCGTTTGAAATGTTTTGCTCGTAATGTTTTGTATATAGTTAATAAATAAAACGCAATAATTTTGTCAGGTATAACACCAAAACCAAAAGAACACAGCTAATAATTGGAGTAAAAAAATATTTAAGTGAGTATTATTATTACATTTCTACCTTTATTTTATTAAACAATTATGATAATATAGATATTTGAAACAATCTAATCACTTATTCTTACTTCAGTGCATACTAATTTATATTTTACAGCGTATATCTTTTTAACTCACAATACAAATGTAGGCATTTGTCGTAATCATTCGACCAATTATGTGTTAGTTAGTTAGCAAACTGGTGCGTTGACAAAATAACTGGTAGGGAATATTAATATATACAATAGTTGCAGCATGTTTCATCCATCAGTAATCATAATTGATTCTGTCGTTTAATTAAATTTTCCACCACAGCTAATAGAAATATCGACAATTTAAGGGATAAAATCGAACGTTCATTTAAAATTAAAATGACTGGCATCGTTAATTTGGAGCCACCGATTTTGTATAAAATAATTAGAGCTTTAGCCGCCTAATGCTTTAGTATATTAGGGTGTACATGAACTAGTGACGTGACGTTAATTCAGAGTAGTTACCTGGCTTTATCTATTTTAACGAAAGGGAATAAGCCGTCGTTTGGGATTAACCGAAGTATCAGTCGCGATTCTAGCATTAGTTATCAGAATCCAACCGTTAAAAAAAAGATACATTTTATTTACCCCACTGTTTTATTTTGTTATTTTTATATATGAACTTAACAAATAAGCTACTTAGCCTTAAGAGATTCTTAGCTTTATGGAGTCTATTCATAAACTAGTTGTTACTATAGTGTGATTCGCTTTACGCAGTGATGATTATGGTTATGGCCTCCAACGGCAAGGGAGTACTTGACCTAGTTGCCTATTCCGGCAAATACGGTTGAGTACCGGCAGCGGTACCGGTATGGTACGGTTGAAGATCGTGTGGCCTACTGGTCAGAATACCCGACATCTACGCAACAGGTCCTGGGTTCGACTCCCAGCCAGAGACAACATTTGTGCTAAAACAAATTGTTGGTTTTCGGGTATGGTTGTGTTATGATATTCCCGTGTTTCTGATACTGCATCCTAACCTACCTCCGATCTTATTGCATCAGCGTTACATCGAGCGCGGGTAGGTTGGGACGACTGGCCTCTGTGTCTGCGCGTACACTCTTGGCACTATAATATCTCTTGCGTAGTTGATAGCTCTCGAGAATATTCGGATGTTGTCGCCGTGGTAGAAATCGGTCAGGAGAACATCATTATCAGAGTGCCGGGTGAGCGACCACGGCCTCCCGAGGTACTGCTGTCTACTGCCATCCGAGATAGGAGTATCCTATACCTTATAGTTCCTTTCTCAATTTCCACATTACCTACCTAAAATCCATTTCACCTATTCCTTTTCCCTTCCTCTCCACTAAGCCAGTGGCTTCCGAGCCGATGAGTACGCGGCTAGTGGCGAGCCTAGCCGTTAGCGTACGGATCTGCTCGTATTATTTATTAATTATTCTGGGGCTGCCCGGCAGCCCCCGGAATAAGGCAACATCACATCATCACTACAACATCTTCCCTAGGTACTCGTGGGAACGCAATGGGGAGCAAGAATTTCAACTCGTACCAAAATAGCGGCAACGTGGTTCACCACCCGTCACATGTCGTTTCCCGTGAGGGCAAAAAGAGGGGTTCGTATGTGGTCTCTGCATACCTCAATACGAAAAAGGCGTGAATATATTAATGTATGTCTTACCCCCAAGCCCACTTCGACCATCTTCTGCGTAACTTACTGGCTATACTGGTTATTCTGCCGTGAAGCAGTAGTGTGCAAACATTACTGTATCTCGGTTTGAAGGGCACTGAGAGCTAGCGTAATCACTGGGCATAATATGAGACTTAAGAACTGATGTCTCAGGGAGATGGGCGCAGTGTGGTGTCACACAGAAATGTTCTGGGTGACATAGCATTTGTTATGGGTACATCAGAGCAAAGTGTAATATACTTACTACGAGTATAAAGTATGTTAAGGTTTAAGATACTTTATTTTTTTGAAAACTTACATGACAAAAACAACTACAATAAATAAACAACATAAATTACAGCAGCATACAACCATTAATAATTAATCATGTTTAATGCATTTAAATTATAAGAAAATTGACGGAGCGATCTTAAGTATGTATTTGCGCAAACACCATTGTTGTGTCTGTCTATGTTACTTACAAGTTTTCACCTTTCCTTATACGATGCAACGCTTGTGCGATTAGATCGGAAGAATGATAAGACACAGCGTTTGTGTCAACATATGTGTGAAAATAAGTTTTTTGTTGCATTGGCTCTTTTTTGTGCATTGTTGCAAAATATTACGATTTCCTTACCCAAACTTAGAGATAGTGTAATCACTGGGCAAATGAGACTTAAGAACTGATGTCTCAGGATGACGGCCGCAATGTGGACACCACATTGCGGCCGTCATCCTGAGATATTCTTGGTGACACAGTATTTGTTATGGGCAGATTTTGAACTTCGGACACAGGTCACTCACGTATTATTAAATTTAATGCGAGAGCTTGATGTCTACCATTGAATTACATGTTTCGGTATTATGCTTTGTGAAGTTACTATTTGGAGTAGCTAATTTTCGGTTTTCATATATTCAATATTCTCGAGCCTCTCCTCGAAGGTAAAGTACTCAACATCTGTTACTTCACCATTTTTATGTCCTTTTTTAGTTCAGTTGTATCAAATTGATCAAATTTAAATTTAATTTTGTATTGTGTATTCCTATTGTGTATGTTCACTAAACAAAAATTTAATTTGATTTGATTTTTTCATTTAACAAACATTTTTGTAAATTATTTTAAGCAAACGCGAATACTGGTTTATTCAAAAACGTTATACGTACCGTTATTTAAAGTTATAAAATAGTAAAAATAAATGTCAACTATCTATTTTAATCTATACACCTTGCAGTGAACGTATTAAATCAGTTTCTTTTCTATTCAGTAAAAATAGAGCGACATGATCAGGGGTTGAAAAGAGTGCCTACAGATACAATGCCATGGAACCAGCGGACCGCTTCGATTGTACAAAAGAGCATTGTTCTTGCCATGTCGAATGTATCCGATAGGAACGGCAGTACTAACGTGAACTTTATTAGCTATCCAGTATTGTAAAAATGTGGGTAGAAAATTTTACCTTTATTGTTTAAAGTACACCGATCATTTATTAATACGCGGACAAAGATTTGTGTGGACAATTGTGTACTTTTTTCATAGTAAATATTTCAAAATATATTCAAAGAAATATTATAAATACATTGCCTGCACCAGGATTTCTTCCGTATCGTTTGTGCGTTTACGGACACAAATTGCACATGCGCAAATACACATATCCGGAATAACTATCTGTAAACCACATCGATTTATTTGGTGCGAAAATCGAACCCGTAAACCGCGATGCAAGAGCTAAAGCGCTTTGCTACTGCGCTAATCAAACCAAAAAACAAGTTTCTAAAGGCTGTTATTTAAAATATTCTAAAACTTTTCCGACATGCATGCATGCATTTGTTTTTGTCATGAACATATGCTTTCATAGAAGTTTATTCGTCAATATTTTTGTGTTCTATAAATTCCATCTTTATTTTTTAGACAGATTTGGATATTACAAAAATGACTTACGAAAGATTAAGCGTAAACTTTACGTAAATGATATTTATTAAATAATATTTTTCGTCGTTAGTTTCAACGTGTCCGGGAATGCGCTAGATAGATTCACAAAAGGAGACAAATGACTACACATTTGTCATTTGTCACTCGAAATTGATTTTGAAACGAAATATTTCATTTACGAAAGGGTATTTGGGAGGATTAATGGTAGCCTGTTCTTTTTTTGAACGACTTAATCGGATCAATAGATTTGCATGACTAATAGCATAGCTCTTACACTCTTACTTTAACATTTTATTTATGAATAAAATGGTGTAAAATTTGTTAACCACTTTTCTATCGAAAAAATAGGTAACTTTTTTGACGAAAGAAAGTGACGAGACGAGCCAATCGTTCACCTGACGGTTAGTGCAACGTCTGCCCACAGTATGAGTAAGTACTGTGTCGCCCAGACAGAAACACAGTAATGTTTGAAAACTACTGCTTGAGCGCAAAATCACTGGTACTGCTATGTTACCTACCCAGACGAATTCCTGCATAGGAATCCTACATCCAATATTTTTTTTTATCATGCACGACTATGATTAATGCGTATATATGTTAGAAGATGAGCAGCAGTATCTTCCTGGAACACTTGAATAAATAAACTGTGGTTGCCAACCCGCCTGCTAAGCGTAGCAACTATGGAAAAATCTCCCCAAAATAAGAGCTACAAACTTTTGTGGCAAACTATAGGGGAGGCCCATGATCAGCAGTGGACTAGTGATAGGCAGAAATATTGGTGATGATGATATGTTAGATAAGGAATGTTGCTCATTACATTATTTTCTTTATAATTTGTTCTGCAATAGAGATAAAGCGCGTAATAAATAAAACGCCTTCATTTTATTTTATCATCATAAAACCTAAAGCTAATGCAAATTTATTTACTCCGTACTTTAATCTAATTATTATTGCCACCAGTTTAAATCAATTTGATCAGACTTGTCACTCCTATAACTTATTCCTGTAATAAAATGGATTATCCGTTTACAGTACGCAATAATTTTGCCGCTTAATGTTGCATGCTGATACAGTTATGACATCTTTAAGTCTGGCAGACTTTGCTTTAGTCTTATTAAAAGAGAGACAGACAAATAACATCGCAATTACGCTACACTTATTAAATAACACACGTTGTATTTACCTCTGCCGAAGTAATTTGGCCGGGCAAATAGTCGAGATGTGACCCTACGGTCACAATTTGCCCCGGCAATGGCCCTCGGCCTTGCTTGAACTTCGGTAACATTGTTATATGGTCCCTTGCGTCCCTCGAGGCGCCGAATGTCCCTACATTAGTTGGATAAGTCTACCTATAAAATTGTAGCGTAGTTTACAATCCGCAATTTCTTTTTATGAACATTGTACAATAAATCAAGATTAGTAAGAGTTTCGTTTGATTGCGATGCGAGTATCCCGAGCATTTGTAATTGAAAACCTGCAGCTTCATTTTCTTAGAAGCCTTTGTTTTATCTGTTCATTTGAATAGAACGTTTAATATCGAACAGAAAAGTTATTGCGTTTTGATCGACATTTATACTTAAGCAAAATAAAATTATATAGCGAGCACAAATACATTTCGTAATTATTTATGTTAGTGTTGATTTCTAGTAAATCATGTTATTTTATCGGCTGTCCTTAAAACTACGACCGAAGGGAATAAAGAAAGTCGTCTTAATAGACTTAGTAACATTCTACAGACCGCGTCCCTTGAGACGAACGTATTCATCCCTACTGAACCTTCTGTTCAACCTAACCGAAAATTCGATTACCTACTTTTACTGATCTTCCAGATGGTGCAGAGAACATTCTAGATGTATATTGTAAACATGTAAAATTGATGGAGAGAGAGAGAGATATGTATGAGATGTATATTGTTTAGTTTTTAATTTAATAAATTATTTACATGCACCAAATTTTTACACACTTTTTTACTTAATCTATACAATACAGAAATATGAGACAAACTTTAATTTATATTAATAAAAAAACACAAGTTTTACTTGTGATATATAAAACCTATTCCTAAAAAAAGGGCGGTTTCGAATTTTTTTGTATAGCAAATTAAAAATTAAAATTTATAGTTATTTCATCAAAAACCCGTCAGAGTTTCATAATCATGGAACCCATAATCAGAACCTGACCAAAATTATACGGGACTACTCTTACGATATCCCCTTTCTATTAAAAAAGAATGATTATAATCGATTCATATACAAACAAGTAATGTCCAAACACATAAAAAATATATTTACAGACGAATTTAGAACTCCTCCTTTTTTAAATGCGTTTAAAAATGGTTTTTAACAGAAGAAATTATGTATTACTTCCATTTTATGTTACGATTTCAGGATACCAGATCATTGAGAGGAGGCAAGATTCTAGTAGAAAAAGGCGCACTTAACTACAAGATGGCCGTTTCTTAGTGGGCCAAGTTTTTATCACGACCACGACGTCTTGATAAAAACTTAAATTACGTCCGCCTTTTTCCAGATACAAGGTGTACAAATATTTTAAATATTTTTTTATTGAGTATTTAACTAATCTATGAATCTCTCTCAATCTACATTTGTCTGTGTGTGTGTTCCTGAAGTGGAATTCAATCCAATTTGCGTTTGAAAGATAAGAGTTAAAGACATTATAGCTTTTTGCTTTCAAATTTCAATTTTTGATTGCATTTGTTTTTTTATTATAATTCATTTTTAGGACATTTTTTTAAATATATTTTTGGTAAACATAACAATTGGTAAAATATTGTAAATTCTTAAAGATTGAATTATCTGCTAATAACATCAATACATGTTATCAAATTCCTTCTTGAATGTCATTAGCGAAATGAGTATTTCAAGTAACCATTACGGTAAATCAGCACGTGCTGGGGACATAAATATTCGCATTATTACTATGTCGGCTCATGCCCTAAAGCTTCTGCGTTACGCTTTTTTTGACGGATCTCCCGTTGTGCATTTAGATATAAGGGGGATTTTGGGCGTAACATATCGATGCACGGCGTTCGCGGAGGGTGACGCGCGCATTGCCTACTGTTTACTATTATATGCCATAATGTGGGCTATAATTTAGCTCGTTTCGTCTGCAACGCTCAGTAATTGTCTCCGTGCTTTTATTGCAAACGTTTTTATTTATAACGTTGTGGGGTCCGCATCAAAATCCGGGATTATTTGGCTAACAAATTATATCGAATCTGCTGAGAATAGGACGCGACTCTCAATAAATCAGCCCATGGATTTATTGATGAAAGGCGACAAATTTATGAAACGAATTTGGCTTTTGCCTTTTGTGTTGGCGATTGGGTCAAAAATTTAACATTATTCGTTGGAAATAAACTTTCGTCGTGTCTAGAACGCTCAGGAAAATGTTTGCCTTCTTATTGTCTTTTTAAGAGATTGCTGGAATGAGTCGCATAAAAATAAAAGTAAATATAAAACGTGAAGCTATATTGCGGCACAGGAAGCCCACGATGATTAATGATTCTACGCTCTAACAAATGTCGCTTTTGTTGACACGTGTTCCACCTATAGTAAGTTTCATTTCGTATCAGTTTCGCTAAATAACGTGACAGTTTGCCAAGAAATTGATAAAGAAGTTCCTATTTTGTTTAAGAAACTTATTGGATTTATGTAAGAATTCTGAGACATAACTTCTTTTGAAACAGTATTTCCGGCGTTAAAAGTAACTTATCCAAATATCAAGAAGATAAAACAATTTAAAATCTTTATTTTGGTGTATGAAGCTCATTCATTGGTTAATGGGATGAAATGAAACCGATCACGAAACCAACCACAGTTACACAGTAGCCCCCCTGGTTTACAGTATCTTAGGTCTTTTTTAGAGATTAAACAAAATATTATTTAGATTTAATTTCACTGGTGGTAGGATTCCTATGCAGGAATCCATCTAGGTAGGTACCACCCCAGGGCCAGTTATTCTGCCGTGAAGCAGTAGTGTGTAAACGTTACTGTGTTTCGGTTTGGAGGGCGCTGAGAGCTAGAGAAATCACTGGGTATATGAGACTTAAGAACTCATGTCTCAGGGTGACGGGGGCAGTGTGCTGTCACACTGAAATGTTCTGGGTGATGTGTGCATTTGTTATGGGCAGGCGTTTCACTTATCATTAGGTGAAAGTTTTGCTCGTTTTGTCACTTTATCCAATAAAAAAAAAAATATGTTCATTTGTAGTAAATCGTTTTTCAACTTAATAAAAAGATTATGTTATTTTTAGCTGTGGATAGTAATAATAAATCGGAGTAAAATTGGTATTATTCTTTTTAAATACATTTTTTAACAATTAAATACTTTTATATTTTTTTACTTTTATGCGCCCTAGGGTTATTCATATATCGTGGGTGAATTTTGCACACTACATAAATTTCTCAGGCATAAACACCAGACCCGGAAAAACTATCTGTAAGACAAACAAATATTTGTCCTGTGTGGGAATCGAACTCGCGTCCCATAGCCTTGGAGCCAATCACTTATCAACAACAACAACGGAGCCGACATATTACAATATGGGTTTTTAAAATTTTACGATCTTCTTACAATAAAATATCATGCAAAATGTTTAAATGGGACTATTATCCCGATTGCTCATAAAACATAAAATAATTTCGTTTGGATGACTCATAAACACATGCTAATAAGTTTTATTATGTCTTTGAAGGGAGGATGCCGCTCTGCTATAAGTCCATATACGTAATCCCGTTATCGTGCAGCCATATTAGTAATAGAGTACGAGTCCTGGTGCTTTGTCTATCAGTAAGATAAATTGTGACAAATACAGCCATTAGCAGCACGACTGTTTGTTGATGGATTAATCTTTTCGTTCATAAATTCTTCTATTATTAATTTGTTGCTGTCAGTGACACTTTAGATCCTCTATGCAATCAAGAAATATGGAAACGTTAACTTTATTTATTATGATTATATATATTTTTCATCGTTTATACAAATATTGCATTTTTTAAAGAGGTAAAGTTACGAGGCGAGCAAAACGTTCACCTGATGGTTAGTGCAACGTTTGCTCATGACAAATGCTGTGTCACCTACATCATTAATGTGTTACCACACATGCCACACTTCGCCTGACACCTTGAGACATCAGTTCTTCAGCCTCATATGTCCAGTAATTACACTAACTCGCCGTGCCCTCCAAAACACAGTAACGTTTGCACACTTCTGCTTCTCGGCAGAATAACTAGTACTGCGGTGGTACTTACCTAGACGGATTCCTACATAGGAATTCTACCACCAGTATATGAAGAATAAAATCGATTTTGCTTTTATAATTGTTTGAAACCCAAGCACACGCAGCAAATTTCAATTGTACTCGTATATTTGCAGTCTTAATTATAAATATTACTCACAAAACAAGTTAAAAACAATGAAACTGCATAGCTACGACGTGGTGTCCTAATTCATTATGATCTACATCTCGTTTCATACCAGACGTGGCTCGTAACACACGACGCTCCATTACGCGGCAAAATTATATGTGGCATGCATTTGAGTACATTTTATATGCAGGGACGTCGTAAAGTCCTGTTCACTTTCGTTATTGGTAAATTAACATTGCAAAATTAATTTTAGCTCGCTTTATGTTCCTTGTAAATTTTATTTGAATATCTGTTAGTACATTTTTTGCTTATTGCATGCTGACTTAAAAAAAATTCACGATTGACGACGTTTTATGTAAAACATGCAAATTACATTCATTGTTTTTTTTTAATTGTATGTCGCAAAGTGAACATTGGAGTAAGTATTTTCAAACTTTAACAGGTTTTTTTATAGATTAGACAGCCTTCATATATAAATTAAAAAAATATGAATCATTTTAGTATTTCTCAACGTGAAAAATCTCTAAAGGTGGTTTTTATTAAATTGTTAAAATGCTAATTTTCATCACGGCGTTTAGAATAACTGCCTAAAAATAAAAAAATCAACACGTCCTGCTATGCACAGGTAACATTAATTATTACGATGCTCTAAATATCGTATCTATTTTCGTGTACAGGGAGTTAACATTTTATAACCCTTTCACAGTGTACTTTTTATGGGCTGTGAATGACTCGAAGCATCTGTGGTAGATTTATTTCAATTTCCTTTACACTTCGAACTTCCTTTACTTTGACTATAAATTTCGGTGATAAAAAATTAACTACCTTTCTTTTTCGGGAACAATATCCTGAAATACGAAGCGTAAACTGCATTTTAGGACGGAATAAATTGTTGTTAAGATATCAGGCATCACAACCTCTTCATCATTATACAAAGCTAATCACGATATTATCTTATTATAAATAAAACAGGCATATGTTTTATATTAGGCACTATGAATGAGATACCACGTTCATTATATTATGAAGTCGACAAAAACATTTTACTACCAAATGTGAGCGTACTAAGTTGTCAACAAGGGCAACGCCACCCGTTTGAAACATGTGGCGCCAATTAAAGTTCTTTTCAAGAGAGGGATAATAAAGATAAAACTCGAATAATTATCTGTGAAGAACATTTTACGAATGACTGCCACTTGTTCATGTGACTACGTAACTGCTGACTTATAAATAACCAACACAACATTTATATAAATTTTAATTTGATGTCACATCAGTTGGTTGAAGTGGTTTAAGGAATATTTTAGCCACTATAAGTTAACTCAACTATACTGGTGGGCAAAAAACATAGTAATAGTCGGCTGGGGGAAACGCCGTTTTTCCATCAGATAGCTCAATAGAAATCTCAAATATATGGTCCGGAAAAAAGTATTTTCATATTTTATATACAAATTCAGGACCATTTTTTTATATTTAACTTCAATTAATGGATGCCCTCTAATTGATAGTAGGTTACTAAAGAGAATTTGGGATTCTTGATCAAATACAGATGACATTACTTTAGATGAAGTTAGGCTGGGCATAGTTTGGGAAGCTTCGTCACAGGTTTTCTTATCGCCTTACCGCAATACCCGAGTAGTAGAGTGGACACTAGAGTGCTCGGACAGTGTTTTCTGACTGTATTCACCTATGGTGCGGAAACTTGAACACTCACGGTACGATTGTCGACCGCGTGGCTTATTGGTTTACGACTTCTACGCCTCGGCTCATGGGTTCGAATCCCAGTTGGAGCCAACATTTGTGCAAAATACAAACACACTTACAATAGCTCGAAGGCGCTCAGAGCGCAATGGTCAGAGGTATGCTATGCAGAGGTGCACAAAGTACTCGTATTTAGACGCGAACATTTTCTCATTTGTGTTGGTGGCGGCTCATTAAAAGAATAGTACTACTCATTATCTCATACAATGGATCTCGTAAAAGGCGAGTAAGGAATTAAACTGCACTGTGCACCCAACAGCGCATGGTGGCGATGGGCTCACCACCTATCACACCAAGTGCATCATATTATTTTGGTGAAACGTGGATTGTGGCACTTATCTGTTTTTGCAGTGAGTGCCAGTCTCTGAAATCTGGAAATACCCATATGCATAGATAATCAATATGAATTTTGGATTGTTCGTAGATTCTATTAAATATAAAGTGTTCAATTATTTGTAAAGAATGAATAAATGTATTTACAAAAATAATAACACATCGCCGAGCCAAATGTCTAAAAAAAAAACAGTGACTCTCGATGATCTGAATGAATTTAGCAACTGTCCCTGTTATTATTTTCAACATGGTGATTCTCGATGGCGCTCAGGCTTATGACATGTGGGATATGTACGAGTAGAGTCGTGGAGTTTGCATGCAGCGAGCACGACGTGACTACTTCGTAACACCACCGTTGAAGTTAAAATACGAGTAGTTCTATTAAGCTATGCGTCTGTCGTTAGTTAACTTAAAGGAAAATCCAGGGAATTCTCATGACCGCCGTCAGATTAACTATTTGAAAAATTGATGTAGGATTCCTATGCAGGAATCCGTCTATGTACCAGCCTAGGGCCAGTTATTCAGCCTTGAAGCATTAGTGTGCAAACATTACTGTGTTTCTGTTTGAAGGGCACTGAGAGCCAGTGTAATCACTGGGCATATGAGACTTAAAAAGTGATGTCTGTGTGACGTAGTGTGGTGTCAAATGGAAATGTTCTGGGTGACACAGCATTTATTATGGGCAGACGTTGCACTTACCATCAGGTGAACATTTTGCTCGTTTCGTCACTTTATCGAATAACAAAAAAATACCTACGTTCATATCTCAGATAACCAGGCCGTAGACGGGAAGTCGATGCTTAAGTGTGATATTGTGGTCGCCAGTCAACCTACTAAGCGTGACGATTACTAAGTCGGGTACATTAATAAATGTAAGTGTCAAGAGCTTCAAATTTGACCCACGAGCTGTTCATACTTTCAAAAGTATGTGATAGACAGAATCAAATAAGTTTTAAACAAAAATCACATTTTTGTGACAAGCTTTTATTTGTGAGGTCTATGTCCGGCTGTGGACTTAAAATGATGCTAGGGCTTTGTAGTCCTGTTAATCTACAACAAGTTCTATTACTACAAAACAGCTCCAACGAGCCCAAACATGACAGAGCTCTTGCGTAGTTGAGGCAAGTAGGCCAAAATTGACATTGAAATAAAAAAAGACTCCATTGCTTAAAACAAAATTAGGCATGATTCTAATATGACGGCGACATAGAGAAAGAATAATGTCCCAGATGAAAGATTCGTGTGTTATCTTTATGTCTTCTATATACGTTTTAAAAGATGTTTCAAAATCTGTATCTAAATATACGGAAGACTGAAAATAAAAGAGACGCAGATAAATAATTACACTCGATTTTAACACAGCGGCGAATTATTTCCGAAACAATATTTAAGAAAATTGCAAATTGTAATAAACAAACAAAATCACGGGCTTAAATAAATTGATGTTTAGTTTCATTTTATCTTAGTTTGTGATATTGCGGGCGTACTGAGACTATAATAATTTGAATATTTATTATATTGCGACACGATATTTTTGAATTATTTTACTGTTTGTTATTGTGTCTGATTTTTTTTGTATTAAGTGATTTGTCATTCTGAATCTTTAAGGAAGTTCCAAAATGTTTCTTCTTTATCAGACCAAATATTTAATTATTTGTTTTATATATTAATTTATTTTATATAATACTGTTTACATGTTATAACACTATTGACATACTATAAAATATATATTATAAATTGGAAATGTCTTGGGACACACTCGAGAAATTTCATTGTATATTTCTAAAAAGAAAGCAAAAGCTTTCCATTTGCATTAGCATATGCAAACGACATTAATTCTGTATCGACAACGTTAATAAAGCGAATAAGTTTAAGAAATACTTCTTCTTGTATATCTATCAATTATTTAGCTTGTTATATCTAAAATATCTACATGTTAGCTACGTCATAATGGTGATCATTTTGCTTAAACTACTCGACGGGCTCAATTAAAATAATAATTAATTGTTCAGCTCAAAGCTCTGACAGCTTTAGCGCGAACATCATTCACTTTCATATTTATGCGAATCGGCTGACAGGTGAGGAACGGCGCTTATATCTCTTTAAAACTTTGTTATTTTTTTCTTATTGTCTCTTTAAGATTTGAGAGATTCAACTGAGAGATTCAAAACAATTGAAAATTCATAAGACCACGGTAATATTCGTTAATTTTTTCATACATGATACGAAACGGCATAAAATTGAAATTCAGAATACTATTACGCCATATTGATACCTCAAAACCGAAAAGTTAGTTGTTGAATTGAAAGCTGAAATAATTGCTACTATTCCTTGTGAACATGGTAATGTATAATTCTGAAAAAAAAAAAAAAATGGATTTTAAGCACATCAACGAAGCGAGGGCGGCTCCTTAATTTTAATATAAATAATCAAATATGATATTATCATCATAACAGAAATCTAATAATCGCAAGAGCTAGTTTTTAAATACCTAGATTGTTTTCTTTATAATTAACTAGCTAAGGACCGGCATGCGTTGTAAAGCCTCTTTAATTTTTTTGTGATTTGTTAAGTAGTACATAAACTACTCATCCAGTGCGTATTGTAAGAGTCGAGTGAGAGTAATGCCCGTAAAGGCAAATGGCTACCAACACGAGGCAGGATAACCATCTCGGACACATCTGGATCTAAAATAAACAAAACTAGAAGAAAGATTAAGCTGCAGTGGTTATGGTGCGAAGGGTATGGTACTGCGGTCGCCAAACCGCCTGCTTAGTGATCACTGTAAATCCTTCTTGGAGGAAGCTTTTGGGTCAGACCGACTCGTATGCTGTGACGGCAAACGGCACATGTCCCATCATGTTCTCTCTCCGCCGCCGCTCTCTACTCCCTTTTGTGTGCGTGTCGCCCATACTATAAACAAATATTTTATTGCCTTGTATTTATATTCTGTACACACTCGTATTATTATAATAAGAATAATAAGAATTTACTGGTGGTAGGATTTCTAGTGTACATTACTGTGTTTTGTTCGGTCTGAAGGGCACTGAAAGCTAGCGTAAACTTTGGGCACTTTACTTAAGAACTGATGTCTCAGGTTGACGGGCGTTCTGGGTTGTTCTGGGTGACACAGCATTAAGTTATGGGCAGATGTTGCACTTAACATCAGGACCATTAGGTGAAAGTTCTACTCGTTTCGTCACTTTATGCAATAAAAAGATAATTAATAATGTATTTATTTTATAAACGGAAGTCTATATTTTTATTTATTTAATTTAATTATTGGTTTACTATAGTAATAAATTATTTCAATAGCCGTCAATTTCGATGTTTAACATCTGCCCGGCGCCCCTTGACAGTCCGGTGCAAATTATTTAAATGTCATATTGCAGTTATGCTAGTGTAACAATAAATATAAAAAAAAATATATTTCAAAATAATTCAGTTAAAAATAAAGTAAACGATGGTCTAGGTTTTATTTTTTCTGTCATTATCCGCATTAGTTACTTTTAATTTATCCATAAAATCGTTATTCATCCTTTCATCATTTCGGCCTATCACTAGTCTACTGCTGAACGTAAGCCTCCCATAGATTCTCTAATTTGGAGGGATTTTGCCATAGTTACTACGCTTGTCAGGCGGGTTGGCAACGGCAGTTTATTTGTTTTGATGTTCCAGGAAGATACTGCTGCCTATCTCCTGGTTTTCATTTTCCCTCTGTCGACTTTTACGACACCCACGAGTTGAGATGGGGTGGTAGATTATCTTACGCTGCCACCACACGGCAGCTTAAGCCTTTACGTTGCGCCCTTTTTTATAACCGGAAACGTGTACACATAAATATTGTGTAGCTAACAGCACATAGTCGACTACTAGGCAAAGGTTTCTTGCATTTTTTTAGTTTTGGTGCTTAATAATCCATTACCCTGTTGGCGAACAGTACCTATCCCTGAATTAAATTTTGTTTGACAAATGACAATCTCCGATATGGCTAGAAAAACTACGCCAAAATTCTGTAGGTTCTTTAGGGTTTGAGGTATACACTATAAACAAGATTTGACGTATATATGTACTATAAACTATTAAGACTTTTTCCCTGAGACAGTTTATTGTAGGTAGGCGCACTTATTGAGACCTTCTTGCGTACCAGTATCAACTGATATAGGTGTGACATGGACGTAGAACATGTTTTCATGTCGTCTATGTCTATAAGTTGCGCAGATATCGCTACATGTATCTCTTAAAATTAAAATTTACTGGTGGAACTCAGATCAAGAACTAATCTACTAGTAAGAACAATGAATCGATCGTATTCTCCCTCCAACAAACGAAATATTCTTATTATTAATATTTTATTTTTTTAAAAACTTAAGATAAAGGTAACAATTAGCGAACTTACTCAAAAAAAATTATCAACATCGGTCCAGACGTTTAGGAGAAGTTCAGTGACATACACACGCACAGAGGAATTATATATTTAAAGATATATATAACTAGTCTGACCATAAATACTGTTACATAAAAACTTTTTTTTTTAAATTTTTTAATTATTTTAATTTGGAACACGTATATTATTTTAAAAACTTTATTAAATTTTGCGCCATATCACATATTTTTTTGTGTTCATTATCAAATTACAATATGGAATGGGGTGTTAAAGAAAATAGGATTGCAGTGATCGCCTTGTACAAAGTGGGTACGGAGCCGTCGATCATATTCCAGACACTTCAAAAGCTTGGTATGTTAAGTTAAGCCGTATGTTCGTATATAGTACTATCAACAGATACAACAACACTTCCTCTGTCGAAGACCAGAAAAGATCGCGGCGGCCGCGTGCTGTTAGAACTACAAAGGCTGTTAATGCTGTTAAAGCCAGAATTCGTCGAAACACCATTAGGAAGCAAAAAATCTTATCGCGAGAAATGAAGATTCCCGCTAGGACTCTGTCGCGTATTATAAGAAATAAATACAGAAATGTCCTCTTTACCGATGAAAAAATGTTCACGATTGAAGAACACTACAATAAGCAAAATGATAAAGTGTACGTTCTCAGTTCTAAAGAAGCTGCTCAAGTGGTCGGAAAGGTACAACATGGTCATCATCCTGCGTCAGTGATGGTTTGGTGGGGCGTGTCTTATCAAGGAGTCACAAAACTACATTTTTGTGAAAAAAGGAGTGAAAACTTCAGCCAAAATGTATCAAAGTGTGTCTTGGATCATGTTGTGAAACTTCTCAGCAATACACTTTTTAAAAATATACCGTGGACTTTCCAGCAGGACTCTGCACCTGGTCGCAAGGCACGAACTACCCAAGCCTGACTTGAAACCAACGTTCCGGACTTTATAAGAGCTGAAGACTGGCCCTCATCTTGACCGGACCGCAACCCTTTAGACTTCAAATTATGGTCAATTTTAGAGGACATGGCCTGCTCTAAACGACACGGCGACATTGAGTCTCTTAAAATCTAAATAAGATCTTTGGAGCAGGCAGTGGAGAAATTTCCCTTGGAAACTGTGCGTAAATTCATAGAGTCGTGGCCAAACAGATTAAAGGCCTGTATAAAAGCCAAAGGTGGCCATTTCGAATAGAATATTTTTATAAATTTTGGCAGAGACTAATAAATATGTAGGTATAAATTTTAATAGTATTACATTACTTCATTAAAAAAATGCATTTTCATTTGTAACATAACTTATGGCCGGACTAGGTTTATATATATCCCTACACATACATACATATGATGGTAGCAAGCAACGGTTTGTTAATCACTAGGAAATAGTATCAGTTTACCACAATTTTTAAAAAATGTTCATTAACCAGTTTCTTGAAAGAGTTCTTGTTTCGTACCTTTAGTAATAGCTTCGGGCAAGGAGTTCCAGAGTTGTATTCCCTGAACAGTAAAAGAGTTGCCGATAAAGCAAGTGCGGTGTGATAGAACAGTAATCTTAAGATTAGATGAAGAACGTGTTTAATCTCTTCAAATAAAATATATCATAAGATCAAATAATAATTAAACAGGAAAATTGCACGTCAAAGAAACTTTAGTCGGCAACAAAACAATTTGTTTTCTCAATTCAGTAATGCTGCTTTTAAATTTTATACATTCACTTATTCTAAAACAAAAATAGAAACGTCGATGTTAATATTCAGGTGCGCGCTACTCATTGTGCTCTAAAAACATTTACACAATAGGTTAAGAAAATCCTGTTCGAAGAATAAGCAGCTAGGTATTAAAAGGACTATTTTACACAATAGAATGGGTCTGATCGTGCCCCTATAGAAAGCATTATCAGTGTTCAACAGGCGGCATTTGAGAGGTGTCCTCCTTTTAAGAACGAGAGAATTCTACTTACATACAACCGATATGGGAATAGGTATTCGTGTAAAATCCTCTTAAGGTAGGCATGTCGTAATTGAAAATAGCTATTTTTTCATTTCATTTCCTCTGGATTTTCGGATCCATTGGTTTTATTTCACTTTATATATAAACGTCGTAGGCTACTAAATATTTATGTTATTAAAACAAAAAGTAAAAAATATTTCACATATATTGCCTTAGCAAATATATGATATCGGTCCTAAATTATTTTCGCAATATGTAAACAATATACTATTTGACCCTCATACAATTTTTTAGTTTCCCAGAGGATTGCGACGAATGTGGCCAATACTTTTGTTAATATGAACTGCTTAAAACAACTTTTACGAAAAATCTTATTTTTAATTTATAGCGAAAGGTGTCCGGAAAATTAGAGTAGCAGCAACCTCTTTCCTACTGAGGTGTCATAAGAAGCGACTAAGGTATCGTACGAACAGCCTTTATTCGTACCATACTGCTCGTGGGAACTCAATGGAGAGTTAGAAATTTTTGAATAGTGCCAAAATGGCGGCAACGTGGTTGCCACCCGTCACGACTGAAACTGAATTTCAGGTAAGGATAAACTAAATATTCCACTGTAATTCGCCAACAATGTTCAATCAAGCGCTGACATCACTCAATAGATGTTTCATCAATTTTACTCAGTAAATCGTTCAATCTTGTATAAAATTCATGGGGTGTAGCTCTGAGTAGAATGATAAATAAGTCAGAGGTTTGCCCGAATATTCTCATTTAATACGTGACTTGTTTTGTGAAAGTACCGCGTGATATGAGTATCGCGATAGATGGAAATTCCTGGACGTTATCTGTCATACATTTTATTCATCCAGATTAATGAACAATCGTTATTGTTTTCCGTTTGCTCTTAATCAATGCTAATACAACAAAGGGTATTTTTGAAAATGATAACTTTCTTATAAGTGAGTTCTACTACAGCGATCTTTCCGTTATTATAAATCGTCATCAGAATATCCTCTACTTAAAGAAATTCATTAATTGATTTGTTAACAATAATGTGGTTTGCATGTTCGATCTCTGCATACCACAGAATCCAAGAAAAAAAAGCAAGCTACATAGCATTTTTGAAGGAGTCAGGAGTCAGGATTCAACTCTTAAACAGTTATCACAGTCCGCGAGAATGCAGCAATGAAAACTACAAAAATGGTTTTCCGTAGGATTTTAGTCAAAGGCTTTCTATTTATTATTACGCCAGTTGCGTTGTGGAGAGGAGTGAAAAACAGAGAATTACAAAAATACAAAGCCATAAAAACTCAATGTTCTAAAAAATAATTTAAGTATTAAAACTTAAATTTACTAAGGAAGTTTAGCAATACGATGATAATATTTTGAATAAAGATTTATGATGAGTTTAGTTAAATACTTTTATAATATGTTTAGTAATAGGCTTAGTTTCTTGACTTTGAACAGATAACAGTCCTAAATTAATCTGAGTGTACACACATACATACAGTCACGCCTTTTTTCCATATAAAGGGCAGGCAGAGACGATGTTTACGGTGTATTCAGTGTACTAGTTCACAATTTCACCTACAAAACTTTGTCGCAAAATATCACACTGCTTTAGTGCCATTTTAATTATTACATAGGCTTTCAAATGAACCAAAATAATTAACATATTTAAGTACCATAAAGTGAAAAAAGAATTCTTTAATTTGTAATAAAGAAATAATACACCTGGTAGTGCCTTTTATGTCTGAAGATGGATCAGGCGGCACATGACTTATTTTCAATGTGCAATAGTAAACTATAAGAGTCTAGAAGTTTAGATCTTTCACAAGAATATTACCCGTTTTAACACACTCGTATTTGGAAATAACAATATAATAATTACACTTCTAATTTTCACGAATTACGACCTTCGTCATGCATATGTTTGGCACACAGCTTGGTTGGAACGATACCGGACATGCCGACTTCCACCCGTTTCCGGAAAATGGTAGTCAGCGTTGGCGTGGATGTTATATACTGTTTTTATTTCTAAAAAAAATATGACGGTAATTCCTTATACCACAGACGTGCTCATAAACGTGAAAAAAAATTTGCTTATTTTTTTTCTTATTTTGTCTATGTTTAATTAAGTAATATGTTATATTTGAGAAATAATTAGTATATTTATAGTTACAACTTCATATTTGTGGCTTGGAATTTATATGACTGAGATGACGCATAGAGGTTAAAGTGCCTAGATTTAAACTGAGGGTTAGATTTAAACTAAATGAAAACGTATGCCCGTTTTCATTTAGTCAATGAAATATTTCACAACGTAGATGCAAACAATTTAACGACAGAAGTATTTATAAACATGACAGAGGCGCTTGAATTCGTTTCTCATAGACAAAACGAAACTTGATAATTTTGGAATAAGAGGACCTTGTCTTAAATGGATTGAGACGTATCTATTTAACAGGAGACAATGTGTAGTGATTGAGACGTATGTATTTAATAGGAGACAATGAGAAGAGTAGAAAATTAAAATCTTAACACCAACAATGAAATCGGTCTATACAGATCAAAATATATGGTAAATGCTTATGGTTTACCATAAGGCAGCGTACTTCGATTATTGTTGTTCTTGATGTATGTAAATGACCTTCCAGCAGTAACAAAGAAACCACTGACATTAATTGCTGATGATATCTCGACTCTTTTGACATCATGGAATCTAACTGAAATTAAACAATTTGAATATTACATAAATCATCAGGTCATCAGGATATCCATGGAGCCTGTTTCTTCTCCGTCAGAGGAACCTCATTACGAAACGGTCGTAGATTGACAAAATAGACGTTCGAATAACGAAATTTATATGTCTTAATAATTTTCATTTCATTTCATCACACTTTGTCATCGATCATAGAATGGCTAAAATGTAATAACCTCAACATAAATCTAAATAAAACTAAATTCGTACAACTCTGCACCAATAAAAGTTACAATGAAACACAAGTGAATGTACATTATGAGGCTAAAACAATTGATAAAGTGTTAGAAACCACATTTCTAGGTATACGAATTGACAGACACTGCACTTGAAATGATTATTCACAAATTAGATAAATTAGTCTATGTGTTGCGAAGCCTTACCAAGGCGAACATCAATTCGCCTTGGTAAGGCTTCGCAACAAACTGCTCTTGCGGCGTATTACTTCGTCTATGTTCATTCGATTTGGGGAAATTCTTGTAATTTAAACAAAGCATTTATTGTACAAAAAAGTGCTTACGTGAGATGCGTTATCTTGAAGTTTTTACAACTGCCGGAGATATTATACACAATAAAAGTCTAAGAAACCTGGATACACTTGTTCTAAAAAAGCCCCAACAACTGTTTTCTTTCTAAGGCATAGTTATTCTATGTGCGTTAAATTTACAATTCATTACCACCATAAAATATGACATTGCCAAAAAAATGTTGTAATGTGAAACTTAAAAAGTGGCTGACCAATGAAAAGTTTTATTCTGTTAATGAGTTACGGGTACAAAAAACAACGAAGCGATTTTTTTTTAAATCAATAATATAATTTTGCCTACACTGTTCCTTAAAAATAAAATAAAATATTAAGAAAAATAAAACTAACATTTGTTTAATGCATTAACTAACGCGCTGTCATATAACTCTCAATTCGGCTTCAATGTAATGATAATGTTTTAAATCAGCTGTAGATATATTTTCAAACTTTTTTTATTAGACTTTGGTCGATATTCTCATCTGTTCATAAATTATTACCCGTATTTAAGAAGATCGAAGTCTCAATTCGTTGCACTTATTGCGAATAAGAATTAAATAATAAGCGGAGAGAGGGTTAAGCACAGCATTTTTCTTTGCATGCTGATCATCGATTCAACGTCAATCAGTAATGAGGCGGGACTCGTCGATTCCGTAGAGACAGAAAACATAAATCAGAAAAATTATTAATTCACACACTCAACTCTTCGATTCAGATGTAAAGTAACAGTCATGTTTTAGTTTCTGAGATGATTTTGGAACAAGGATAACTCCGCCACGGTACTTCAATTCGGGTTGGCGGACTTCAAATGTCTTCGAAATATTTAATCTTTCCAGACATGCAGGTTGTTTGTCGACAGTTCCCAGACACTATATTTTCTTTCACCGTCGAGCCGTGGTGAATCGGCAATTAACAATTTTAGTAGCACAGGGGATCGAACTCAGATTACTCGCGTACTATGAAATTTAAGCCTAGCCCCTGACGTATCACAATTCTTTCGTGTGTTTAAATGTATCCTGTATATTACAAAATTTTGTGATTTAGACATTAGACATAATAAAAGTTTAAAGTTTAAAAATAACCATTCCATACAAATATACTCGTAGCATCACATCAAGACAATTTTGGACCAAATAGAAATAAAAAGTCTGCATCTGTTAAATCTGCATATCATTTCAAACGAAACTATTGAAGATTGTAGATTGCTTCAGGCTGATTTCCGCACCTCCACGTCTATGCGCGTATTTTGCGTTAGAAAAAACCTAAACTGTTATTTATATATTACATAAGTTTCTCTCCTATTGATTCTCCCAACTTAAAAGAACTCAATATCCAGCAGTAAACTCCTTGATACTAACTACTAAGACACAAAAACGTGAACCAAGCGCGTGAACGCCCTTGAAAGTAAAATACGTTTTAAATTTAATTCTGAAAGTTCATGACAAAAGTTATATTTCACGAAAGTATGAATTTCAGTTATCTTTTCGATTTTATTTATTTCGGATAAAGTGAAGAAACGAGAAGAACTTTCACCTGGTGGTAAGTGCAACGTTTGCCTATAACACAGTCTCATACTCGTATTACACTGTGATTACACTAGCTCTAAGTACCCTTGCAGTCGAAACACAGTAATGTCTGCACACTACTACTTCACGGCAGAATAACTGGTCCTGGGGTGGTATCTCGTATATCTCGACGGATTCCTGTATAGGAATCATACGACCAGTAACCTTTTACTTTCTACGTAATTCTTACGCGATAAGATCGAAGAAAAAGTCATATCTTAAAAATTAATGAGTGTTAGACAGACTTCAGAGCGATGGGTTCGTAAAAATTCACATACGGCAGTAGTACTCGTACCGAGAAACTAAAAATATATTATTCACAAAAAGAGTCGCGCTCGAGTAATTTATCTTCATCTTGTTTACATTCGATATCCGAATCTTACTCATGTGAGACTGTTAAAAAATAAAGTCGACTACGTTAATGTTAGGAAATCTATACATATAAACCAAATACATGATGTGATCTTCTCTGCTTGTATATCTTTCGAACAGACATAATCAAAATTATGGTATAGGTTGTTAGTTAGTAGGTTATAGGTAGTAGATCTGAAAATAACTTAGCCCTCGTTTAATCGTTAGAATTCAATATTTGGATTGTTTCTTTATTTATTAAGTAAAGTGACGAACGAGTCCTATATCTTATGGTAAGTACAACGTCTATCTATAACAAATGCTAACTCACCCAGAACCTTTATATGGGGCACCACACTGAGCTCGGAAGCCAGAGATATCAATTCTTAAGTCTCACTATGCCCAGTAATTACACCAGCTTACAGTACCTTTTATACAGAAACACCTTGAAAATTTACTTTCATCCCGTCCAAAGAAGTTCCACTTCATAAAAGCTAAAAATAGGATCCCTTTATTAATTATAATAGTATTTTTTGTGAATATATTAATAAGCATCTGTAATAGAACGATCTTTAAATAGAACGTCATTCTATGAAAATCCGATTGATATTACATATGTTCGTTCAAGAATGAGAACAAAAATATTTAGAATATATTCTGAATGTGCATATTGCAATTAATATTATGACAGTAACTCTTTGAATAAATTCTAATTAAAATACATTTTTGTTCTCAGCGTAAAAATTATAGTTTTTTAGAACAGCGCAACTAAGCAAAGTGCGGTCTGCGGCGCCGCCTGCGGCAACTTGCAATCACTATTATTACCCAGCGCTCCAGAGGTAAGCCACTACTGCAATTGATTTTTATCGTGACAACATTATTACTTAAATTATTTGATAGAAACTAAGTTTGACTTACCTAGTCGAAACCTATAATTACCTGTATTTATTTACAGGCAAAAATCTATTACTTCGATGTAATGCAATGGTGAATAACTATCATTACGTTATAACATTTTATCGATATCGACGAATAAAGATTATTGCATAACAAAGTTGAAACGAAAAAGTTGGTCGTAGCTGTCGAAGTGAGGATAATCTGACAGTTTCGATCGTCGGCAAGTCGAAGCCAGACGTTTCTGTCGAAATTTACGATCTAACTTTCGCACATTACTTTTTCTTATCTTTCACCTTGTAATACTCCGTAATCTATGAAGCAGAAATTGTTAAACCGCAAAGATCTTAACTATAAACATATCAGAAGTTCTTAGAATATTTAGTAGAAGATAAAATTATAACTAAGCGGCACTTAAAGCTAATATGTATCCGTCGGTGATGCGCCAAGATAAAGCTCGTTCTCAAGATATTTTAGCAGTAGTATGATTCCTGTTTATAGGCTTGTAGGGTATAAACTCGGTGGGTGGTATGCGCTCAGTCTGCGAGCTTATCGCTGCACGGGTCTTAATGACAGCGATTCGGTAATGGACTCACGACTAACGCGATGACGTACTCTTATGATAATTAGTAAAATTCAATATTTATCCGTGTGGCTGTATAGGCCGCCTTTCATCTTGCTTCTTAAATGTATTTTTTGGAATTGCTTCTGCTCAGAATCCGGTTTACTTAAGGATAATTGGTTCGATATGAAGGATTTTAAGTTTCGATTATATCTGGTGGCTTGAATTTTATTAGCAATTATGCCTCAGTTTAAGTTCGCTTTTTTAAAAATTGTATCTGTATAGCTAAATCGTCAATAAATTAGATAAAAAGTAAGTGAGAATTATGATGGTCGGTCGTAAATGCAATTCCTTTAAAGACGATACTGTGACTACCGAAAACGAAATAAAATTACGTCATCTCATCATTATTTTTAATCAAGGCACTTTTTTACACATTTTTATATGCGACTGTATGCAGTTCCACTGTAATTCATTTTCTTGAGCTTGGAACCTTGTAGTGACAAAAAATGATTGATGATGGGTATAAACAAAAGTTAAAAAACAAAGTAATTAGGTAGACAGTAAAGAAACGCATACTTCGTTAATTTATTTTGGGAAGTAAATTAAATCGTACTGCTTTTAATGGCTTATACTAAACATGACTTGTAAGCATTTCAAAGCTATTAGCAATAATATTCTTTGTAAATAAATATTTTTAAGCCTTCACAAATACATGTAAGTGAAATAAAAGGTGACAGCAGTTTTTGCAAATTACCCTATGGTTAGAAATAATGCACAGCACTCGAAAGAGATAATAATAGCAAACAATAATATTGTTTTTTGTTGTCGTGTCGCACATGTCGTAACTCAAAAATTTAGTCCGACTGTAAATTATATTACCATTTTTTACATTTAAATTTCGTAAAAGTTTTAAAAGCATTGAATAAGTATTTAAAACTAATATTCCATTATCTTTTCAGCAAAACTCCTTAACAGATACATTTAAAATTCAGAGTTTATATTGTTATTTTACGTTGTAAGAAAAAATCTCATTATTATACAGCTCAAAGAAAAGAAATCAAACTAATACAAATATTCTGAAATATATTCTTAAATGCAATTCATCCAATAATTGTTTTCTACAAATTATTACACTTATTGTTTTAATTGTTCTACAAATTATTATTACACATTATTGTTAACATGGAATTGACTAAGTACCTATTTAGTGTAATCTGCAAGTTCACCAACCGAATAACCACATGACAGAATACTAAATTAACAACGATGTCAATATGATTCATAATCATTGCTAATAAGGTATATAATCGTTTGCGCTGTAGCCAAATCGTGTCTGCATGTATGTATGTATGTCGTCTCACTTCCAAGCGGTCGGCTGCGAGCGATGGCTAATTAAGAATCTAACCTCAGAGCCTCGGTGGCCTAAGGCTTGCTAAATGCGAACTAAGTAAGCTTCTAAGCTTGTCTTTCGGGGCATTCGCCTAAAGTACTTACTTATTTAAATTTAATAGAGCAGCTGTGCTAGTTCTTTGTGATCGTTTTGCATCTTGCAAATCTATGTAAATTTTGGATTAAAGTAAAAAATTCTTCGTTAAAATTGCTGTTGGAAATATCGTTACAGATTTCAGTTAGAATTTGATACTAAGTAAAAAATTGAAAACATAGAATATAGATTACAATTTCTTGAAATAAATGTCATCTATTCAATTTTGTGACACTTTAATTACACTACACATCAATACAATTTGCAATTTTAATTATGTACTCGTCCGACAAACATTTTAAACTACATAGTTATATATTATTTTGTTCAAATGTATACCCATTTTTCAAATAATTTTTTTACAAATTCTTATCAATTATACTGAGAATATAAGGAAAAAGTAAAAGTGACTCAATTATAAATATTTTATTTTCGAAACGACGAAACGAGCAAAACGTTCACCTGATGGTAAGTGCAACGTCTACCTATAACAAATGCTGTGTCATCCAGAACATTTCTGTGTGACATCACACTGCGCTCGTCACCCAGAGACATCAGTTCTTAAGTCTCATATGCCCAGTGATTACGCTAACTCTCAGTGCCCTTCGAACCGAAACACAGTAATGTTTGCACACTGCTTCACGGCAGAATAACTGAGGTGGTAGGTACCACCTCAGACCTAGACGGATTCCTGCATAGAAATCCTACCACCAGTAACAATGCAATAGCGAATTTTTAAAAATCTCTCGAAACTTAAAAGAAGAAGTAATCAAGAAAATATGTCTAAAGGAGACATATTTTCTATGGCGAATGTTTAAATATTTATACTTAACTAACTTGATTTCGGTTACAAGAATTCAAAATTGACAAACTATATGGGGGAATGTAGCCCGAGCGGCGCATTAATATTCCCAGTATGTAGAGCATATCAGCATGCGACGGCGAGCGCGTTACCCGGGGGACGGTTATTACCCTCAAAAATAGTAGGTACGTTATCCTATCTTAAAATCTTTTTATCATAATATTCTCCTTTATTGTAATTTACTGCATTTCTATGTTATTCTTAAATATTAAATATAATTTTAATAATATTAAAATAAACCATGTGAAGATCTTTTTTGGATATTGTTTTACTTCCTGTCCTACTAACAGAAATTCCCTAAAAGTCAGTTAGATTATTGATTTTTTGAAAAGTTATTTTTAAGGTATAGGAAAAACTTTAACGAACTTTATGAATCCGTCGATCACAGTCGAATTACTCAGAAACCACTCAGTCCACCATGCAGTTTTAGTGCGGGTTGGCGGACTTCACAATGCATTTAAAAATATTTAAATAAACTTATTTCGTCAGGTTTCCTACTGATGTCATCCATTGCCGAGCACAATATCAAAATTTAAGTACAAGATTCATATTTTACTGGTGCTGGCACAAGGGAACGAACCCGCGTACTTTGGAAATAAAATTGGCCCGATCTCTGATCTAAAACGGCTCTAGAAAATTTTTGATCGTTATGAATTTACCATACGTGTTATAATACGTTCAGTAGTGTAGTGTATTCTGTAGTATGTAGTGTAGTATGTAGTGTAGTGTGTAGTGTAATATGTAGTGTAGTGTAATAAGTAGTCGTTTTTTTCTGTAATCACTAGTTACGTATAATACGGATATAATTATAAATGAGATGATATTTTCCAGACCGACTGTTAGTTATGAAACCTAACATAAAAAACACATAAAAACTTAAGGTTAAAAACCCATACAGATTTTATAAAAACTATCTTGACATCCATTGAAAATTCACAGTATGTGAAATGATTTTGAACCATTTATTAGCAAAAACATTAACAATTAAAATATAATTATAATGAATAGTAACATTACCGCAAATTAGTTTGACATATTTTGTGTAATTATTTTATATAGTTTTCTCCTTATTTTATATAATAAGGCATTCATATGTTTGACCATGGAAAGGTAAATTGATATTTATAATGTGTATAAAATATTTTTTCTTCTTTTAAGACTTCCAGCTACCACATACTTAGATTTATTTTATTCACACAATTGCTGCGTGTATATCATTGAGGTTTATGATGCACATCTTCCTTTACTTTCCCGAAGGTGAAAGAAGGTACTGATTTAGTTCAAATAAATCTTAAAGGCTTGCAGCATTTATTTTCGATTCAATTGCTTCGCATAAACCACCTGTTAATAAAATTCAACGAGCTTAATGAACGCGGTGAATCACAGACCGCCATTAATTTTAAGATATAAATAATTTAAGCATGTCATTGAGTTTGTTTTACATTCAGTTGTTGGTATTCAAAAGCTGCACCTTGAAAGGGTGATAGCTGATTATTAAAGTTATGTATTCGCTTCTTTTTTCAATCGGTAATCACCTGTGAGCGTTTTGTGGATTTTCTTTATAGAAATAAATTAATAAGAGGTTTAAATGAATACATTAAATTGAATAATGAGATTTTTTAATTTCTACAAAATATGTCTTATTACATGTAACTTGATAAAAGCTTAAATAGATTAACGGTGTATATCGACTTTATAGAGTCAGTAACACATTCATGCGGCAATGTATAAGTTTTTACAACAAAATCAGTCAGTACATACACTAGTCCTTCTTCACCCAATTTTTTTTATTAAGTAAAGGCTATGTTATTATAATATTGTGGAATAGATGGTCGTTAATAACCCCTGGGAATGAGGTAAATGCTACCAAACTATTTCTATTATTGTTTAAATAGTAACATTCATATTATTATTATAAGTTAAATAATTAATTTTGAATAATGCTCTGGGTCTGAGGCATTATTCTTTAAAACCCTGGTTCCCGTAGCTCTGGGCAGAGTTTTAAAATTAAATTCAATAAGTATTATGAAAAATAATATATATTGAATAAAAAATATTCTATTCTATTCTATAAAAATATTGTAAGACCTACCGCAAAATGCTAAATAATTGATTTCATTATAATTGATTAAACGGCGTAAAAGACAATTAATGTAAGTCGTTTGTGGAATGGAAATCAATTCATTACAACGGTAGCTGACTTGACTGAAACTGTGTTGCAGACTGTACACAGTACAAAACATCGCTGAATCGGCATACAATAAATTTACCCACGAAATAGACGTGCGTGCGGCGCGGTTGCACAATAATAAATACATTTTATGTATGCCCTGAACTTATTCTTGTTTCAACATTTGTATTGCCTAGTTTCAGGTGAATTTTGTCTTTCTTCTTCATTATTAATAGTCGATAATAATGTGTACTCTTAATAAAGTTCACACTAGCTTTTTTCCTAGGGCAAGCTTAATAACAGATATTGTCGATTAGCCGTTCTACAGGGATAGCCAAACTATTTTTATGCTATATAATTAATTACAATACATTTTACATGCACAACCGTCCTGAAAACCATCAATTTATGTGTTGGCAAAATGTTGACTCCGGCTAGTATTTGAATACAGGGTCGGCGGCGTAAAAGTCTGTTACTCTAACATGATCGTCATATCGGCCACATGATCGTCATAAAGGCCACATAATCAAAACTGACTTCAACGCAGAAGCTCCTGATTTTACTTCGATTTGACATATAGCTTTCATTGTAAACTATATTATATGTAGAATGTTGGTTGGCCTTTCGGTGCCTTGTTTTTCGTACTTGTATCCGTTCGGTTGTCAGTCTGTGAAGACGAAGACGGAAGAGTCTGTCACTTAAACAATAAAACTTGTCTGTCATATGAATACATTATATCAGAAAAAAGTCATCATCTTATCATCATTTCATAATAGTATGTAAGGGACATAATTAAACGTGGACGAGTTTAGGAAGAACATTTTAAATATGTAATAAACAAAAAATATTTAAACTTTGTATAAGTCTTTGATTTATTCCACGTCTTCCTAGTGTTTATAAGGTTGGTCATATAGCGCATGCTAATTTGTTTGTACGTAGTTATCACTGAAGAACCTTCTCAATAATTCTCAGCCTTTTATCCTTTAATCCGTAACGGTTTATGATACAGATTAAATGACGAAAAAAATGGTTAACGTAGCATTCTCCGCAGCTTGTAAATTTATATGGAGTATTCTCATACGATGACCAGTAGCGATGAATGACGTTTAGGTTATAAAGATTATCACAGCCATTAACATTATTGCTGTGATGACCCTCGTCAATTAAAGCATTGATGATAATAAATTCTTAAAAGACAAGACAAAGAATTGCACTTCTCGTATGTTATCTACATGAAATACCATTTGGGTAACTTAACTTCAATGAATAATATTTAAAATAAATAAATATAAGGTATAAATTAAAAATAATAAAACATGTTAAAATTGGTTCTTCTATTCACTTAATAAAAATGTGTTTATTCAAATTTACTGCAAATTGATATATAAATATAATGACAAAGAAAAAAAATCATATCAGCCTTTGATCAAATTCCGAAACTCATCATTCCGAATTTATCATCATTATTGTTACAGACCATCACAAGTCAATTGCTGAACATAGGGCCGAGAATCGTGATTTGTCTGTGCAACCTATAGATCCATAGACCTCAAAAAAAATTACATTTTGAGATCTCATAAATGTTCAATAAAGTATTCTAAAGTTGAAGTGTCATTTAAATATCAGAATATTTATTGTTTTTTTTTTGATTATACAAAAAATGTTAATCTTTTTTAAGCAAACAAGGCTCAATAACTTGCTTAACACTTAATTATACATGCGGATGTTAGCAAACTAATTTTGTTTCTATCGCATCTAATTTCCGTACTGTTTTTAATTAACGCCAGTTTCTATTTACATAAATTATATATTTTTAACCGATAAAAAAGGAGGAGGATCTAAATACAAATTATCTTCTTTAATCAATAAAGATAATAATAAATTATTATTATTAACTATGCACACCATAAAACGTGGTCCTGAGCTACCAGCATCAATTGATTTCCAATAAAAGTCTTCTGACAAGCTGAGCAGCGTGTTCCTGGACTACCTACGGTGTACTTCGTATACTGATGACCATGCTAGTGTGGTGTTTCAGAACATTTCTGTGTAACACCACATTGCGCTAGTCACCCTGAGATATCAGTTCTTAAGTGTCAAAATATCCAGTTATTACACTAGCTATAAGTCTTTAAACCAAACTAAAACACAATAGGATAACTGGCACTGTAGTGGTACTACCTAGACAAATTTCTGCATAAGAATACCACAGCCATTTCATTTGACTTTAAGAAAGTAAATATTTATCTGTATCTAAAAAAATCTGGTCTAATGCATTAAGCGCTTGCAATGGTTTCCGAAAACAAAAAAAAATGTAACACATTTTGATATATTATAAAACATGCTATGGGATTAATATAAAGTAATTTAAATGTATAATGTCTTGTTAATAAACGACAGCGTTCTGACCTTTTTTGGATGAATTTTATCACAGCGGCATCTTTGGGTTACTTTCAGAAATTACCGCCTGCTATGATTATAGTACGAAAAGAACCGGCAATTTAATAATACTCACTTTAAAGGATCCGATGCCCAAACGATAACAAGAAAAATAATGAACACAGACCTTTTGCTTATGAATGATGATGAAAAATTACTTTATGTGTAGTAATGGTTGAAATCACCGACAATTTTGAATTTTAAAGAAAAACATTAGATAAAAGTAATATCTACTGGAAATAAATAATAATCAATGGATTATACTTACGTGCGTTTTAATTCCAATTCGATACTAAAATTGACACAAGTCGTTTATATATATATCAGTTAAAGCCGAACGTATATGAAGATTGCACGATTTAAACCGAATACTTGATGAATTTTTTATAACATGAATTTGGCGTTATCGGCGAGTCAAATAAAACGTTAATCGTTAATTCCTTCGATAACAAAATTACGTGGTTAAGGATAAATTTAAGGTTTAATTATATTAAAACTACAATAAATATCAACACTGAATTAGAACATTTACTTAATTTTAGGATGTCACTAAAATTAAAAAGTTAAAATCATCCGTCGTTAAATTGACCCTATAATATTGGGTATTACAAAATGACATCTATCATAATCCATGTTATTATAAAGCATTAAGAAGGCTCTAGAGTGTTTTGCACTATAACTTTATGTAAATAAATCAATACGTAGTAATCTGCGCCCTGTCGCAAATTACAGAGTACACGACACGCATGTAGCTAAAACGTGCCGAGACAATCCATAATAGTGGGCCAGTGTTCAGCCCTAGATACTGCCAGAGGCAATGCGTGGTTACGTTTACCAAATCAATTTACAAGGTCGATTAGACTGCATTTGTGTGCGAAAATTTTAAATTAGTAATATTTATTGTTTTCGAGATTCGTGTAGACGCAGAGCTTGCTGTTATTACTTGATGCGAGTATACTAGCTTTTTAAGCTCATTATTTCTAGAGCGTGTATTCGTTGGTACCTACTTTTGAGACATAGACAGAGTTATAAAATATAATTAAGGTTTTTAAACGAAAATATGAACAAGTAATGAACTCAGCGTCACAAAAATCGCACCTCTCTGAGTTTGCGCGAAAAATGGCTGTAATGGCTAGAAACGAATTATATTTATATAAATATTGGTATGTTTGAAATGGGTATTTGAATAGCTTTACATTATTAATAAAAAAAATCATGAAATCATTAAAACATTTATTAAAACATATATCATTATAGATCGTCAAAAATAAACACTGACAATGCTCGTTAGTAAGGACGCTAGTTACGCCACCTAAAAAGGGTATAAAAGGGTCGATCTGGATGAAATATGGGCCAGTCGTAATTTAGACTTTGCAGTGAACACACGTGAACAAGTAACCCAAGTAAGAACAAGTAAAGATGGACACTAGCTCTGAAGAAGCCGCTCAAGTGATTGCCCTATTGCAGTCGGGGATGCGGCAGTGTGACGTTGCTCGACAGTTGAACCTGTCCCGTTTTTCAGTTCGACGGGTGTTCCAACGTTTTCAGCAGACTGGTGGTTATGTTAGAAAACCGGGATCTGGAAGAAAACGGTGCACGACATCTTTGCGAAACCGTTTTACAAATGCTGTTGAGTTGCAACAACAGCTTCGATCAACTCGGAGAACATCTGTGAGTGTTTCTACGATAAGAAGAAGGTTACAAGAAAAGAGTTTAACAGCCCATAGACCTGCTAAAGGTCCAAAACTTACTGCACAGCATCGCAGAGATCGCCTAGAGTTTGCTCGCAATCATTGCGAGTGGACTCTAGAACAGTGGCGGACCGTACTCTTCTCTGATGAGACGAGGGTCTCACTCTTCTGCAATGACAGACGTAGAAGGGTCTACAGAAGACAGGGGGAGAGGTTCACACAACCCTGGTTCGAAGAATCCGTCGAATACGGGGTGGCTCGTGTATGTTTTGGGGCGGCATTACCGTCGACGGGAAAACGGAACTTGTGTGCGTTTCCCGGACTCGGGGTGGCCGTGGGCAAGGGTCATTAAATGCTGGTCGGTACATTACTGAAATCCTGGAGGAACATGTGGTCCCGTATGCTGGTTATGTCGGTGATGGATTCATGTTAATGCATGATAATGCTCGTTGCCACACCGCGGCTATTGTACGGGATTATTTACAGGAGGTCTATATCTCTGTTATGCATTGGCCAGCACGAAGTCCAGACCTTAACCCAATAGAACATCTGTGGGATGACCTAAAACGGCGCGTGCGAGCTTGGTCCAGCTCCAGCCACTCTTCAAGAGCTCCAAGATGCGGTACTTGAAGAGTGGGAACAAATACCCCAAGAGGCTGTTACGATCCTTGTAAGGTCCATGAAAGATCGCATGGAAGCCTTTATCAAGGCAAGGGGGGGTAACACTAGGTTTTAAGAACTTTTTTTGAATTTATTAAGTTTTTTTTTAAATTATTAATTTGCAAAATTGTACATACCCTGTCTTTTTCTTTAATTTCTCTTTCGTCTCGTTATAAAAGTAAAATTCAATTAAATTCCTGAACGCTAATGAAATTACCTTTCGAATGATACCCTCAAACCACAACATTGCCATTGGGCTGTTGTGTTAAAATAGTATTTAAATTATTTTTTTCGGATGTGCGATTTTTTTGACGCCGAGTGTATTATTACTACGGGTATAATTATTAATACAATCATACATTATATGAGATTTATGTAAAGTAATGATTCAGAACAACAGATGACCAGAAAGAAACATGTACAATTTACCTATTAAGTTACATTGTAAAGATATGTTTCAACTGCTAAAACAAAATACACAAATCTTGTCTTTTATAAACAGTGAAATAAACCATTAGCACCTTTTACTAGCTCGACTTCAAAAGAATTCTTAAACTTACAATTAACGTCCAACATTGTAACCATAGGTTTTCGCATATTGCGCGTTGTAATAGTCGCGCTTGGTTGAAAATTTGTAATAATTTGTAATTGTAATTGAGACGGGACGACTTAGTATGGGGCATAAAATTTTATGACTGTGTCATTCGTTGCACTTAACGATATGAGCTAAAATATGTTTTCATACATTACTAGGAACTTGCGACTCGTTTACAATGAATTATTTATTTTCAAATACCGACTCGAAAATAACCTCCTCTTTGTCTATACGGTCGGCTGAATATAAAGTTATAAGAAACTGTGTGAGTAATTGTAAATCAGTGCGTACAACTCATAAATACGAAGTAAGAGCTTGTTTAACATCGCAGTATATGATGTAGTATTATATTTATTTGTTCTTAAATATTTCAAAGTAATTACTCAATTTGCAAATAAACTCATATAAATATAACCTGCAATACGTGTATTTTTAGAATATCTTCACTATATTTTTGTGTGATGATCTATGGCCGAATAGATAAAGATAGAATATGTTAACGTATACGTGGTGTCTAATTGAAAAAGAAGGTATGGGTGTGTCATTTCATGATAATTAGATCGCAGAATAATTAAACCCTAATTTATCAAAGTTATTATAATGACTGTATAATGAAATATCAGACGGCCAGGTCATTTTACATGAGGGGTGTTACGAAGGTGTACGAAGATACCATTTAAGAGACAGAAAAATAAATTAAGTAATAATCTGTTCATAACTATGCAATCAATACATATATCCTAAACGTTGCCCTACATTAGTATTTCTCCTATATCGTGGGTGCGTTTACATGATGACGTTGACATAAATTGCACATACTCATCCTCCAAGCCCTGGAACTACTGTTTGTGGGTTGTACAAATATTTGTTCTATGCAGCAATCGAACCCGCGACCCGTAGGCCGATCTACGGCATTTACATAATTCCTATGCCAACAAAGCCGTTAACATCAGTCGAAATTATTGCAAGAAACAGTTCATAACTGTACTGCTGTAACATTTGAACTGGTGCTGGGATTCCTATGCAGGAGTCCCGCTAGGTAGATACCAGCACATTACCAGTTATTCTGCCATGAAGCAGTAGTGTGCACGTATAACTGTGTTTAGGATTGAAAGGTGGATGTTGGGCTTACTATCAGGTTAATTATTTCCTCATCACATCACATTGTTCCATAAATGATTTTGGGCTTAGGCATTATCATAATGAACGATGTTTCCAATGTGAAGTCTTTAAAAGTTTTCTAACTCAACTAACAGTGAATCAACGAGCAAACGATTGCTAGTCTACCAATCTTCAGTAATTATTATTTTATTACTTCGCTAACTTTGATCGTCATTAAAGTTTATCCAGTTTTTAAGCCAAGCTTCGACTCCGGCTTGTGGTGATATAATCTAGCTTGTGTACACTGTTGCGAAGCGGCATGATGGTCTTAAAATACTTATTAATACACACCATTTTTTATTCTATATTTTTTTAATGAATTTTCGCAGAGTAATTATGAAAATAAGTAAAGCTTAGCTTTATCTTCTCATTTTTGAAAAAAAAAAAAAATTTTTGTGAATCGTTGTAAAATACTAACTCAATGGCTACCAAACAAAAGATGATGTTATAAATTTACATCATTTAAAAATGACCGTCATGTGGCATATAAAATTTAAAAAAACTAGAGTTTCTTGCCGATTCTTCTCCGAAATGTATTATTTTTCGAATCGGTATAGTATCCTAAATTAGGTATCCTAAATTGAATAAAGAAATTTTGAATTTGATTTTCACTTCTGATATAATCTGATATCGTGATAAAAATATTTTAAGCAGGTTAAGTCTGGCAACCTTTATTGGAGTTAGAGTATAATTATGAAAATTTCTAATTTGTAATGTATTGGATCCTTCTATTTAGAAATCCGCCTAGGTAGGTACCGCCGCTGGGCTGGTTATTCTGCCCTGCGGCGAAGCAGCATAAGAGACTTAAGAACTAGTGTGTCAGTGGGATGGGCGCAGTGTTGGTGACACACCATTGCTATGGGCAGACCTTGTACTTACAATCAGGTGAACGTTTCGCTCGTCTCGTCCCTTTTTCCAATAAAAAAAAGGTGCATGAAAACGCCCGCGTTGCCTAGTCCGTCGGAGAACCTGACTGGTTCGGAGGATCGAATTCCTACCAGAAGCAATAATTTTGCAAAAATAAATTGTCAGTTTTCGTATATATCATCCTTGCCTATCTTCAATCTTATCGCACGAAAACTTGGGATACTATTATACTTCCTGCGCTGTAGACAGCTTCTGACAGCATACGCAAATTTTAGAAAATCCTGGAGGACATCAACACAAGAGAAACAAAGTACCTGCGTTTATTATGCGAATTGGCCATATTTTACCACATTAGACATTGATTAACGATTAAGAAGAAGTGCAAAATATTATTTTGGTTTCAAATTGCGTATTCGATTTGACAGACTGAGGTTATGTGCTCTTAGTAGAAAAATAACTTTGTGACGCAATTAATTTCCAGACAGTCGCATTAAATAGAAAGTCAGGAAAACTATATTAAAAGAACGAAGGTATCTCTCCAAGTCAATTTTGTTAAAGTAAATCAAAACTCTCAAACCACAAATGCAATATTAGAAAAAAAAAACTTTCTATTTCTACTCTCGCAGCTACTCCCAAGGTGCACCCAACTAACCGTGGTATGAGTCACAGAGGGGGACACTCTGAGCTCGCAGACTAAATATTGATCAGTTTAAAAAGAATTCCATGTCATACTCGTACTAAACAGTATTTGGCCGAAGATTTGTTCTTTGGCCAAATACTGTTTAGATTTTTCCCTAAAAACTCAACAACCTGCAATGTACAAAAATCAGCATTATATTTTTTGGTAAAATTATATGACTCTTACAATTCGCCGAAACATTAACGGTGGACGAAAGCGACATGAACGTAACTGCAGTAATTACACTAAACGAGTCGAATCGTTGTATGTTAAGTGGTTTAAGCACTCCAGAGCACTTTACTTAAGTTGTATATTCAAATAGTTTTATCCCACTTACAAAACAGTAATGTACTTTTTGGTTGAGTTAGCCTATAATAACATAATGGTTCCGAATCAATAAATTAGTGTTGGATTGGTACTGAGAACAGAATTATAGATATTTTTTACTGTTCTTAGGATCATAGATATTTAGAGATGTTCTAAAATATAATTTGTAAATCATTTGTAATGATTTTGCGAGTTCATCATCAACACCAATCATTTAATAGTACATCGATAGACATAGCCTACAGAGTGCGGATTTCACGTAATGTTCACGCTTAGACTTTGACGTTGCTGCCCGTCACAGGCGTGTGTGTTTGTGGTCTGATATTTGGTAGTGCTTATAATATGGCATAGTAAATATAAAAACTGGGAGAAAATTAAATTTAAAAGAGGAAAGCCTGATATTTTATTTAAAATATATATATTATAAGTATATTTTCTTATTCGTTTGGACATGCATTACAGTTTTTTTTTTTGATTAAATCTGATTATAAGGATATTTTTCTTCGAAATTAAATAACACATCACTTTAATTGTATTTTTATCACGTTCACACAAGAACGCATGCTTAGATTCGCTGTTAACTGTTTATATTATCGATTGTAATTTCATGATTGAAAAGTTTTACTGATATTATGTTTGTATGTACCCGACTATTTAATAAAGATATCTAAACAAACAGCAAGGTCCATTAAATTTCTCACAATGAATGAAGTGTTGAAAAGCAAAATATTGTGATAAGAGCGACATAACTTTTACATTCAATGTAAACATCGTATTCTTAGAATCAAACTCATCAAGCGCGTAATAGAGTTTACTGAGTAAAGAGCAAATAAAATAACAACCGGTCGTGTACTGTGGATACTTCGTTCCCGATCCTATGCGACGGAGCGCTTGTTACTTTCCCTGGGCGTTTGAACCATTCTTTTTCTTTGTTTGCACTTAACTACTTATGCTAGTATCTTCTTTACGACTACTCTTATCAAATTTATACGAGTACTGCTAGTAATAAAGTTCAGGTATAAACAAACACAACTTCGCACAACATGGTTTAAAAAAAACGCGTTGTGACACATATTTGCAATTTAATTTATATGATTTTACAAAACTTAAAAAGAAGTCCTGCGCCATTAGCATTCATAGATTTCTCGTAAAATTGTACACGTTATAGCTCTATTTAGTGGAGGGTTGTCCTACACGACGTTTTCCGGTATACGGCTACCACTCGAAAAACTTTCCTCCCAAACTGTAATCGATCCTACAAGTTATGTGGCCTGAAAGTTTTGTCGGTTACTCTAGCTCTACTGCGGATATTTTCATTTATAATTTTATCTCAGCATTGATCATAGCACGTTTCATAGCTCAGCAACTTTCAGGTTCCTAATATTGCTTGTAGTGGAGAATCACGTTTCAGTTTCATATGTCATCACTTACAATTATGGTTAACTGATCTGACTTTTAAGTTTACTGGTCGAGAAGAATTAATGTAGTATCAACGTGAATTCCTGCCTTACTCTTGCTCTTCAGCTGAGACTCTTAATCTAGCTTTGCTCTATTTCTTCTTTAATACGGATTGTATTCAAGTTTCATGCCCGTTGCATATTTAAATGAAACTAATTTTACGGATTTTATCGCGTTTACTTTATTATTTATAACCCGTCGTTTCGAGTGCTTTACAGCATCCATGGTCAAGGGGGGACTGAGGTGACAGATGTCCCGATGTCATAGTTAACCCGGAATACCTTCAGCTTTTAATTATTATTCTAGGTCTTGCAGTGGTATGCTTGGTTTTTGATTTAATTTTATTAATTATAGGATCCCAAGCAACCCAACCATCTTCTCTATTAAAATTAGGATGTTTTTTAATTTCAATAGCCTCGCGAATCATCCTTGGTAGGATTCGGTGTTCTTTTGCGAGGATTTGTGGTTTATGAAATCTGATGTAATGGTTGGGATGATCCAGAACATGGTCACAGGCGTTGCATATTTTTGAAGCGCCGATAGACTGGCGCATCAATTTATTACTGCTTCCTCATTTCATGTCTAAATTTAGTTTGAGATCAGTTCTTTTGAATCTTATTTGTGTAAAACTTGCAAAACTTAGCTCCTATAGAATAGACAGTTTCCACAAACTATCATTCATAATGTTCACTGAGACGCTACTTTCCATTCATTGAAAATGATTTCGCAACTCGATCCAAAAGATCAATGAGTTTTGTATAAGTGCACAAGATTTCTTCAGCGTGACGGTAAAAATACAAATATTTAAGTTACACCTAGACCTAAGTCTAGTTATACTAGACTTGCACTTGGCTTAGGCCCGTGCTAGTCAGTAAACCGGTCAAGAACCGAGGAATCAGAACTAATAATAATAAAATAATAATAAAAAAAACTCATTTATATGCTTGATTTCATTGTTTTGTATTTACTTTTCAGTTTTAGTTAAAGCTCGATATAGACTGTAATACGGAATCCTTAGTGTGTACAGATATAATGACATTGACATTTACTACGTGTCCCATATCATTATCATTATCATTTCAGTCTATCCCTAGTCCACTGCTGAACGTAGGCCTCCTCCTTAGATTGCGACAAAAGTTTGTAACTATCATTTTGGGGGATTTTTAGGTAGTTGTCACGCTTGGCAGGCGGATCTACAACCGCAGTTTATTTATTCAGATGTTCCAGGAAGATGATGCTGCCCATTTAATGGTTTTTATTTTCCCTTTGTCGACTTTTACGACACCCACGGAACGTGTCCAATGTATATGCGTATACGTATATAATTACGAAAGTAACTAAATTTCAGTGCACGCAAACATATGTTAAAGGCTCCAAAATATGTTTTATTAAGTGCATGTTCAATCGCTACGGCTGGAGCCCACATAACAACATTACATAGTGAGTCAACTAAACTGCCTAAATATACCATAAACAGAAGAAAACGTGGTGGGACTTTGTAAACAGTAACAAATATTTTTTTCTTGAACTAATTTTAAAGTTGAACCACACATCTGTATTTCCTGACGAAGCCCTACTCTGACCTGACTTCATTATTTAAAATAAAAATAATTAAAACGTAAGATCTCTTTTTCGTGTTTATTTACTCGTAAACTATCACGATTATTATATATCGATCAAGATTCAAAGCAATTACATATACTTTATCTCTTTTATATTAAAGCTTATTAAAATTCTCTTTAAACAATTCTCCGTATTAAAAAACTAGAGCGCGTTGTCTCTAACAAAATAATATAATTACAAGTTAATCGTGTAATCATTGCTTTAATAGTAAGGTCAAGCAGGTTAGTCACATTTGTTTTCGATTTCAGAGCTTTTCCTAAATATTCGAACAATTCATAAAGATTTTCTGTGTCATTGAACATGACCCTCTGTAATAACGTTATTCTGAAATGTTTTTCTGGTGAAAATTCACCAGAATCGAACACATATTATAACTTCAGATTCAGAAAATGTTGCTCCTTTGTTAAAACATATTTTAAAGTATTTGTGATGATGAATATGTAACTGTAAGAGACTTGACTGATGTAAACGCAAGATGAAAACTGAAATTAAGAGATACTGCTTTATTATGTTACTGCATGTTAACTTTTAGGAGATTGTGAAGTTTAGGGCATTAAAATTCTAGTCGTGCAAACAAATATTATTGTTTCCGGATTCAGATAAATTGTGACTGCCTTCGTGCTTTTAGCGCTGCATCAAAAGTATATCTTCATATAGAGCTCGACACCTGGCAGCAACATCTGTCCAATTGGTCTTCCAGGCATGGTGATCAATTTGATTAGATCCTCCCTACTTCCATAAATTCTTGCTACTTTGAAGAGGTCAATATCCAACAGTAGAGTATTCAATGGCTGATGGATCGTTAACGTTCAGTTATATATTTTTCATTGTCTGTTAGATTTTGCTGGATCATTTATTATACTAACATAAACGGATCTAAATTGACATGCGTTTTGTTTTTCGATTTTTAACGTATCGTTCTAGACCGAAGAACCCCTATAAGGTGAAAATTCACACTATCAGTCAGTCAAAAATGTAACTGTCACAGTAAAATACGCATGTTTTATACGTTGTCACGCATAGGCCCCATGACTCACAACATGTCATTTCTATGGCAATGTTTTAACCCCTGCGCAGTCAGCAGGCAAGACTTGTCACGACAATGTCACTACTGTCAACGGGCGTGCAATGGTGTCACGCAAAATTTGAATACAATTTATAGTCGTTGCGCTTTGTTAAATTTCTAAGACATGACAAAAGTAACGCCGCATTGTAGTTCTTTACTCTCGACACTTTCTTGACATTTCGTTATTATTGTACCTTGTTTCGTTATTTCTATCGTCATTTTAACACATCGTTGTGTAATAGTCTTTGGTTTATTGTAGTTTACAACTGTTTTCTCACTTTAAATTGTTCTCAATACAACATTATTGCGAAAAAATACCATATTGAATATTGATTGATCTTAGAACTGACTCCAGACAATAATCGTTATACAGCTTTGAAATATTAACGTCCACGTTTTCATAAATATTACAATCTTAATACTATAACAAAGCTGGAGGGTTTACATGTTTGAACGCTGGTAATCTCTTGTAAATACTTATCTGATTTGAAAACAGTGATTATTATTCAGTAACACATTCTACGTTCTTATGTTTTCAATAACAACAGATTATAGATAATTTTAACAACGTAATATGCAATGCTGTCGCTATACTGCTCGTGGGAACGCAACGGACTCAGAATTTATTTATAGACTCATTCCAAAATGGCGGCAACGTGGTTTGCCACCCGTCACGTTTCGTTTCCAGCGGGGGCAAAAAGTGGTCAACATGTGTAGCTTCTGTCTACCCCTTATATGGGAAAAAGGACGTGACTATGTGTTTGTGTGTTGTGTGTGTGTGTTTTCAATTTAGATAAGTTAGTTATTACAAATAATTAAATTACTAGCTGACACCAACAACGGATTTAAAAATACATTAAAACTTAAGTAACTTTAGATATCAGTATAGTCTTGTAAAAGTTCTCAAAATTAAATGTTATAGACTTAGTTCAAACTAGCCCGTGCTCCCGCCTTCGTTCGCATGAAATTAAAAGTTCACTAAATCTAAATAAATGTTTGAAAACATAACGACGAAATGAGGTTTCATTTATGGTAAATATTAGCACAAATTTTATGCTTTAGTAGCTTTACAGGTTTTCTAACGGGAATTGAAATAATTTTATTCACATTGAAATATATACATTTATAAAATAACTTAATTCCTTTTATTTTGTTCCTCTGATTTGTTTCAGTTGACGAATTGCATTTACTTTATTTTATAATCTTAGTTATTCAGATATTTAAGATTCGATAACTATCTTATTAATAGACCAGTTCCGTTCTAGTTGGAATTAGTACAATGTTTTATGGGATGTAATTGCAAGGAAATGAAATTACGTAAGTATTTTACGACGGTTCTTTGGTTGTTTCAATCATTTATTGCTATACTGTAAAACTTTGTTACACTATTTAAATAAAATGAAGCAAAGCAATAAAGACAACGTAACCCTATTTCAGTGGAGCCATCAACGAAGCTAAGGAAAACAATAAATGTACTCTATACTTTGGTGGATGAGTTAAGTGTTACGTAATCACGAACGTTAATGATAATTTTATGCATGGGTAAATATTATCGGATCCATTTTAATTGCAAATTACGCGGTTTCTTAATATGGGGTGTGTGAATATTCACTCAAGTCTTCGGACAGGTGTATTAATAAAATTGACATAACCCAGCAATTCAAAAGATTTACGAGGATGTGTTTTTTAACAACTTAAAAAAGATGTAAGTTTAAAACGATTAATAAACGCGTTGTCTACAAAAAAAAAAAATATGATAACTATATTTTACTCGAATCGTGAATTTATTACACTATGTAGCTTATACGTCGTACACAATTACGTACCCTTTCAAAGTTAACATAAAAAGTTCTGATCTTAATTTGATTTTAGCCTAGCCGATAGGTGTCCGGTAGAGTAGAATAGCAACTACATCTTTCCATCCGAGGTGTCGAGAGAGGCGACTAAGGTTATTCCACGAACAGCCTTTATTTGTGCTGAACAATATCACAATATGTAATGCTGTCCCTATACTGCTAGAGGGAATGCAATGGGGAGTAAGAATTTTTTGACCTGTACCAAAATGGCGGCGACGTGGTTCGCCACCCGTCACGTCTTGTTTCCCGCGATGGTAAAAAGTGGGCTACGGGTGTGGTCTCTGCCCTTTATTTGGGAAAAAGCGTGTCTGTATGTCTGTTTGTTCTATTACCACAAACAAAAACTGTGTGTTTACTATTCGATTTAAAGTCATAATATGTCTGTTAGTATTAATCATTATAAATATAATACTAGTTCTTTTTTCGGTGAGGCCTACATCCTTCGTTAAAGTCTTATTATATCTTAGTGAAGTCAAAATCGTTATTCTTTTTTAGAAGAGACTAATCATCAAATTTCTTTTAAACTAATAAAAACTTTGAAATATTAACGTATTTTGTTTAAAAGGACCCGTCATTTCGTAAGATCTAATTTAAGTCACCATAAAATCACGTCTAAAGCAAGTTGAGCATCTAAAGCGCTACAGGTTAAAATTTATTGACACACTCGTTAGCGAACTATAAATTATTTTTTAAGTTTGAATATATAATTTCGGCTATAAAGAGATGAAGTTAAACGACATAAATAATCCAAATTTTACTTATTGCTACTCAGTAATTTTCGGCGTGTCAACGTACCAGACAATCCCCCCCGTCCTCTTGGTGTCTCGTCTTGTGAAATGCTAAAACCAAGTGCGTAATAAACCATACCAACTATATCCATACCCATAACGAGAAGCAGCATCTCAGTTAAGAGGAGTTTTAGGTCGGAAGAGCACTGACAGCTAGTGTAATTAGATGCCCATATGTGACTTAAGAACTGATTTCTCAGAGGGACTGGCGCAGTGTGGTGCTACGCAGAAAAGTTCCGAGTAACACAGCAATTTTTATGGGCAGACGTTGCACTTACCATCAGGTGAACACTTTGCTCGTCTCGTCACTTTCTCTTATCAAAGATTTTTAGAAATATTAAAATATATTGCAAAAAAAAATCTATATATCATCATCATCATCATCATCATTTCAGCCTATCACTAGTCCACTGCTGAACATAGGCCTCCCCCATAGATTGCCACAAAAGTTTGTAGCTCTCATTTTGGGGGGATTTTGCCATAGTTGCCACGTTTGGGAGGCGGGTTGGCAATCGCAGTTTATTTACTCAGATGTTTCAGGAAGTTGCTGTTACCCATCTTCTGGTCTTTATTTTCTCTCTGTTGCTTATTACGACACCCATGAGGTAGGGTGGTAGATTCTCTTAAGCCGCCACCACACGGATTTTATAAAAAAATACCAAATATTTGCGGCATTTTTAAAACATTAAAGGAGGAAACTAAGGATTTGTATTTCATAATGATGTAAGTCAATTATGATGATTTCAAGTAATGTATAACATAACGTAAAATATATAACAAATTATACTTTATTCAATGACATCTATGTAGTATGAAGGATAGTATGTAAAATATACAAAACTAAAACAGCTTTTAAAAAAATTATCTTGTTTTCTAATAGTTTTTATATTGCTATGAATAAATATGTGACAAAATATAGGATATAATAACAATACCTGTTTGTATAAAATTTCATTAAGATTCAATAATAAAATTTAAACTAAAAAGTAATAACGTTTCAAAATTTTTTTTGTATATCTTAACAGAATGTTTTTTTTCTGGCATATTAAATTAATTTCGAAAGCTGTATAATAAAAATAAAAAAGAGACGAGTAGTAAGACCGTTTCGACGGCACAGATAACAATAATTACGTCTATTAAGTAGCGCAGTAGTGGCCGAAGGGCTTTTTCTTCGATCGCTGTCTCACGTCCCGCAGGGAAGTTATACCTCAGATGAAATAATACAAGCGGTCTAATTGTTTTATCGAACAAATTTATAAGTATCTATAAATGGGTATCATAAAAGACGACTAAGGTCTGCAGAAGTGTACAGCCTCTTATTAATGTTGTTATAACCATCTCAGTTATGTTAGATACAAATTATGCAGACTGGTGACGGGTAGCAGCAATCAAGATGCGAAGTGTCTCGTTCTACGATTGCTAATACACCCTCCGAGCATGGTGATTACGGCATATCCTACATAGGCAAACTTTGGAGAGGCCTATGTCCAGCAGAATTGATTGAATAACAAGTAGAAAGGCAAAAATCAGAAGAAATAACACAATAAAAACTTACCTCTATTAACTGAAAACTTAATAACTTCCATCATCCCTCATCCATTGTAACACTTTTGTTATACGTGAACGTTATTTGCAGTGTCTGGGACATAGAGATGATTTTAAAATAAACCTGAAAACAATTGAAAACATTTAGCAACAATGTCGGCTGGGATTCAAATCTATGACACACATGACGACACAGCGGGCAAAAAAGTGAGTCATTATTGTTTTTCAAATAAAAAAAAACATTACCTGCTAGAATCAGTTAAACAATTTAAATATATGGATTTATTTATATATATGAATGTATTTGAATTTATTATTCAATAAAATTTTAATGAATAAATGTTAGGTAAAAGTAAGGTAAAATCCTATATTATCCCGAAACTGAGCACAAGTCTTATCTCATTTCTTAGAGGGTAGGCAGGGTTATGGAGCCGTGAAGAGTTAACCACGCTGCTTCATTGCGGGTTGGAGGACTTTACATGTCCTTGGAAATATTGTTAATCCTCAGACATGTTTTCTCACGATGTTTTCCTTCACCGCTGAGCACGTGGTAAATCAGCATTTTTTAATTGCTGATTGCAGAACTATTTTAGAGGGGATTCAATTTAGGTCACTCGCGTACTATGAAATGTAAGGCGAACGGCCGGCCATTAAGCTACCACGGTTCATTTTAAATGAACTGTTGAAATTTTTTTTATTGGATAAAGTGACAAAACGAGCGAAACGTTCACCTGATGGTAAATGCAATGTCTGCCCATAACAAATGCTGTATCACCCAGAAAATTTCTGTGTGACACCACCCGTAATCATCAGTTAGACCTAAGACATCAGTTCTTAAGTCTCTATCAAATTCTCTACTAGCTCTCAGTGCTCTTCAAACTGAAACACAGTAATGTTTGCACACTACTGCTACACGGTAGAACAACTGGCTCTAGGGTTGTGCCTACCTACACGGATTTCTGCATAGGAATCTTACCACAATGTAAATTAAGTATTACATACATACATATAGTAACGTTTTTTTCCATATAAGGGGTAGACAGAGGTCACTCGCGTAGAACACTTTTAGGCCTCACTGGAAACGAGACGTTTCGGGTGGCGTACCACGTCGCCGCAATTTTGGTACTAGTCAAACAATTTTGTCTCCCCATTGCTTTACCACCAGCAGTGTAGTGACAGCATTGCATGTTATGGTTTTATGCACGAATAAAGTCTGTCCGTACAATACCTTAGTCGCCACTTACGACACCTCGATAGGAAAGAGGTAGATGTTATTCTAATCTGCCGGAGACCTATCGGCTACTAAGTATTAAGTTGATAAAATAAAAATTTGACATTTTTAATTTTTATAGTATTACAGACGTCTTTGTAGTGTCTGTTATAAGTACGTTAATCGTAAAAAAAACATATCTCAAATAAAAGCCTCAATTTTCTCTAGAAACTGACAGATGCAATATCGATTTAACGGATTAACTTTAAGTCTATGACTGGTGTTTACTGCACCAGGTGCTTGTATATTTAGAACGGGACGCATCCACAGTTCCGCGCCACCATTACTATGGATTATGACAAATATTTATTAGCGCAATAAATAGACGAGAAACTCTCTCTAGTTTTGGTATTATCCCTTACTTTATACCTAGTGGTCTGGTAAGGTTATGGCTTGTGTATGTTAATGTTTCGATGTTACGAAGAATAAATTTGTATAAGAGTCTGCTAGTTGCAAATATTTTCCCAAGTTAATGGTTTCGCAACCAACAGAATCCGAATATGATTTTTCGATTTAGGTTTTCGATCTTTGAGCAGGAATAAATTTCCAGTATTATTTAGCGATACTAAAGAACACATCATTTTTCAGACATTTTTAAAACAATCCTACCTCGGTTTACTAATTATTTTTAAGTTATGTAAACATATTTTAATAAATTTCTAAAACGTACTTATCCCTTATGAATGTGAACCTATGGCTTATGAAATACTTTTATTATATGGAGTAAATCTGACGAAGAACACAACTAGCCAGTGGAACGTTTCTCTGTATAAGTAGATAGAATATTTTTGCGAATCATCATCATCATCATCATTTCAGCCTATCACTAGTCTAGGGATGAGATGGGGTGGTAGATTATCTTAAGCCGCCACCACACAATGCGGTTACTGCTAATATTATTGCAAATTTTGTAATTGTTAAGCTTCATTAACATTTAAATGCGTTGATAGCCATTTAAATCGATTGAGATTACTTTCACATAATTATTATACATTACGGTAGCATTACGTAGCACTAGTATTCAATTTTATAGAATGCAAACAATCTGAGTTCGATTCTCTACAAACGTTAAATGCAATTTTAAATAATGATTCACAATATGCTTGGCGGTGATGAGGTCAAAAATATGAGGAAATTTGTACCAATACGTATTTAAGCACCCTGGCGGAGACTTACCGTACTGTCCTCTCTCAAAAACTAGAGACCTGTGCCCAACAGTGGGTTATTAAAATGCTGTAATTTTTATTTTAAAATGTCAAAGTTAATAATCCTAGTGTTTATTTTTGGTTTATTCGGCGGTGAAGGAAAACACCTTAATTGCAGTAAACTGCACTACACATTGCAAACATATAAATCCGTACACGAAATTAAATACCATAATAAGAACGTAATGAATGTGAAAAGTTAAAAAAGCTTATAACTCAAGTGCACAACAAACAGCCATTAATCCAGTTTAGACACTAATAACGTACCTGCTGAAGATTAATCGTTCAGGCGCAAGTAATAGAATATTCTGTCACACACGCAACTTGAAAGTTATTATAAAATTGAAGCACGCTTTGATAAATTAGCCCTATCCATCATGATTGGTCACGGAAGTCTGCTAGTTACGGTGTAAGGTTCGCCTTTAATAGCCATTTACAATTGTATCCTCACGGCCAAGGTGCGCAGTTACCCATTACAAGTATAACAAATGAATTTTATTTTTTTGACTTTTGTACAAACAGGCCGATCGTGGACATGGTAAAAAGTATAAAAATAAGTGTTTTTAAACATGACGCTAGAATAGATTGACAAAAAACATTCGTTCTTAGCCTTGATAAAGGTTTAGGTCGATTATGACAGCTGGTATAGCGACCGAGTTACTCTTTGCGAAAAAGTTATGGAAAAGAAGATAGATCACCTCTGATCTTCCAATTCGCAGCAGTAACGGTAGACTATTTATGGAGATGAGGGAATGTTAATTGTACAACGTCACCATTTAATTATACATAAAGCCTAGGTTTTGGATACGGGGAATAGCTGTGGCCGAGGCCAGATAGTAGAGTCCATGATGCGCGCTTAGTATTTCCAAGGGCTCAGAGGCTATAAGAAAACAGGGTGGAAAACTCCTGCTTCAGCTCACCACAGAAACGTTGTGGCAAAGAGCGTTAAGACGAGACTTCAAGACACAGTAAGCTCTTTTTGGGTAGATCGGCCTACAAAAAATTAATATCAAAAGTTGTTGGTACCCCGGATTAACTATGATCACAATACATCTGTCACCTCAGTCCTCCCGTAACCGTGGGTGCTGTAAAGCGCTTGAAACATCAGGTTATAAATAGTGATTTGTGATGTTCTCCTAGCCGATTTCGACCACGGCGACAACTGCCGACTACTGTCGAGAGCCATCAACTGCGCAGGAGATATTATAGTGCTACAAGTGCACGCGCAAACACAGAGGCACTCACTCGTCCCAACCTACCCGCGCGCGATGTAACGCTGATGCGATAAGACCGGAGGTAGGCTAGGATGCAGTGTCAGAAACACGGACAAACACAACACAACCAGACCCGAAAAACAACAATTTATGTTTTAGCACAAATGTTAGCTCCGGCTGGGATTCGAACCCAGGACCCGCGGCTTAGAAGTGAGGTACTATGACCACTAAGCCGCGCGGTCGTCAAGTAGTAAATCAAATAGTAAATCATACCCGATAAAATCCGTCCAATCTGGTTTTATTCAACTACACATTTTATTCACCTAAATTTTTGTGTTATTGTATTATATGACGAAACAAGCAAAACTTTTACCTGGTGGTAAGTGCAACGTCTGCTCATAACAAATGTTGTATCACCCAGAATGCTTCTGTGTGACACCACACCGCGCCCGTAACTCTGATGTGGTTGTGATTACACTACTTCAAAGTGTCCTTCAGACCGAAACACAGTAAAGTTTGTACACTACTGCTTCACGGCAGAATAACTTTCCCTGGGGTGATACCTACCTAGACGGATTCCTGAGTCTACCACCAATAAAAATTATAAGAAACCAACGAATTCTGTATCAAATTTTGTAGTGTTTATAAATATTATTTTGAAGACATTTATACTTCCTTTGTAAGATAAGATCCCGAGATCCTCTACGTACAAAAAATCATGACACAATACAAACAGTTTACAAATGATGTGTGCTATCACCAAAACTCGCATGACGCCCGCGTATATATGGCGCTATAATGGTTTCCTGCTTCCTTAAACCTCGTCACAATGCTGCCTCGAGACGAAAATTATAAATACTTCATACAAAACGTGTTTTCCCGAAAAAAAATAACGAGACCGTCGCCGCTGAGAAGCGATTTTCTCTTTTATCTGTTTTTATCTTAAACCGTTTAGTTGAAATTCTACAAGCGATTTAAACTGTAGTTACTAATTTAAGTAGCGCTTTAAAACTTGCTGTGTGTTTAAATGCTAAAATGGAAATGCCCTTTTTAGGATTTAAAAAAAATTAAACAAATAGAGCAATTTTAAATAAAAAAATTATATATGTGCAGTATGTATCTTGTCATTTAAAGAAACAACTAACAATATATAACATATACTTAATTTTATAAGTGCCTATAAAGTTGCGTAAGCTGAAATTGAGTCACAATTTCAAATTTAAATGAGCGATCACATGTAACGAATGGCCGACATCCGTCCCGACGCAACGGATATTTGTTACTCGCAGGGGGTCAGTGTAGAAGCACGTTCCTGGCATTCTTTCCAAAATAACACCCCTCGCCCATGTGTTCTGGGTAACATCCTCGATTAATCTTCACACTTTCGACATTCTACGAAATTCTTATATGATTAAGACACTAGGTTTTTTTTCTAGCAGTTAATAAAAAAGCAACATACTTCATCGTTTTAATTTGCTTAGCCGTACCTTTTTTAATATTGTAATTATGCTGGCAAAATATCAACTATTTTTTTTTAAGCCTATTTGTAATAAAAATGCAAGCAAATAAGAATAGCGCAAGCCATGCCACATCGGTGGCGGTAATTTACTGGGTATATATGAGACTCGGTCATTATTAGATGATTTTCTAATTATTTTTGGAAAATTGCCCACAATAGTTTTCAGCTTAGTCTACCTAACTACTGCAACAGTTTCAATTATGAGTTATGAAAATTAATCGCGACACTCAGTCGTTTTTTTATTTCTAAAATCTCTTCTACAACCGTCTGCAAGCGCTTGGTGCTGTGATACTTGTATTACAGATAAATACGCTGGATGTATCAAAGATACTTTATGCTTAAGCCATCATGATCATGGGAACATTCCTCTCGATAATTATTTTTATGCCTTAGCCTTTGCACTTCGTCTTAAAGCATTACAGGTCATATATCTAAAATATCATCAACGTTTCATCTTTCTATTACCCATTTTTTTTAATCTTACATATTAATGAAAACGACCGGTGGTAATCGTTGGAATTGTAATGTATCTAACATAAGTACAAGCCGGTTTTTCTTACAAGTATAAACGCAAAAGTGTTCTTGAGAATGCTTGACACAACTACAGAAACACCTTTTATTACACAGAAATAAGTATATTCCCCACCTAGTCACGGCAGAATAACTGGCCCTACGGTGGTATCTACTAAGACGGTTTTTAGCATCCTACCATCAGTACATATGTACTAATAGAATAAAAGGAAGGCGCTCACAGAGAAAGGAAGCGGAATGTCATAGCAGACCTGTGTTCGTGAGGTCTGCCTGTGCTGAAATGCTTTACAGATAATGTGACCAAAACCAAATATTATCGGTGGTACAAACCACTTAGGTTCCTCCTAAAAATATTCGTTGCTTACATTTATAATCATTATTATATTCTATAACCGATATGTGCCATATTCATTGTCCGTATAAAAATGATAGGAAGTTAGACTCCCGTATTGATAGTATTACGCTCCGATTTCAAACACATGCACTATAAGTAATTTATAATTACACGGAATAATGGCCATGTTAAGACTCCGCTTAACATGTAAGACATGTCATAAAGTCGGCCATGACAAAGAATATAATGCTAGCAGAAATAATTTGGACGTAATTTCGAACGACGTACTGTGAATTATACAATATAGTCTTTAAACAATTTTCTTATTATTTAATCCTTCAACCTGTTACCTTTAAGGCGGGCAGTCACGTCTACCGCAGCTGCCCGCTTTAGCTACGCCGTCCAAATTGAGCATTGTTCCGTTTACTTTCCTCAACCTACTCTCTTCGACCCGGACTCGCTCTTATTTTAACGTCAATCCATTTCTTTCTCTACAACGTAACACGAACGTGACTGAACAAGTTTAAGTTACTAACTTAAAGTGTAATTTCAAGGAAATACTGTGACTTTTATGTTTAAAATAGCTGACTCATTCAAAAAGGAAATATGGGCGAAATATGCATTATACACACTATAATTTATAAATAACCATTCCTTTTATAACAAAGTAGCGCTAATTTACACAAATATTAGATTCTTTTTACAATAAAATTAGTTATTACATATCCTACATATTTTGAAAGTCCGTTTACCAAAGCTGAACTTAAGAGGCGACACAAGAGCAATATTTAAATACTTGAAATATTGGACTAGAAATGGCATCTAATTGGTATTTCGCAAGACTTCAGAAACTAATCTTTTTTATGTTGTGTTGGCAAAATATTGAAATAATTTTTTTTATTTTTTATTGCTTAAAAAAATGATGCGCCTCAGAAGAATTCCTTTTGTATAATAATTTAATATATATTTTATTTAAAAGGTGCTATTTGTCCAATGGTTCTAGGCTAGTAATTTACGCAGGTTCGAGCTAAGCATTCGATTGTCATCGAAGTATGTTCTAACACAACCGGAAAAAATAATTTCGGAGCAGTTTCATACAAGAATTTTAGAAGAAATAGTTCGATCCCCGGTGTCGGCAAAGTATGAGTGTTGATTTACCAAATGCTTATTAATATAAGATAATATCGCAGACAAATACAATAGACAGAGAAATAGAAATGCATCAACTTGTGACCTTCTGAAAAATATGAGTGGGCCCAGCATTATTCATCGATCTTAGGTCACCCTCGTACTATGAAATTTAAGGCAAGCGCCCGACCTCCAAGATACTACCGCTCTATTAATGTATCCCTTTCCAATATCCTCGAACTCTACTCCATGGAAAGTGTCTGATAACGATGAGTATATGATAACCGCGACAGGGCTTCTAACCAAAAACCCTTTACTCAGCAATAAGGTACGCCGAACACTGAACTATACGCTCATGGAAATATTTTATTTCACTTTACTATACTAGCCGTGGTAGCTCAGGGGCCTAGTGCTCGCCTCTAATTTCATAGTAAGCGAGTAACCAGGGTTCGATCCCCGGTGCCAGCACCTCTTAAATTGTTCTTAAATTGTAAGTGCTGATTTACCACGTGCTTAGCGGTGAAGGAAAACATCGTGAGGAAACCTGCATGTCCGAGGAATAGAAATATTACGAGGACATGTGAAGTCCGCCAACTTGCATTAGAGCAGCGTGGCGGATTCTTCCTAGCTCTAAAAACCCACTCAGAAATGAGAGGAGGCCTGTGCTCAGTAGTGGGAAGTGTATAGGCTGAAAATTTACTTTTTTACTTTACTATACTTGCACCACAACTATGTTAATTTATAAAATATTCTTACCGTTTTCCTGTGTTTGCTTACTTACCTACAAGTTAAATTATAGTTATTCTGCCTGTACTAATAGGTGTCTTGACAGTGGTTACTAAAAAAAAAACTATGTATTCGTTTTATGTCATAACGTACGTAACACGAGTAATATTAATTTAAACAAAGACAGTTGCAAAAACATATAAAAATGATTGTGGTGTAATTTTATATATTAAGAAATATAATATAGAATCCGCTAAACCCTCATGCAAAATAATTAATGCAAAATATAAACGGAAATTCGTATCATCGTAAATAATGAAAAGCAGGGATCGTGTAAACGAATCGTAGTCACTTGAATTCACAGGCCGTTATTTCATTAGATACAAAACCAGCCAAGACATAATAACAAAGGACACTATATTTTATATTAAGACACAGATGGCTTCAAAAAGAGCTTCTTCCAAGTAGCTTGTTCATAGTATGCCGGTATCAAATTAACACGGCAGAACGATTGCTACTATATAGATAACAATAATTAGTCGTAATGACTACATCGCCTTTTGACTTGAGTCGCTCGAGACCATTTTTTCGAGTACTATGGTGGGCGGCGCGGTGGCGGCGCAGCGATCAGAAGATAGTGCGTCCATCAAATCATATGATAATCGGGCGCGGTTAATTCCATTACCAATAATAAATGCACGCATTAAATTAGACCTGTCGGATGAGTCGACGGTACGCGGTCTTGCGATCGCTCCCATCACTCGGATTATGATATGAATAATTTATTATAAAAAATAGAGACCTCGGCTTATTATTGTTTTGAATTTCGAACGTAGAGCTGATGTGTCGCTGAGCGTTTTTGATCGTAGATGCGATTATGTCTTCTTAAAGAATTAAAATAATTATGATTCGAAAGCGCCGAAGGGGCGAGGCATTTACGGTGATTTGTTATGGGAAAACATGATGTATTTTACTTTGTATTTTACATTTATTTTCCAATAAAGAATGTTTTATTAATATTTAGCAAGAGTCTATAATTATCCAGACCGTAAAGATGTTACGAGGTCATTTAAGTCTGTCAACCCGTTGTAGAGCAGCGTATTGAACTCTCGCTGATTCCATAACAAGTGCAAAAAAAAAGAGGAAATTAAGGGCACCTTATCTAGTTTATTCTCCTGTTTTAGAACATAGAAAGGAAGTTAATTCAAAAGAAATCATTATATTTTGCATAATAATATGGGATTCTAAAGATGAAATATGATAAAATAAAATATACTTTTATATGTACTTTTGGGTGTTTATTATCTCATTTGCCATTGTCTGAGCACCGAATTATACCTAAGACATTCTCGTAGATTATCGTACCTATAATTATCAGCTGGCATGTTTATCACGTAAAGCTGTGTTAATTAATATTCGTCAAATGTACTTTATGAAAATAATATAGGACTATAACATTTTTCTGTACGAAATATCTAGATTCACAAAATAGTGTACACTGAAAACAGATAGAACCTTTTTTCGTTTTGTTGCTCCATAAATAAAATATCTATGTAGAGCCTATCACCAAAAATAAGTAATACTCCTGAAAAAAATTTAAATAAAAAAAAATAATAATAATGTTTAAACGTCGCAATATGTTAAAAGCTTATTTCAAATTGTACAAAAAAACTATTACGCATTCTCGATCGTTTTTGGTAACATGTACGTCGTAAATAGCTATAGGTAGTAAAATATTCAAGAAACATTGTGAAATGTTATTTATACGAGTATTTACTGTGCTGTAGCGCTGTAAGAGAATATGCCACTGAATCTAATGATATCTATAAATCTCGCGGCCTTCGCTAGGTGGATTAACCATCTTCAATATGCCTGATCTAAATTGTCAGACCGTCAACAAGTAGCGTTTAAGGTGCGGGGACTTTGGTGCTGCGATCGTCAATCCGTCTGCCAATTGTGGCGTTTGTTTGCTTGTGTTGTGGCAATTGGCAGACGGAGTGATTCCAAACTTTAGACGGGCCTGTGTCCTAAAAAACTCATCATGATTGATAATGGAAAGAGATAGACCATTAATAAGCTTTTAATATGCTGATGATAATGCTTTATTGAAAATATTATTTTAATACTGTCTGTAACAGGTGCCCACAGGTGTTTATTCGTGCAGAATAATACCATAATATGCAATGCTGTCACCATAATGCTCGAAGAACGCAATCGGGAGTACTTTTTTTTACTCATATCAAAATTGCGGCGACGTGGTTTGCCACGTCTCGTTTACCCCGTGGGTGAAAAGTGGGCTACGCGTGTGGCCTCTGCCTACCCCTTATATGGAAAAAAGGCGTGACTGTGTGTATGTATGTTGTAACAGGTTCTGTCCGTTTGAACTCTAATTGCATTTTATACTTTTACGGTGAACGACTTTTTAACTTGCTGGTCAAATATTAGTAAAATCATTGCCTTTGGTATTTATATGGACCGTAAGAAAAACCGCGATGAACAAATACTATTCAGAATATTACGGCTTACAAAAGACATTTCAGTTAAGAATCGAAGTATTTTAAAATCTAAAAGCATTCAATATTTCAGGGGTTCTTCTGTTAAATGTTTTTAGGTGGTAGAAATAGTTATAAATTAATTAAATATCTTTACATTAGTATTTATTGTTAAACATTAATAAATGGGCATTATGTTTAGCGTAATTGTTTTAATATAAAATCTAAAAATGTGGGAAAATAACTTTATGTTTTAAAAGAATACTCAATACTCAGAATAATGTCCGGACAAGTTAGTATTCGATATCATAATTTTTTTAACATTTTTATTAAGATAAAAATTATTTGAAATTAAGATCAATGTTGCAAGATATCGCGACCAAGTAATTAAAATAAGCGCAACTCTAAGTGTTAATGTTAAGCGGAGTCTTAACATGGCCATTATTCCGTGTAATTATAAATTACTTATAGTGCATGTGTTTGAAATCGGAGCGTAATACTATCAATACGGGAGTCTAACTTCCTATCATTTTTATACGGACAATGAATATGGCACATATCGGTTATAGAATATAATAAATGATTATAAATGTAAGCAACGAATATTTTTAGGAGGAACCTAAGTGGTTTGTACCACCGATAATATTTGGTTTTGGTCACATTATCTGTAAAGCATTTCAGCACAGGCAGACCTCACGAACACAGGTCTGCTATGACATTCCGCTTCCTTTCTCTGTGAGCGTTTTACATTAGTATTTATTGTTAAACATTAATAAATGGGCATTATGTTTAGCGTAATTGTTTTAATATAAAATCTAAAAAATGTGGGAAAATAACTTTATGTTTTAAAAGAATACTCAATACTCAGAATAATGTCCGGACAAGTTAGTATTCGATATCATAATTTTTTTAACATTTTTATTAAGATAAAAATTATTTGAAATTAAGATCAATGTTGCAAGATATCGCGACCAAGTAATTAAAATAAGCGCAACTCTAAGAATGAAATTCGACGGTTAATAAATTATTTATGTTTTTATTCTTATCTCAAGACATGAAAACATATAAATGTAAGATAATAATGTAATGTTTCTTACAAATATCTCTTTATGGCTTTCTGGCTTTGTTTAATGGTAAAAGAAAATAAATAAAAGTACTTTACCATATGTTTTTTTATGTCAAAATGTATTTATTTATTTTATATAACATTGCTGAAGCAATATCAAAAAATAACCGAAGTTTATTAACCAATAAATACAAAAAATGTTATGTAACAATATTTCATTATTGGAAATGAAAAAAATTTTGAACAATTCTGGTATTAGATTCGATCACTTTAACATTCTACAGACATACTTCAACTGGATTCTAGCTGTGACAGATATATGAGTCACACTAGTAGAACACACACAAAAGTTTCCAATTTTATGGAGGTCACGGCACACCTCCCTATTTAAATTTTCATTCAACAACAATGTTGGTGTCTAACCCTTTACTCACCTGACTACTTAGCTGTGAGATTGTTTATCACCGTTATACCTTAAAGCCGTGCTAATTGCTGTTGCTCATTTACCTTTTTATTTATTAACATAGCAGCCTCTGAAAAACCTCTAAATATGAGAAGGAATGATGGATTCTGTTTTGTAACAAAGCGACTATGACCAGGCAAAATGCAGACGCCTAGACTGAAAAGCAGACCCCTGTTAATTCGCCGGATATTGTCGAAGAAGAGAATAAGAAGAGATTGTTAAAAGATTAATCAGCATACTAATTATAACGGCTGAATGGACTGAAAAACTTAAATACAGTAATTGATGATACTGATAATACTATAGACAGTAAAACTTTTCGCACTAATTAATTATTTATGGTGTATCCCACAAAATCGCACAATTCTTTTAAGCCATTTTTGAAGATACATGCTTGAGAGCGTACCTTGTGTCTTCAGCCTGTTAAATTCTGAGATGAATTATAGGTCTAAATTATTTTTAAATTTCTTTCTATTATTATATTTCTACTATTATTATTACTTCTAGTAGTACTTGACCTAATTGCCTTGTCCGGTAAATACGGTAAAGTACCGGGTAAGTGACCCGGCCTCCCGTGATACCGCTGTCTCCTCGTTGCGTAAACCTTATAGTTCCTTTTCCAACTTCTGCTTTCCCTACCCAAAACCCATTTCTTACCTTATCCTTATTCTTTTCTCTCTGCGAAGTCAGTGGTTATCGTGCAGATAGTTGCAAGCCTAGTCGTTAGCGTGACGATCTGCTCTGGGATCCGAGGGTCCACGGAATAAGGCTAGCCTTATTCTGATAGGGGCACAAGCATTAGGGGCTGTTTGCGTAGACAACATATTCACTAGCTACTTGTGGGAACGGAATGGGGACCAAAAATTTGAACTCGTATCAAAATGGCGGCAGCGTGATTCGCCATCCATCACGTTTCGTTTCCCAAGGTGGCAAAAAGTGGGTCACGTACGTGGTATCTGCCTAGCCAACTAAGAAAAAGGCTAAATCTTTTCAGATGAAGTCTTCTCAGATTTAGTATCTTATACATACTTTGATCCTCCTTAAGGGGAAGTGGAAGGAGCTATAAAATAATTTAATGAAACGAGTACCCGAAATGTGGGACTATTTTAAAAACAAAAGTAAAAAGTATGCTTGAGCAGTAAAAAGCTCCATAACCTTTTTATACGCGTTAGTAACATAAAAAGCGAGCATTCCTTGTCATCACAGAGACTAATTAAAGAGGTAGACTAGCTGCAAACGGAGTCTCGAGTACTTTCGAGCTCGCGACAGGTGTGTCCCGTAGATAACTGCAAGGAAGACTCTAGTCTAAGAAAAGCTTTATAACCCGCGATTCAGCTATAAATTAAAATTTGTCTTTTCTAAATTAACTGTTTAAAATTGGTCAATGGTTCAATTTTGTGTTTCGGTACTGGTTTCAAAATAAGCAATGTAACATTTTTATTATATAACTTATCATTTAACAAATATTTTTACTAGGAAAGTATTAGTGTCAACGTTCACAAACCGCAGAAAATTGTGAAAAGAAAATATAACGATAACAAAACTAACAAGACAACGAAACAGGAACGTAATTAGAGCACAAAGTGTTGTTCTTTAAATTAACTTCGTGTACCTAAATGTAAGCGAACGAACAAGGTAGGTTGGCGAGCCTTTAAGTCAGCACTTAATTTATGGCCAATTAACCTGGTGTTAAGTAAAATAAAGTGACACTCAGATATCTACGCTACAGAAGACTGCTTTGAGTACTCTTAAGATCGACCTTCAACAGAATAGAGGTATATTTTGATGTAAAATCCTATTAAACATTTTAATGTATATAAATAGTTTTTGAACGATGTTTAAATTAATTATGAATAATATTTGTTAATATTGTACGTACACATTATTTTCTATTTCAAAATATTTCAAGTTTTCCTAAACATGTATAATCATGATTTTAAGGGGGAGATTAATTGAGTACATGATAAGCTATTCTAAAACAGGTTCACGTACTTTTTATCTTCTCTTTTTTTTTCAAACATGCAGGTCGCAAATCCCAGACGTTTTCCTTTCGACAAACGATTGCAAATAAGTAATAAAAATAAAAATGAACTATTTAAGAGGTGCTGGCATTGTAGTCAAGGGTTGAATTGATTGTGTTTCTAGGCGTCGCGTACTGCGAAGTATAAGGCGAGCGCTAACTACGTACTGTGACTTAATTACTTATTATAAGTCTCACATAATGTATTAGTTATCAAGACTTTTAGGTATTAAGGACTTGACAACTCGGACCTATTTTGAACTCTACATAAAAAATGGAAATTATAGTATGTACTGCATAGTTTTTCGTCGATGAATGCAGGTGAAATACCATGTTTTTCGGCAATCTATGGGGGAGAAATGGACTGTGTTCAATAGTGGACATTTAATACGATAATACGACGATTAAGATGATGATTAAGGAGTATAAGTATGTAGCGGTAACAGCCAGTATTTAGATGCGAATTACGAATATTATAACAAAGATAGATCCTCGAAGACGACTAAGCTTATATCTTGATGTATCTACGAGCAAAAGTCACTACTTACAATCAGACTGTGCACTCGTTTATTATTATTAATTACCGTATTTTTCGAACTACTAGACGCGCCTTTTTACAAAGAAAAATGGACTAAAATTTTGGCGCTTCTTATGGTCCGAAGGTAACATTGATTTTTTTTTCTAATAAGCCATCTCTTAATTTCAGGGACAGTGGTACACCACTGCAGGTAAGAATGACGCAAGTTATCTCAAGACGAGCGAGAAATCACCGATTTATTTACACTCTTTGTCTATGATCATCGATAGCTAGTATTAGGCTTAGTTTGTAACCGTGTGCGCTTTTGTACTTTATATAAGAATTATTTTTATAAATATTTGGAATTTTTATTCTAAAATCAGAAAAATTATACAAAAAATTGAGATAGAGAAATTGAGACGAGACGAATCGTAGTAGATTGAAGATGAACTGAATATTGCAATATATAGAGTTATGAGTTATGTTAACAATAAATAAAAAATAATACGAAAGGTAACATTAAAATATAATTTTTTTAAAATTATCTCGCAAATTTGAAGTTCTTATAGCACAGTGCGTTTCCGAAAAATACGTACAAACTCAATGATATCTATTGAATCCATTGCCTTCACTAGTTATTTTCTTTAAATTAATCTAATTAGAAAACTGTGTACCCGTTTCTTCCATTACGACATCGCTTGTTACACGTGTCTCATACTTGTTTCACAATATTAATACTATCTGTATCAGATCTAGATATTATGTGAATAGATTGGAGATCGGATAACGTCGATCAACGCTTCGGATCAGTTGGGAATTAATTAACGACGCTTCACGAAACTATAACATGTTAAGAGACCCTTTGAAACTTGCTGCGAACTTCAGATTAGTATTTACTTTAACTATCATTACTCCTTTCCTTATTTCTCAATAATAAATTGTTATAATAATATATGTCATTAACTAATCATCATATACTTTTTATATCATCATAATGTAATGTGTTATTTACAAATTAAAGAAAAGGTCCGTTTTAGAAGATAATGATGTTAATGATTAATAAACTCGCAAACACTTTAACACTTTCTTAAAACGAGAAGAGGCCTGTTCTGCTATTGAACATTTTATATTTCTTTACTGCCTTTGCCACTTTTGACTTACCATTTGCTAGATGATTATATATCGTAAGAAAATGTAAATATTTTAGAAACAAATATTTTAGCGACATGTGGATCAGTGAATTTAAAGACTTAACAAACACATTCATTAATTCAAGCCAATGTTAATTATATTGATTTCTTTCATTATTCACATCTGTCGTATATAAAACTGTTTCTGGGTAAAACGAAATACTACCTGATAAATATATGTACACCAGTTTAGTCCAGATAAATTACGGAACAGCTATACTACACGGAGCCGTTTGAGACCATCATCTTTCCATTTTATGTTTCAAAGGCGTAAAATGTTGTTTCTGTTTCGCGAATGTAAATTCCGTTTAGCATTTTGTTTTACAGAACGGCGGACGGACGTTGACAAAAACAACAGTAAGCTGTATCGTGTATAGTTATGTTTTCATTATCATCATCATCATTTCAGCCTATCGCTGGACCACTGCTGAACATAGTCGACCCACAGATTGCCACAATAGTTTGCAACTCTCATTTTGGGGTGATTTTGCCATAGTTGCCACGCTTGACAGGCGGATTGGCAACCGCAGTTTATTTATTCAGATATTCCAGGAATATGCTGCTACCCATCTCCCGGTTTTTATTTTCCCTTTGTCGACTTTTAGAACACCCACGGGATGAGATGGGGATTTTCGTTATGTTCATATTATAATGCTATATTTAATAACAATCAACGCTTAACTATATGACAGTGAATAAATAACATTAATTTCTCTGAATATTTTCTTCCTAATTTTCTGATAAAAAGCCTCCCAACTAAAGAGAATCCAGAGCCCATTAATGGATTACTTAGAGGCTGAGAACGATGATGTTAGTCGATATCAACAACAAAAAATTGGCATTGTTTATATGTCATTCACCTGATAACACGCCTGCAGTTAACAGTAGCAGCGTCACTTAGAACTTAATTATAAAATCGTTTGTAGTGCCACATTCCTCTCTTCACCTCGAGACGTCTGTAAAGTGCACGCGCAAACTGGTGACAGCACTCTGGTCGCGCATACCTAGACGGACGCCGGTATATAAGCTTCTTTGTATTGAAGAAAGTGATGGGACTAGCAAATCGTTCACCTGATGATAAGTGCAGATGTTATAGTATTAATTCCGCTCACAATTCTAATTTAATGTATTTTAGTAACAAATATGTTAGTGTACGTAATATCTATAACTTTCTTAAGTTATTTTATTATTATATTAATTTATTGAGAACCAGCAAGCATTCGTCAATCATTAAGTTTTGAAATACAAAACTTTAATGTATTTCACAATATTAAATAATAATTAACGTAATTCTATTTACATAACCAGTCACATCATTCTATTAATTGCCACAAATCGAAATCATTCTGGTTTTATTGGACTAACCTCGTGTATATACGTAATGCATTTTAGCCTTAATCATAAATAAAGAACCTCTCAACCTGATTACAATGACCTCGGGCGAGCGAAACACAATTATTTTCATTTTGATTTATTATGTTTGCTTTTAATAGTCAGCTAAGTCATTCGTTTATTTAGTTTCCAAGTAGATTTCGTGTTCATTAAACAATATAAATAAATAAATTTCTAATATTGAACGCCGTAACCCTTCGCTTGTACTCAAGATGTTAAACGTGGGGTCTTTTAATAATAAGCAATACAAAGCACGAAGGGCCAAATGTGCTTGGGGCTGTAAGGCTAAGCAGATACGGATTAGCCCTAAATTAGAGGAGTGAATATAATAAAAGAGAACTTCCACTAATTAAAAGTAATTTGTTTAGAACATCAGAACCTTTATAAACCATCTTGAATGAATCACATTTCAAAAGTACTCCGATTTCGGTGTATAAAAATGCATTTTAATTATCCTTACAGAGTATTATTAACATACGTACTCTATGTTTAATTATTGTCTCTATATATAATATTATACATATAGAATCTTATTAATCATTAAATGTATTGTTAGGCCAGTGTTATTAACTTTTAACAACTCATTGCCTCATGGAATTTTCGAGCTGCCTAATTATCGAATAAAGAACCCTTAATTAAGGTCGAAATATACCTGTGAATGGCCTATTAGAAACGAGATGAGATATAATCGGTGTGGTCGCGAGACAATAAGTAGCCACGGGGTACCGTGTTATTGTTTGTCTTGTCGCACCCGCACAGCTGGGCGCAGCTCTTGGACACGACGGACAAATTGACAAAAATATTAGTATTTACCGTTCACTTTACGTAAAATTTAGATTTAAAAATAGCTTGTTTAAGTTTATTAGGACCGATTTATATCGGGTATAATACTAACATTAGACTGGACAAATAAAATGTCTACTTGATTGGGTAATCGAGTCAAGTTTGGGCTGTTATTTTATAATGAGACGCATACTACACTGGTTTATATACATTGTAAAAGAGTAAGACTCAAAAAACAAGTACAGGAGTTTTAAGATATTTCTCTCTAAAAAACTAAATTAGGAATTGCGATTTAGGAAAGTTTCCTGGCTATTGTAAACGCATTATGGCATTATGATATAACAATTATATGTATTGAATTGTATGTAGTAGCGTTTATGGCCGGTTCCTTTTGTGACGATATTATTTTTTAGCTCGGTAGTATATTTTCTCATGACAGATTCAAATATCCTTAACACTAAACCTATCGACATTTTACATATGTCTATTTCTACTATATTCTACTATTTCTATGGTATAGTCTTTTAGAAGACAATATGGCAATTAAATATCAAAACTCAATATATAAAGTTTGAAGATACAAACTGATGTCAATTTACAAAAAAATATGTTAGGGATTATTACAAAATCCTACTTTTAACAATTTTGATTAAAGTCTCGAAACAGTCATTTGGACCGCTCTGACAGATTTAGTGTTAAATTAAATAAGGCCTTGGTTTAACTTAAATAAATTGATATAAATTGCTATTCACCTGCCATTTCTTACCTTACTTTTGATTTTTTTTATTGTATAAAGTGATGAAACGAGGAAACGTCCACCTGATGGTAAGTCCAACGTCCGCCCACAACAAATGCTGTGTCACCCAGAATATTTCTGTGTGACACCACACTGCGCCCGTCACCCTGAGACATCAGTTCTTAAGTCTCAAATGCCCAGTGATTACGCTAGCTCACAGTGCCATTCAAACTGAAACACAGTAATGCTTGCACACCTACCTAGACGGACCTTATTTTGCTATTTTTAGACGTGCAATTCCAATGCAAAAAACTATATAACTTACTAACTAATTTATTTATTTTAATGTTGATAAAATAACACAATATTCCAGAATAATTAAACAATTCTCTCTTTATGCCGTTCACATTAACTGATTTCGTTCAATCTAAAACTTGTTACATTCCGCCAATGCTGTGCAATTAATTGATTTACTATGACATGGCATCACTTTTTTAATACTTGCAGTTTGGCTAGCGAGCTTTCGATCATGAAGTCGTGGTAGTTCTCATAATTGTTTATCATCCGAACAAATTATAAAATACATCAATCGGCTGTCTTTAGTTACATTTTGTATTAATTTTATTCCTGCCAGCATTTATTCTTTATTTAACGTAATTAACATTCTAAAACCTATTGAACTAGTGAAACATATCCATATCGATACCATCGTATCCCTTTCCCCAAATGAGTCATTGTGGGCTATAATTAGTTTTTGTCACTTCACATTGACAAATCCCGTTCAGATTCTGACCCGATTGCCAGGACCCCAGCACTTATGACTCCATACCAAACCGGCTCTTATCAAAGAGATATTATTTCAAACGCCCCTGTCAACCCCGATGGGCTTTTCGAACCCCAAATCCAGTTTGTTATGAATGAAATTACAGAAATCGAATAAGGTAAACACAACTGAGAGGCAACAAAAGCTTGCTCGAAAAAAGCTAAATTGAATTCAAATTGGTTTCGTCGGGTATTAGGGACAGCCGGGGGAGTTTTTCAAGACGCGTACAGGAACGTATAGCTCGGCAATAATTTAAAGTAGCTTTTTGTGACAACGCGACAGTCCATTGAACCAGATAAACCTAAAGGTGGTCGAATGAAAATCAAGGACGGCTATAAACCTTCCAATTGAGCTTGCTTGATAGAAAAATATATTGAATGCACATAACTATCTCGTTAAAATTAGACTTACCAAACATTTAGTGCATTAATTACTTTAATTTCTTTAAAACTCAACTCATTTATTGGAAAAAAATACTTAAAAAAAATCTGTACGATTTTTAAAGCTCAAATTTCTTCGTGCCTAAAATCCTTAGAGCCAATATTTTGAAACAAATTCTGAAAAACGGCTTCAAAGATTATAATAAATATAATATTAGGAACGAATTCTATCGCCACCCTATTTGAACACAAAGGGAAAAGAACAGCGTAACGAATGAGTTTTCATTTTATTAGTTATGAAATACATACAAGTAATTGTATATTTTCCTCTAAAACTAAAATATCTTACAAATCGACGATCAACAGGTTTACAAATAGTATACAGGTTCGCTCTGATGTATTATTGGAAATATTGACGGATTGAAACCTACAACTTTGAGCATAAACTTTAAAATGCACGGTTTACCTGACAGAAAGCGTTGTGGTTAACCGCGCAAAACGATTTGACTTTGTTGCCTGCAGCTTATTTTATAACGGTTTGTTGAATTGAATTTTGCGGTTATTTATTTAACTGGATGTAAGGACGAGATGATACGATCCAATTTACTCGATTTGATACAACGAGCTGTTCTAAAAACTATTTGGAATGATGTGAAGAAATTTAAGTGACTTTAGCTAGCTTTAACTTGAAAATACACCATTACACGACAGTGAATGAAACTACAGTATTTTTTTTAAAAAGAGGTTTCGTACAAAATACACACATTTTAATACACTGTACGCGAAGTCATAAACCCATAAACATTTTCCGTACACGTACGTACATTTTAGTGTTACATACATGTTAAAAAGCGTGAGAACAAAGGTTCTGTTGCCGTTAACTACTTACTGATTATATTTATTTAGAATAAACATTAGTACAGATTATGTAAGAATAAATGCCATAATGATAATGATATTTTCTGAATAACACAGCATTTGTTGTGACAAAGACGTTGCATTTACAATCAGGTGAACGTTATCCTCGTCTCGACACTTTAGACACTACGCGGTCATCAAACTTCAAGAACAATTTGAAGTTTGCTAATCCGAACTGGAGCAGCGTGACATCTCCCTAGATTGAAAAACCTCTCCAAATCATAAAAAAAATAGGGGGTCTGTGGTCAGCAGTGGTAAAATTATAGGCTGTTACTTATATACAAATTTTGGTGCCAAAACAAACATTAGCGAATCTGTCAAAAATTTAATTAATAGAATATTAACTTGCATTTCTTAGCACGAGCCAATTTTAATTTTTAAAAAGGTAAGTCAGTTAACATTTAATTATTAGTAATAAAATACATAAAGCATAAATTAACGTAAAAATTTCAAAGGCGTATTCAATTCGCATGGGACCCTCTCTAAAGTAAGCGACTAAAGGCTACGTCTTAATGGTCATAAATTGAATCGTATCTCTTTTATAGTCAATTCCGAAAGCTAAAAGATCGTTAAAATGCTGGATCCATTAACGTAATCATTCGGGAGCCAATAACGTCATACAACCATGCAAACGTAGAGTGGGTCGATCAACAACAAACGATTTTATTTAATATGTTGACAAAAAACGTGTTTTACTATTAATAAAATATTTTTTTACGTTAACATTACAATATGTGTGAGAAATAACTATATTTTTTTTATTTTAATACAAACTAAAATTGATATCTTTATTTATACTTTACTAGCTGAAGCCCGCGACTAAATCCGCGAGGATTTCGGTTTTTTAAAATACCGTGGAATGTCTTTGATTTTCCGGAATAAAAAATATCCTATGTCCATCTTCAGGATGCAATGCTATCTCTGGACCATATTTTTGTTGCCCCCACTGAGATCCGAGACCCCGGACCCGCGGCGTAGTAGTCCGGTCCTCTGAACACTAGACCACGCGGCCTATTATATACTAACGACGACTCTTAGGGGTGACAACGCATCTACATGATTTTTTTATTAAGGATGGGCGTAGGTCTACGAGACACAACAATGACTTACCACCAGGTGAACTGTGCACGCATTTCATATATTTACAACTATCTGGAAACGCTGTCCTAAGTGTATGCTTCTATTAAACTATGTACCAAGGTTATTAACATTGTAATAAGCTGAGAAAAATTCTAAACCATAAATAGCCTCGCCTTATAGCTTTTTATTACCGATTTACCAACTGTCAATTGCAAGAACCATGTGAAGCCCGACTACGGGCGCATTGTACGTGACGTCACGTCCACAGTGGCGCATCGGTTCGCCGCAACTGACATGCGTGCAACACAGCCGAGTTTCGGTTATTCTCTTTTGTCTGTAATAGTATTATAGTGACTGTTATTTATTTAAGAAAAAAATGGCATCAAAATAGACATTATTGTACTGAAATAATCTTTACAACCGACCTCATCCGAGAAAAATAAAGAATCGCAATTATCACGGTCACGATTGTTAGATTGTTAGTTCTCTTCTTCGGCTTATACCTTATAGACGCGGGTGTAAACGAACGAGCAAGCGGCTCACGTGATGGTAAGTGATCCCCGACTCATGAATATCTACAATACCAGTGGAAAAGCTATGCGTTGCCGGCCTTTGAAAAATGAATAGGCTCTTTTCTTGAAGGTCCCTAAGTTGTATCGGTCTGTAAATTTGCGCGAAAAAACGCATTGAGGTGGTATGCCAACCATCAAGGTGGTAATGTTGGAATTTTGAGTTGTGCCGTAATATGCTATGGTGAAAATCAGCGGCTGGAATTAATCCTAATAATTATAATAACACCTAACCTAACACTCACTGCGCGGGATGTTTAGGCGGTGTGTTCCCCTGTCATCGAGAGTTGGACGAAAAAAGAGAACCTAGAAGATCAGCATTCACTTTTGCGTCGTGGGCCAACGATCGGTTGCAACATTTAAATAGAGAACAAATTCTTTCTTTAGTATTTGTAATATACGTATTCGTCTTAACATTTTATTCGTAATTTTTAGTTCTTCTTCTCCCCCTTCAACAGCCTGTTAAAAGTCCACTGCTGAACATAGACCTCTTGATAGGATTAGTAGTAATTACCTCGCTTGCCAGAATGATTGGCCATCACAGTACTAAACACATCCTACCATAGACGCTGCTATCCGTCACCGTCTGGATAATTTACTTGTAGCATATAAAATAATAAATCTACTTTTTACGGATTTTATCGCATTTCTAGACAACCTTAACTCCTTAAACTCTAAAATTCAATTTACAATGGAGTTAGAGGCAAATAACTCTTTAGCTTTTCAAACTGTGTTAGTAATACGGAATCCTAAAAACACCTTGTGTCACACTGTGTATAGAAAAAAGACCCATACTAATAGGTATTTAAATGGTGAATCTCACCACCATCCTTCACAGTTAGCTACCGTGGGTAAATCTTTGTTTCAGAGAGCACAAGGGATCTGTGACAGTAAACACCTGGCCGCCGAGCTTCAGCATGTCAAGCAAGTTTTGCAAGACAACAAGCTTCGGGTTCCGCGCCTTCGTCGCAGTGACGGAGTGAAGCCGGCCACAGTCGAGCGTGTACCTGCTGTTCTTCCATATGTCAGAGGAGTCACGGACAAGATTGGCTATATCTTGAAGCGCGCTTCTATAAGAACATTTTTCAAGCCGGCGAAGAAGATAAGTCAGTTTTTACCATCTGTCAAGTGTAACATCTCTCTACAAGATGCAGGAGTATACAAGCTGGATTGTGAATGTGGTCTCTCTTACATAGGGCAAACTAAAAGATCCATTAAAACCCGCGTTAAAGAACATATAGCTGATGTGAAGCATCGACGCTCTAGGAAGTCTGCAGTCCATGTGACCATGTTCTGGATCATCCCAACCATTACATCAGATTTGATAGACCACAAATCCTTGCAAAAGAACACCGATTCCTACCAAGGATGATTCGCGAGGCTATTGAAATTAAAAAACATCCTAATTTCAATAGGGAAGATGGTTGGATATTACCACCGGCTTGGGATCCTATTATTAATAAAATTAAATCGAAAACCAAGCATACCACTGCAAGGCTTCAAGACACAGTAAGCTCTTTCTGCGTACATCGGTCTAAAAATAATAATTAAAAGCTGAAGGTACTCCGGGTTAACTATGACATCGGGACAACTGTCACCTCAGTCCCCCCGTGACCATGGGTGCTGTAAAGCGCCCGAAACGTCGGGTTAAAAATAGTTCTAAATTAAACGCGATAAAAATCCGTAAAAAGCAGTTTTATTTAAATGTGATAGTTATTCCATCACTAATTGGAGACCTTCAGATTTTTCTGGCATTTAACTTAATTGACTTTGAGGACATCCATGGGATGAAATGGAGTGGCAGCTTCTCTAACACTGCACCACTTCCCATGAACTATGGTTGACGAGGGCGATGGCTGCCACATACGTCATTCTTGTGAACAGATGCTGTTGGTGGAGGCTGGTCTTCTCGAGTTTGCAATATACTTATGTTTATATGTTTTTTTGTTGAATTTCGTCTCCAATTTTGCCATGGAAGGTGGTTTGGTTTTCTATGAGACTAGTCTTTGTATATTTATTTATAACGCATTTTTTACTAAGACAATAAAAATATTTACAAAAAAGAAGATACCTACGGAGTTTCTTTCGCCTGTTTCTTCTCCGTCAGTCCCGTCAGAGGAACCTCAGTTACGAAATGTTACGAAAAAAAGACTGTAAAAAAATTACGTTTAACAAACAAAATTTATGTTTCTTGCGATTAAAGAATTAATAGTTTTAATTTCATTTCATTTCGCTACCACATTTACAAATATACTAAATATTTAGAACCTTCTTTATCACAATTCTTACTTTGTTATAAAAAACAAAATTAATATAAATAAGATACTTCTGAGTAGATGATTTGCAAAAGAGTATAAGTATAATTTTTGGACATAATACATATAATACCTGTCTCTCCCTTAGTCTTATTTTTAGGCAAACTCACATCACAAAATGACATGACAAAATTATCTTTATTTGCTAAACACTTAATTAAAAATTCCTATGCTTTGACTTTAGTACATGGCTGATGGCTGGATTCCTATGAAGGTGTCCGTCGTCTAGGTACCTACCATGTACCTACCATATATGCCATGTACCTACCTATATGCCACCGCCACAGTGCCAGTTTTTAGTTAGTAGTGTGCATTGTGGTGCATTGTGAAGAGCACTGATAGCTAGTGTAATTACTAGGCATAAGAGACTTTAGACCTTTAAAATTGTACTGGTAGTAGGATTTCTATGCAGGGATCCGTGTAGGTAGGTTCCGCCTCAGACCAGTTATTCTGTTATTACTTTGAATTCACGATTTAATTTTAGTATCGTAATTACGTTTAAATGGTTAGAAAGAAATAATTTTCTTTGCCTCACTGCTTACGCAAAGGTCAAATAGCCGGAATGAGATTAATTTTGTATTCTTGATAAACAACCTTTCATTCACTTACAGTCGACTTCAGCTACTTTTTTGGGAAGTATTATACAGAAAATTTAATAAATTTTAATCGCCCGCAATTTAAGGGTTAAGGCCGTTAAAGTAGGCACGCTTAAGTCTTAAGTTTCATTGAATCATAAAATTTTCTATTTACTTCGAAATAACTTTGTCATTACGCTATAATTGCCCTAACTTTAACGAAGCAATGTAAGCTTTCAAGAAGTTCGAAACATAAATTTCCGGAAAACAGTAATTAATGTTGCAGAACACTTAGTCTTGACAATAAAACTACAAGCCTATATACAAATTTAAATATTTTTAAAATTAATATAAATTATTAAAATACTTCAAATAAAAAATGCATACATCGTAGTAGATATTTAACCACCTATCTACTATATTAATGTGTGAAGTAAACTTTGTACCCCTTTTTAAGCATATTGCGCGAATAAAGAAGTGTTAGATTTGGCATAGATAAAGATTGTATGGAGAAGAAGCGAGGAAACTAAAATTTATATATATACTTAATATGTGTTACAAATCCATTCAATTAAATAAAATAAAACATTTATTATTTACGTTAATACTGATAATTTCAATGACATAATAATCTGTAGTTTGTTTACGTTCATACTATGGTCAAAAATTCTTCGCACTGAGTAGAGATTGTGGCCATAGAACTTTAAAATGTTACCAAATACTAGTATGTTATATTTTGATTAAAATTATTACCGAACAAATTTTTAGTAGCATATAATTATGAGTATAGGCTATCAGATATTTACCTTATTTACCGCCCACAGCAGGCGGATGGGCGATTATAGTACCTAAACAATGGCTTTTTAGTGTCTACTGACTGTCTCCAGTCTAAATAATTAAGTAGGTATTTCAGATGGTGATTCTGCCAACTATCGCTCGCCACGATGCTCCTGGTTGGCATTCCTGGCGATGAGTCCCTAAGTCGACCTTTACGGCGAGCACGAATCGAGTTGTGGTGGTCGATACGTTAACGCCTCTATGACACTTCGACAGACAATTTTTATCGACTGATCTGTAATTATTCCTTCCTGGTCGATTTTCAACAACGGCGACTACTTGAAGTGGGGAGCTATCAACTGTGCAGTAGATATTAAAGTGACACAATTAAACACGCAGTTACAGGAGCACTAACTCGTCCTTTCCTATTAGCGCCCGATATAACGCTCATATAATAAGATCGGAAGTAGGCTAGGCACTGCATTCTAGACGCCACACCACAGAGACGCCGGGATTACAACACAACTAGACCCGAAAATAAACCCGTTGGTCCCGCCTGGGATTCCAACCAAAGATCCACAGCGTAGTAGTTGTAGTAGGTACTCTGACCATAAGGCCATGCCGATGGTAGGTCATAGTCGTCACTACGTCACATACTAATATGGTTAAAACTCAATATCATAAAAAATATAACTGAAGCAGTAAATTGAACAAATTATTTTATTAATAAAAAAAAATATTTAGCAGTTAGTCTTGGTTCACGATATTTTTTTTTTAGTACAACTACAGCTTTCTATAGAAATGAATTTCCAACTTTGAAGCGTTTACTTTACATTCAAAAACGACAAAAGTTTTCCTTACCCATTGCCTCAGTCCAAAAGACATTTACGTAGTATTTTCTAGTCAGAACGGTCGAAGAAAGAAAGAATGATTAATTTTTGAACCAATCAAAAATTAATCATTCTTTAGCGAAATTTTTCAGAGTAACATTCATGCCTTAGGCTAATTTATGATACGATATTTTACATTTATACTATTTTAGATTCCAGCAACGTGTGTACGACAATTTCTGTTTGTTTCCAACATTATATTATTTAATCGAAAATATTTAGTCATAGTATGTACCTCATCCAGAAGTATGCAATAGATTGATTTCTTCGACAAATATATCCAAGTTGACAATTTTATTTTCTACTCTTAAAACTATGCTTCCACAGAAGGATTCCCCCCGTATCGTGAGTTCGTTTTTCGGACACTAATTTTACATGTACTACACAACTAGACCCAAAAACCAACAATTTGTGTTTATGCACTTATGGAGGCTTTCTTTTATTGTATATAGTGACGAAACGAGCAAAACGTTCACCTGCTGGTAAGTGCAACGTCTGCCCATAACAAATGCTCTGTCACAAAGAATATTTTCGTGTGACACCACACTGCGCCCATATGCGCTCTCATATGCATACACTCTCATATGCCTAGTGATTACGCTAGCTCTCAGTGCCCTTCAATCCGAAACACAGTAATGTTTACACACTACTGCTTCACAGCAGCATAACTGCCCCAGGGGTGGTACCTATCTAGACGGATTCCTCCATACGAATCCTACTACCACTAAGTAAAAGTTATATGAGAAAGTGACAAAACGAGCAGAAATGTTCATTGATGGTAAGTGTAATGTCCGCTCAAAACAAATGCAGTTCCACACCGGGACTATTCTGTGTGTTCAATTCCTCTGGTACATTAGTTCTTTAAGTCTCATATGCCCAGTAATAACACTAGCTCTGAGTGGCTTTTAAACGGAAACACTATTGTTTGCACACTGCTGCTTCACGGCAGAATAACTGGTTCTACGGTGGTACCTACCTAAACCTAGACGGATTCACACAAAAGAAATTCTACCTTCAGTAAATTCGTAAATTAAAAAATGAAACCTTCCGTGAACATTCCTAGAATTCGGAATTCCTATATTTGGAATCATAATTTAGCTAATATCTGAGAGATGAGAGAGCTTACTAGTATTTTATTCTAAATAAATAGAAAGATTACAGGACCATTTTGTGTATGCAAAAAGGTTGCATTCTATTACCACCGCAGAAATGGCTGACCAATGAACCTACTTACCACAGCATGGAGGGTAAGATGGTATCCAAACAATCCAGTTTTATTGCAATAATCAAATCATTGCTTTATGGGTGCTCATCGTTGTCATCGTCCCTGTGTGCATATGAACCTTTCTCTGATCGTATCGCCATTTGATACAAGAATGACAGGAAGAGTATTCACTTTACAGTATTAGAGTACTAAGATGATTATCATCATGAGGGCACCATGACCCAGCACGACGGGTTCGATTAGTACCCGGAATGTCTCACCGTTGTCGCAATAGGCGAGGAGATCTTTGTCATTATCAGAAGCATGAGCAAAAAAGAATTGGCATACAGTTTGAGAAGAAACGCGTATTGAAACGAAGACGATATATTAAATAGTTCACGTTTTAGATTAATAAGAGAGGAGATGGGTTTTTTTTTGCTCATAATATTTTGAGGTATACACTTATTCTTTAAGTCGTTTTAAATGCAGCCAACGTTACACTTTTCATTTCACAAAGACATTAATTATTTTCGAACCTCTAATGTTATTACAATGGTTTGCGAAGCAGAAAACAGAATTTGTACGTCATTTTGACACGTGCGGTTTCTGTAAATACAATTTCTCTATGAAAATACAATATACAATTTCAAATGAATTACACAAAATTTGTTTTAAGCTTTTGTATTATTTGCAAAAAAAACTCTTAATCTAAGTTTAAATTAAAACACATGTTCAATCAGCATTAAATACTGCCCTTAATTATTTTATTAGTGCTCGAGCCGAGCGGATTACGAAATTTTAAATACGCCATAGTATAGTTCATAGTGCCCTTTAGACCGGAATCACAGCAATGCTTGCACACTACTGCTTCACAGGAAAATAACTAACCCTGTGACTAATACCTACCTACATGCATGAAAATCCTAAAACCAGTAAAATTTGTACTCATTATGAAATTTGATGCTTGATACCTTTATATTTATGAATATTTATCATACAATTGAATATGATTGCTACAAAAAACTCTTACAAGATCCTTACTAATGGTTAAAAACTAGCAGGCGGAATATGTACGTCTCTTATAAAATATAAATACCTAAATATGAATTCAAAATGCTACTAAAATCATGTTATTTTCAATAGCAATACTTTCATTGACTTTCAATTTATATAAGTAAACATAACGACGCACAGTATGTCTGCAAATACAGAAGTGATTAAAAAATAAATAATAAATACACTGTAACATCTTCACGATAAATGTATTTACAAATAGATGTGATTGCGTCGTAACTTCAAGAAATGTAGTCGTATTATATTATATATTTTCTTTCCAGATACCTGGCGAGGTCGTATGTTGGCGTATAGCCAGGGAATTTCCAGTAATGCGGTTCGTGGTTGCAAGGTAACTAGTCTAAGATAAGGAGCCGGGAAGTCGAAGAGTAAACGCTACGGCGTATTATTATTGCATTCTGTTATATATTAAAAACAATTTTAGTGCTTTTAGGTATAATAATATAAAGCACTTTTATTTCTCGCAACAAATAACAGTACAAAAGAACTAATGTCTATGCTATATCTAAGTATTTTAGATTACTTTTACTATAATTTTATAAGACATATTTATTTTTAGAATTAGTAGTTAGAGTTAAGCAGTGTATTAGCTACCTAATGACGTGTTTTATTATTCGTATATTATAAAATATGTGCTATGTACCCCTATAGTATTATAGGGATAAGAGATAGTTTAATCAAAACAGACACACTTAATGTAGTATTCACTCATTTTTGAACGTTTAAAACGTATAAACAGGCAAGGTTGGAATGATATTAAATTATTATACCTTGAAAACATTATTTCTTCAGATATGCTTTTCCAAATGAAGCCGATTAAAGCACTATCATGCAATATATTTCTGCGTGGGCTCATTATGAAAGAAGTAAAGGATGTAGCGTACAGGTATCTTAGAGATAGCAGGCTACATGATATTTTAATGTAGTAATAGTACATGTGGAAATAATTTTAAATACAACCTATGTTTTGCGATAATCAGGGTCTGTCTTCTTATTTTATGTTTAACTAGCTGGCCCGGCAGACGTTGTTCCGTCCGTTCGGGTATGTGACGCGATAACTTTTAATTGTGAAATACATTTAAGTATGAAACTTTACAGCCACACGACACACTTTTTTGAAACACTTGCCGTTGACCATGCACGCTGATAACGGTAGAACTACAGCGAAACGATTTTGTGGTCTACAAAACTTGGATTGTTCCGTATTCGCCACTTCTTTTCAGAACATTCAAGGAGTATTGCAACGTGGTGTATTGTAATTTTCATCTGCAGTAGATTGATTCTCAATATTGCGAAGTATAATTGCACTACGACTACGATGTGAAAGATTAGATCTTCTGGCTCGCGGCATTGTAAATAACACAGAAAAATTGGCAATTATCAATCACAAATTTGATAACTTCACAAAGTGAAAAGTATTTTTTGTCACAGAACTGTCATGCATACAAAATAATTAACCAGAACTAAAATTCCTTAACGACACAACGCCATCTACTGGTATACCATTTAGTTTATGACTGACATGTCATAAACTCATACATACATACAGTCACGCCTTTTTTCCATATAAGGAGTACGCAGAGGCTACTCAGCCCACTTTTCGCCCTCGCGGGAATGTAGACGACACGGATGGACAATCACGTCGCCGCTATTTTTGTAATAGTCAAAAAAAATATTACTCCTCATTGCATTTTCACGAGCAGTATAGTGACGGCATTGCATATTATGGTGTTATTCTGCACGAAATAAAGGCTGTCGGTACAATACCTTAGTCGCCTCTTACGATACCTCGTTAGGAAAGAGATAGGCTACTCTACTCTACTCTGCCGGTCACCTGTCGGCTGATATAAATGCTATAAATTCATTATGTATGTATTATTCGCTATGCTCAAGTTTTGTGATTTGTTTTTTCCAGATGGCGTTGTATACGGCTAAATGTATGAGAAAATAACTTTTCTTCATAATTTTTTTTCCTGATTTTTTCGATGTTTGAATAGTTATTCTGCTATTCGGGGCGGAGATAAATCTAAGAAAATCAACATCGTTGAAATCGGTCTAGCCGTTCTTGAGTTATAAATGGTGTAACTAATACGACTTTGTTTTATATACACAGGTGACTTCATTTTTCTTTTTAATAATTTTACTTTTTAAAGTTTTACGTCAAAAATTTTTAATAAATTTAGTGTTAAATAAAAATTGTGATTTTTTTTAAATATAAATTTTACCTTTTGCTGAAGGACAACTATCCGGTAGACACATTCTTCGGTTTTAACTTGCAAGTCCAAAGCATGGTTAACATCTCGATTTGACCAGTATCAAGTAAGATTTAGTTTAGTTTGAGATTGATTCAAATATGCAGTTAGTTACCGGCGCAGTGTGATATTACACAGAAATGTTCTGGATGACACAACATTTGTTATGGGCAAACGTTGTATTTACCACCAGGTGAACGTTTTGCCCGTTTCGTTGAAAACAACGAAACAACGAAACGAACGAAAAAAAATCATAACCCACAGTTAAGTGATCACGCGTTAGTGCTTTCTGCTTACGTTTTACGTAATACTTAAATAATTAAAATAATTTTTTTCGTATTAGATTGCAATTCATAGGTTCTTAAACCATATACACAGGTATAAAAACGGACGCAAGAATGGATACAGAGCCGAAGACACGGGGACTGTCATATTACTCGTATATTCAGAATCTGGTGGATTTTACTGGTGGTATGATTCCTATGCAGGAATCCGTCTAGGTAGGTACCACCCCAGAGGCCAGTTATTCTGCCATGAAGCAGTAGTGTGCAAGCATTACTGTGTTTCGGTTTGAAGGGCACTGTGAGCTAGCTAATCACTGGGTATTTGAGACTTAAGAACTGATGTCTCAGGGTGACTGGGCGCAAGGTGGTCTCACACAGAAATATTCTGGATGACACAGCATTTGTTGTGAGCGGACGTTGCACTTACCATCAGGTGAACGTTTTGCTCCTTTGTCACATTATAAAAAAAAAAATCAAAAACCTATAATTTTTATGTGACACAATTATTTCTTTGGCAGGTATGCGAACCGTAAAACCCTTGATCAAACAATGAATTGATCGTATCTGCAATTACATCTTAAAAATCGGTTTTTAAGACACAAACTCTAGAATTTTAAAATGACACGGAATAACGCAATATATACTAAAGTTAGGTAGGTACCACCGCAGGGCAATGTACAAATATTACTGTGTTTCGGTCTGAAGGTCACCAAGAGCTAGTGTAATTAGTGGACATATGAGACTTAAGACTCTGAGAGGTGACGCCACAAAAAATGTAAATCAGTTAAAAAGACTATTTTATTGGTCTGTGTATAACGAATTTATATACATACATCGTCGAAGGCATTGAAACAAAGCATTCCATTCGGCCCGTATTGGTTAACCACATTCACGTGCGGGCGACATGCATAAATGTATAAGCTAAGAATTTCGCAATAATATTATTATGATGATGGCGGAAGAGAATATATGACCTCTTCACTTGGGTGTCATAAAAGTCGATGTACTAAAAGGCTATTTTGTGGTGTAAGCTGAGCTAACTCTCATATTGTTACGTTGTGACTTTAAGCGTCTTTCTTCGCAGAATGTGTTATTATAAGTGCACCATGCAGCCTTCAAAAAAAATGATGCCATATTATTTATCAATAGATATTTTATTCATCATTATCATCAACTTCAGTTGCTGCTTGACTTAACATAGGACAGTGCTTAGTTGCAATGGTAAGATTTACCGTAAACGTCACGTTCTTCATGCCTGCAACCGGCTTATACACAGCATTATATTACATATGGCGTTTGCTCGTTTACCCGTCGTCTTCAATATATAAAAACATATTCTACTGGTGGTAGGATTCCTATGTAGGAATGCCATCTAGTTAGGTACCACCCCAGGGTCAGTTATTCTGTCGTAAAGCAGTAGTGAGAAAACATTACTGTATTTCGGTTTGAGGGGCACTGAGAGCTAGCCGTAATCACTATGTAATGACACACAGAAATGTTCTGTGTGAACACTACACTGCACCTATCACCTAGAAAATTGTTAGACCGCGATCGCCAATCCGCCGGCTAAGCATGGCGAAAACGGTCAAAATTAACATGTTAAATATGATGACTATGACGAATATAAATAATCTATATGTAGACTAGCGGACCCGACAGACGTTGTCTTGCCCGAACGTTGGCTTGCCTGCTGTTAACAGATTCAGCAAACGATTTTTCGATATTCGAATTATCGATAAATCTTATACTGAGTGAACTTTTGTCATTTTCCTAGAACTCTATCGCAGCTCCACTTACCGGGTTAACCTAAACTAAACCATCCAGGGGCACAACCACACTCAAAAAAATTCTTCAACATCGGCCCAGACGTTTCGGAGGAGTTCAGTGGACATACACACGCACAGAAGAATTATATATATATATATAAAGATATATGTAGATGTATGGGTTGCCGAAGAGCTAGAAGAACTGGAATTAGTATTTGCTGTTTTTCCCTGTTACTTGTACACACATTTAATTTATTTTCTCATTTTCAGTGAGTTATTACACTGCAGTTAGAAAGCGGGAGCCAAAAAATAACAACATTTCTGTTTACATTATGAAATTGACATTGACATAATTAATGATTGAGATTTAATTTGTAAAAAGGTGATTATTAACTTTTTTTTTTCTCTTTTTTTCAAAAAAATATTTGTACGCTTTATAATGCGAAAATAGTGTGAGACTTCTATTTTTAATAACACCAGCTTTGTAGATAGATGTTTTACAATTAAATTATCTTTATCTTTAAAGTATTTACACAAACTGAAAAGCTAAATAGACAAATGAACGGAGTTCTTCTTAAAATTTGATACAGATTGACTAACAGGTTACAGGATCGAAGGGTACGTGTCGAGTAGCGTTTTTTTGGCAATAAATACATTTTCACGAATTTCTATAAAAGAGGGAAATAATACTTTTTCGGTTTTTCTAATATTAGACACCGAGTGTTATGTACAAATTGATTTTGTTTGTAAAATTAAAAGCCAAAAAAATGTGAGCAATAAACAAGCTTTGACGACTCGGTTGGCACAGTGGCTAAGTATTTAGCTTCTGTTCTTTGGGTCGCGGGCTCGATTTATGCACAAGACAAATATAAGAATGGCCTATTAACTATTGTACCGCGTCTTGTAGTTTGTGCATGAATATTTTGTCTGTAAAATTCCACCCACGACACAGATAAATAATTTTATTTTAAAAAACCTTATTTTGACTATAAAGTGTCTTTGATACTCGTACCTTAAAAACACAAAAACAAAGTTTACTAATGATTAAATTAAGAAATTTAATCTACTCCCAACTATGAGTTAATTTCACATTTTATAAATATACTTCATATAATTTAATAATTACAAGAATACTGAATAGACAAAAGCGAAATAATAATAAACGTAACTACAGTGCCCTTAAGCTCGATATTCAGGCCGCGGGGTAAGGCAGAGACTTAGAGCCAATAATAATATAAATAAATTACCTCGTTGTCTGTAATTGAAGCCCGTTGCGGAGGACAGAAGGCTTAGTGTTGTCCATATCTGTGTTTATTAGTAATTTCTATAGAAAATTGTAGACGAACGAACGACCCCTTATCTTAGATATTACGTTCGTTACAGGCGCTCTGTTCTTTGAGAATTACAGTTTCTAGATGTATACAAAAAATAAGTTTTGATGAATTTTACGCGAGTTTCTTAATTATGAATAGTTGATTAATCAACTTAAACAAGCTCGTGTCACACTGGTTAGCGTATCTGCCTGATAAGTCTATGTTGTAAGTAAAAATATGACGGATTGCAGAGTTCTGATTGAAGGTGGAACAAGTGAAGAATACTTGGGTTCAAAATTTACGAGACGGAAAGTACGCCGGTGATATTGAAATAAGAGTGTTGGTAGGAAATCCAGTGAATGGACCCTGCATAATGCTGAATTCTATGGATAATACATTATTTTGATAACGATAACACAGAAGCGATGATCCTTATTTTATTGAGAAATTTCTTCCATCAGACCTGTTAGTGGACAGTGTAAAAGGGAAACATAATCAGTAGTTTAACTTTTCCATAAATTGTTCCATGTTATGTAAACATAATACATACGTTTAATATAAATATATTACACAAATAACTTTAAAATAGACTATATATACGATATGAATATAACATAATCTACATATCTGTGGTTCTTCTCTCACATAGTTAACCATTTGCACGTTGTTAAATATTATTCAGAACGAATAATATCGTGGTAGGTATTACGTGTCGCATTTCACCATAACTTTTTCCAGTCTGCCACATCTATATGTTATAGTTCTGTAATTCACAACAAAGCGCAACATGGCAGTCCACATATTACCATTATCATTTGCCTCACAATGAAAAGCATGTCCTGATCCGATTCACAGGAGACACATTTCGTCCCAATAACGTTAAACATAAAGAAACAGCGGGGAGTATCGCTGTCACCCTTTCATTTCGGGTTCGTTTATGAGCGATATTAAATCTAGAAACGTCAATCGCACGCGCTTATTTGTTTATATTTTTGTATTCATTTTCTGATTCATCGATATAAATTTTAATTATGTTCCAGCATACTGCAAGTTACACGTAAAGTTTAATAAGCCGTGGGTAAAGTACAATTTTTTATTCATATCTCCAATACGATCTTCGTACATTTTGTATACGCCCCTTTATTGTTTTATCTGATTTAAGTTTTTACATATCGTATACCTTTGAAATTTCCATTATATTGCATAAAATTGGGTAGTAATAATATCGTAACTTTTTATCTCATCAGTCAGTACTAACGAGCGCCTGGCGTAGTGGCTAGCGCACCTGACTTTTGCGCCGCGGGTCCTGGGTTCGATTCAGGCCAATGCTAACATTTGTGCAAAAACACATGTCGTTGCTTATCGGGTCTGGTTGTGTTTTGCATGTGAAATTTATGTCTACACAATGCACCCATAAGAAAACGTTTAAAAAAACTACATCTTTAATTTAACGGAATAACGACGGAGTCAAATAAAACAATATAAAAGTGAAGAGGAATTATGTAAAAATTTGAACCACTGTTTCAATACATAATTATTTATACATTAACCGCACAAACGTTACTTTATCTACTCGCATTGTAATAGTAACCCGGCGTCTGACTAAGTATTCAATTTCAAAAACTTAACTGTGTTAACGTCTCGGCTGGCTTTGCTGGGCTGGCCTTCTCTAATTTTTCAGAGGGTGAAGACGGAAAACCGTACGCGCTGCCCTCACGCAGGTGGCCGCATGGCCCTCAAATTGTTTTCTCCGACATACGCAGATTTCTTACCGATGCTTTCCTCAACTGGCAAAGACGTGGCAAATAGTCACGTAAAATCAAATGCCCAGATATTACGCTAGCTCACAGTGCCCTTCAAACCGAAACACAGTAATGCTTGCACACTACTGCTTCACGGCAGAATAACTGGCCCTGTGGTGATACCTGCCTAGACGGATAGATTAGATTTACTGGTGGTAGGATTCCTATGCAGGAATCCGAGACTTAAGAACTGATGTCTCAGGGTGATAGGCGCAGTGTAGTGTCACACAGAAATGTTCTGGGTGACACAGCTTTTGCTATGGGACAGACGTTCCACTTACCATCAGGTGGACGCTTTGCTCGTTTCATCACATGATCAAAAAAAAAAACAACGCGGCACACTACAATTTTTCATCCACATCACCTGCGGAATTTGATGCCGCGAGCGGCTTTTCCGGACCTTTGAAAAAAAGAGCTTTTTTCTTTCTTTGAAGCCGGAAACGCACCCAGCGTTTCCCTTGGTATTGCGGATGTTCATGGGCGGCGGTGATCAATACACATCAGGCGAGCAGTAGGCTCGTTTGCTTTCTCTTTTATAAAAAAAATATACAAGTACAGATAAACAATAGTTACCTATTTAAAAAAAAAACGATGTTCGTATCGTGCTTTTGTCACCAAACGTTTATTTCACCGGCATATTTGTCACTAGTTTGACGGTAAGAAAAACAGCATCTGAAGAATAATATTATCTAAACTAATAATATTATGAAGAGAAAAGATTTGATTTTGTGTATATTTATTTGGTTACCTACTTACTTACTTTGTAAACTAGAAAGAATTGAATAGTGGTTTGTAACTTTTTAATTACATAGTTGTAAAGTTAAAAAGTTAGTAGCTCTCAATTTGGGCGGATTTTTCCATAGATTGCCAAGCTTGGCAGGCGGTTTGGCAACCGCAGTTCATTTATTCAACTGATGTGATGTTCCAAGAAGATGCTGCTGCCCATCTCCGGGTATATTTTTCTTCTATCGACTTTTACGACACCCACGGGATGAGATGGGGTAGTACATTCTCTTAAGCCATAACCACACGGCGGCCAGATAACAGCTGAACATTATATCCTTACTTAAATAGGACGCCTGTCCTTAATTTCATAGTACACGGGAAATTTGAGTTCGTTCCCCGACACCAGTAAATATGTTTTTGTTAGGAAAACTTCTTCAAGAAACTTGCTATGTCTGATAAAATCACACTTTGAGGATATGTGACGTCCATCTCCATACTAGATTATCAGTCGTAGTGGTATGTAAAAAGAGTACTGGGACGTTAATATCACTTATTTAATTTTATTTTTCTACCTAATATGATAGTGAATTCCAATAGCAATGATTAAAGCAATCATTAGATTGAAAAGACATTAACTTAAAACCATTTAATTTAATAACTTTCTGCGCTTCATATAAAATAGTGTTACTGGTGGTAGGATTGCTATGCAGGAATCCGTGTAGGCAAGGTACCACCTCAGGGCCAGTTATTCTGCCCTGAAGCAGTAGTGTGCAAACATTACTGTGTTTCGGGTTGAAAGGCACTGTGAGCTAACGTAATCACTGGGCATATGAGACTTAAGAACTTATGTCTCGGGGTGATAGGCACAGTGTGGTGTCACACAGAAATTTTCTGGGTGACACAGCATTTGTTATAGGCAGACGTTGCACTTACCACCAGGTGTACGTTTTACTCGTTTCATCACTTTATCCAATAAAAAAATGTCATTTTGGGTTTAATATATGAAAACAGCACCGTTCTTAAAACTTACTTTTATTCAATTACTGATCTGTTCACAAATGTAGGAAATTAGATATACTCGAAATTATACAGTCCAAAGAGACAGTAGACTATGTTTGAAATTCTGAAATTCAAATTACTTGGAAGCTTACTTGAGAACACCACCGCATATTTTAGTAGAAACCAAACTTTGTATACAAAGGATGCCTCTTTTTTAATTTATTGGTAAATTGTAACAAAATGGAAAATAGTTACCGAATCGTATAAATCCAATAGTATTACAATATTACGTAGTGGACTTTTACACTTAAAATAAATGTTATACTGGCAATGTACATGTTTATTAACGTTCTCACTTTTTCCTAAAAAATAAAAAAATGCAGCGTCATATTTTCTGCTACATCGTAACCTAAATTGCACACATACAAACATCCACACCAAGAACAAACTGCTGTACTCCATAAAAATATTTTTCCCGTGTGGGAATCGAACCCATGCACTGATACCAATCGCTTAGTCACTGCGCCAACCAAGCCGATATATCTTGTTGTCTCTATTATGATACATAACAGCATGTTCTGAATCCAACATATAAAAATGCCCTAACTACAGAATGTAACAAATAAAAATTTGTATTATACATTTGATGGGGTTTAATGCTCATCACCTAGCCTAAACTGTACACGTGAGCATGAAAACGTTTTTAACGCCAATTAAATAATATTACTTTATCTTATTTATTAGTAATAACTTTAATTTTATTACGTCAGTAAATAACTTTGAAAATAATAGTAAAATTAACCGTGAATATATTCACGAGGAATCTAGTAGTGGACCAGAGTACACTGTTTTTGAATTTAAAGTGAAGATGCTCAGTGACGTTTAACAATTATGCAAAGCCTTGAGCTGCCTTGGCAGAAGAAACTTGATCAATAACCACTTATTAAGATATCGTGGTCACATCGGCTATTACGGCAATGAAGGAGGTTGGCGTGATAATTCCTTTACTCCATAATAACTGACTTCAACATCACCGTGGCTGATAGTAATATATTTTTACAGTTATCTTTGGCTTTTGCGAAAAATGTATGGGTTATCATTTATTATAAACGTTTTTAAACTAAAAAAGATCCTGTTTTAGTCCATAGTTAAAATGAAGTGACTCATACAATCTGTGCACTAAAAGTAGCGTGCATTTTTTAAGACATCTGTAGCTAAAACAAAACTTTAAAAGACACCATCTGGTTACAAATATACGAAACAGTTCATTCTTAGTCTGCGTGGAAGAAAAATAAAATACATTAATCACTCCAAAATTAAACTATAGTTAGGTAACAATTTCATAGTTGACATGTTGCGTGCTCGCTCCCGTCCGCATCGGTCAATTTACATCAAATTACATCAAGCGTCATTAACAGGATTCAACAAACTTATATTACTTTTGCTATATACACAAAGCACTTTATTTCCTCTATAATAAAATTCAATGTAAGATAAAACATGCTTACATGCAAGAAAATAATTCGAAATGATGCACACCGAAAACTGCAGCAAAAACCTGGTCTTATGAAAATGGACGGCGCAGATGACACCGAAGTGGCTTTAATGACAATTTAATAGCATAGCCTTCTGCTGGTAGAGGGGACGTGTAATCAGCGCAAATGATAACGCCTTATTGCAGCAGGATCTTGGTTTTTGTTAATGCAGCAAATTGAGGTTTCTTAGGAAACGCTACTTGAGACGAAGGTAATAATAAAATAATTTTTCATAAAAACCATCTGTCGTTCAAAATGTAATCAACAACATATCTAACGTGACAAACTAAAAAATAGATGGAACATTTTTTTACAAAGATACAACCGTTAAAAGACTTTTTTGAGTGAGTCTTACGTCATTTACGTGCTGCGTCATTTTTATGTCTTAAGAGGTCTGGTAAAGGATTTTAGAATAGATACTGGACGTTTTATATTCACTCCAAGTCTTAACATGCATAAGATATCTCTTTAGTATGCGGGGCCCGTTACGACACTTATTAGTCTCAAAAATTCCTTGAAAGTCCCTACTTTAGGATCTCAAGAGGTTTCTAAGTAAAATCTTCATACTCTGATCGCATTTAAAAGTTAGGTTGGCATCTAATGTTTAATACATAGATGATATTACTTTTGATAAAGCGATTCAAGCGAATCTGAATTTTAAAGCGTGATCGAATAATAATGCTTGTAGGTTTGGTTAGTACAAAAGTCATAAATATTAACTTAACAGTGGTTGAAGTGAAAATTTATTTAAGTTTATTCAACGAACACCAATTTAATATTAGAGATAGTACAATAATCTAATGTTTGCGCTTACAACTCATAAACCATTATATACACTGATAAAATTCATAATAAAACACGTGAATATTCGTATCGAATCAAAACAAATTATTCATATCCCGTACTCATTGTTCTATCATGACCTATCATTTTTAAACATGTCAATGGCCATGTTTCTTGGTTGAGAACGTCCGAAGTTAATCAATCTTGTCACTATGTACTCTCTCATTGAATTTGACGACGAAACATTTTTAAATTTATATTTTCTTTTGTATTCTCGTTAAAATATGAATCAAAAAATTAAACGGCGCCTGTAATTTTATAAACAGATTTTGAAGCATAATTTAGTATAGCGCCTTATAAGCCGTCAATTCCGTCATCAATTACACAAGTTTTTCTTAAATGTCGAACGTGCTATTTCTGTAACAATTGTTTTGCGGCTGCTACGATTTCTCTAGAAATTACGGGCAGCAACACGTCTGTTCCTTTTATAATAATTTTAGCCGATAATGCGAAAAATACGTGCCGTTCGGCGTTTTGATCCTATGTGAGTGGGACTTTATTGCCGCTTATTGCTTTCGAATGAAGCAAAATCTTAATCTTAATGTCAGATAATTTCCTAACTTTTTTTATTTATATGAACATAATACTTCAATATTATAACAATACTTAGTTAATAAATCAACATTAATTCCATATTTAGCTGTTTTTTGTAATCCTCTCTTATCTTAATAAGTAGACAGTAGGAGCCATATGCAGGAATCTGTGGAGGTTGGAACCACCGCAGTACCAGTTATTCTACCGTAAAGCAGTAGCGTGCAAACATTATTGTGTTTTCGTTTGAAGGGCACTGACTGCTGGTATAATTACAAGGCATATGGGACTTAACAACTTATATCTCGAAAGTGACAATAGCAGTATAGTGCCACACAGAAATGTTGTGGGTGATATCGCATTTCTTATGGGCAGACGTTGAACTTACGAGTACCATTAAGCGAATGTTTTCTTCGTCTCGTCGGAAGCCTCGGGTCTATCCGCAACTACATTACGATTCTTCATAGCGGATAGATGTATACATATTATGTTAGATAGTTGAGCCTTACATCGGGCGGGTAGGTTAGCACAAGTGAGTCCATCTGTGTATGCACTAACTCTCACTCCAGTTGATTCTTACTCGAGTTGATATATTTAAGACAGTCTCAGAAAGTCGTCACCGTGCTTGAAAATTGGCCAGGTGGACATTATCATAAAAGTAGACTGTGAGCTCGTTTTCCATCTTAACCTACATTAAAATACTCGTATATATGAAATGTAAAGAACAAAAATATTACTAATCGGTTCATATTTTGTTTTCATGTGATTAGTAACATTGATTTAATTTAAAAAGCGCTTTTTAACTTCGAAGTTGTAGGAGTATTAATCCAAAAATAGTATTAACCATTTTGCTTGTTGCTTCAAATTGCTTACCAAAGGGAACAACAGTTAAGTGTGAGACCAGCTCGACCGGGAAAGTGATGAGTGAAGAGGACCGGAAACACAACCACACATTCGGTCATTCTGTCATAGTCCTCAGGGGTGGAAAGTCACCGTTTTAATTCATCAGTCATCAATTCATTCAATTTTCATTCAATCATCGACAGGGATAGATAGATTGATTTTGGCCACAGTGATCATTTATTATCAGGTTTATTATTTGGAATGATTCCTATGCAGGAGTCTGTCTAGGCTAGTACCGCCGCAGATTCAGTTTGAAGGGCATTGATAACTAGCTAGTGTAATTACTGAGCATATGAGACTTAAGATATAATGTATCAGGGTAATGAGAGCAGTGGGGTGTCACACAGCAATGTTCTGGGTGACACAACATTTGTTATGGACAGACGTTGCATTTACCACCAGCTTAATGATTTGCTAGTCTTGTCACTTTCTTCCAAAAAAGGTTGACTGTGTACTCGCTTGTCATGAAATGCCTCTTGTATAATATACCATACGGAATAGCATCCTAAATAATAAGTACGAGTAACAGTTATAAATAAAGTAAAAAATACGTTTATATTTTTTGTAGAAGTCGACAACGACGTCAACCTTTCTTATAATACGACAACGGTATTATGTAAAATAATGTTCTTATTGTATCTTTTTTAAACGAATACTCATAACTCGAATCGGTTATCAATTTGAAATGTAGATTCAATCAAGTATGCGTCGTGAGATTGACTACTCTTACCGACACGCAGAAGCGTCGACCTAGCGATATATCAATGATAAATGATGACTTAGATAAGCAACTCACAAAGAACTTACTGCGGAGGCAGCAGGGAAAATAACATATTTCAATCATATCCGTAGTAACTTTATTTTAAATATTGACATACATATACGCCAGCTATTGCTCTTTATAAAGAATTTCATCTTAACTGTATGTAGTTCTAAAGTAATTATTTAATCAAATACATATGATTTATTATTTATTCTTAATTGTAACACCTTAATCTAAGTTATACAATCATCATCATCACCATTTCAACCTATCAGTGCTGAACATAGGCCTCGCCCATAGATTGCAACAACAGTTTGTAACTCAAATTTTGGGAAGAGTTGGCCACCTTGGTAGGCGAGTTGTTACCGCAGTTTACTTATTCAGATGTTCCAGGAAGATGGTGCTGCCCATCTCCTGGTTTTAATTTTCCCTCTGTCACTTTTACGACACCCACGGGATGAGATGGAGTGGTAGATTTTCTTACGCCGCCACCAAATGGTATATGAATACAATGGGCGATCTTAATGCCTAGAGGACATTCTCTGCCAGTCAACCTTGGGAGACTTGAAGTTTATCAATAATAAATATTGATCAGCATCACGGTTATTATATATTGTTTATTTAGCAAGTTCAGGTAATCAAATGCACGTAAAATTATGCACGTAAGTTATTAGAAATATTTAAGGGTCTGTTTGTTGAAGCCCCCATAACATATGTAATATTTTTTGTAAATAGATGTAAAACTGAATAAACTGTTTAATGATGAAACAATATTGCATATACACTGGACCGCAAATAAAATGGGTCGGTTATAAAATCTTCAATATCTTCCAAAGTACCTGTACCTTATGAAATAAAGACTAAATTAAAGAATATCTAATGCCACATAAAATTATATTTAAAACATTTTTATTTATTTTTGATAAGTGTATAAAAAAGTGAAACCGTAAAATAATGGTTGTTTTTTGAATATAGTACCAAAAAATTCAAATTAATTGTTACGCGTTTGTTTTAGTTTTGCAAAAAAAAGTTATAAACATGGTGTCGCCTTATAAATTTTATTATTCTGAAGTCATCATGTCGTTAAACTCTAAAGAATGTAGGGCACAGTCAGTGAAATACAGCGAGAACTCTTGGTGTGACTCTTTCTACAGTTCAGCGAGTACTCCAGCGTTTCCATGAAACTGGATCCAATCTTCGAAGACCAGAAACAGGCCGAACAAGGTGCGCGACAGCCTGGGAGGATCGATTAATGGTGTCAACAATTTTGAGAAAGCGCTTTCTTACAGCTGTTGAAGTTAAGAACCATCATATACGAGCTCGAGGAAAAAATCTGTGTGATACAGTAAGGCGGCGTCTGGCTGAAGCAAATTCAAAGACATTGAGACCTACAAATGTCCCAAAATAGAGAGACACAACAGAAACTCAAGTTTGAGTTATGGCAGAGAACACGAGAATTGGATTCTGAATGACTCGTCAAGAGTTATCTTTCAGACGAGTCTAGATTCTGTTTATACAAGCACGACGAGAAGAAAAGTGTATACAGAAGACCGGAAGAGCACTGTACCCAAGCCTGTATAGAAGAAAAAGTACCATACGGCGGAGGCTCTGTTCACGTGTGGGCTGGTATTTCTTTCGAAAGCCGCACTGAGCTAGTGGTGATAGAAAATGGAACTTTAACTGCAGAAAGATATGTCACTGTAATTCTGAATGACTACGTTGGTGCATTTTTAGTGGACATGGGCGAGAATGCCGTTTTTATGCAAGAGAATGCCCGCCCGCATATAGCTCAGATAGTGTTTGCCTATTTTTAAGAAGTCGGTATCACACGCATGGAGCGGTTAGCACGCAGCCTCGACTTAAACCCTCTTAAACTAAAACCCATTGAGCATGCACGACGTGGGACGAACTTTGACGACGTGTACGTCAGCGGAATCCGCCGCCAATTACGCTACGTGAAATGAAAGAAGCACTAATAGAGGAATGGTAATATTCCGATGCATCGTCTCAAAAACCTAGTAGAAAGTCTAAATCGCATAACAGCAGTATTACGAGCTCGCGGAGGCAACAAAGTACTAAAATGCGTGAAAACGGCACAATTTCGATCAATCTAAATTTACGAAAATACTGGAAAAATTACGCAATTTTATTTATTTTACATTTATTAAAAATTAAAAGCTTGTACTTTTTTTTAATTTCCATTTAAGAACATTGAAATATTCGATTACCTGCCCTGTCATCTGCGCAGGCAATATTATTGTTGTGTATGTAGATGTGTCTGGTGGTAAAAAGTATTTGCATGCATATGTTGCATGTTAAGTTGCAACATTAAGGTTACCATTGACGAGCTCAGTACGGTTTCATAAATACATTCAATCACGCCTTTTTTCCATAAAATAGATAGGCAGATACCACTTACGTAGTCCACTTTAGCCCCCACGGGAATCGAGGCGTGACGGAAATGAACTTAGGGTAGGGAATGGGGAGTTCGGAAAATAAATTATAAGATGTAGGATAATAGTATCTCGGAAGGAGTAGGAAGAGACAGCAGTAGCTCGGGGGGGCCGAGGTCACTTACCCGGTACTCTAGGTCTAGTATCCCTGGCTGCTAGTACAGAACTTTTTTTTCAAAGTTTTGGGTGAAATCACAGCTGTTACTGAGAAGCGATACACTTACCAACAGGTAAAGTGTTTTGCCCTTACCTTCACTTACTCCACTGAAAGATAGACTGTTCTATTTGTATTAAAATATAGAAAAATAGACTCGTCTAGCACTTCTTTGTATCCGATGTAGTATTATGTGCATGTGGAGTCGGAAGAAGGATTAGGTGCAGTATTATCATTTTTCCCGTATATCTACAGACATACATACATACAGTCACACCTTATTCCCACATAAGAGGTAGGCAGAGGCCACTCTCGTAGCCCACTTTTTGCCCATGCCGAAAACGAGACGTGACCGGTGGCGTACCACGTCATCGCCATTTTGGTACGAGTCTAACAATTCTTACTCCCCATTGCGTTCCCACGAGCAGTATAGTGTCAGCATTTCATATTATGCTGTATTCTGCACGAATAAAGGCTGTCCGTACAATAGCTTAGTCGCCTCTTACGACACCTCAGCAGGTACCCTACACAGAAAACCATCGTTAGTATAATTGGAAATATTTTTTTTCATGACGCTTTTACTTCTAAACTACTTTGTACTTCCACAGTAATTAATAAGTGTATATATGACGTACTAAATTTATTATGACGTATCACCACAGACTCTAAAAATTTAATATTCCAAATACTAAAATAAAAACAACTACAAGTATGTACTTTGACTGCGACATAAAACGTGAGCACATAGAATATTCCTAATACATAAAATATGAATCTCATCTTTGAATTTGTCATATCATAAAATAATACCAGTCAGTCCTGCAGCATCGCGACGCCACACCCACTCGTACTTACTTCTATTTTTACAAAGTTGCACTGACGTTTTTACTTATTACTTTTCAATCGTTATGACAAGCCAAGTTCAAGGTATGCGCATTATTATATTTTATTATTTCTTCAATGAGAACAACTGAATTAATGAAGCTTTGTTCTGCTGTATCTAATTTAAATTAATTGGTTTCAAGCAATGCAAGTTATTTATTGTTCAATTAAAAAACGCTGACCGTCTTGCCAAGACCTGCTTTTACGTCTCATCATTATTAAATAAGTTTCGCGTATTTAACAAATAAATTGATTCGAACAAAATATTATATTTTTCAATATACAACAACATAAAGTGATTTCATCTTATATGTCTGATAATTTACGGACCACCGAAGTCTCGATGTGTTGTAAATTATTACTAGCAGAGTTTTAAACGATAAAATGTTAGTAAAATATGGGACCCCGATTAGGCGTACGATATTAAAACAGAAAAGCAATTAAAATTAGTAAGATGGCAAATCTCGAGAGTTACATAAGCAGCTAAGGTCGTAAAGTCGACCGATTTATGTAAGACTGCAAAGTCGATTGACGGGATTTAATGTGAGTCAGTGTTATTCCTTTTGTGCTTTAAACTTGAGTACTCCGTTTTTATTACTCAAATTTTGAACGATAAGGATAAAATAAATCACTTTTAAAATACCTGTGGTAGAAGTAGTCTTAAATAATATAGTTGAAGGAGTTTTTGTAGAAAAATATTTCATTGGTACTTCATAATCGTTTTATTAGAAAAATTTATGCTTTGCCAACAAGGTTTTTTTGTGGCTTTATATTATCAAACAGTCTCCGAAATAATACGCTTAACACTAAAAGTTACTATCAAAATACTTATTGTGGATAATTAAAAAAAAAATCCACTGCTGAACATAGGCCTCCCCCATAGATTGTCATTTTTGGGGGATTATGCCATAGTTACCACGCTTGGCAATGGTAGTTGTATTTATTTATTGAAGAAGATGCTGCTGCCCATCTCCTGGTTTTTATTTTTCCTCTGTCGACTTTAACCTCATAATACGCGAGCAACCTGAATTCTATTCCTAATGCCAGAGAAATACCAGGAATTACTACTAAAATGTTAATAACTCATTTTTTACGCGTGCTTGAGAAGGAAGGAAAACTTGTTAAGATTGCAGGTTTTCCCACGAAGTTTTTCTTCGTTATCTGTGAAATAAAAACTATTTTAATAACATGTAGTCAACACAAACAAACACAAAGGCATCGTGTTGCACTCTTATCGGCTCTTAAACCCTTTAAAAATTAAAGCAGGCTTATTGCGTGCAGTGAAACATCTATAGGTGTCAATAGATTTTCATTTATTAGGTTGTTTACTTTTATTGAGTTTTAGAACCAACACCTTCATTTTCTGTAAATACTATTTTATAATGTATAAACTATTTTCAGAAAATCTTTATATTTACGGCTTAAACAAAATTTTAATTAACAGCAGAAGCAGGTTTTGAATCGCAAATTAATATTACCACATGTTCTATTTTTATTACTTTTATAGTTTCTACAAAGCCTTCACATTATGATTATAAAATCAATCCCAATGGCATAATTCGATTTAAAACTAAATTATTGCTGAATCATCGGATTTGTAAATTGAATATCCGATGGTAATGACCTTCGTTTGTGCATAAAGGCGGGTCCGAAAGCGGGTGCCGTCTGACTTCTTATTGCCTCAAATTGGGACACACAGTCGCACAGTTTATCGTGACTGTCATATATGTAACTTTAATATACATACATAAAATCACGCCTTTTTACCATATTAGAGGTAGGCAGAGACCACACCATGGTTCACATTTAGACCCCGCGGGAAACGAGATGTGACGGCGGGCGAATAACCTCACAGCCATTTAGGTACGAGTCAATTCTTACTCCCCATTTCGTTCCCACGAGCAGGATAGCGACAGCATTGCATATTATACTATTATTCTGCACGCCTAAAGGCTGTCTGTATAAAACTTTAATCGCTTCTTACGACATCACGGTAAGAAAGGGGTAGGTGCTATTCTACCCGACTACTTTTATATGTTATTTCGAAAAATGTTTTCCCAGGGTCCATTTATTCATAAGACCGAACTAAGACGTTATAGAGATCTGATTGCGATTTACTGTTGGTGATCGGAGAACTAGACCGCACATCATAGACGTCTTGAATTATTAAGGTTCGGTATATGGTAGGAGCTCCAGAAGAACTCCAGAGGCATAGAGTAGGAGCATTACAGTCTTGTTTTTTAAGACAAGACCCTAAGAAGAGTAAAACAGGACCCTAATAAAAGCAAGACCGCTCTCGTGGCGCTTTGCAACATATGCCTTGTCCGCACAGAGAGAGTTTTAACATTTATGGACTATAACAAAGCTTTATACTCCATCGAAACTTGAGCTGTCTTGAATTCCGTCTCTGCCTACCCCAATGGAAAATAGGCGTGAATGTGTGTGAAATTCGTTTTGAAGTCGTATTACAATGAATAAGTAAAGCTTGTAATTTTTATTTGGAGCACTGTGTCACAAATAAAAGTTTAGTGGAGTTTCACGCATCGATTACTATCCAATTTCGAGCCCACCGAATACCTGCCGCCCAATCTTTTGTCGCCTCGTCACGTGCTCTTATGCGTACAAAGTTCTTTGGCCGTATTTAATAGCAAATGCTATAGAACGACCGGGTGGTGCAGTAGTCAGCTGCCTGCTGGTTCGTAGGTCCTAGGTTGGAATACGAGTTAGAACAAATAAACAATGGAATAACATCGCTACGGTTATATCATTTCAGGATATCGCTGAGCGCATGTGAAGGTACAAAGCACGCTGCAGGGTCAGCTCGTCTAGGTAGCACTACTCGACCAACTAAGAGCATAACGCTGATATATTTCGTACGGTGAGTGAACAGTACCGGAGACCCCAAAAAAAAAAACGGGCACCGAGGCTTTCCTCACGGGCCTCGAAGTCCTTATAGGTGACCTCTTTCCTGAACTTGGTACTTCATCAAAGATGGATGTCGGTGTCCGTTGGGCACGTAACCGTTGGGTTGGTGGTAGACTATATGCTCGTTTGTCACCATTACTTAGATAAAATAAATAAAAGAAAAATAAAGGAAGTTTTGATTGATTGGATAATGTATGGATGATGTTCTCCTAGGCTTAAAAAAGCCACATTAAGTCACCTCGACATCTAGTTAGAAACATACGAAACTTAAGAACCGACGCGGTGTAGTGCCACTTTATCCAATAAAAAAACGAAGAAATCGTTAAACTGATGGTAAAAAAACAAGCAAATCGTTAACTTGATGGTGAGTGCAACGTTTTCCCATAACCACTCTGCGCTCGTCACCCTGAGATATCAGTTCTTAAGTGTCATATGCCCAGTAATTACATTACTATGTGCCCTTTTCAATAACGTTTGCACACTACTGTTTCACGGCAGGATAACTGCTACGGCGGTAGTACCAACTTAAGAAATCCTACCACCACTAATTAGTATTATAGTGCCGGAACTATTACCGCAAAACCCAGAGTCACTCACACTTCTTCAACATTTCATACTCGATTCATCAAAACAAAGTGCAAATGCAGTGTCATAGATACTAAACTATTACATCAATACAAAAAAAACCTTCTGTGGGGCATCATTTTATTTTAAATTAAAAAAATAGCACACCCAGACTGCTTCCTGGTGGCAGTCTGGGTGTGCTATCACAACTTTGGTAATTTTATAATCATTTCAGCTCACAACTAGTCTACTGCTGAACATAGGCCCTCCTCAATAGATTGCCAAAGAATAGTTGCATGCAATGCTAAATATAGACTTTGAAAATAGTTTCACTATATATTTGCATACGTTTTTAAGCCGTATAATACACGGGTTCATATGGCTAAAACCTAGCATATTATGCTGGGTTCACGCACGACGGCATTGTGGTTGTCTAGGACAGAATTTGAAAAATCATTAAAATATTTAATTCACTTTCGTTATTGTGACGGATTTTGCATAACCTTCTTTGTAATCTGGACACGATATGTCTTCGTTGAATAAACGAAAACTTGAGCTGAAATTTTAATATACGTTCACGATGAAAGCTTTAGAGCCTACAATTAAGCCGTGCTGCAATACCCATTCGGCATGCCAGTTCGGGCGAAATCCCCACTAACTTTGCCTGAACTGACCCTAATCCGCTAGATGTATCTAAAATGTTGTGTACAACGAAATAGTTTCCAACTTGGATGAGTTTCCCTGAACACTGACAAATATATTCATACATTTATTTCTATTGCAGCATTTTACACAGATGTTATTATAAATACAATAACACGTAAATGTATATACGTTAAAATTAAATGGTAAAAACTAATTTGAAGCATAAAAGTTTGCCAAATTATGCCTTTTTTAAATGAAAATAATATCATATTCCAAATTTCTTCAATCCCGAAAAAACTACAAAGAAACAAAAACAATGCTCGGATTTATTTAATTACAACTACGTTTTCGTTTTCATTCACATAACATCATTTCATTTTCAAATCATAATTAACTTAATACTTTCTTTTCATAATGTTGATACAGTCGTCTCACTAGACATTTGTTTTCAAATTACTATCTTTGAACAAAACAAATTTATTATATTCCTACACCACATGATTCTGAGTTATCCTACAGCGCGCCTGTCACCCTGTGAAATCTCTCCATGCCCTTCAGACCGAAACAGTAATCGTTGCAGAGTATTGCTTTACGGCATAACAACTGGCCCTGCGGTGGTACCTACCTAGATGGATTCCTGCATAGGAATGTGATGTGACAGGGAGGAATACGCAGTATACTCGCTTAATCGGGCTGTCCTCACCGCCAAGACCTCAGAGGTTGTATAGATGGCATAAGGTAAATAACGGCAGATTAAGTCACATGCAGCGTCAGTCCCAGATGTACATTTACATGTGTACCTATGTTACATAGTATAGATGTTATATTTGTATACTTGTAGTTGCTTGAAAACGTCATATCCTGGAATCCGATGACGGTGTAAGAAACAAATTTCCCCGTAAAATTAAAGCCGTCAAAATATTTTTAGACGTATTTTAAATAAAATGACGTTTTAAAAAAAAAATAACAAAAGCGACTAATAGGTCGTTATCTTTAACATGCAATGATGTATTTGTAAAACAATTTTAAAAAGTCTGAGCACTACTTATGTCGGTAGTGATTAAATCAAGAATATGTAGATAGATCATAGATTAAAATTATTTAAAGAACAATATCTTTAAAATATAAAAAGAATACAATTTCACATATAAATGTAATAGAAAACCGGTTGGATGTAACAAATTAAAACCGGCACGTAACAGCACGGCCGTCAATCGAACTGAATCTAGATCAGATGAAGTTACTGATAAACCGAGTCCAAGAATTCTCATCGTCAATGCAAAGAAAGACTTAGAACCACTTAATTCGATTAGAATTTCATGTGGAGGATAAAGTCACATGTCAATCAGCTTAATAAGCAATTCTAATTCTGTTAATCCTATTGAAGTGATGCATAATGAACAGTTTGTAACAGTTAAGCCTGTAGTGCTAGATTCCATTTACCGTAAATACACGCGTAGTAAATACAATTATTATACGTTTACATATAACGGTATTTCGTTAATGCATACGACGTGAACATTTTATCATGAATTTATTTATTTTAATCAGAGGAAATGCAGGAATCCGTCTAGGTAGGTACCACCCCAGGTTGTTCTTCCGTGAAGCAGTAGTGTGCAAACATTACTGTGTATCGGTTTGAAGGTCACTGAGAGCTAGCGTAATCACTGGGCTATGAGACTTAAGAACCGATGTCATAGGGTGACGGGCGCATTATGGTGTTACACAGAAATTTTCTGGGTGACACAGTATTTGCTATGGGCAGACGTTGCACTTCCCATCAGGTGGACGTTTTGCTCATTTCGTCACCTTATACAATAAAAAAGTCCATGTTCAGCAGTGGACTTGGAAAGGCTGATAATAACTATGATGAATCTGTTTTGAAAAACTATGTATTTTTTAGGGTTCCATAGCTCAAAAAGATAAAAAGGATCCTTTTACGATCACTTTGTTGTACGTCTATCTGTCTGTCCAGACTCTTTTTCTCAGGTATGGAAGTAACAAGTTGAAATTAATATAAAATACTTAGGTATACAACGCCCTAAGAACTGTAAAAAGATCGAGCTTGTTTGTCAACTCAATAAAAAATACAGCCATTAATGACGCATATTATGACACGACCGGCTGTACATAGATGATCCTCAAACGTGTATGTTAGTGAAGTTCTGGCAGAAGTAATATTAATGCTCTGTAAATGAAAAGTTTTTGAAAAGTATAGCTGCAGTGACTTTGATAGAGAAAGTGTGGAACAGCGTAATGAAGGGAACATTGCGGTGTTGAACTACACACAAAGTTGTACGGAACCCTCAGTGCGCGAGTCTGACCCGTGCATGTCCGGTTTTATTTATAATCGAAAGTGACAAGACGAGCAAAACGTTCCCCGATGGTAAGTGCATCGTCTGCACATAACAAATGCTGTGTCACCCAGAACCTTTTAGCAACACGCCGCGCTGAGACATCAGTTCTTAAGTCTCTTATGCCCAACAATTACACTAGCTCTCAGTGACCTTCCGACCGAAACGAAGTAATGTTTGCACACTAATGCTTCACGGCAGAATAGCCGGTACTGTGGTGGTACCTACCTAGACGGATCCTTGCATAGATATCCTACCACCAATCACAAAATTTAGTGGTATATACAAGATATGAATCCGAGAATTTAACGAAGTCTCTACTAAGTTACCACGATATTTTGCATTACATAATAATAGGCGAAAATATCTCTTAACCTTTACCGGCAATCATCTTTCAAATGTAATTGACACGTGTTGTAGTTTGATATACATTGACATTTTTGACAAAGAGTGAAATCTTAAAAGTAAAAATAAATTTCCTGGCACCTACCAGCACTACGATACCTAATACAATTGTATTTCATAACATTATCCTAATAAAGTACATAATATTATGTATATAGGGCCATACACCCTCGTTGTTTTGAAACAAAATTACCTTTATTACCGGTACGCGAGACAAGGCGGAATGTTAGCCAGGACGTCGGCCACGTCCTATAAATCACTGGCGGCCCGCAACTGATTCAGATTACCGCCACGGTGAACTGGAAAACGAGACTTCGGACGTTGAGTAGTGTTTTAATTTTCTATCCTTTTCATAAAATCTTCCGATTTGAATACGCTTTATGTGATGATCTAACCTTAATTAGAGAAGCAAACGCCTTTTTCGTGTATCCACCAAGCAACTAGTTCTACTCTACATTGTTTCGAACTATTTGATATTAAACATAAAATAAGAACTACCACATTATTTATATGGTTTCGTAATTTGTAAATTTTGATATATAGAAACAGAAAGACTAAACTTCTATCTATTTGTCAAAACTTTTTATACGGGATGGTGCACTGATAGTTGACCCAAAAATTTGAATGAAAAGCTCAGTCGACGCAAAATATGCCTAAAAATCTGTGTGGCAGCGGCTAGTGGTGTGGTAGCGGCTTAAGAGAATCTACCACCACATATCATGCGGTTGCCAACCCGCCTGCCAAGCGTGGCAACTATGGAAAAATCCCTCCAAGATGAGAGCTACAAACGTTTGTGGCAATCTATGGGGGAGGCTTATGCTCAGCAGTGGACTAGAGAAGGGCTGAATGCTGAACTACTTTTCGGAAGCATCCAAATTTATAAGTTACATATGGCCTAGTGGTCCTGGGTTTGAACCCAAGCCGGAACCAACATTTGTGGAAAAACACATATTGTTGGTTCGGGTCTGATTATGTTGTAAAGTCCTTGTGTCTCTCATACTGCATCTTAGCCTACCTCCGATTTTATCACATTACCGTTATATCGGGCACGGGCAGTTTCGAGTGACATCTCCTGTGCAGTTGATAACTTCGGACAGTATTCAGTAACTGTTGCCGTGGTCGAAAATCGGCCAGGAGAACATCATAATGGAAAAAACAACATTTCAGTGGAAATGACTACGGAACCCTATAATAAAGGTACCCAACACCAAGAGGTCGGTTTCAACTTCTCTCTTAATATATAATTTCATATCTAATCATTATTTTTATTTGTTGTAATCGATGATTTTAATCAAAGAAGTATTAACTGCCAGAAGTACTAAGAAAAAAAGTAGTCTGTTTCAAATTGCACTAGACGACCGCAAATCGAGATTGATTATACTAAACAACAAAAAAGTGTAAAGCTATAGAACTACTGCAATCGCGAGTGCCTACGGGGAAATCCGATAGGGAATTATTTAGTAAATTAAATGATCTACTACACTTCGGTTCATAGAGTATGCCAATTATTGATAACATCTAAACGGCAAATGCCGGTGAAAAATGTGTGGGTAGTACAAGTTGCGTGTTGCGATTTACTTATGCGTTTTATCGGTTTTCCATCAGCTTTAGGAGTAATGGTAATTGATTGTGTGTTTCTGTTTAGTATTTTATGTTTAACACAAAAACAACTAATGTGAATAAAAGTAGCACATTGTTTTTAAAAGGAAAGGGATTTTTTCGAAAAACTGTAAAGTTGTGCTTTGCATTTAAATTGGTTAATTGAGCTGTGGGTATAAGCATTCACATATATTTACTTAGCTATTTTTATATTCACTCCAATAAATGTATTTGTTCCATTCATGTTGTTCACACAAGACGCTGCGCACTCGTTTGAAATCAAAAACTTGTCACGTAGACAATAAAGCTAACAACGTCACCACGAATGGTACTTAATATAAAAACTTCAGTACGTGGACTTGCAAGAGAATTAAAATGATACTGTCTTCAGTTTTCCGACCCATTGAAGATATTGAGAACCATGTGATATGTAAGAGGTTAGTTACAGTATTAAATCTGTTATTTAAATAATATAGAGGATATGTGAAGTCCGCCAACCTGCATTGGAGCAGCTTGCGGATTCTTTCCAGGTCCAAAAACCCTCTCGGAAATGAGAGGAGGCCTGTGCTCAGCAGTGGGACACTTATAGGCTATTACGTTACTTTAAAATAAGTACAGTCCTCAAAATCGAATCATAGTAAATTTAATCAAATATAATGTTGTGGCAAAATATCCAATAACAGTGGTTGCATTTTCTTGTTCCTACGATCCAGAAAAGAACCAGGCCTGCCACCAGCAGGGACGACCAGTCTCGGATACAGTTCCTTTATAAACTTCACCGCTCGCATACGCTTAAAGACTCATACTTTCGCCAATAACGTAATTCTGCCTATTAGCTAGTAGCTTCAGTAGCTTCAACTTCAGCTGAAGTCCCTTGAAATGAGAATCCCACCTCCTATAGACATAATTACAAAAACTTCTGTTGTCGCGTTTTATGACACATTCTCTGGTGGTGACTGTCATAAAATTTCTTTATAAAAAAATATTCATAATACATTGTTATGCATAAAACATCCATATACCATACTTACCTAACATCAGTCACGCGCTGTGCAAGCACGAAACGCGCACGCGTTCAGAAAACTAAGTAAGTTTAAAAAAGTTTTTAGCCGATTTTTGTTTTTGTTTACTTTTTTACCACTGCAAGTCTTCTTAACTGCTTACTAATGCAGCAATATAATATACTAGCTTTTGCCTGCCACTCCGCACGTAATCACTGGGCATATGAGACTTAACAACTGATGTCTCTGGCTGTGTGTGGCGTCACACAAAAATGTTTCGGGCACCGCAGCATTTGTTATTTACATTATGTGCAGACGCTTGTGGTAAGTGCAACTTACCGCCAGATGAACGATTTGCTTGTTTCGTAACTTTATCAAAAAAAAGCTGATCTTCACACTTCATTAATATATAGGTTTATGTATATATTGACTGACAAACAATGCACAACCTAAACCAGTTGACCTAGAGATTTACTTTAGGTTCGTTTATTGATTGGAGGAAAAAATGCTTGGGTACCCTAGAGGAATACTAAAGAGGGATTTTGGGAAATTCCCGCAAAATTAATACAAGAGGGTCACGAAGTTTGTATGGGAAATAATATTTCCTTTTATTGGAGGAAAATACCTTATTCTCCCGGGAAAAATTGACGAAACGCAAGTGAAACAGACACAACAGTGGACGAATCGTATAATCACAGTTAAACATAGGCTACTTTTTACAGCGTTTATAACCTTATTCTCGGTTGGAAAGCCGGATATAAAAAGTGAAGGTGCACCTACCAAAATAGCGCAACGTCAAAGAATTAATGTTTTTTTGCACAGATAGTTTAAGTATAAAAGTTGAAATAATAAGCGTTTGTCGTCGTCAAGATATAATAAAAATAGTATGAAATACTTAATAACGTCATTTAATGATATAATTTAACAGATGAATGCAATTATTTAAACCAACTCCGATTCCATGCAGTACTTTTTGCGTAATGCGTGGTCAAACATGCAGCAGAGGAATAAACAAAAACTCCAATAATATTTATTTTGTATTTTTTTTATTGTATAAAGTAAAGAAACGAGCAAAGCGTTCACCAAATAGTAAGTGCGCCGTCTGCCCATAGCAAACGCTGTGTCACCCGGAACATTTCTGTGTGACAACCCACTCCGCTCATCATCCTGGGACATCAGTTCTTAAGTCTCGTATGCCCAGTGATTACACTAGCTCACAGTGCCCTTTAAACCGAAACAGAAATGTTTACACAATACTGTTTCACGGCAGAATGACTGGCACTGAGCGGTATCTACCTAGACGGATTCCTGCATAGGAATCCTACCACCAGTAAATTTTGACAAAATCGTTAGTATAAACATATTTATAAATTTTTCTGAAGTAATAAGATATTCTCCGACGGTAAAAAGTAGCTTATGTCTCTCTCTCCGACACTCTCCAACTTTTTTGTTATTATTAATAACTCGACTTCTAGGCGGCGGAGTATGGAATATAAAAAACATGTATTTAGAAATCTGTGTTTCTGAAGAGATGATTCGTCTCCGACTCATCATCAGAGTAAAACGAGACACAGTCCTCTATCACAGATTTTTTTTAACAAAAAGGAAAATAGACCGGCTTATATGTCTCAGGCTAACGAGTACAGTGTGGCACACAGAAATGTTCTGCGTGACACAGCTTTGTTATTGGGCAGTCGCCGCACATAAGTATGGTGACGAGTTTTTCCTTTCCTTGCTCTTGCTGTTAGAAGTTGGTGAACATACGATAATGTAATACAATGTATGTCACTGAAGCATTTAATATCACTAAAAACATGATCAAACTAAAAACATGTGAGACTAATAAAGCCCGTATGAAGACGTACCAACTTAAAGCTGTTCACGACAATATTCATGTGTTAAATTAAACATGAGCTACCATCGCCGAAAAGCGACCACGCCTCGTTTTGGGACGAGTTGAGCGCCGCCCAATACGCCCATCACTAATTATTATAACCGGTTGTTTGTAACCGTCGTAATTAGTCACCGTTTTATAGCGCCACCTGTTGAGTGCATTCTTGCAGCGGGACTTTGAAATAGCACTTGAACATTAAAGATAACGCGTCATTAACAAAACATTGTTTAAAAACAAATTCCAGTCACGGAAAGACTATACTTTTTGCGAATAAATGTTGAAGCAATAGAAATGAAGGCTTTCGTAACGAATTTAGAGAACTTGCTGCCGCACTAACTTATATTTAACGATTATTTAAGCAACTCCTCAGTATTTATTTGCTATATATAATCTATGTTAAGTTATCTATATATAATCTATGCTATTTATCTTTGAGTGCGAAAGCTAGCAAAGTAATAATTTTGCTAAAATAAAGAATATTGATATAATTTACGCATCTCAAAGACTTAAACAAAAAACGAGCCGAACAAGAATTTCTCGTAACGGCGTAATTATTTGGTAAGTAAAGCAGCCACGAAAATGTAATTACTCTCCTACATCCATATTTGATCCCTATCTCATGTATAATTTCATATCGATTATAAACAACCGTGTATTTTAAGATAATGCTTTGCTTCTGAGAATTATTGATTGATTGCCGAGGTAGAGCGAGGCGCAAACGGGCTGCATTCAATAAAGCTAAGTGTTTATTCATAAGCTTTACGAATACGTTGCAGGCAAATTAAAACGTAAGACATAACTGCAATAAGCGGAATACAAATGGTAGACGATGTTCCAAAGTTACCAAATACAGCAACAGTAAAAAAACTGTTTATATCCGTATAAATACATATAAAAACGACTTACTACAGACTCATCACGATATCTCCGAAACCAAAATCTATAGACTTGAAATTAGGCATACGTATTCCTTTCCCGAAATAGACACCCACTACAATGAATTTTACGAACATTTACTCCTAAATGTGTAAACGGGCTGATGCTGTTTTTCTCTATACAGACCTTTACAATAACTTCCGTTCGAGGCCGGGGCGGGACAGCTAATACTATATAATTGCTTCATATTCGTGAATGTTTTATTTTGTCAAAATGAGGCTCACCTTTCTTTTTTATTTTTCTTAAGGATTAAATTTTAGTGTGTGGCACACTAAAATTTAATCCTGTATCACAAACATTTCACATGCACAAACACAACTTGAAACCGACAAATTAGTTAGTCGTAACTATAGTTTAATATAGTTGACGTAAAATCTACTATAGTCTTCATAAAATCTCTTATTATTCAGTAAAAAAGTAACTGCTGAGCACAGGCCTCCTCTCATTTCTGAGAGGGTTTTGGAGCCGGGAATAGTCCGCCACGCTGCTCCAATGCGGGTTGGCGGACTGCACATGTCCTCGAAATATTTCTATTCCTCGGACATGCAGGTTTCCTCACGATGTTTTCCTTCACCCAATTTTAGAGATGCTGGCACCGGGGATCGTACCCAGGTTAATCGCTTACTTACTTACTTGGGTTCATCGGCCTCGAGGTAATCCAGTCGGCCAAGTTGGCTAATAAAATTATGTCCCCTATACGAGATATTTACCATCGACTCAACTCTTATTATTCCCTATAATTTAATATAATGTTCATGGAATAGTGGTGTAAATTTCAAGACGTACATATAAGATAAGATCATTTAGTAATACTAGTCTTCCTCTTTCAAATTAAGTCTACCTTGTGGATGTGAAGCAAAGTAACAATTATAATAATGACACCGAAGACAAATATTTACCGGTATTTACAAGGTAATGTTTAGCCGTGCGCCCACGCGTTGACAGCCGCCCATTAGCGTCTGCGAGCTCTGGACTCCCTGAGGGTTCGGCCCTTTCACACTGCCTCTGGATATGGCAGTCTACTAGATCAAATATGACAAGTAGCGTTTAATGAATTTCATTTAATATCTCACAAAGATAAATAATCTATACGCAATGTAAAAAGTATACTGTCTTCAGGTTTTATCTAATACTTTTTAGATTACAATCGTTTAAGTAACTTAATAAGAATAAACTTACACATACCTTTACTTTAATGAATCTATTGAGTACCATAATATACAATAAAATATTGTATAAGATCCCTATGTATTAAAAATACCATAAATAATTAGCCTGCCGTAACTGCCGTTCATTCGTTACCAGTTAATATTGTTTCACAATAGAACACTCAATAATAATACATAAACTCGACATAATGTAAGGTTTATTAAAGAGACAATATTAAAAATTAAAAAATACATACATTACTATTAAAAGCATTATCCTTCTTTTTAAACAGGTACAAAAATATATTACTAAATGACTGTTATGGTGACAGAATCATCGATAAAAACTATTGTACTTAATATAAAAATCCCGCGACTACGTCCGTATGGAATTAGGTTTTTTTAAGTACCACGATTCCTCTGGTGTTGCGGTTGTTCATGGGCGGTGGATGAGCCATCATCAACATCAACATCAACCATCAGGTGAGCCATCATCAACATCAACATCAACCATCAGCTCACCTGATGTCCCACTTGCTCGTTTGCCCCCTCTCCTATAAAAAAAAAGGATATAAAGCAATAAAAGTAAGAAGCATACATATTAAAGTATTATTACAAATGCGTATCACTTTTGTAACAAAACTAATGCTTTAAAAAAATCGATATATCTAGAAAAAACTAAATGTAAATATCTCTACTACATCTGTTTCTAAATAAAAGCATTCTTACATAACCGTGAATTGAATTTTAGGAATATAGTAAAAGAAGCTTGCGTGAAACTAAAAACAATTTTTTTTTAATCATATGAAATTTCGCTAATTACGGTAGTCAAAACATTCCCAGATAAAGTTTAAAGCGAATGAAAAATATTTCAAACATACGTTCGTCTTTGTAATTTTAAAATAAAGCTGCCTTGTTGTCTATTCCGGTCATAAATTGCATCGACTATTATTGATTCGGTTTTCAGTTTTCTGAATTCATTTGCTTCCTTAGAATCGGGATAATTGGTCCCCTTAGGGATAGTAGAAAACAATATAAGGAAATAAGTCAATAATAAATATTAATTTGTTGATTACTAAATGTTAGGGTGACTTAGAATAACATGCTACTATTAGGTACAAACTAGAGTTCTACTAGCAATTCAATAAGGTGATAAAAACGTTTACAGACTGAGTTAATTTAAAAAAACTTATATTACGGATTTTATTGTGTTTAAATTTAACTGTTTGACGTGACGAGTGTTTTACAGTATTGATGCAACTATAAATTCATGATCACGGTGGGATTAAAGCGCTCAAACAGTCAAATAAATAGTTAAATTTAATAAAGTCCGTAACATCAGTTTTATTAAATGTATAAGAATCGCGTAAATATAAGAAATCGGAAACAGTTGTAATTTTAGGGGAAATAAGTTATTCTATCAAAAAAGTAAGTTCTGTATGAGTTGAAATATAACGAAACGCCACTGCTGTGTCTGCTAATAAAACGTATGACTATGCAACTTACTCAACGGTTAAAAGCTCAACGTTGTCACCTTCGGAGAATGCGATGACTCCTGAACGAACTACGAACACGGTGAGAACTTTCGAATACTAGTAGTTATCAACTTTGCGGGAGATATTTTAATGCCACTAGAGTAAGCGCAAACATAAAGGTATCACTTGTCCTAACTTACTAGTGCCCGATGTAACGCTAATGCAAAAGGATCTGTTGGTAGAATTTCTATGCAAGATTCCGTCTAGGTAGGTACCACCCTAGTGCCAGTTATTCGGCCGTGAAGTAGTAGTGTGCAAACATTACCGTGTTTCGGTTCGAAGGGCACTGAGAGCTAGCGTAATCACTGGGAATATGAGAATTAAGAACTAATGTCTCTGAGTGACGAGCGCAGTGGTGTCACGCATAATTGTTCTGGATGACACAGCATTTGTTATGCGTGGACGTTGCACTTACCATCAGGTGAACGTTTCGCTCGTTTCGTCACTTTATTAAAAAAAAGGTAGGCTTGGCAGCGTCGGAGACATGGGGACAATCATAACATAGTCAGACCCGGAAACCAACTTTTTTGGGTTTTCCACAAATGTTGACTTGTATTTGAAAGTACGCCCCGCGGCTATGGGCGCTCTGATCATGAGACCACGTGATCATCGTATATGTTACAGATGCGGTAACAATTATCGCAAATACAGAGGTATTTGCACTTCTTCTCACACGATTCAACGAAACATGCTTCAAATGCGGTATCACAGACGGAATAGTATAATATTACAATTCAATATATTTATAAGTAATTTTGTTTCTAGAATGATGTTAGTTTTGACGACGGAGTGTCATTAAGTTGTAATAGCGATGCTGTCAGTTTCTGCTATATTGAAAAACGAGTCTGAAATTGGATATTATAATGGATTTCCTCAAAGTAACGCCTGTTTCTATTAACTATATATATTTTATTTGCAAAAACACCACTTCACCGCTCTTAGAGAACGGTGTTTCATTTGGTGACTAAGGAGAACTTGGGACGCAATTATTAGCAACGGGGACTTATACTCGTATCTTAGGCCGTAGAGGTGTCAACGCACCAACAACTTAATTCTCCATTGAGTAAGTGTGCAATATGGCCCACAATAATCTAACGTTTTTCATACACAGAAAAAAAATAACAATCAATTAATTGCTAGGCCAATCTCGGATTTGGAGTTTTATGGAGCCGAGAAGAATCCAACACGCTGATCTAATGTGGGTTGGCGGATTTCTCATGTGTGTACTTGAAATATTTCCATTTCTTAAACATGCAAGTATCGTCACGATGCTTTACTGCCGAGCTCGTGGTAAATTAGCCTTAAATTAGTAAGTAACAATTTTAGTGGTTCCGGCGGCTGCGATCCTATAGGTGATAGACTCGGCTATACATAAATAAAAAAAACTGTAATAATTTAAACAATGAAATATTACACTTCATGCTATTGAATCTTAAAATGCCAATGTACACCAATAGCAACTGAATTGACTGATCAAGGGATATTTAAGTAATTGACTACTGACTTTTAATCTATATGTGACTTTTAATCACTATGACTTTTTATCTATGCACTGGTGGTAGGATTCCTATGCAGGAGTCCGTCTAGGTAGGTACCACCCCAGGGCCAGTTATTCTGCCGTGAAGCAGTAGTGTGCAAACATTACTGTGTTTCGGTTTGAAGGGCACTGTGAGCTAGCGTAATCACTGGGCATATAAAGTAAAGTAAAGTAACAGCCTATAAATGTCCCACTGCTGAGCACAGGCCTCCTCACATTTCTGATAGGGTTTTGGAGCTGGGAATAGTCCGCCACGCTACTCCAATGCGGGTTGGCGGAATACACATATCCTCGAAATATTTCTATTCCTCGGAGATGCAGGTTTCCTCACGATATTTTCCTTCACCGCTAAGCACGTGGTAAATCAGCACTTAAAATTGTAGAACAAATTCAGAGGTGCTCGCACCGGGGATCGAATCCAGGTTACTCGCGTACTATGAAATTAAAGGCGAGCACCAGGCCCCTGAGCTACCACGGCTTTTCGCACTGGATATATGAGACTTAAGAACTTATGTCTCAGGGTGATGGGCACAGTGTGGTGTCACACATAAATTTTCTGGGTGATACAGCATTTGTTATGGGCAGACGTTGCACTTACCATCAGGTGAACGTTTTCCTCGTTTCATCACCTTATCCAATTTAAAAAAAAAAAACATTTTTGCAACATAGCATTTGTGATATTCGTGTCCTTACTTATTTGTTATGCATGTTATAATAATCATTATGCGCCATTTTCGTAATTTTTAATTTACTGACCAGATCTCATAAATATCATAAAAATAAAATAGATTAAACACCCGAAAATAATATCTAAATTTAAGGGACTATCGGTTACGCAGGCACATAAGGAATAAGTAATGCGCTCAAGTTCAGTAATAAATCTTAAAAGAATGCTCTGGCCGCTCCCTAAAGGATACTCGTAGAAGCGTTCACCTTCTATTTTTCCTGTTATTTATGAGCCTATGCTTTATACTAGGACCGCGAGCCAAGAATAAAATGGGTAACTAAAATGAATGACTGTATGTTACCATAATCATACATTTCTTGGCCGGATCAAACTTTTTCTTATGAAAATGAATGAGCGTGAGAAGTCACGTGAAATCTTATCTAAGGCGACATTTTATATTCGAGGTGCACAAAATAATAAGAAGTGATTAAAACGTTTCCAAAACAAAAATACTTATTATCTAATCTCGCTACTAGATTTATGGAAGTAAAATTGAGAATATAACCCTATATTAGAGTTTAAATGTAAGTTTTATCTTTCATTAATCGAAATTTACATAGGCGCCCTTACATTTGCATTTTGGAACAACATTTTATAATTATCACGTCATCGGTGGCTACAGTTTAATGGGTTAATAAAGAAGGGATTTTCCATTTAACGAAACCTTACCATAGTATGACGAATTAAAAAGATACAATTAATTTTGTATTGTTTAGCAGCTATATTGATTTTTTGGAATTGCTTGAGATTTAGAAAAAAGAGATTAATTTTTAGTGATTAAAAAAGGTTAAGCGCTTAAGCTGCTACAGCCGGGATGAAAAGAACGGGATAAATGAAGGGTTCCTTAGGGTTACGGGACGCGCAAATCTTTTTGTTTGATCAGGCGCTTGTTGACAACAAATTCGTTGACGTTAATCCCTAGACAATGGTTCCTTTTCAACCGGGGCAGAGCCAAATGACGGCCCGACCACCAGCGTTCCATTTTAAGTAATGGTAAATCTCTGTGTTAATATTTATATAAATGCTTTTCTGGAAATCATTGCCATGACAAAAGTTGTTCACGCTTTATCCTTAAACAAATCCAGCTTTTGAAACTACGTGATCTGAACTGAATATTATTTTTCCCGATAGTGTAATCAGCGCTTGTTAAACGAAAAATTTATAACAAATCATAATATTTAATCCGATTTAGGAGATAAAATTTTTAACGGTTGTCTTTTGCCAGACATTTACTTTATGTTATCTCTATATCATTATCAAATACAAAAAAAACACGACTTAATTTGGCAGACATATTTATTTATACTTGTTAAAATTCAGCTTTTCAATCATCATAGCAAGTAAAGTTTATTTACAAATCCAAGGAAAGGATTAAATTATACAAAAAATAAATAATTTTAATTTAAGTGCTTACCTATGCTTATAAAGAATTTGGTCATTAAATAAACCAAATAAGAAACATATCAAGAAAAGGAAAATTTTGGCTTCCGTTTTATGTCTCTCATAACAAAAACAAGAAATGTGAAATGTTACCATATTAAATCAATTAAAGTACATCATAATATTATAATAATAAGGAATTATTTTAAAACATATTGATTATGTGTATTTGTAATTACTTTCAAGTATACGAAATAAGGATATATACCACATAGAGTTTTCTTATATAAATACCGTTAATTTCCATCCATAACATTTAGAAATATTAATGTTGACCAAGAAAAATATAATTACTCTGTTTCGTTTTTACAATAAATGCTTCGAGTATTTACAAGTACGTACATTTTTTATTGCTGAAGAAATTCAAATTTCCTAAAATGAGTAATATCATTACTTTGAATAAAGTATGTCTAACAACTATTAACTAAACATTAATAAGGACTAGGCTGTAAAATAGCACTAAATGTTAATATAATTTAACATTTTTTTTTCATAATACATTCTGGATTTAGCTACAGAATACAAATATTTTCGAGATTTAATTCACTGTCAAATATTTAGGAGTCGAAACACAACATTATGCAATAAGTTTTTTTATTGTTTTTTTTATAACGCTGATAAAAATATTCAAATCATTTAGCATATAGTACACGTTTACAATTAAATACATCAAATAACACCTAAATAATATTTACAGCGCACATAAATCAATTCAATTTTAAAAAGTTATCATTAACTGCTTCTTAACATATTTACATTGCTAAATAGTCTGGTGTTAATCTTACTGTGTTTCATAAATATATTTTATAAGTACAATTTACAATTTCCCTAATACTACGTACAAACAATGTTTGATAATAAATCACGTTATCATATTTGCGTGTTCAGTGAGCTCAAGTGTCTATTAATGGAAAAAAATACTTAAATTAAATCACAAAAGAAATCAAACCTTCTCACAAAATACATTATTTATTTACTAGCTTGCATTTATTTCACTTGCAGACTCAATCTGTATCACATATAAACTTCGTTCGTACACTTTAAGACAAGTTGAATCGTTATTTTTTCACGAATTTGTTCAAATATTTAGGAACTGAAAGCGCGGTCTTCAATTGACAGCATATCAAAGCTGTGACGTCACACAATGACGTCGTGTACAACAGTTTCATTAGTTGTATTTCCCGGTGTAAGCACAGGTTGGAAACAGTGAGTTGATGGAGTAAAGTCTTCCACTAGCTTCCGTTTCAATACAGATGAGGATCCGACGTATACGTTGGTCCCAGGAAATGTACCTCGTCGTCTCCGTCTCCATACAATAGCAGCAAGTGCAGCTAAACCAAAAGCAATCATAGCTGATAAACAGCCTAGCACTAACTCTGAATCCGGTGCACGTTCAGGGACACGCTCACCTCTCATGGAACTGACTAAAACTGACATTAGTCGATCTCCTTCACTAACTTCAACGTCTTGTACACTTTCTGTTGAAACACGTTGAGCTCGACTAGTATCAATGGTCATAGTCTCAGATTTCTCGTTATCTACGCCGGGTGTTCGAGACACCAGTTCAACTTTAATGTGATATATTGTATCTGGCCAGAGCGATAAAGTGACGCGAGTAGAATCAGTAAAAAGATTCCCTTTTAGACCTCCGCCGTCTACTTCCCACGTCACAAGATAAACACCACGAGCAATCCTCGGTTCCCAGGCGATTTCACCGATTACAAGAACTTTTTGATGGATAAGCGATATTTCTTTAAGGGTCCATTTATGTTCGTCGTGATTTGAAGAGTTAGTATCACGTGCCACCCACGTTTCATCGGGACTATAAATAGTAACAAGGCCTTGCGGATCCACAACCAGAACTCGAAGAAGTGCACCTTCGTTGTTTGAAGGTACTCGGGTTGCTAATGCTTGGGTTTGTATGATTTGACGCCAAGGGCCTTCTGCAGCGCGGCGCATCACAACGTAGACTAAAGGTGCTGCTCGTGTAGTAGCTCGAGGCGCTGGAGGTGGCCAACGCGCTAGAGCACCGCTCACTCGCATCACACCCTCTCCCTTGGTATGAATAACGGGTTGCGTTTGTGATGCCCTTGCTGCTTCAATGTGGAACTCGCACGCTACTTTACAGCCTGGGAACTGTCAACAATACTAACCGTTAGTATGTGTATAAGTATGTATGAAATTTATTAAATGATCTTTAAGGTAACTTACGCATATATCTTTTTCATCGCACACGGCACCCCATACTTGATAGTTAGATTGGAGTAGTTCACAATTTTCCCAACACTGCAACAATAAAACCACAGTTTTAATTATGAATATAGTGTAATAAATTTAAAAGGAAGGAAATAATAATTATTTGTCCATTTACTTGTCACAATAGATCGGCTTCTGAACTTGCATTATGATATATTATGAAGCGGAGGTGTGCTACAAGTCAGTTGAATTTACTAGAATTCATACATCCAAACAAAAATAAGTTTATTTTGTTAAATATGAGAGAAAAAACTATAACCATAACAATATTTTTGTTATTCATAATTAATCATATTGTCTTTTTTCTATATATTAATAGAAAAAAAATCTAAACTTTAAAGTGGTATGAATGATTCATATAGTTTAGTTTGTAGTAAAAATATTATAAACGAACATCAAATCAAGAACAAGAGAAGAAGCTGCCATGTCTATCATGAGTTTACGATCGTGCTCGACACAAACACAGCATTTGTCATTGGGAGCTCTCATTAGTTGGAGTTGACGTTAACTTGACGCCTACTCTCGCTTCAATAAGCTTTAATAATTATAAGAACCAGCGCCAACCAAGGCTATTAATTACTGATATTGACAAAACGTCCTATTGCCTGGATTCCGGAGAACCTTTGAAGTGAAGATATTATTGATTTTAGAGAGTAGTCATTATTAATTTATATTTCCGTATCCAAACTGGCGCATACTTAATGCTATTAATTAATTTCCCGCACTCTTGGCTTCCGTGCTGATATAATTTTTAAATAAATTAAATCAGATAGTTTTACTTTCATTATTAGTACTTATAATTTATAGTAAGGTACTAAGCTGTCACATTTTCAGAAATAATGATTAATTCACTGACAAAATGGCATATCGGAGCATTGTCAGCATTCAAAATTATAATCATGTTTTCATTGATATTTTTAAATAGTGTTTAAATCGAAACTTAAAAAGGTAAAATTGTGTGATCCTTCTATTATCCGTCTGTTCAAGAGAGCTGCAACTTTCGAAGCTTTCAACTGTGCAGAAGATATTATACGAGTAGTACCACAAGTGGAAGTGCAAACACATAGGCATTAACTCGTTAGGTATCTTCCCGCGACCATTGAAATGCTCATGCTACGAGATCCGAGGTAGTGTAGGGTGCAGTGTCGGTGACACGGGGAGGATTTTTTCGGTGTCGTGAATGCGTTTTACAGACAAATTTCACAACTAGACCCGCAAACCATTTATTTTTTATTTTTGTACAAAAGTTGCCCTCTGACTGGGATTCGAACCCAGGACTTCCAAAGCGAAGAAGTCAGTTACTTTGACCACTAGACTACGTCATTTGTATTTTGTTCTTTTAAAATATAAGACATAATTTTTTTTAGGTTCGCGTGTTTCCTGTTATATGTAGGTTCGAAGTGTTTCTTTGCAATAAAATTGTAGGTACTTACCATAAAACAGTCGGGGCCTTGCAAACACGATGACTCCCCGCCAGGCCGAGGTGCCGCGAACTGTGGGCAAACATCGAAAACGTCAATCATCAAGCAATTTATTGAACAAATATAAAAAATATGAACAAAATGTTCATTAAACTGAATTCATAATTGTATTATCGATTGCTATATACAATTTTCGTGCAATCTCTTAGAATGAAAATGTTTTAATTACAGTTACCTAATTTGTAGGAGACATCTAAAATTACGATAGTAAAACATGAGTGTGAAATATATGTTTCGACTATTAAGCTTATGTAGGTAATTTTTAATTTCATAAAATAATTAAATTAAAGAAAATAATTAACTCTGTATTTTAGCAAATAAAACAGAACTTGTACTGAAGTCTGACTTAAGACATTAAATGAGTACATAGCAACTTGAATCGATATGAAATACTGTCCCGATATATTAAATAAGAAACAAAATAAAATCATTAATTTTATTTTTAATTTAGTGATTGTTCTAAAAGTTCAACTAAAGTCGATAATCGATCGCATTTAACATAAGAATTACGCAAAAAAATATTTTTTATTCCCAATGCACAATATAAAACATGCGTGTTAATAAGTCAGTACAGTTAAACAGTACTCGCATGTCTATTCTTAACACTGAGAGCTAGGCTTACAATTTTTTTTAATTAATCCGTTTCGTGATTGACAATAAAGTGACGAAACGAGCAAAACGTTCACCCGATGGATAGTGCAACGACCGCCCATAACAAATTCTCTGTCACCCAGAACATTTCTGTGTGACACCAAACTGCGCCCATCACCATGAGACATCAGTTCTCAAGTCTCATATGCCTATTACAGTAGCACACAGTGCCCTTCGAACCGAAAGGGATTCCTGCATAGAAATCCTACCACCAGTAACTACTTGATACATTATTGATTTGGACATCAGGTTTAGATAAGAGTTTAAATATTGCTACATATATTATATTGTTATTATACATGATGTCAAAAATTACCCGTAATTTCGAAATATTTGAAACTGTCATAAATAGTTATAAGGCTGATTGACACATATTAACATGACATATTATCAAAATGTTATTCAGAAACACGATAAATCTCGAAATTTTTAATTAGTACTTTAACACAGCACTTTAAAAATTAACCAAAAGACTTCAATATAAAAAGGGACATTTAATTATTAAACGGGACACTAATACATTACTCGTTATCTGAGAAGAGTTCAGAGAGGGTTTTATACCCCGAGCGGATAAAAAGAAGAAGAAAATAAATGTTCGATTCGAGCAGCGAGTTTAATGTATTTGATAAAAGTGACATGCATCTGCTTACCGTCGTTCGGCCAACCGTTTTAATTGCCTGATATGCCAATGGGGACAGTCTCGAGACTCAGTCGCTGTACTTACGGTGGCTCGAATATGTCAAGTTCTCTCACGACTGACTTGATAAAGTGTTTTTTAAGTTTCTAAATAACCTTCTCTAAAGGTCACGATTATGAATTTTATTTAGACAAGCCTTTGCTTGTAACTTTGAAAAGAGAACTCTATCAAATTTGAATTTTGTATATCTATCTAAGGTTAAAAAGGAGTACAAAAAAATCTTTGGACTCCTTTTTAAGCATATTGCGCGCAAAACACTCCGGGAGTGTGAAATTTGGCATTGTTAAAGTTTGTATGGAGAGGAAGCGAGGAATCTAAAATTTATATAGAAATACGTATAAAAGAATAAAATTAAGTATACAGTATCTAAGTTCATATTGATCAAGTCAATCACACATAGTCTTTTGTTTGTATATCTTTATACTGCCAATGTTAAATACGGTAGATATCGATAAAATTTTAAAATGTTGCCCACAAAAATTACTCAAAGCTTAACTTTCAAATTTCAACCATTGATGGGCATCTAGTACATATATTACGACCGCGTGGCCTAGTGGTCAGAGTACCGGACTTCTAAGCCGCGGGTCCTGGGTTCGAATCCCAGCCGGAGCCAACATTTGTGCTAAAACATAAATTGTTGGTTTTCGGGTCTGGTTGTGTTGTGACACTGCATCCTAGCCTACCTCCGATCTTATTGCATCAGCGTTACATCGGGCGCGGGTAGGTTGGGACGAGTGAGTGCCTCTGTGTTTGCGCGTACACTTGTGGCACTATAATATCTCCTGCGCAGTTGATGGCTCTCGACAGTAGTCGGCAGTTGTCGCCGTGATCGAAATCGGCTAGGAGAACATCATATATTATTACGCGAAACAAAAATTTAGTTACCGAATTCACCTCATACAACGTCGACCTCATTCGCGAATTCGCTATATTGATAGTTTTTAATGGATGGATTATAAAAATCTTATGTTTTATTTAGTCTTTACATCAGGTCGTAATTATTGTACATGTTTTTTTTAAGTTTTGAGTTTACATGCATTTTTTGAATTAAATATGTTCAATGTTTAAACGCTCCAGGAGGCGAGAGAGAGAGCTATGCTTCAGATTCAGACTTTAACACATAAGTGGGTAGAGATCGAATGTCAGACGGAGCCAACATTTGTGCAAATTCACGAATTGTTGGTTTTTGGGTCTGATTGTGTTGTAATTGTCTCATTGTTTCTGTCACTGCATCCTATCTTGTCTCCGATATTGTCGAATGATCGTTGCATCTGTCGCGAGAAGGTTACTCTTTCCCTTGTGGCACTATAATATCTCCTGCGCATTTGAGAGCTTTCGACAGTATTTAGACAACATCATCGTGGTCAAAAGTAAAAAAGAGGGAAGAGACACAACCAAGAAAGGAATAACCACGTTCTACTAAAATTTGCGTAAGGCTGCCGAAAGTCGGAGACCCGATCAGTGGCAAAGAAAAATTCATGGAGGTGACAATATACCACAGTCTTTATTGAGGATGGGTGACGGTGTTTATGGGTTATTGTGACCACTTACCATCCGAAAGACAATTATTTTACTATTCGTGTGTTATAAATATTTTCATAAAAAATAATAACACAATTTATACAGATCTCTTAAACTTTATGCTAAGAGAAGCTCGTTTATTCATGACATTAAAAATTAATTAAAACTTACAGCAGATCACGCGTTGTTGCCTCCATGCTCACATCATAAATAATTACAAGTTCTTTTACTAAGAGCAAGTAATAATTCAATAAGATAATATCATAGTGAATGACTGAATGACTGTTATTTTTAGATATTCTTAAAGAATGATTCAAAGATAAATTAAGAAAAGTGCGCCTGCTACTCAATACATGTGACAGAAGTGAAACTTCTCCATATTGGAAATTTGATTAAATTTTAATATAATTAACATGAATTAACAAAAATATTACTCACTGTAAAATAACCGTTCACTATATAAGCAATTATTAATTAACCGATAAATATTAATGAAGAATAACGAAAACGCTACGCTCTAAGCTGACCTTGAAATTTTACTCTCATAGCGCCCAAAGAAACTTCATTTAAAAAAAGTAAATTAAGTCTTTAAATATCCCACGGCTACAGTCCAGATTTTGGAGGCGGAAAGAGTCCCCCACGCTGCTCCAATGCGGGTTGGCGAACGTCACTTGCCCTGGAAATATTTTTATTCCTCAGACATGCAGGTTTACTCGGGATATCTCCCTTCATCGCTGAGCACTTAAAGTTGAAGAATAATTTTAGACGTGCTGCTGGCACCGGGTTTCAAACTCAGGTAGCTCACGTCCTATGAAATTTAAGACCCCTGAACCACAACAATAAAAAAGTAGAATAAAATCCAGAATGCTCTTCATATAAACCTACTGCGATAAAATTAGCAGATATAGCTCATTTTTAATAACGTTGAACAATAAATACACAACTACATAGTAACACTTACAAACAGTGAACATGGAATCGTGACCTCAGATTTATTTCAAATGCATCTTATATTGAACTATAATTAAAAATAATGTTATTTGTAAATTAAATTTTAACCAACGCGTTAAAATAAATAAAATAGGTAATATCAAGCAGTAGCAGCAAAGAAAACGAAATTACTCTTTTAGGTCACTATCATTGCCGCTAATGATGCCAATCTCTAGCGGGGGCCATCAAACCACTCCGGCCGTCCGGCCATTATTAGATGTAATCATCGTAATTTTTCACACAATTTATTTTTTTGGATCACGATACAACTCCATAGAAGTGTTATTTCATGTCAGCTAATGACAACAAAAAATATGGTCGAGAGCAATGCGCTTGGTAACCGCTTAGATAGCCGCATCGAATGTTTACGTACGTCTACATCAGCAATTTTTATGTTTTATTTATGATGTATGTTATAGTATTTATAAGGCGATTTTATTAAACTTCCTGATATTAAAACTGTGCTATATTTAGATAAACAAACCATTATAACCTGTTTAACATAGGCTTTAATTACAAAATTATAGAACCGAAATTTCGAATTTTGAATTGGAACTCAATTAAATATTTTTACGACTTACATGATTTAAATAATAGATTAAAAACGCTTGAAAGTAAAGTGCAAAGATCACTTACTAAATTTTTGATAAGATAAAATACTATTTTGAAAATCTTTAATTCATTCAAACCAGTCAAAATCATAAAACTAATATTTTCATTGACTTGTGAGTATGTTATCTTTAACAAAAGAATAAGTTTTAGGCATATTGTTCTGAATTCTACTTTCGACATCACAAATACGCTCCCCAAACAACGTTTAACCAATTCAATTATTACAAGTATTGTATCGCACGACTCAGTCTTGAAGAGTTTGAAATATGAAAGTTAAACAAAACAAAACGGGCGAATGTACTTCGGCAACTGCAAAGGGAAGTGAGTGAATAATGAATGACGGTGATTGAAAACAGCTCTTCGAGTGGCCTCGTATTTGTGTTAGATGCCGCCGCAGATTACCCTTTTGTTAATCAAACAGCGCTTATTGAATAATATTTAATTAATCTTTCGTATTTGACTTCAGATGCTGTTCAATAGAAAGCGAGGAAGAAAAATGAATTGTTCGGAGAACGAAAGTTTGGATTTATCTGATCGAATAAAGCTATTCAATTGTTAAAGTAAATACATTTTAATCTTTATATTTAAATATTATAATATATAAAATGTTTAATTCGTATAATAATTTTAATATAAACTTTGCGTTGCAAGACATTAAAAAATAATATTAAAAGATATCAAACTTTAAACAGCAAGTGATCTCACATACCAACGCCCAAAATATTAAAGAACCTATTAAACATAATCGTTCATGAGCCGACCCTGAGGCTGCGCCTGGGCAGGAACTAATCGATTGATAGACACACACACACACACGGTCGTTTACAATCAATCCATCAGCGTTTATGTAAAGCATAATTACTGATGATCTTCATTTATCATTTTGTTTTATGGGTAGGGATCAGAATGCTTGTGGGTCAAATCGAAAGTTCATTTAAAACAAATATTTAAGCGGACCACAATGTGTTTTAAACTGTCTGCTTATTTATTCTGATCTGTTTTTTATTCATTTATTATAGCGTTTTTTTACGATAATTACTCAGTATAATATTAGTAATATGAAAACTTTGTTTTAAAACTACGCACTGTGTTCCGTAAAAATTGCAAAGAATCTGCATCAAATGTAATGTAAAAATGTACATGTCTTATAAATATAAAATATTTAACATCAAACAAAGTTCTAAAGAAAACAAGCAACAGCCAGAATTATGATTTCCCATAAAGATAAAATACAATCTAGGCCAGCACGCCAAATGGAGAAGAAAAAATGTAATTTTCTGCAAGGAACAGACATCGCGACTTGGAGACGCAACAAGAAATCGAGTTCGAAAAGTGTACCTGCATTTGATGAAAGCCGATATTAAAAAATAACAACAACGTGTACTGGAATCAAGTCCATTCCGACGAGGAATTGCGGACATTTAATGATTTACTTGCTTATTGTCGTCAGACGACTTAATTTTCCATTTTCACTTATCTATTTAAGCTTATGGTGTACTTCGGCATCTTTGAGCATGGTTTCATAAATCTTATTAAAAAGTAATTGACATTGAGTAAAGTAAAGCAACGAACTACTTCAACATGAATTACTCGGCAAAATATACAGAGTATACGTTGCACAGCAAATGTGTGCAATGTCTCTACCGTACGTTAGTTGTTATTTTATTTGATCTAGAGAAGGTAAACTCTATTACCGGTCCGTTTTTACAAGTAGAAATTCAATTTTAGCTTCCACCCTGTTCTTAGTGAAAAGTAGGTTACTGGATATGGAGAGACATAAATAAAATAAAATAAAATGAAGTAGTAGTGCATACCTTTTAAAAGGGTTGTATATGTTTTGAATTTTATATTATGCATGAATGTCTTTACGTTTGTTTTGACACTGAGTTTAAATACGTCTAGAGTATTTATCTAGAGTAGAGTATTTAATAAAGCTGTTTTCTTTTATATTTTTAGATAACTCTTTACCGTGTATTATCACGGTGACATCTTTTAGTTTCTACTAAACTACCATAAGTTGCATCTTGCTCAAGACATTTTGTAGTGCCTTGCTTGCGTGCCCATCTCCCTGTTGCTTGAAAAATATAAGTAATATGATCTCAAATTTGTGTTACATATAAGAAAGTTCTCATTATCGACACATATAAGACCGGTATATCAAACATTTGGGTGTTGCATAGGTATTGGTTAGAAAGCTCATACACAAACCACTTATTCTCTACAGTGCAGGTATACTGACCGCTTAGAAACGCAGTTTTTATTGGACGAGATTTTATGTATGGTTATTAACATATAAATTAGTTTTATTACTTATTTTGTAATTAATGTGATTAAAGCAATTAAGAATAGCATAGTATGCCTGTGTTAATATAGTGAAATTGTTTTATAGACCAAAGAATGTGATTGAAATATCAGTACTTTACCGATCGACTAGTAAAAAAACCATTTTAATGTGCAGGATAAGATGTACTTTTTCAATAATAATTAAACAAGATGATGTAGAATTAATTTAAAAACGTGTCAAGATTCAGAATAAATGATAAATGAAATATAAGTCCCCAAGTGGCAACAAAAGATCGCATTGACATCGTTAGGTCTCGGACACAACATGAATTTTTCATGAAATATGCACTCGTATACCTCACTTTTGTATCTAAGATACAAGGATTTCTTTACATGTATATGTCAGTCAATCAGTGAAATAATTATACGGGTACATGTCTGTATCGGTATAATTATTTGACAGATTTTTTCCATTTAAAAAAAAAAGACTTTTTATTCATTAACACTCCGATACACGGTGCCGTGTGCCTAAAATAATCTACCACCCCATCTCATCCCGTGGGTGTCGTAAAAGCAAAAAAATGAAAACCAGTAGATGCGCAGAACATCCGAATAAGTAAACTGCGGTTGCCAACCCGCCTGCCAAACGTTGCAACTATGGCAAAACGCCCCAAAATGAGAAATGATGGTGATGATAATGACTGCGATACAATATGTGAGTGAGAACTTATTATATCATTTCAAAGTAATAAAATATAATATAAACTGGCATTCGACAAGCGGTTTAGTAAATTCTTTAAAGTAAAAACTCCTTTGTTCGAATATCATCTACTATGAGAATAAACTCTATAATCATCCTTTTGTATATGCAAACTAATCCACATTGGCCTACTTACATATTCTGAACACATCCTGCCAATTTACTTTATTGGTGTTACATTATGGTGTCATTAAGTTTTTGTAAACTTTGCCTTTCCGTCAGACCGTCTATAATTATGAAATTACGAGATAGTCCTTTAACTATTTTTAAATTACACGTTCAAAGTCTATGAATTTTCTCTAGTAATAAAAAGGGCAATGGAGATAGGAAACGTTCAAAATTACCTAATTGGTGTTTGATGGAGTAAGGTACGTTTTTACATCTTTTTAGGTGATTTTAATTTGAAAACTCATCGACATTTTGTAACTAGATGGACTTAATAAAATTTTAAATGTATTTATATACGTCTGTCCTTTAATCATGATAATTGCTCCACTGGAAAGCTCTCTGCATTCAATTCCAGAGGTAGAATAAAATAAAATAGGCGCAATGTCAACCGTTTCGGTGCAAAAGTAGAAATGTTGAAGCAGAATTAAATCAAGCTGCCACTACAATGATATAAATGGTCACAAACACGTACCAAATTTGATCATGCAGCGAATAAATTAAATGGGAACACAATCAAGGATTAAATTACTGTTTCATTCAGCATCCCACACGGTCGCGCGTTACGACACATGCGCGACACATCTCGTGCGACCCAACGGCGACCGCGAGTTATGTATGTAGGCCCTAACATATAATATCGTGGCACATTGCGCAGCTCGGCGATCGCATATAAATGCTCCGAGAGCAAATAAAACGGTGCTATAATTTCAAATCATACGGACAGAGAATGGGTGTGGACGGCGCTCTCATTGTGTGGAAATGATGTAACCGCTATTAAAAGTGTGGGCCGTATCCCTTGAATATTTCTTGCAACGAAGACGTCGTAGGGTCATATCGGTATTTTATATCACAGCGGAGACAATAGCATACATTTCAAACAAGAAAACCGGCTTTGTACGTTAAGTTGTTATGGACCTGCATTTTAATGATGTCTGACTAACATTTCCTGCCTTTGTGCCAAACATTTTTCGTTTTTGACAAAATTTTACAGGCAGTAAGCAAACCTAAATTAAGACCTATAACTTAAATGCCCCACTTAAGAATTTTCAGTCTGTCATGCCGAAAGCTTGCTTTTTCTTTCGCGATACCAGTGATGATTGCGTGCTCCCTTAACAAGATAAATAAGATTTGAAAAACAAATCCATAATCTTACTAGCTTAAAAGTTATAAGTTTTTTTATACGATTATTATAATCGGAATATTTATTTGGAAGTCTTTAAAGTCATTATATTCATTTTAAAAACATTAACGCGTATTCATGCGTATTCTAAATAAAAAAAATCTATTCACAATATCACAGGTTTTTAATCGATTGCTTTGCTGATTGATTTCAGCCACGACGGTATAGTTTTGTTACACATTATAAACAGTCGTCTGTGAAGGATACATAACAGTTTCGTAAGTGTAAATGCTCAGAGAACCATGGAAAGAGCCATGCTCGGGGTTTCTTTAGTGGATAAAATTCGTAATAAAGAAATCCGACGGAACACCAGCTTCATCTAGCCTTCACATCTATGTATGAAAATGAAATGTTTTTTTATTTATTTATTCCAACAAAAGTTTACAAAAATATGACAAATTTCTTCCTCGCCCCCTGTCTAGACCTAGTTCTGACGGCTTGTTGCGACCGGACACGTGGAACCAAGGATAGAACTTAGTGGCTCATCTTGAGAGAAGACTTTGTCCAACAGTGGATTGCGCTGATTAACTAAAAAGTATTAGCGCACAAACAGAAGCACTTATTCTCCTGCGCTTTCCAAAACACAACATAATGCACCCGCGATAAGATCAAATAAAGGGACATAATATGCAGTGTCCCAAACGCAAGACAAACACTACATAACAAAATCTGAAAACTGGCGTTGAACGGTAATAAAACCCAGAACCAACAACACAGAACTGTGGTCAGAAAACCGACCACGTTGCTATGCGACCATTTTACTGCTACTAGAGTATGTTGTTTTTTTGTTATATAATTATACGCAACACTGGTGGGTGAATTCCTATGCAGGAATCCGTCTAGGTGGGTGCCGCAGTGCCAGTTATTCTGCTACGAATAAGTAGTGAGCAAGTGACAGCTTTGTTTCGGTTTGAATGGCAATGATGGCTATTCTAATTAGTGAGGATATGAGACTTAACAACTGATGTCTCAAGGTGACGAGCGCAATGTGGTGCCACACAGAAATGCACTAAGTGACAGCTTTTGGCTATTTATTTTTATTTTTGTTTAAAGTTTGATTGACTTGTCTTGTCAGACTTCCATAAAAAAAAATGTGAACTGTTTCTTTACGATTAAGCTACTCCAACTACTACAGAGATAATTAAAAGCAACTCTCAGAAATGAGAGGAGGCCTGCTCAGTAGTGAGATATTTACAGGCTGTAAAGTAACTTTGCTTTTTTATTAAATGTAAAAGTAAAGTAAAGTAACAGCCTATAAATGTCCCACTGCTAAGCACAGGCCTCCTCTAATTTCTGAGAGGATTTTGGAGCTGGGAATAGTCCGCCACGCTGCTCCAATGCGGGTTAGCGGACTTCACATGTCCTTGAAATATTTCTAATCCTCGGACATGCAGGTTTCCTCACGATGTTTTCCTTCACCGCTAAACACGTGGTAAATCAGCACTTAAAATTGTAGAACAATTATAGAGGTGCTGGCACTGGGGATCGAACCCAGGTTGCTCGCGTACTATGAAATTAAAGGCGAACACCGGCCCCTGAGCTACCACGGCTTTATTATGTATATTTATTCCTTTTTTTAAAGTCACCTTTTAATTGTTTTTCGACGAATTGTATTCGTTTTGTAATAATGATTATAAATTTCTTATCAATAAATAGGAAAAGAAATAAAATCCCGACATTTAAGTATATCTGAAAGAATTTTCTTTTCGAACGTACCATTTTCCTATATAGCGACTCTCATCATTAAAACTCTCATCTTTAAAAACCAAATTCGTTCCCAATTTCAGAAGTAAACATTGTACGAAAATTTGCTTTATTATTTATACAAGAATTTTAATACTTCAATTTGATAATTTAATAAATAAATATGTATAATATTATCTACGTAAACCATAAATAATGCAAAAATATAAACTAGAATATAACTTGGAAGGCATTCATATCTCCGCCAGGGATGAATTTATTCAACAGTGTCTCGCTTATACCAAGGATAAATTTTTAGTATTGTTGTCTCCCTCTATCATGGCTCGTCGGTTTTTGTAAGTCTCAGAAGTTACGTGGACCATGCGACAGATGTGCGCATGGATGCGGTTGCTAACGAAGCATGTTTGAATTGGGATAATCAATCAAATCTATGATTCGTTGACCGTGAGCGGATCTATGATTTCAAATTTTGTACGAGAATAAAGAAAGCTCTTTTTAGCTGTGTAATGAGTTTCTTTCTAATATTATATTACTTCAATATCGAGATGCAATTATCGATATATATATATATATTTGATATTTTGTAGTCATGTGGTTACGTAAAATTAACAAAAAAAGACCAATCTCGCAGTATTTAAATAAAATGACAAGGAAGCTATTTAATCATATCCTCATACAAAGAAACCGTTACAACGCCAAATCATTATGAACACCAAATCCGATAGTCACACAACAAAAATTATCTACAACCACTACCATGCAATTGTAGGAACAACGAAGGCGTAAGGAGGCCATCCCAATGGTTATGTTTCACTATGTATCTGATTCAAGTTGTGACGTGTCGTTTATTTCGCTTACTGTATGCCTAGATGCGATCAATTTATTTGTGTGCATGCATTGGAATATCACCCTCAACAATTGTTTGTACGTTATTACACCCTTCTAGCTAGTTAGTTATTTACTTGAATTAATTCATACTCGTAACAAACCATGTTTATTACATTAAATATATTGTATATAACATTTTAAGGTTTAATTAAATAAATTTCCCGTAAATATAAACCAATAAGTATACTAATATTCATTTGTTATTTTCGCAATGACTTTTGCTCGATTCTATCCATCCAAAACGTTCAAAATGCGGGTATAATTAGTCCAAATGTACAGTTGCATGGAACACTCTACTCAGACTAGAGGCATTTCCTTTGATCTATATTGACGATGAAGATATGATAACGATACACGTTTCAGAACGAAACACATAATTTATAATAAGATGGATTATCTCTAAACTGGAACGCAAAAGCATTTTTACGATTGTATTTTCGATTTCTTCGATATTAACTTTGTCCCAGCAATATAAAAAAGTAAGAATAGTAATTAAAGTTCTCACAACCCGAAAATTTAATAGCCGAATCCTCTAACAAATATTTATGAAGGCGAAAGCAAACAGTAGCTTTAAAAGCAAAGACATGAGTTTAATCCAAGGCAAACAGGCTGAAAGAATTACACGAGCGGGACACAAACACCATAAATGCTTCTCCTTCCCTTAGGTTAAACAGGAGAGCATCGCAACGCGTGAAGTGAGGTAATCCTTCCTAGCGTACGGTTTACACTAGTCTTGTTAAGGTGCCGCACCTCGATTCAAAATGGAAATTACTTGCTTAGAAATTCTCAACTGGATTAAGATGTAATCTGCATATGTATGATATACTTACTTTGTTAAAATTCTAGTCGATATTTAGGAAACTGGATAATCTGTTGTAATTTTTCAATTTATACAAAACTCGTTAAGAATGTATAGTACAGAACAGAACAAACGTAGTAGTTTATAATAGACTGTTAAAGTAAATATAAAATATAGTTAACTTCGCAATAAGTTCAAATAAAAATATATTGGCTTCATTGATTTCAATTGGACTTGTTTAGATTATAATCTTAGACACTGGCACATTAAAGTATCGCGGGACGGTATTTAGAAAGCAACTGCCGTTATAATGTGTACGGAAGCTGAATCGTCAGCAAGAATCGCGAGTATGTCAGTAGATAGTGTTTTTATTTTAATATTATTTTACCTGCACGCAAATATCCGTGTATAGTCAGTAGCAATTTAGACTATGATTACTACTTTAATTTAGCCTTATTATGAAATCTTATTTACAAAAAGTATTTTGATGAAAATGTATCGAATTGTGACATAGTGTAGCGTATTAATAGTTGAAGAAAGTGTTATTTTTGAAGATTATGAAAAAGTGTTTAATGACCTAGTCATAATTTCCCTTAATCTATATACCAACACCGTAAATTTTAATATCGGGCTTCCATCTTTGGATACTTTGTACATAATCTCATTCGCTGTTAGGGTACCACAACTTTATATAAAATAGCTGTATCTGTATATTTACAGTGCATTGCTTATGATATTAAGACGTATTCGTAGAATATTAATAAATTTTAATGCTATAGAATGCCGTCCACCCTTATTCGTGTGTCAATAAAATTAACAGAATTGTCACTGATATGATGTTTTAGCCACATATATGATGGACATTGTTTATAGTTATTTCTATTATTGTAACGCAAGCTTGCTGTTTGTCACAGTGAATGTTCTATTTATTAAATTGGAAATTGGGAACATTGTAATACCATGAGAAATACACAAAACTAACGTCACTATTTTTTAAATGTTTGGTTTGACTCGAAAATAGTCTGTCTGTCTTTTATATTGCTCTCATATCATAAATAGAAAAAAGCTGTAACGGTAATCTCTGAATCCCAGGATAAACATAACTACACGTTTTATCAAACGTAGTGTGATGTTATAAAGCCTATAGCCCCCCCCCCCCCCTCGATAAATGGGCAATCCAACACTAAAATATTTTTAAAATTACCGATAATCGAACCAGTAGTTCTTTAGATTAGCGCGTTTAACCAAACACACTCTTCAGCTTTATAATATTAGTATAGATTACTGTGTATTAACTCAATAGGGATTCTATAGTTATTCAAAATATATCATAATTTTTTGATCGACTGCAAGCTTGGTAGACTGGCATATTTTAAAGTATCATACTTCAAAATTTAAACTTGACTAAAAGTCCCGTTGATTTATTGCAAATCCTAAAAAATATGTATAATAATAAATATAATATAAATGAGTGCTTACAATAAACTGATTTCTGTTTTAAATTAATTTAATGCTTAATAATATTATCTTCGTGAATTGTCGATGTGCATCGCTACCGATAAAATAGAATAGATAAAACAGAGAAGGAAGCGTAATCGAAACAGCAAGAACTAGTCAAGTTGCGTGAGTATAATTTATAGCCAATTATGTCAATGTTAGGCTATGCAACTGACACTAAAAGTGCAAATTCCGAAACGTTGGCAAACGTCCTTCACATCATAATTTATTGTTTGGCCCGGAATACCTTTAAATCGATCTGAATATTTTATATTTTCAATATTACGACATAATAATAAATTTACGGATGTGTACCTAGCCTTACATATTACTTCACTCTGCTTTGCCTTTCATTGTTGTTTATAATCAAATTAATAGAGATATTTCTTGAAATTTATAAATATCTTTATTGACAGAACTTATCACAAATATATTAGGTAACTCTTTAATAATATTTTAGGCGAAAAGTTAAAATAACAAAGTTGTGGAAAACGGCAAGTAAAAACTGAACTAAAGAAGCCAGATGCCGCGGACAGTTGGAAACAACTGGCTCAGAGTTGCTTTATAAAAAGTTAGCTTTTAAAACCCCTGCTATAAATCAATAGACAAGAGTTCAGAGGAAGTGGAAGCGTAAGACGGATATTTACTGTGATGGTACACCCGTTCCACTTGCCTTGCGATAAATCTCAGAAGCACTCTTTGTACGTCTCACTAGACTTTATGAGAAAAGTAATTGTTAATATAATATGACAAAATGGCTAAGTTCAATAAAAACTCAGAAATACAAGTACTAATTTTAATAAGTGCTTTTGCTACATCCATATATACGAGGATATTAAAATTAAAGTTTCTTTGTTTGTCCCGTAAACGTTCCTATATCATTCATCTGATTGCGATGAAAATTTAGTGAGTTATTGTGCGCACGGCAGCAAAAGTTTCTGTATTAGTACAACCATTTATCAATAGGTGGCACAGATCCGTTCCGGTTAATTATTTTATTGTTCATCTTCTATGCGTTCGTGCATCGTTCATCCGATTCACATAAAGTTTTATACGCAACTGTATACTGTTGGCACTGCACGAAATTAAGGAACGTAAAATCATAGTCCGTGATATATTTTTTTAATGGATGAACCCGTCACTGTACCCGTCACCCTGACACATCAGTTCTTAAGTCTCATATATGCCTAGTGACTACACTAGCTCTCACCGCCCTTACATGCAACGTCCGCCCATAGCAATGATGTGACGCCCGTCCCGGGCGTAGTTTGGTGCTACATAGGAATATTCTGGTCTACTCGTCAACCCGAGACGTTAGTCCTTATGTCTCATGTACCCAGTGATTATACTAGCTCTCAGTGTCCTTCAGACCGCTTCTACTACTACTACTGCTTCACGGCAGAATAACCAACCAACTGTTGTGTACTTCAAACAATTTAAATTGGCATTTCAACGCATGAGCTGCCGATCATTAGCTACTTTATTATAAAACACAAGAGAATAAATTTAAACAAATCACAGAAGTAAATTAAATACTATAGTTAAAAGCCTGATCATTACAGGCGAATTAATTTGCTAAAATCCGCATGCTAAATTAAAAATGGTGTGTACTGTGTATTAGTGTTTATTTTTTAAGACCACACAACACCACTTTACTTCTATCAATTAGTGAATACGTGATCTATTGCTGGAGAGCATTTGGTATTACTGTGCTTGCTACGAGGGCGGACGGTGCTCTTCAAAAACTAGATATTATCCGCCATTTTTAATTTTGCAACCGGTTCATAGCAAATTTAAAACGCAAAATAACGCCTGATTCTGTTAACTAAAGTAAATAAAATGTTATCGAATAGTTATTTCAGTTTCTACAAATTACGCAATAAAGCACTTATCATATTCTCACATCATTGCACATTATACTAGAAAAACGAAAACGAATCCGACTTAGAGCCTTTTGTGTATACAGAATTACGTAAAGTTATCAAAAGGAAGGGTTAACATTTTTTGCTGTCGGATAAAATTGCCACGCTTCGATAGCCATCCAATTTACTTGGTGTGGCCACCGTCCGGTCGGGTCTACTCTTTGTCGCTTGGTCACGCCCGCATCACTCAGGTCCGTTTGTAAACATAATAGCTTCTTATTTGTGTACTTTCTAATTAGAATACTCTAGAGTCGAAATAGTGGATGTACGTACAACAAAAGCGTTATTAAAGCGACCCAAATTTATATTAATTGGATTCAGAAGGAATTATCTGACTGATAAAACTGATAAAATGAGTAACGGTGCACATTGACGGACGACATGACGTAGAAGACAAGACAGTACGTCGGTCGGTTCAAATGACGTCGTATTACAACAGAAATGCTTCTACAGATAATGTTATATTGTGACGCTTTCATTTGGAGATGTTGATTAAAATTCTCGTGTAAAGATACGATAATTTAAAAAAAATCTGTATTGAACTATTGTATTATATAAAATAAAAGTAATGTCTTTGAAGTTATCGGTTAAATAAAAAAAAAAACATTTTAAAATATGTATTTTATATATGTTTACTAACATAAATTTCCTTGACAATTTGGAAATACACATTTATGTACGGTAGTGAATGTTGGATCTGGCAGAAGAAGCATGAAAGTAAGATTAATGCTGTGCAAATGAAAAGTTTGAGAAGTATAGCTGGAGTGACTTTGATGGAAAAAGTGAGGTATAGCGTGATAAGGGACGTTGCGGTGGTAGAAGATGTAGTAACAAATATAAAGAAAGGGATACTTAGATGGTTTGGACAGGTAAAGAGGATGGATGAAAGAACATTGACGAAACAGAATTATGAGGCGAGTGTGAATGGGCAAGCCGGTAAGGGTCGACGTAGACGAACGTATCACGATCACATCGAAGTCGTTTTTCGGAAAGGCCACGTGAAAAGTAACCGCAACCCATGATCTTGTATGAAAACGCGAATGTCAGTAGAAGAAGCGAAAGATGTGTGTCAGGATTGTAGCAACTGGAATGATGTGGTCTCTGCCAACCCCAATGAGAAATAGGGGTGACTCTATGTTTGTAAATGCTGATTGTGGTGATATAATTATATATGAGTGAAGACGACAAGCCTACAACTCTAGCACTTGATTATCCTTTTAGTTTGGAAACTGCAGTTCTTGAGACAGTTTTAAGCTACAATGAGCATTAAAATATTAAAGTATCAATGAAAGAAAAGGTTTCCGTATGTATGTCCAACTAAAAAATATACATACAGATTTCAGAATATCCAAATGTAATTTTCTAAAATGTATTTTAAACAAAATGTTACCTTCCATAAATTTGTTCCAAACTGTTGAATACAAAACTTTAATTTGTATTTTTAAAAGTAAATATTTTTTCATATATTTATTAATAAAAACCAGGAGATGGGCACCGGCACCTTCTAGGAATATCTGAATAAATAATCTGCTGTTGCTAACCCACCTGCCAAGCGTAGCAACTATGGCAAAATCCCTCCAAAATGAGAGCTACAAACTTTTGTGGCAACCTATGGGGGAGGCCTATGTTAAGCACTGGACTAGTGATAGGCTTAAATGATGATGATGATGATGATGAATTAAATTAGCTTACAAAGGCTACAAATGTTATCTAAGAGTAAATTTAAATTTAGAAGCAAAAATTCTTATCGGGTTCAAAAATTATGAAAAAAACTGAAAACGTTTTGTAACTACTTACAAAAAAAAGAACACATGGATAAATGATACCTGTACACATTGATTTTCCTTGAAGAGGAGTTCGTATATAATTCGAGTCGTTCCATTCATGTATGGAATATGTATTATATATAGTTGGAATAAGTATTACGTACGTCAAATTTCCTTTTGGTCAAAAATAACTAATCTGTTGAAAAGATTAGGTCCATTTTTAACTTTACTCCATCCATCTATGTACGTTGCACCCCGGGCAAGTTATTCTGCCTTGAAGCAGTAGTTTGCAAATATTGAGAGAGCAAGTGTAATCGTTGGGCATATGAGACTTAAGAACTGATGTCTCAGGATGGTGGGCGCAGTGTAGTGTGACACAGAAAAGTTCTAGGTGACACAGCATTTGTTATAGGCAGACGTTGTACTGTCTATAAGGTGAACGATTTGCTTGCCCATCACTTTATCCCATAAAAGAAACCTTGGGGTAAGGATAGGGAAAGATTAAATATTTTTGTAGATGCTTCTTGGAATCTGCAATATTTTTTTCGATTAAAATCGTCTATTTACCGCGGACATTAAGGTCATGCAAAATTATTTAGATTAAACATTATTTACTTTTTATTAATTATATATTGAAATAAATGTAATTATCACTTAGTAATATTGTACCTAACTCATGTAAAAGGCAATATAAACACACATCTTAGTCTTAAAGTATAAGCAAAATTAAGATATGAACTTTTTCTTAAGCTCCGTTACTCTATCTTAAATAATTTAAAATAAAGAAATGCAAATGCGTATAAGCGAATTAACAACAAAAGCAATCCTGAAGTCGGGGAAGGTGCTGAGGAACATTATTATTATCTACTTGCCTAGTTTGACTACCCACTTAGAGCATAAATGCTACTTAATTCAGCAAAAACAAAAGCGGCTAAGTAAACGCTTTCCACTACCGACGCTAACATTGTAAGTACATAATGTACCTTCTCGAGTGCTTATCTGGGTTAATAGCAAATACGTACATACTAAGCTAGCTTTCCGAGTGGAGTTTGTACAGATAAATTGCCATACGGACTACGCAATGCGACGAAGCTTTGTAAATATATTAAAACACTAACCTAGACTTCGGGAAGACACATGAAGAGATAACGTCCAAATAATTTTGCGGGTTGTGAAACTTGCCTATAGTTTTAGTATAATGTTGACATTTTTTTACAAATATTTCAATTATTAATGTTTGTGTTTTTTAATGATTTTAAATATTAATGTTTAATGGTCGTGCAACATAAATAATAATAGCTTTGATAAAAATATTGAAACGTCGCAACTTTCAAAAGGAGTATGTTTATAAATGGTAGAACTACTATAACATAATATGCAAGAAGTAATTTCGAAACAAGGTTAGTCTAATACTGTAGAATGGTATGAAATCATGGCCATACTATTCACATAAAAAGAATAAAGAGCTTTCACTTTTACGTTTACTTTATTATGTTACGTAATCTGAAAATAAATGCCTTTCTTAAGAAGAAAGTTTCATACGATTTTCGTTTACAAATGAATACATGCTTTTGTTCAACTGGTATAAAATACCGCCATTAAATTACAGTCTTAATACAGCTTTTCGTAAATCAGTTTTTGGACATTATTCACCAATATACCGCACGTGCTTGTCAACTAACGCAATTAGATTTAAGGAATGTGTTTTCATGAGTTCTGTGGCCGCCATAAAAATCATTTACTAAAATTTTAGGAACGAATTTAAGTTTTGGTAATTATTTAATTTAAGTATAAGTTTTATGATTTTAAATAACCAAACAACTAACAAAAAACTTAAACCCTAGGGTAGAGCTACGAGATACGTTTTATGAAGACTATTTAACGATTCAAAAAACCTTTATAATAATTTAATCTAAACAATTCAGTATCGTGTACTACTCATATTAAGAATACATCAAGAATACAACACGAATATGAATATAATATTCATACATATTTCAAGTAAATTTTTGTTGGCTTTGTGCAATTTGTGCTGGAGGTAGGATTCCTATGCAGAAATCGGTCTAGGTAAGTACCACCCCAGCGCCAGTTATTTTGCCGTGGAGCGGTAGTGTGCTAGCATTACTGTGTTTCGGTTTGAAGGGCAATGAGAGCTAGTGTAATCACTGGGCATATAAGACTTATGAACTGATGTCTCAGGATGACGAACACCGTGTTGTGTCGCACAGTAATGTTCTGGGTGACACAGCATTTGTTATGGACAAACGTTGCACTTACCATCGGGGCAACATTTTGCACTTTTCGTCACTTTATCCAATACGGTAAAGTAAGTAAAAAGTATTTCTGTAAAACGTTTTAAGTGATATCATGATATATTAATTACACTGTGCACAGAAATCATCAACAAAAGTATTGCCATCCCTATATAAATATAGAACAATATGGCATAACGAGACGAATACATTCAGCCTCAACCGGGCTTCAACCAGGAACCATCTATATTAGAACCAATAAATCCATACAACGCTACAGCGCTGCAGCTCGCTCGGAGCCATATCGAGTCAGGTTATTCAGTTTGATACGATACGGGACTAAAGCCAGCTTTCTTAGATAAGGCGGGTTCAATGCAGTGTCGGCTCAGCCTGACAAATTGCCCCATCTTTGTGACGTCACAGCTTACAATGAACGCTATGAGCTTATAAAAATCAAATAATGTTACGTGACTCAGAGAAAACGAGTAATTCTTTAGCAAGTTTATTTCATTTCATTTTCAAAACTTTTAAATTCTAAAATAAAATGAGTTGAACATTAGTAAAGTAAGCAGTTATTAAGGATATAGTACTTTTTAACGGCAATGTAAAATTTTTATCTTACTTTAAAAAATCGAACCTTTCTGAAGCTCTGAACTTTAGGAAACAAATTAGGGCCAATAGTAAATGGTAAGTGTTGCCTGGGTACCCATTGTTCCCAGTAATAGTCGTACGACTTACAAAGTGCTATCATTACATATTCAATAGTGTTCTTGACATTTCTAAAAGCTTACGTGCTACGTGACCAGAATCCTAATGACATATTTCAATAAAATTTACAAACCGTAATAACATACCAATAAGCAGTTTAACAACCGGCCAACTTTAGTAGCTCTGCAACAAAAGCCGATAATATAAATATTTCCCGTGTGATTTGACCTCTATGCCTCCTCAGTTTACTACCACGAACTATCATTGAGATCATAAAACAATACTACTGTAATAAAGCTGAAGAGATTGTATGTTTCAACGCACTAATCTCAGGAAATACTAATCCGATTTGTAAAAGTCTTATTGCATTAGATAGCTCGTTTATTGAGAAAAGTTTTAGGTTATAAAACTTCAAGCTACAACATTTAGGAGCCGCACATTGAGAACCGAAAGTTTATTGAGAAGGGCCTAACTTTCAATGCTCTGGTCAGCGAGGTAAAAGGCCGTACGACAAAATCATGTGGACGGCTTTTTTTACGCGGGTTAAACCGCGGGGCTTAACTAGTAAAAAATAAATTGGTCTCATTCTTATTCTCTGGTCGCATCACCGTTACTAATTGCGGCTCTAAGTGACGTTTAATGGTGACTAAAATTATAAAATGTATTTTCTCTTTACCTAAACTACATATTTGTACGAGAAATAGAGATCATTAAGCCCACACACACAACTTATTGGTATTGGGAATTAATTATTAAGGGATTACTTAAGTGAAAAACAAGATCTAAAAAGCGTGTCCATCTAATATTAAAGGTAGCAAATTTTAAACAAAATTATAGCAGAGAGGAATCAAGTATTATCAAATATATTTCGTTAATACTTTTAACGTAACACATTGACGTGATAATTTTATGAAATGTGGGTTATTAAACTTTTTTTATTAAAAGTCATTATTACACAAACATATTTTTAAAAAAAATGCCGCAATAGCTGGAAGGAGGTGAAACCAATATAGGAAACATTATTTCATTAATTTACTTAGGCCAGCCATGTGGTGGCTTAAAAGAATCTAAGCCCATCTCATCCCATGGGTGTCGTAAAAGTCGATAGAGGAAAAATGAAAACCAGGAGATGAGCAACAGCATCTTCCTGGAACATCTGAATAAAGAAATCGCGGTTGCCAACCTGCCTGCCAAGCGAGGCAACTATGGCACAATCCCCCCAAAATGAGAGTGGAAATGAAGTGGAATTTTCAGCAGTGGACTAGTGAAAGGCTGAAATTAATATTATATTATATAAATTATTTAATATAATAATTATTAAAGATTATTAAAAAATGGCTTTAAAGTAACTACACTAATTGGATCTGATTTAAAACAACTTTATTTGTCTCAAATAGAATTTGATCTTTTCAAGTAGAATAACAATGTATCGTATTTCAATTTGAGCTTTGTTATTTCCAAATTATTATTTACCGGTGCTTTGAAAAAATATGAAATGTTGTATATATTTTAATCTGCTGTGAAAATTCAAATGAATATTACGTAGACCTGAGCATTAACAGCGCTAATTTAAAGTGTTCAACTTCCTCCCTTGAAACTTTAGGAGTGCACTCATCGCGCGAGATTCGACTCGTAGTAGACTACTTTTTAATTACTTTTAAAATCAAAACGTAACTTTTAAATACATTATTGAAAAATAATCTTATATTTTTTATTTCTTTTAACACTAAATTTAAAAAATACATTTTTTTTTCTTTAAGATAATATAATGCAAAGATAAGTCAACAGATATGATAGTATAAACGTAATTAGTTATAAGAAAAATTAAGTAGAATTTATAGTCGAAACAATAACAACAATGTCAAAGATATAATAAAAAATAACAGTCCGCTCTGCCCACGACGACTATTGTAGTCTGTGTAAGGTTACAAATTGAAAAGCAAAAAGGACCTTTATATGCGCATTCACTAATCCAGGTATCAGTATCACGCCGTTACAGCCTCGTGAATTACTTCTAATGTCGCCATAATCGTTTAGCTCCGACATTCAATCTTGTAAAAGTCAATTAGAAAGAAGTATACTGAGCTTGCGACCACATTCAATGGCGTAGCGGGTGCTGGACGCGTTCCATTCGTTGTATACAATGCACAAATTATAAACAGTCCACTTGCTTCAATACACGGCTCACACTTCCTGTGTCACCCATTGTAAGTTTTCAATACAATAACTTTTATTGAAATGATCCTAGGACATGCCTGTTGGCAACAGAATAGAAAGCTGTCGGGTACATTTTATTTGTGGGTTCGGTTGACATTGTTACGTACGTAGCCAATTTCAATTACGACGATTTCCGTTCTATATCAATAGAACGGTACGGATGTTCACGAAATGTTTGCAAAATGGTTTCGGGATACTTTCTTTTCAAAGATCTCTTCCGACCATTATTTGAGACAAATTTATGTCCGATGAAAATATTGGTGATATGTACGATCTATACGATTTTTTATGTGCAATCGACAATGTTACGAAATACAATAACTGTTTTTGTCCTTATACAAAATTAAATAATATTATATATTATATATAAATTAAACTTAAATATATTATTAAATTCCATTTAATACTAAATAGACGTAGTATGTATATTTCAAGACACCAAAAAGAAATGGAAGAATAGCTTTAAAAGTCCTATGCATTGTACAAGTATGTAGGCACGCAATTAGTATGCACAGAGCGTCACTGCTTAAGAAGTCGTTACAGGCCGTAACTTAGACGACCAAGTCATACGATTATTACACATACGTAATAACCATTACAGCATATGCGTTTACTGATTACTGCTCATTCAAAGCGTTGATCACTGCGACTTAGTAGGTTCAATAAACTTCTTCTACCGTTATGTTAGATCGAGAAGGCAGACAATGTAATAATCAAAGAAAAGGAGTAATTAGAAAGTTTAGAAAGGGCACGGATGAAGTTAAACGATAGACCATCGCCGGGGTCTGCTATTTAAAGAATGTAAGTCAAGTAATGTGTCCCCTGTTGGAATGAATAAATCTAAAGATTTCTTGTCTTTGAATTGAGCAGAGTTAAAATAATGCCTCACTTTTCAATACTACTTTTTCTAAATTAAGACTAGGCGCGGCATTTTTTGACATTTATTAATAATTTTATTTTTTAAGAGGCTGCAAAAGTAAACGAAAATAGTAAAAAAAAAGCATCGGCCTATCCCACTGCTGAATACAGACCTCTCGTAAATTGTCGTAACACAAGAGAAACTCATTCGTCTTCATGTCCCCGTATCACATATAATACACAGAACAATTACCATACAATCAGACACAAATTACAATAATTTGTGTGATTCACGGATATTGGTTACAACTGGGATTATAACCTGGGACTTATAACCCATCAGACAACTACGCCGACCACGAAACCATTCTGTGGCATGGCATTATAACGCCACGCTTAAAACATTTCATCACTCTATCAGTTCCCATCAGTATCGTAAAAGTCGACTAAGGTAAAATCAGGGAAAAGAAGACATTCTTTTTTGCAAGCCGTCATAGTGCGGTTGCTAACCCGCCTGCCAAGCGTAGTAAATACAGCAATTTACCTCCATGAGATGATTTATGTGGGCGGCCTATGTTAAGTAGTTCACTTCAAGTAAATAATAATTTGATGATTATATACTATGAATACATATTAATAAATGGAGAAGAGTGTAGTTTTAATATTGAATTGTTTGCGTGACCTCATATTTTTATTTCTAGATGATATTGTAATATGACTTTATAATGATTAAATAAAAACATTGTTTTAATATAGATCAGAAAAAATACTAGTTATTTCCCATAATAAGAAAATGTTTTTAAAGCGTTTATTTTTGTATTTTAACGGCAGTATACATTTATGGATAATCATGCGGCTAGAAAAATATATTTATAATGAAATGTTATCAGGCAACGCAAGAACTTGATTTGTTAACAGACCGCGTACTCTTACCGTGCATCGTAGGCGCGTGACAAAGTAAAATTATGTGCAACGCTTTACAATCAAACTTACTCATGAGTTCTTAAGAAACAGAGTCATTGACTTTTACAGGTTCTCTTTAATTATTTACAAAAACCCCTCCAAATCCGAAAAATCCAACCTTTTTGTAAATAGAATAAATATCAAATATGCATGAATACAATACAGTCTCGTGGAAAGTTAATTTATGCAACATTGCGTAAACAGTGGACGCAAGAACAATAAGGACGTTTCATTCCAAACTTAACGTCACATAAAATCGTGAGCGAGGAAGACAGCTGGAATAAAATCCAAATCTTTTTTTTTTTACTTTAATGCGAGCAGACAATGAGCAAACACAGCTGGCGGAATGCAAAGCGAAACCGAGAAGAGATAGGAAACCACCAGCACTGTTATACTTGCCAGAGGCATACACTAACAGAACGGGCGTGTAATTTCTGAAACAAAGTGTCCGGGATAAGATAATTATTAAGTTATGAACAATAAATGAGACCCTGTCTATAGAAGTCGTAGTCGAAGCTAAGGTCACGACGAACTGCAAAAAAGCTTTTTATTTACTGAGTAGATAACTACGAACAGGACAACGGATGTCTGACGGAGCCAGATAACTCCACCGATACTTCTTACGGCATCAGATAAGCTACAGCATCCTCAAGTGGCCAGAAAAGGAAACGTGTCGTTCGTAATGAATTATGTTTGTAGATTTCTTCTTACCGTAAACTTTTCTTGGGAAGTATTTAATTAACAACATGAACCGTCGCGTAGTGATCCTAGTCGGATGTAAATTTAGAATCGTGAACAAGAACCATTAACGAGAAAGATCCAAATATATTCCAATAAACACATCCGAATACGATTAAAGTGTAAAAATAACGATATTTAGGAGTCAATTAGGAATAAACACGTTGGAACACCCGGTGTGGCTCGCATAAAATGTGGCTAATAGCTGTTTAGATGGCAACACTTAGCAGCAGGAAGCCACATGAAAAAAGGTTGTGGCATTTGCTACGTTTTCTGCAAGCATCTCGAGCTTTAAACATATTTATGATAACTCTTCTTCCTTTCGCTCAAGAGCACCGCAAACGAATACGACATCACTTGACCCCTTTTTAAATATTGATTTCTTTTACCAGCTGAAACGCATTGGCTATTATTTGTTGCATAGCAATAAATTGATATCAAAGTAATGTGGTATTATGTGTTAATACTGCTTGCGTCACGATTTAAAATGAGATAACGAGATAAACAAACCTTAATAGAATAATACATACAAAGAAATTTTAAGATAGGATTTTGCTACATTAAACAACTTAACCAATTTATTTTATTTTTTTATTTATTTTTCATGATAAAGTTCTATTTACAATGAATCAATCGATTAACTCACAGAGAAAAATGTCAACAGATTATAAAACCGAAGTAACTACGAATAAAAAGATTTTACGGGCTATTGTGTTATCTGATATTCTGCGACTTACGAAGCCGTATGAGCTCGCCAATGCAGTAATGTGACATTTCAGAACAACAAACAAAACATAAAATCCGACTTATTACTTTGTTTTAGTATAAATAGTTATTCATAAATTTGAAACATGACTCGTATTTTAACTTCAGCTTTCATAAATCGTATTGTAAATATTTAAAAAGTCTCAAAAGAAGTGTCAAATCGTCAAGTGGAGTCTCCCTTCACAGAAAGTACCCGAACACGTCAATTTGTTTACGAATTACTGCATAAATTCGTCCCCGAAGACAAGACATCTCGTGCGGCGATCGCTGTTGCGACATTTCAATAAAATTTACGATTGTGACTTAAATGGCGTGTCGGATGAACAAAAAATGTTCCGACATGTTCCGCTTTTATTTTAGACGTATCTTGAGTTCGTTAAAATATCTGGTCGGAGATAATAAACCTGTCCATTCTTTGTGCAACTAAACAGCAATGAAATGAATAAATTATTAACGATATAACCACAGATAATTAAATGTTTGAGTAATAGTTATGAAGTTTTAATTTATGAAATAATAAAACATCAGTTTTGCTATGGACTAAGCTTGTTTATAAGTCGCTATAAATATAATCCATCTTGCTTTTATCTGCGGAGTAAAAGCTGATATTAAGAAGGCATTAATTAATTTGTGATCTTATAAAGACGAATATAGGAGCTACTTTTGATTTAAAATATTACATAAATTTAATAACAAAATATAATTGATTGATTTTGTAAAGGAAATTACGACAATTTGTATATATTATTATATTTTTCTGTTGCTAATGAAGTAAAGGACTAAAGTAGAGAGAAGCATGAAATTATACTATAATAATTATATTTGTTTTATTTAAAACTCTTTTTAAATAATATTAAATGAGGAAATACTTGCACTGTCTAAAATAAAAATCACTGCTACGGCGTCTTAGAGTTGTTTGATTTATTTTCAGTCTAAGAACAATGTATCCACAGCTTGTGATTCCAAAATAGTGTGTTTGGAGTGGCGTGGCCAAATGCACGCTACATTGATATGTGTTATTGGCCATGACAGGCGAGGCGTCCGTTAGAGACAGATCGCTCGACACCCTATTGGTATTTTTGTCAACCGCGTCTTTACGGCAGCTTGTCTTCCGATCGTTTGTGTTTACTCACGTGTCCGGAGACTTTAAAATTAGGAAAAGAACTATTGCGCATATAAGTACAAGCCTAAAACTCGTCAATCAATTGCCTGCAGTGACACAGACCTTTGATAAAAAATGAGGATTTAAAACTTTATTAGACCACTATTAACCTAATAATTACAATCTGTTTGGACTGTTAGGACCAACTTACGAGACGAGCAAATCGTTTATCTAATCATCATCATCATCATTTCAGCCTAGCACTAGTCCATTGCTGAACATAGGCCTCCTCTTTAATTGCCATAAAACGCGTAAGTTTGTTTCTCTTATTTTAGGGGATTTCGCCATAGTTGCCACGCTTGGCAGGCGGATTGGCAAACGCAGTTTATTTATTTGCATGTTCCAGGAAGATGATACTGCCCATCTTCTGGTTATTATTTTCTCTATGTCTACTTTTACGCCACCCACGTCGTGAGATGCAAAATAAGTGCAAATTATGTGCACACAGAACTTTTCTTACTTTTACCACACTTAGATCGTCACTCAAAGACAACAGTTTATAAGATTGAGATGCCCAGTAATTACTCTTGTTTTCATTGACTTCCAAACTGAAACAGTAATGTATTTTACCGTAAAGACTACTTCTTCTTTTACTTCTAGAAGTAATCTTCACGGTAGAATAACTGGCACAGCGGTGGTATCTATCTAGCCTACACGGATTCTTCCATAGAAATCCACCAGTTTTTATATTACATATTTTTTTCTGAGAATAATATATATATAAGTTCAATAAAATTTAATTGTTTTAATGTTAAAATCCATACTCATATTATAAATGCGAAAGTAACTCTCGCTGTCCCTCTGTCTATTTGTTACCTTTTCACGGCTCAACCGTTATAGCTTGCATTCTGGAGACGGACATAGGTCTTTTTATTCCGGAAAATTTAAGAGTTTCCATGGTAATTAAAACGAAAACGCGGATATGGTCGCGGTCTCCAGCTTGTAAAACTTTAAACCCGCGTGTAAGTCTAAATCTACCGAAAGCTTAAAGTCCACGCAGTAGATCTCCACTTCTGCTTGTAAATAAACAACGCATGTAACTTAAAATATTATGTATCAATTTCCGAACATTATTTATTAAAAAATGAATATAGGATTCAATTTAAAATAACAATCCAGACGTTACTTACCCGATCTTAAATTTTATTACACGCTGCGGGTTGTTCGTTATAAATACAACACTTAAAACTCTCAACGTTTTACATAAAAAACGTTATGAACAAGCATATTTCATTATTTTTTTCCTCTAAAACAACGGGGTGCCTCATGTTTTTTGTAAGAAGAATACCAACAGTGTAGCGGCCCACGCGAGGCCCATGATCGGTTCACACTTTAAGTGGTTGTACAGTAGTGATATATATTCTTTCTCAAGTTATTAATAGAACTTCTAGAATGACAGACCGTTTAAAAATGCTTAGTGGCTTATCAACGATTCAAAACAATAACGATTCAAAACTTTCTATAAAGTTTACTAGTCGCATTGACGTTTTAGTTTATGTATTTATTTTATTATTACCGAACAAATTATATAATTCCATCAATAATAAATAAAAGGCAAAAATAATTCAAATACTTGTACCTCATATCGACACCTCTAGGAATTTTGATCGCCACACGTAGATTTGAGCTGTAGATAAGTGACGGTCTCTCCATCAATTTCATACAAAATATTTGGTAAGATCCAAAGATTCGTTTTTATGGGTTTTAAAAGATTAATGCGGAGATAAAGAGATTTGGGTCGGCTGCGACCGAGTGGAATTTTAGGGGCACAATAAATTTTGACACCTTATTTGCTGTAGTATAAAACTAAAACCGCCTTAATGTACAAATGATTTGTGTTTTCTAATTAGGAACTTTGTAGAGGAAATGATTTAATTAAAAGCAAAATGATCCCTCCCCCACTTTTGTTCAATCCCCCACCCTGTTTAAGTTTCTATATTCTGAGTTGCGTTTACGCAGTGAATCGTTTTAGCTCCGCCCATCACGGGGCATCCTACTGTGCTTTGTTTAAGCCGAATCATCGAAGCGTGAAATAGCCTCAAAATATTTACATACTATCTATACATGAAACTCTACGAGTTGTGCAATTGGTCAGATTACATGCTTAATTCATAAGCATGCTGCAAACAGATTATATGTATCTAATAAAATTAGGTTTACGGATTTTATAGTGTTCATTAAACCGATGGCCAAAAAAACTTCGGTTTTTAATTATTAACTTTGGTCTATGTGCCGCAACGACATTACAGTCATGAAGTCTTGCAATGGAATCATACCAACAGTGGCTTTGGCCCCTAAAATGACTATTCGTTCATTTTATTCCAAATATAAAATTACCGGTCATTGTGTCTCTCACTGTATTCAAATCGTTCTTCAGTTCATTGGTGCATAATCCGTAAAGTAAGTGATGGGACGAGTACAGCATTGTAACTTTTTTGAAGCTAAGAGGTAAAAATTCAGAAAACAATTGTAATTGGTACAAAAAATAGAACTAACTTGAAATTTCTAATTCAGTGACGATTTCACATCTTAAATATACAGGTACGATAAATCTCACTTCATTAGCGTTTAAGCTCCGTAACAAAACACCTTATTCGAGACAGATATTAACACAATTTTGGTTAAACTTCGGCAAATATTCTGACGAAAGCGATTAGTCGATCGAACGCTAGAGTCTCGGAACGAAATTTACGAGCATTAAAACTATCTTCATTTCATCGCAGCCTGCAAGGCTTAGTCTACGCCTTTAGTGGGGGCAGCTGCTTCTAATCGAATACCAATCAAGTAGGGAATGGTATAGAATAGTTTACTGGTGTATTAAATACGTAATCAAACTGACCACTCGCGCTTACAAATATATTAAAGCCGACAAAGCTTCATCATAATTCCTAATGATTTCGATCGTTACGTTGAATATTTTAATTTCCTAATAGTTTACAAATTAGAGATAAAATATTCTTGATTTAATTTACTGTAATGTCAAGTGGAGCTAATGTTCAATCTCCAAATCATGGTTTTATCATTCTGAAATCTACCAAAAAGTTGTTTATAAGTTTCTTATGAATTAGAAATACATGAACGTTCACTTTTTGACATAATTTACAAAGCTACTTACTTACCCACCCCGGCTTTACACGGAAGTTATTGTTATAATAGTCTATGTAGAGAAAAAGTTCACCAGCCTGCCATGCATATATTGAAGTAATTGTTAGTAAAATCCGTTCTTAGTAGTAGTTCTAGAGTCTATGTCGCAAAAGTAATATGTTTCCCAAATTGCAAGTCAACAGGAATTGTAATTTCGGTGATATTGTGATGTATCGGTGGTAAATCTTGTATATATACAGATTATATCGCTTTGCAAATTAACACTTTTTTTAAAGAAATTGTTATATATAGATTTAGACATATATAGACGAATTGAGAACCTTCTTCTCTTTTAAAGACGGTTAAAAGTAGTATTTACCCTTCCAACTACTGAATTTACCCGTTTCCGTAACTTAATAATATTTAGAATATAACCGTATAAAAATCTAAAGCATAAAACGTTGCTGCTTTTGTTAATATTATTTTTCTAGTAACAAATACGAATGGCCAGTACGCTGAAATTAGTCATACGTCATTTGTCGAATTGATCACGACCGGAGATAAAGTTGAGGACAGCCATTAATTTACTTACGAAAAACTAACGTAGGTGTCAGTCGTAGAGGAAGAAAACGGTTAACGTCAAATATCGGACGGCAACACAATGGTGGCTTGAGGATTAAAAGCGAACCGATGTAGCAGTAGCGAGCGCATCATTTATCAGGACCAAAGCGTATCTTCCGCGGGCTTTAACGTCATTGAATTCGACCCGTAAGGGATATTTAATTGTTTTACTGCCACTTCCAACAAATATTCAGTTCGTATTGTGAATTTTAGAGTTGTTTTTTGGATGAAATTGTCATGTGCAAATAAACAATTTTTAATTCTATTCCTAGCTAATTCTTATATTCAATATAAGATGCAATTAATTAATTTATATATTGTTAATTGCACTTCGACATTCGAAACAAGGATATTCGAACAAAATTAATAAATATAAGGAAAGAAAATTCTATCAAGTATGAAGTTTAACATGAATTTTATTCGTTGAAATGCATATGTAAACTATTCATACAAAATAAAAACACATTAAAGACATGAACATCGTGTTCATTTTTCTTACTTCTATGCTTGGGCTTTTAATATTTAATGTAAACGCCGCAATATATTTTAACTTTCCAATTTTACTTTACTATTAACTACAATATTTTTCATTTTCAATGCAGAAAAGGCTGTTTTTTCTTTCCTACTTTACAAAATATACGAAGGAACAGAACTATACAACGATGTAACTATACACAACACACACACACACACAACAGAGCGCAATTACTTTTTTAATGTTAATTTATAAAACTAGAAAATCACAAATAAAATAAAGTTATTATTAAAGTAAACACAATTGCTATATTATGTGATTCATTAATTTTTTTGTTTGGATAAAGTGGCGAGACAAGCAAAACGTTCACCTGATGGTAAGTGCAATGTCTGCCCATAACAGATGCTGTGTCACCCAGAACAACGAGTGGCACCACACTGTTCACGTCACCTTGAGACATCAGTTCTTAAGTCTCATATGCCCAGTGTTTACACTAGCTCTCAGTGCCCTTCAGACCAAAACACAGTTTAATAACAATATATGATTATTTTACGTATTGACGTTACCCGTTTACATCACTAGAATACTCGTATTAATTAAGGAATATAATTTCAATGGATATTAAGTACGAAAACGTACTGCAATATTGACAGAATCTCATCCTGTGTGCCCTGGAGCATTAAAGGTGAACAATGAAATCAACTTTGGGCGCTGATTTATAAACTATTAACAGTGCATGTAAAATGCACACTTTCACGTTTACGAAGTATTAATAATTGATTTACATTATCTTAAGCCTCACTAAACATTGTGATGTAATCAAAGTTCTGCTCAGAACTCTAAGGTGTATATTTGAATAAAGGTTAAGAGTCTAAAGGGATTGCGTGACAAAAGTCTCTTCATCATCAATAGGGCTAACGCAACGTCGTGTAATTTCTAGTAACGATGTGTTTCTATTATTGTTGGAAGGCGCCGAACTATAACATGCCCTGTTGTCCTACCTATGTCACATTTAAAATTAAATATGGTTTAATTATGCTAGTAAAGAAATTTTACAACTTTTGACAAGATTTTAAACTTTGTAAATTACATTTTTATTGAATGACAGAAAACTCTCAAATATTAAACTCGTTTCTTAAATAGACTAAAGTTACAGGTTATTTATTGGATGATCCGTCGTCCAACAGCGCATGGTGGCGATGGGCTCACCACCTATCACACCAAGTGCATTATATTGTTTTGGTGAAACGTGGATTGTGGCAGTCATCTGTTTTTGCAGTGAGTGTCTAGTCTCTGACTACCCTTATGGGATACAGTCGTGATCTTATGTATGTATGTGTGATCCGTCGTGCAAAAAATAACTTTGCGGGAATCCGTCTACGCTAGGTACCACCCCAGGTCAGTTATTCTGCCGTGAAACAGTAAAATACTTTCCGACATTATAAATATAACATAAGTGCAACTTTACTGGTGGCAGGATTCCTAAGCAGGAATTCGTCTAGGTAGGTACCACCGCAGCACCAATTATTCTGCCGTTTAATGGCGGTGTGCAGACATTACAGTGTTTCGGTCTGAAGGGCATTGAGAGCTAGTGTAGTCATTGGGTATATGAGACTTAACTTAACTAATATCTCAGGGTGACGGGTACAATGTGGTGTCACTCATAAATATTCTAGCACAGCATTTGTTATGCGTAGACATTGCACTTCCCATAAGGTGAACATTTTTTCCGGCCAGTCACTTCATGCTCTAATAAAAAAAGGTATAAAAAAACGAAGGCCCGTACCGTTCATAGTTTTTACTAATTGTAGTCTTAAATTTTCCTTATTTAACAAAAACAGCTCCTGCTTTCGCTTTCTGTCTTTTCCATTATTTGGATTGAATATAAGTAGAAACTTTGAGCAGATATTCACAAAGGAAAACCTTTATTAGAAATGGTATAATAAATAACTTATAATGAATACGTAACACACACACATAAGTTATAGGTTACAAGCAGTGTTCGTTATTAGGATTTTAATCCAAAACATATTGTTCATTGACAATATATAATTAATTGTACCACGATGTTTACATAAATAACTTAAAAAAAACGAAGCGATTGTTGAGGGATATTGTACAAAGAGTATGGGCAACGGGAAATGATACGTATCAATTTATAACTTCACACTTAAGCCAATTGTAACTCCAGCTTATTACCGCTAAACAAATAAATTCTATCACCTTCTCTTATCTAGGATCTTTAAGAGAAATCCGAAACCGTAAACATGCGCGCTGAGCACACTATGTTAAACTATTCATTCGGTGTCTCTAGAGAATATATTGAACAAAAGACGAGCTCAGCATCCGAGTACACTATTTCTCACTACATCGGCGCGATGTAATCAGAGAAGACGACGTGTCGCGCTTATTTATGTATGAACGGGGCGCGGGCGAGGGTGGGCCAAACGCGCGAGATACAAACAGAATAATATTGATGACACTGCGCTGCGAAGGGTCATGAATCATTAATCGCCTGCTCTCGTCTACGGCTCTATTACGACTGCCTTGTTGGATAAGCCACCCTTCACGAGGTGAGGCTGCAGAGCGCGACCCAAGTCTCGCCGCTTACGTTTGCCTTTTTCATAAATTACAGGCAAAGAACATTCAATGTAAATATATCGTTGTATGTCAAAATATCTGGCAAGATTTGACACTTTACACAAAAACATTACTAGATACTTTGAAACTAGAGTTATCAGAAAGTTATATAATATATTATAATATAGTAATATAAATCTCTTAAAATAAAACATTTCTTAAAACAACATAAATATTCTGAACATACCAACACAAACAAAACTTTAAGTGAATTTTCAAAAACAAAAATGAAGGCAATTTAAGTTAATTCAGTAAGCAACAGACATGGCTACTTCCAAATGAACTCAAACGTAACAAAAACGAAAACAAACCATGGACAAAAACGCAGGTCATTTCGGTTTGGACTTTCTCGTTTATTTTTTCTAAGCGGTGCGTGGCCCGGGGACGTGCATCCGAAACCTTGGAGCGTATTTTTTTTCTCGACTTTGTTTCGATCAGAATGTCTACTTTATCTCTTGCAAAAGGCCACGCCGTGATAAAATAATAAGGCAACAAAGATTGCAACCTGCCCGACTGGATAGGGACCAAGAGGAATGGCCGAAACGCTCCTAAATTTCTAATCGAGATTTTATTTCACAATAGATGTTTGTTGTGCTTTATTTTTTGCTTAGATTTCAAGGTGAAGCTACTATTATTACATTTAAAGAAAGGGAGTTGTTTTACAATAGAAAATTCAATTCAACAAATAACTAAAGGAAATATATTCTAAAAGTAACTAAAATTGTCAAGGGCACATTAAGACACAAACCGTGAGGTTCACGTCCTTACTTGTATGTACTCATAAGCATATCTTGGCACTTACTACACACTTTTTAAAATTCATCACATGTCTCCAAAGTCCGCCGCGCCATCGAGGGAGGCACGCTTCCAACAAAAAAGCAACAAAAAGTTCAATAAAAAGTAGAAAAACATGAGTCGATGTTTAAAAAGGACCACGTTGCAATGAGATACAATAGACGAAATAGTAGTTGGCGACAGTGCTACAATGTGCCCGTCTACATTTTTTTTAATAAATTCTTTTGTCCGAAACCTTAAACGAGTTCCTTTTGACAAGTGCTGGTAGTGATGTTTGTTAAAAAAGAACTGAAACTTCTTTAGAAAATGCATAGTAATCTTAACTTTCGTTTTGTGACATTTCGTAAAGATCTAACCGTGTTTCTTTGCATATAAGCATGTAAACTAAATTCAGGTATCACTTGAGGTTATGCCTACCTTAAATTGACTATTTATTATGTTTTCTAGACGAGCGTAGAGGTAGTCTCATGATTTTTTATACCTAAATTATTGATGTATGGACTGGTTTCTATTTAAGTAATTACCAACTTCCTAATGGTATCCTAATAATGCGGACAAAGAATCAAAGACTGCCTATCCTTCCGCCCTAAGAAACGTCACGCACATCCTTCCCTAAGTGAGCGAAATAAAAAAACGAACTCTGAACAGCGCATTGTTCGAGGCCTAAATCGCAGGTAGAATTTAACAAAAAAGAGCTCAATAAATGCGAAGGATTGCACAAAAAAAATGACGACGCGTGATTATATCGAATGCCTCGGATTATCAGCAGATGTCAATATTTGAAACGTGTAGTTGTTGCATGATATGGGTACTACGAAATAAAAAGGGCCAAACAATAGAAGTATTATCCAAACAATTATCTTAAATATTTTTTCTTCACATTTTTTTTATTTTACAGATTTTCTTTGAATGAATTATAAAATTCCACTCATAACATAGCCTTATGGGCTATTGCCGTGTGGTAGCGGCTTAAGAGAATCTACCACCCCATCTCATCCCGTGGGTGTCGTAAAAGTCGACAGAGGGAAAATATAAATAAGAAGATGGGCAGCAGCATCTCCTGGAACATCTGAATAAATAAACTGCGGTTGCCAACCCGCCTGCCAAGCGTGGCAACTATGGCAAAATCCTCCCAAAATGAGAGCTACAACTTTTGTGGCAATCTATGGGAGAGGCCTATGTTCAGCAGTGGACTACTGATAGGCTGAAATGATGATGATGATGATGATGGGCTATTGGTCAGAGTACCTGATTTATACGCCGCAAGTCCTGGGTTTGAATCTCAGCAGGAGCCAAAATGTATGCAATAATTTTTTTTCACTGTATAGTTATGGTTGTTCCCGTATCTCTAACACTGTACTCTAGCCTACCTCCGATCTTAATATTCTTTGTATGAGCATAACGTCGGTCGCGGGTAGGTGAAGATGAGTAAGTGCCTCTATATATGCGAGTACACTTACAGCACTATAATATCTAATGAGCAGTTGATAACTTCTAACAGTATTTTGTAATCGAGAATCGGCCAGGTGGTATGGCCAGGTGGTATGGTATGGCCATAATATAGTCCTATACAACGAAGAATATAATAAGGTTAATATTGATTAAGTAAAGAAGTATTAATTAAGTAATATTACTAAAGTTAATATATAGTTTACTGAAGGTAAGATTCCTATGAGGAATCCGTCTGGGTAGGTACCACCCCAGGGCCAGTTATTCTGCCGTGAAGCAGTAGTATGCAAACATTACTGTGTTTCAGTTTAAATTCGTTTGTTATGGGCAAACTTTGCACTTACCATTAGGTGAATAAAAAAAAAGTTACAATCCTAGTGCTGGACTCAGGCCTCCTCTCGTTATTTAGAGGTATCCAGTGCACCACGTGGCTGATTTTTATTTAACTGTATAGTTTTCAGTAAACTAGATTCAGTTCGGGCTGTTGTACCAGAGGATATACCTTAGACATCTCTTACGACACCATTTGGATTGTTCGAATTCCCTTATATGGGGTACGGTTTGCGCTTTATAGATGAGATCCTCAGAGGTTTACTTTTGTTTCCCATACATAGATGACGTATTAGTTGCTTCCGCTAATGATGCAGAGCACCACGAAAACCTACGGGCAGTATTTTCGCGTTTCAATGAACACTTAGTTTTAGTAAATTCAAGCAAGTATGTGTTCGCCATTCCTGAAGTAGACTTTAATAAATATTAAAGTCGATAAAATACCGTGACGGTGCATCAATGTGGCATGCAGTATACATGCATACAATGTAATAGATAATGTACACCATAGGTTTAATCAATATTGTTCTTTAATATTCAGGTGGTCAATTTGTACTTGGAATGTCAGTACTTTTTCGTTTTACATTTTTTTGCTACCCGGAATATGGAATCGAGTTCCTGTGTTAGGATTATGTAAATTACTAGCGGGAAGCTGCCGTTTCACCCGCGTATAAAAAAGCGGCCACATGATTATGTGACCTCATGAAGTTCGGCATGGTACCTCAGAACGTGAGCATTCACAGTTCAGCCTTACTCGGTAACTTTATCAGCGTGCGACACTTTAAAGCTGTAGTATAAAATATTATAGCCTATATATTTCCTTAATAAACAGGCTATTTAATGTAAAAATATTTTTTTAACCTGCTTAGTATTTCCTTAGATTAGCGCATTCAAACACAAAAACTCCAAAGTCTTATTATAGATAAGGTAAACACATACAAAAGAGCTATGAATTTTCAACTTTATATTTAGAGAAAAATTTAAACTGCTTAAACTAAAATAATAATGACAAGGACGCAAAAAGACAGGCAGACAATTTTTTAAAAACCCGATTTTAAGATTTGGTGTCCTGCAAATTACTATATGTCTAGGGCGGATTTCACCGTTGAAACTAAACGCGATCAGTTCAATAAAAACGAAGTTTAAGCTTTTAACTGAGTTCAATGTTACAGTTTGCAGTTCATCAACATCAAATGAACGCAGTCAATGCTAAACGCGGTTCAAATTCTGAACGCCCAATTTTCGACGGCTGTCATTGTCAATTGCACAACTATGTAAACACAAAAATAATATATAATATATACCTATGTAACCTATGCATAAAAACAGTCTCTTTGATGTCGCAAATACGAAATAAATCGTCTTTTTGTTTTAGATTGTGACGATATTTCATTTAAACTTCGTTTTTCTAAACGCGATCAAAATGGAGTCGGTGAAATCGGTTAGACAAAAACCGAGATCAAATGACACATTTGAACACAGTTAAGTAAAACGTTTTTATTAAACTTGGTTTCCAAAGCGATCGATGGAACTAAGTATTGGAACAATATTCCACAGCCCATTAGTAATGCGTGTCAAATATGCATTTAAAAAATATGAAAATATTTTTCAGTAAATTAAATAATAATCGTAAATAAATAAATTGCCTTGATATATTGTACAATGTTTTTTCTTGTGACTGCGTCATGAACTACTCGTAATTCTGTCATTGACACACGAAAGGTGTCAGCTGAATACCAGCGTTGGCTAACTGGTCAACATAGTGCTGAGCTGAAACCATTTCGATCCAGGATCGCAACTTTTTACATGCTTTAGGATTTAGGTATAATTCGTCAATTATATTAGTTATAGCTTTTATTTTTGTTTCGAATACGACTTTTACTGGATTGATTAAATGAGTTATCATTCTTATTATATGGGATTAAGTAAAAATCTTTATTGACACTCCAATTTTGTTTATTTGTATAGATCCAAACGACGAGTACAAAGCTACATAAAATGGGTGTTGCACGTTTTAATTTAATCTTTTATTTTGACAACTGTTATCTGAACATAGGAGACGTACTAGGCGGATCACTCAGCAGGATTTAATTCGACCTTTTTAACGTTTTCCACCGAAGTATTCCAATACGCAATACTTCTTCATAGGTAGTTCAGTACGTACGTAGTAGTGGGTTGGAAACAGCTAGTAGTAAATAAATTGGCATTATCTTTCATTTAAATATTTATTAAATAATAAGTTGAAGTGTTATAATTCTAATAATACATTTTTATTGAACCAAAATGGGAGCGACGTGGTTCGCTCGCCATCCGACACGTCTCGTTTCCCGCAAAGGCGAAACGTAGCCACTCACGTGGCTTCTGCCTACCCCTTATATGGGAAAAGGCGTGGCTGTAGTACTGACGGTATTTATATACATTATTATTCTACGCATTAAAAGTAACAGCATGATGAACACGTGATACGTGAATACAGATATATTTTGAAATAAACACAGAACAGAAACTCTTTGTTATTGTCTATTGCACCAGCTGCTTAATATACCCAGTATTTGTAGTATTTGTAGTAAAGTGCTTATTAAAATAATGTCGTCAAGAAACATCTTATTACCTCTTCAGTTCTCTGTGGTATGCCTGCCTAGTAAGTGATTGGTTCCACATTTAAATAGGCAACAGGCATTTCCAAAAATACGGCTAAACTAAATACTGGTTTTCGTGCATTCGATTTCTTATCTACTTTATGTATCCAATATAGTAAACTAACAACAACCGGAAGTGTTTATTTTTAATTTACGGACAACGGTGACATAGGCAAAGACACACCAACAGGAAGGTATTTCAAGCGAGCATTCTATTACTAGATGAAATAATGAGCTCTGTTTACATTTTTGCAGGGTTGTTTATACAGAATCTGAAAGATGTTGACGGGACTCGAAACCTACGAACGTTTTTGTCTTCTGAAACTTATCGATGATATGGCCCATAGACATACTCAATATCGAATAAACATGTAAGTACAGTCACTGAGTAGTTAGATGGATGAACATAAGTACTGAACTGTATATTATTCTTTACATCGATACTATGTGAGAACGTGGTTTTTCACGGGGACCGAACTGTTTAAACGCTACAGCCAATATCTGCATTTTGGATCTGTCTTGCATTAATTTCTGTAGACCACTTTTTGGTGGACCAATTACTTTCGGTATTGTCTCAATAAATTTATTATCGCAGAGTCCACTATGTGAAAAAACAAATAGAAGAATTTATATCTATATTTTTACGTAGTCTAGTAAACTTCTAGTGCCTACAATTATTTGAACGAAGTATTCTTAAAATGGTAACTAACAGCTTAAGTGTTGCCGGCACCGGGGATAGAATCCACATCACTACTGTACAATAAAATTTAAGACGAGCGCCCAGTCTTTTAGTTACTACGCTATTTTTTTAGGCGGGATACGCCTGCACAACAAAAAAATAAATAAGTTTTGAGTGTATATTTACCGTCATGCTCTTTTAACCATAAATAATATGAAAGATAAAGAAAACATCCTAAGTAAATCTGCATGCCCGCGAAAATTGGTATTTAAATTTTCGAGTAGGTCATTAAATGTTTTTGATTCTTATTTTTTTTTTGTTGATGGTGATAATGTCTATGTGTATGAATTCCGCGGTGTAATCTAGTGTCCGACCGAACCTACGGTCGCGGCGTCAGCCAGCTTCAGCCAAATCTTTGACTTCGGCCAAAATGGGCCCAAAGTTTAGTTTCTAGCGTGCACCAAAATTGAACCGTTGCTAGTGTCCGAGAGCGCGATGGAATTTTGTCACCCCTGACGCGGGAGTCACACTGCTTTGCAATTTTAAGTAAATAAATACCATGACTGACATTTTTTTTAAATGTTGACACACGGAAGGATTTCTTCTGTATCGTGGGTGTCTTTAGCAGACATAAATTTCTCATGCACAGTCAACATAAACTTCTAAAAAACAATTTTATTCACTTTTAGCCAATACAATAGGGCTACGTATGTGGTCTCTGCCTACCTTTTATGTGGGAAAAAGACGTGATTGTATGAATGTATGTTAGCCAATCTTGAACTGAATTTCTTGGATTTATTAAACCTTCGGCATCGGCTTTAGCCGAAGGTTGTTACGATAGTCGATTAATCGGTTTCAACTACGACCAGAAATCGACCTACGGTTATAGCATACAATAAAACAATGAAAAATGTCACACCGAACAAACTTCACCGCATATATATTTTCGGTGATGTAATTGCTGTTAGCCGTCTCGGCTTTTACAGCTTCATCGGATACTGTGCTCGCGGGCCAGGGGCCCGTGTGCCAGGTTTGGTTTGACCCAAACATAAATAAATAAATAAATAAAAACTCCTACAAAACCCTCGAAGTTCGGACTGTGTCGCGTTCGCTGCGTGCTTTCGCGATTTCGAAAATCTTAAACATTTTAAGTCTTCTACTGACCGTCCGAAGGAGGCTGAGCGCGTCCATTCGGACTGTCGACTTGTGTGTCGGTAACTCTGGGCGGTGAGAACCGCCCTGGAACACGGGTGAATCTTGTGTACGCGATGTGATTATTGACCATTGCGCGCCGCTCTCTACGGCGGTCGCGCGTCGTGGTGCGTGTTATATTAAAGCTATTGACTGTGTGTACAGTGTGGCTTGGATCGTGACTGACAGTATCGTGGTCATTTCACCGCAATGCACCAGCTCTCGCTAAATGCAGCTCAGTGACAGACGCTAAATGCCTCCCAAGGACATAACAATCTCGAACTATAAGTTTTATACTTATAACTATCTATAACTATCATTTGTGTAGAAAACATATTAGCTTCGGCTGAAATTTTATTCCAGAACCTAAACATAGTTTGTTGATGTTTGAATAACGAACTTGAGGAATACCTTGTTCTAAGATAACACCTTCAAAGTGTAATTGGTAAGGATGTAAACACCGCTTTCGCTAGGATTTTTTTTTTGATGAAAGTGACGAGACGGGAAATTCGTTCACCTAATGGAAAGTGTAACGTCTGCCCATAACCAATGCTGTGTTATCCAGAACACTTCGGCGTGGCACCATATTATACTCGTCACCTTGAGACATATGTAGCTCGAGCATGAACTTTTTGAATCTGAAGTAACAGTATCGAGGGACTTATTCGATAAATTAACGCAAGTTCTGTCACTTCAAAAACCAGTGAGATACTATAAGAAACTCTCAATAATCTGGTTCGTAGACTTTCGAAACTTAAGTTACGCTTTAATTTTTAACCCACAATTTTAAGCGGATTTCCGGAGACGGGACAACATTTTATTTTTTATATAAATAAGACTTAAATTCATATCTTTACAGTCATTTCTCTAGGTTACATTTATATAATTTTTTATATACAAATGATGTCATACTGAAATTTAAATGCAAATTAATAAGTAAAAAATAAAGCAAACTATAAAATTTTATTGCATCCTTGCTTAATCGCTATGCAGAGTTGGAACAAATAAGTTTATTCCGATTTAAAGTGGATAGCTGATACAAATTACGTTTATGGACGCATAGTCCCGATAGCGATAACAGCGGGCAACCTGTTCGGAATGGTTCAAATAAATAACATAACCTGTTTAGATAAATTCTGTCTGTAAATATTGTACGCTGTATTTATACAAATATATTTATGTTTATATTTATAAATATAGAGTAGAATATATGCAGACACAATTGCCGTGTGGTGGAGGGGTGTGAATCTGCCGCCCCATCTTATCCCGTGGGTGCCAAAGTCGACGCTTAAAAACTCTCATGGCCTCTGAAAGGTGGCGGAATCACCATCTTGCCAGACGAAAAAACACTCACCAGTAACGGGCAGCAACGTCTAAAGTTCGAGGCGTCTGGTGCTGTCATCACTAATCCGCCTGCCAGTCGTCCAACAATGGACTATTAACAGTCTGATAACGAAGAAGATATTTTTGTGATATTTTGCTTCATCATCATCATCATTTCAGCCTATCGCTGGTTTACTGCTGAACATAGGCCTACCCCATAGATTGCCACAAAAGTTTATAGTACTCATTTTTGTGGGATTTCGCCATTGTTGCCACGCCAGGCAGGCGGGTTGGCAACCGCACTTTATTTATTTAGATGTTCCAGAAAGATGCTGTTGCCGATTTCCTGGTTTTTATTTTCGATGTCGACTTTTACGACACCCACGGGAAGAGATGGGATGGTAGATTCTCTGGAGCCGCCACAACACGGCATATGCTTTTTGCTTATAAAGACAAAATATTATAATAGAAATTACAAAATTTTGTTACCTCGACCATATGTTTTACATAAATGATGATGATGATGATATTATGTATATATTCATATATAAATGTTTAAAAATAATTTAAAAGACCAAATTCTAATGTTTAACTTATGATAAATTTATAGTAAAAGGCTTTTCTAAAAGTAGCAATTAATTAATAAACTGAAATTAGGGTGATTAATGGAAATACACGAAAAAGTTAACTTTTTACATACTTTCATCTTTTTACAATCATCAAAAATTCAAATTACTGTATCACGGCGCTTGTGGTTCGTTAAGGTCGTCTAGCAATAAGTAATTAAGTTATTTAAATAAATTCAATTTCCAAACGCAACGGTAATATATTTCAAGTACTCCATTGGATAAAGATTAATTTACAATATATTTTGACATTATGAAATACAGTTTACTGGTTATTAATAGTATAGTAAGGTTATGTAAGAAAGGTATTTTGCAAGGAATTGCTTTAGATTAATTTCATTACTTTTTCAATGCTAACTAATCTTTATATGAAAGTTTACATACATACATACATAAGATCACGACTGTATCCCATAAGGGGTAGTCAGAGACTGGGCACTCACTGCAAAAAGAGATGACTGCCACAATCCAAAAGTTTAAGTTACAAATAAGCACATTGTTCACGAATAGTCCATAGACACGTGCATGCCTCTATCCATTATTATGTATAAAGATTTTCTACGTCCCATGAGCATTGCAAGCAATTACGTCTCCGATTTTTTTAAAAGGAGAAATTGACGAGTCGAGCAAAATTTCACCGAGTTAGTGCAACGTATGCCCATAAAAAAATCTGTGGCATTCAGGACACCTTCGTGTGGTACCACACTACACTCGTCGCTGTAAGTGCACCTTATGCCCATAACAAATTCGGTGTGACACCAGTCTGCGCTTGTCACCCTGTGATATCTATCAGTTATTAAGTCCAATATTCCCAGTAATTACACTAGCTCTTCTAGTTAGTGCCTTTTAGACACCAGAACACAGTGATGCTTGCACTACAGCTTCACGGCAGAATAATTGGCCCTGCGGTGGTATCTAATTAGAAGGCTTCCTGCATTGGAATCCTACCACCAGTCAAATCTCGTCACTTACCGTACAAGCACAATTTACTGCTACTTTACAATGATACTGTTCTACATCGGAGTTGTTACTACATAATTACATACAGTCACACGTTTTTCCCATGTAAGGGTTAAGGACCCCTCCTCCACCCATGTAGCCCACTTTTCGCCCCCGTGGAAAACGAGACGTGACGGGTGCAAAAAATCTTACTCTCCTGCGATCCCACGAGCCGTATTGTGATAGCATTCCATATTATGGTGTTGTTCTCCACGAATAAAGGCTTTCCGTACAATACCTTAGCCGCCTCTTACGACACCGCGGTAGGAAAGAGGTAGGTGCTATTGTACTCTGCCGGACACCTATCGGCTAACGGCTTTTACTAGAAAAAGCCAATACATTTATGTGCTACAGCCAATATCTATTAGTTAACAGTTTAAAGAGAAATTGACGTCCTAATCTTCTGTGGAATGGTATTTGTGTTGTAGCGTCAGATTTTTTTTTCATAAAATTTTGTGAACAACAGTATACCAAATCAATCTGTATATATAACAATCTAATTTATAACAAAACTAAAACCAATAATTATACTTTATTTTATGTTAAGTCACCTTTTAATATAACGGAATAGTTCATTAGGTTCGTGACGAATTTAATGTTCAAGCTGAACGTATAGCGGCCGTCGACGGCCTAACGGGTAGCTTCAATGTGATTGATTGAGGGACAAATGAACGAAATGAATATACATAGCACTGCATTGTAGGTATGCGCAAAATTAGTCAATAACGGTGGAAATTAATAACAAATTTATACTTTATATTTTTCTTCTGCTTTTATATTAATACAGTTATGCTTTCTAAGTTACAAGATACTTACTACATTACAGAAACTAAATTTTACACAAAAATGTCTGTAAACATATATATAAAGTAGATTGATGTAATCTACATTGAGAGGACCTAATAAAAAAAGAAACAGTAAACCAAAAAATATTACAGTTTATGTGATAATAAAAATGTAGAGCATTATGTCGTTACCTTTTGCAAGCATGTCGCCCTACACTGCGCAACACGCAAAGGCGATGAAACTTCCTCTTCGGCGAGCACTCCAATCCAAGATATTAGAACAGGCAACAAGGAAAAACTATTTATTAACATTTTGGCACACATATTCTTTGGTATCCCTAGTAATAGAGTCCAGTTCCGATTAAAGTGTCTTGTCTATCATAACCGGCACAGTAAATCCGGACCGCGGAATATTTGTCATAATAATGTCTAAATTCTGAAAAAATTTAGCTTATCTCACGAAGAGCTTTCGTCACGAAATACATACTATTTACGAATATTAATTATGTTTGTTTATAATAGTGGTATATATTACGTACTTCTTGCGCGATATTATATCAATAGAGGTAAAGTATTAGGTTAAAGTAGCACTAACTATTTTTACTACGATATCGCACTAGAAAAATGTTTTCACAACTTCAATCGCTCGCTCACGGGTTTACTGAGGGCCGACGCGAACTGTAGCGCGGTCGAAAGCGGACTAACCACCCCGCCTGAAGAAGCTCAGTTCCTCTCCCCTCTAATGGTTAATTTTGTATGTTTCTCGCTCGCACACGAGGGTTACCCTCCTCTCATTCCCTCTCAGTACAAAATGTACGTCCATGGCTACTACTACATATACCGCTCTCTCTGTCGTCTCTACTAGTGCATATATTTTATTCTATCTCGTTTCATCTCGGGTGGTTTTACGTTGTTTTTCCTTGATGCAGTTTAACGGATGGGAATGTAGTGGTTATTGTTAGACAAAGACGGTAGTAGTAGAAATTTTAGGGTTGTTCAAAAGGGGTGACAAAGAATCGAGCTAATTCAGGGCTTGCGTTTTTATGAGGGCTTGAGTGGTAAAAAGTATCCCGCCTCTCTCGTTTGTTCAAGTTTATGGTTCTCGCGTTTTAAAGCCATATTAATAATATTAATGGTTGCTATATCAAATATAATTCAAATTTAATACCATTAAATGGTGTTATGTTTTTATAATTTTACAGTTCACTGTTTATCACCGCCGAAATTATTTTCGTATAATGAACAAATACACAAATATATTCTTGATTATTTGTGCATTTATTTCACATAACATTCGTTATTTGCAGCTCAGAAACATTATTTTGCAAGAAGCAAAGGCTCGTTCACAAAACCCTCGCAGCAAAAAGATTAAATAAGAATACTGTGTACGTGACAGCGCACAAGCCTTTCTACGTAAAGGCATTTTTCGTTTTCTTTCTTCAGCAACTCTAGGCCCGTTCTATTCATCCCGCAGTCTTTAATCTCCAGTCTCTTCCCAGACTTTGTCTAGACGAGTCCGCAGCCGTGACTCGAATGCACACAATTTCGATACGGCCACGGACGTCTGTTTTCAACGGTCCTACAATATCGATGACAAAATGGTATTTTTACCAGGATCTAGAGCTTTATATTTTCCCGCAAATTAATTCTGCAAATTTCTCACTATAAATCTCTTGAATGTTTCATATGAAATTATATTTAAATTTATACAATCAATAATCTAGCATTTACCGTCTGCTTGTGTTGGGTTTTATGGATATTTCTATTTTACGTCGGAATTTAAAAAAAAATGTTTAGGACTATTAACGCCTTGATACCAACACCACTGAAATAGTTAATTGCAGTTTTAAGTACTGTTCTGTCTTTTTGGTAAAAGGAAACATGATGAAGTGAAACATGCGTAAAAAATAACACGAAAATGTGAACTCTACTAACCCTAACTGATGCAGCGGGGCAGACACCCCCTCTCTCAAAAATGGGAGCAGTTCTATGCCCAGAAGTGGGACGTTTATTGGCTGTCAGCGTATTTTTTTACTCTGCCCACTCTAGATCATCTAATAATATTTTATGTATTCTTGCACACTACTCAATAAACGATTTAGTGGTCCTGTACACTTTTTTCCATAAAAAACAATTTGTGTTTCTAAAAATAATGATATTTCTTTGAATAATAAACCGGAGGAGGTTCTGAACTGTATTTTTATCGCATTATCACAGTCGACTACAAATTCGAAGTGGTGAGAGTCGGCTAAGGGAAAAACATAGAAAATATCATAGTTTCCGACAGGTTGCAAATAACCATCTCGAAAAATGGCACACCCAAAACTAAAGTCACATCGCCGCCATTTTTGTACGCGATTGACATTGTCAATATGAACGTAAATAATGAATGTTTCATTTTATTTTATTTAATGTATTTGTAACAAATATTATAATATATATTTTGAAACTCTCCGCTTCTTCTCCATACAACCTTTAACTATGCCAAATGTCACAATTCTTCGTGCGCGCAAGATGCTTAAAAAGGGGTACAAAGTTTTCGTTCACGTATTAATATATAGAACCCTGAACACTGCGGTTGCCAACCCGCCTGCCAAGCGTGGCAACTATGGCAAAATCCCTCTAATATGAGAGCTACAAACTGTTGTGGCTATCTATGGGGGAGGCCTATGCTCAGCCGTGGACTTGTGATAGGCTGAAACGACGACGACGAACGACGACTTTTTTTTGTAAATTTCGAGTAGGCTTATATTAACCATTTTTTATTTTCTCATTATCTCTAATTAGTATCTGAATTACCTACAATTTAACGTAATCAATATACGTCAATAGTTACAAAAGTCTTCTCCGTCTGTCCGTCTGCCCGACATCAGGGGTGCTCAAACTTGAACTGCTGGCGATCTACGTCAATATTGTTAGACTACGATCGATCGACTCTGAGAGGCTGCAAGTATGTGTGATGCAGGATTGTCGTCTTGGTAGGGTGTATCGTGGCATAGATATTACACTTATGTACATATGTATTTACTACAAATAAAAATTATATTTACAACTTACTTTATAACACATAAAATACATTATGATAAGCGGTCGATCGACTTGATCATTTGATCGATCGTTTGAGCACTCCTGGATCTCGATGAAAGAATATATCTTTGATTGACTTTATTTGTCATGAAAAGGCCTACCATAAAAATATCTAAAAAAAAATTACTTTATATAAGCTTGAACAAAGTCGCGTGCACAGCTTGTTTACTTACTAGCTTACTATTACATACTTGAAAACACTAATTATTAAATAATGAGGAGACATTTATTGAATACAACGTAATCCGTTTAGCAATTCAATTCGTTGTAACAATTCTTATATCCCTTTCAAAAGGAAAAGATCTCAGATTTTCATCCATAAATTTTCACATAAAGGGGAATAGAGGAATAAACCCTTATTTGTTGGCGTTGTTCCTTTTTCAAAAGGCACGGTCTCGACTTTATATTGTTGACAAACGCGATCCGTCTGTCGGCAGTTTATGGCGAGCCGATGACATGCCACGCAGACGTAGACAATGCTGAAGGGTTCACTGCGGTCTCGTAAAATGAATTCAGTTTTGGAGGGTCAAGGTACCTGATCGACGATAAATGAATAATCCTAAAATTTTCTCATAGAGGCACTTGCAGCCAATAACGCATAATTAAACTTCAAAAGAAAATTATAGCATTGTTAGTTACTTTCTCTATAAAGCACAAGAATCGTCAAATACTACTTATGAACACTATGATGCTATGATGTGAAGAGATGGTGTAGATTCTATGGTGTTAAAAATGATACCTATAAAATATCATTTGGAAAACCAAAAGTATATTAGTCAAAAGGAGTGAATAAATTAGACGTCTTTAAAATTAAATCTAATCCAGAATCATAATTTTAGACTATTTGACTTGCTTCTTCTGTATTTTGTGCCCCTCAAATTATACAATTCCTTTAAAATTCTCTGTTACAATCAAAGGGTCTGGTCCTTCGCACCACAACAACGTTTGGTCCGTTGTATATACGTTATATACGTATAATACGTACGGACAGTCTTTATTCGTGCAAAATAACACCATAATATGCAATGCTGTCGCTATATTGTCCGTGGTAACGCAATGGGAGTAAGAATTTTTTGACTCGTACCAAAATGGCGGCGTAGTGGCCACCCGTCACGTCACGTTTCACTCGACGGCGAAAAGCGAGCTATGGGACTGGCCTCTGCCTACCCTTATATGGTAAAAAGGCGTGACTATAGGTATGTACGAACATTTATTGCAATAAGCATATTGTTTCATTTTTGTCAATAATGCTTAATTGATTTTTTTTATTAAAGCAATTCGAATATTTTACAAAAAAATATTTTAGAAATAATGTAATGTTAATATAATATCATAAAATAAGACATTTGAAACGTCTACTTAACGGTTAGTTTTAGGTAACAATTCTAAATAATTAATATTTAATTAATATTTCAAGAATCACTTCCTGGACATAGAACAGAGTCAAATATTTTGTTAGTTTTTATGAAAATGTTGTGTTTTCTTTTCTATTATTATAATAATTATATTGTATAATTCAACACCATACTATGTACTTTTTTTACTGTTTATTAATGTTCTGCAGCTGTGCCTTTTAACAAAATAAAATAATTTGATTAATCAAACACGTCTGAACTTAGTTAGACTTTTTATTTCATTCATATGAATCCCACAAAATATTTAACTAATACTTGTGCCGCAAATGTGACTTTTTTATTGGATAAAGTGACGAAACGAGCAAAACGTTCACCTGATGGTTGGCCTAGAACATTTCTGCGTCCGTCATCCTGAGACATCAGTTCTTATGTCTCATATGACCTGTGATTACGCTAGCTCTCAGTGCCCTTCAAACCGAGACACAGTAATGTTTGCACACAACTGCTTCACGGCAGAATAACTGACCCTGGGGTGGTACCTACCTAGACGGACCTTATTTTGCATAGGAATCCTACCACCTTAAGCTAACCAAGTTCACATTTTTATAAATGCATATTAATCAATAACAAATTATTAATTGTTTGCTTCTATGACAAGAATCTGACAATAGAACTTTGAACTGTTAAATAGCGAGGCAGAATTATTTAAAACTTAATTAAAGTTGCAGTGACGAACGAAATGTAATTTTGTTATTTTCCTAATTATTAGCTAATAAACGATGATTATAACTTGTTCACTGCTGCACAATTTACTACGGTAACTTTATCATACAAATGCCGCTCTAATACCACTATGAGTATGTAACTTCAAGCTCTGAGTGTTAGTTAGTTACTCCGGACGTCTCACACAAGTTCTAATTAGGTCTCTTGTTGCTGAAACAAAAAGCGCTTTCGCCGATAGCAACGGTGACAGATGTTTATACGTAGGTACCTATTTTTACAGAGGTTTCCGACTTTAAGTATTGTAGATTAATTAGTTAATAATTTGAGGTTATATGATTGCATAATGGTGGATGGGGGATTTTTGACCACGGCGTTAGCTTCCGAATAGTGTCGGAAGCTATCTCATAACATATTTTAGTGTACAAGCGCGGGCATAAAGACAAGGGCTCGTCCCAACCTATCCGCGTCCGATGTAACGTTCTGGCGATACGAATGATAGGCTAGGATGCAGTGCCGATGACAATCACAACTGAACCAGACCAGAAAACCAACAATTTGTGGTTTTACACAAATGTGGGTTTCAGCTGGGATTCCAATCCATGATCCGCGGCGCAGAAGTCAGATACTCTGACTACTATACTACGCGGTCGTCAAATATTTGATTAGTGAAATCACGTGCACATCGGCTAGTAAACCAACTAAGCAGTTGGTCAGGTTACAAGTCCCTGTCTGCAAGTCAGTATCCGTTTCACACATGCATTTGCAATTCGCAGTATAACTTTGATAGTTGAAGAAGAAGCTGCTCCTGTATATTTATTATCTTTGTTGATTATCTAAAAAAAGGATGGTTGGTGTACTTCTAAACATCAATTTTAGACATCGCACCATTCGAGCTATATGTCGATGTACCCTGTTGACGCTAACATGTCCCTTAATAATACCTTAATATGTGTTAGGAAATGTACTTATACGTACCATTACTTCCATTCAGATAAAAGTTTTAGTAATAGGTGAGAAACTAAGTACATCGACATAAATCCGCTTCGAAAATTGAAATAGACGTATTATCTACATCACGTAGAGCATCATTTGCACTACCGTGGTAGCGGGTACAAGATAATTACTGCCACAGGAATCAACAGCTTATATCCCAATAATTTAGCCCGATACCACTTAAGAACCAGCACCAGCTAATATGTTAGGCAATCGGACATCAGATTGTAAATTGTTTAAGTTTTCTGTTAACTGTAACCCTTGGTTAACTGAGAGAGAATGCCATAAGGCGACCAACGGCGAGAAAGCCCTGAAGCTCCAATTACAGGTTTATTTTCTTTGTTAAATATTATTATACCTTCTCCTCCCTCATATTTTCTAGGTTTGTGGCAACCACAATATAAAAAAAGTAAAGTAACAGCCTATAAATGTCCCACTGCTGAGTACAGGCTTTCGTCTACTCGATATTTTCCTTCACCGCCTAGCACGTGGTAAATCAGCACTTAAAATTTCAATTAACAATTTTAGTGGTGATGGCACCGGGATTCGAACCCAGGCGAGCGCCATGCCCCTGAGCTACCACGGCTCAACCGCAATATTTGTATATTATGTTGTAATAATTATAAATTATGTTTGTACGTTATTATTTTTTCGCTTAGTTGACTCTTATGATCACGAGACGCGCCTCCATCACACAATGAAATAATTAAATATACAACAATTACAATATGATGTAAAAAAGTCGCTTGTACGAGTTTCGCAAAATTATTTATTTTTATACTGACCGGTTTCGCTCTTCAGAGTCTTAAACTTGTCTTAAAGGACGAAACAGCCCACGATAAGTGATTTTTTATAAGATATTTGCTAGTGAAAATGAATGTAGTTCCACCAAGAGGCAACAGTTGCAAATATTATCTTAGCTTTATACTAATATATATATATACTATACAATATTAAGCAAAGTGATTCTATTCCATGTTAATTTTTAATACTGTTAAAATTATATATATAAAATCTCCTCACTTAATAGTTCGATCAAAATATTTCGTATCATAAAATTTGTTGTAATATAAGCCGTTTACACGAGGATTATTCTTATCGCCGTCCCGTTCGAGGTAAGAGCTTGGTTTAAAATTCCATTATTGAAGCGGAAAAGCAGCCAGTATTTTCCAAAACACGCTTGAATTTTTTCACGCTCACCGAACAAGTTTTAAAAAATAACGACAGCTGTATGTTTTGCTGTTACATCTACTATGCAAAAGGGCAGGGCGAGAGCATATAAGAATCCAGTCTTTCTTTTCGACCGTATTCGGCTCCATAGTCTTTAATAGATTTTATAGCATTGTGGAGATATTTATATGTACTAAGTCGAAATTCATTTCAATTTGAGTGTAACATTTTCTTTAAAATAGGTTTGGTATAAATATTTAATTAATCTTTAGTTTTAAGTTTAGCGAAGTTAACGTTTTGTAATTAAAAAAAAAACAGCTAATAGCTCCCTGGCAAAACAAATTACTTTCAACCGTAATTTATGTAAAGTATTAAAAATAAGGCGAAAGATATTTTTTTTAATATTTAATTTCCCAAACAACTATTTCATAAAGTTAATGCCCTGTTGAAATCTCTAAAGATGCCTGTTCGAAATCATCATTATAATGCATTCTTTCGTTTATTTCTTCAGACGCAGCTTTTTTATTTCACTCTTTCTGTTCTCTATGCAAGTGCAGAGTCATAAAACTTCAGAGGCGTATTTTCTACAAAAACATTTGTTAGTCCATGTTAGTTCCATAATTTTATTTACTTGAAAGTACTAAATAACAGTAATAACCCAAAGTTCATTAATTTTTATCGCTTTATAATAATCTTTTCTCATATTAAAATTAGTTTATATGTTTTACAGTCTGTCAGTTGTACTTGTTTTCTTATTAATTTTACATTAAATTTCACGCAATATTATAACATTCATTGATTTTATTGTAAGTTGACATAATTTTTAATGATATTATTCGTTAGTAGAGCAAGTAAACGACAATAATTTTGGTATCCTAAATTTTTCGCCACTTTAGTTACAACGTCGATTCGATCGCGACCTGTCAGTAACACATTCTCTGAGCGGCCGGGCTGTAACTAAAAAATATTTTATTTATAACATGCATTACTCTGTAAGCTGAAATGTACAGTTAAGAAGATGGAACTATAACACCGCAGTAAGAACAGAGCCATCTTTCCTTATTTAACAGTTTTCTTATTATTTTTTTAATGAAATGAGTTTTACTGTTTTCATGTTTACGGAATATAGACAAAACAACCATCATTTTGTATTTTAACTGCAGTAAACGTTTTAATACCAAAGTTAAAACAAAGGTTTACGTTTTTAAGTTTTATAAGTCCATGTGTGCCATTTGAACTACCAGTTTTACAAGTTTTGGGTTAGATCAGTTTTTGATTTTTTATCTATTAAAATAGCCCATTCTAAATATTTCTAAATCAGCATTTGTTTATTAAAAAAAACGATGCTACACACAATGTCGTGGCTACGATTTACGGACATAAATTGCACATATATAAACAGCGATAGGTGCATAGTAGAATTGCACCTATCTTGTTGTAGGAGGCGACTAAGGTATTGTACGGACATCTTTTATTCGTGCAGAATAACACTATAATATGCAATGCTGTCACTATACTGCTCGTGGAATCGCAATGGAGAGTAGGATTTTTTGATTCGTACCAAACTGGCGGCAACTTAGTTCGCCACCCGTCGCGTCTCGTTTCCCGCGAGGGCGAAAAGTGGGCTACGTGAGTGACTTCTGCCTACCCCTTATATGGGAAAAAGGCGTGACTATATGTATCAATATCTGTATGGCATATAAATATTTTCCCTTGCGGGAATCAAACCCGTGACCCACAGCGCAGAAGCCAATCGCTTAGCCACTGCGCCAACCGAGCCTTCCAATGGCATCTATTTATTACATTCAATAAGGGAAATGTGGATATAATATGCAACGGATACTTTCGGTACTTAGACTACTACTGACAGAAGTCATAGTCTTAATTAACAATACACTTATACATGCTCAAGTTCAGAACATAAGAGGATTTAAAACTTTATAGGTATCAAATTTAGTATTGGAAGGCTGAAAACAAAACATATTAAAAGTAATTCAGTATCTACTTAGAATAAATTCGGATAGCACATATACAAGTATACTAATGCTTGTGATAGTCAGACACATTAACGGATGACTGTGAGCATTTTATATTTACTTTCTTATCATCTAATTTTTGTTCAAAATATGATAAAACTTTCTGATACACAAATGTAATATATAAAATGTAATATGTTTACTAGGTATATTCAAAGCAGTTAATCTTTTACTTCAGTATAACATTTATATTGGAACTATAAAAACATAGAAAATTTAATATTTATAACGCGATTTAAAAAAGTAGTATATCTGAGTCTCCGTGGTTCTCCGTATACCTGCCACAATTTTAAATAGAGTTTCTAATAGAGTTTCAAAAGAGGCAGCAATATAATAAAGTTTATATTTTACTTGTCTGCAGCCGTACACAAATAATATAATATCTAATCGGCTTTTTCTTTTATTATACGCACTAGCCGGTCGTTTACTTTAAATACACTTCGATTTCCGGTGCTAGTACGGCTAAATTCAACTTCAACAACACCGTTAGCTAGTAAACTGTACTTTAACCTATAGTGCATTGTTCTTTCCTAGTTATGATAATTATCTGTTATTTTAAGTGATATTTTTCATCAAAGATCTAGATTCAAAAAAATATGCCTAGTTATTTTTAAATGGTTTTATGGTTTCATGTCAGAGTCTTTGACTATTTTATTATAATTTCTATACGTTGGATTATTAGTAACCATTTCTATGGACCATACAGGGTGACGAATTCGCTTAAGCCAAAAATTTAAATTGTATACTTCAATTTTAAGCACCCGGCAAGATGAATGAAAACTTCGTGACGTTCTTTATTTTTCACACATGAGCCTAAGTCAATTGAGAGAAAATGCAGAGCAAATATTTAACGATGCCCCGCAATAGGATTTCTCCCGTAACGTGGATGCGTTTTACAGACATACATTTCACATGCACAACACAACCAGATCCGAAAACTAACACTTTGTTTTGCATAAATGTTGGCTCCTATGGCTGGGATTCGAGCCCAGGACCGGTACGCTAACCACTAGGCGCTAATCACTAACCGATACCGGATAAGCATAATTATATCCTCTCAAATATATTAAAATCGTATACCTTCTGTTATAGAAAAACGTTGCTGTGTATAGACTGCATACCTAATTTTACATCTTCAGGTATTTAAATGTTAAAGAGTAAAACGATATTTGGATTTTGAGAGTCAATCTTTGGTAACATCATAGAAAGTTTATGCTATTTCTGTACAAACACATAAAAGAATATCATATTTTTCTTGTCTCGAAAAGTCACAAGATAGTAAAGCTAGCTAGCGGCGAGGAAGCCATAATAAAACTGGCTGAGAAACTCAACGAAAAGTTCTCTATTAATGCATTTGTGTTGAAATAATGGAAGCTGTTACTGAATACGGTAAACTTTGATCTTTTAGAGCACCTACGTAGTTGTATCGCACAAGCGTTTTGTCCTGCTGGCAGCCTCAAGATCCAGTATTACTTGGTCGGTATCTTTAGCTAACTTTAATGAAGTTTCCTTTTATTACTCCGGAGCTAGCCCCAAGGATCTTTGTGTTTATGATCCTGTTATAACTTTAAAGGGATTGCAACAGCATGGTACTTACTTGTTAATTTTTTACCTTCCTTAGAATATTTCTCTTCGGCGGTAAATTTTAATGAGTCGTGTTTTACTTAGTAAGAGTAAATTAGTTTCCTTTTTAACTTTAGATAACGTCATTTAAATTTTATTAGAAAAATTTATTCTTTGTTTGTGGGTTATGTGGACTTGTGATGTGCTTAAAATGATGATGAAAAGGTGATTTTTCGTTTGACCAGTCTTCGTAAGTAGAATTGTAGTCACATTTAATTTCTAGCATCTCGACCACTTCCCTTATAATATTTTGGTAATTGTCTACACGTTCCTGAGCTCATATTAAACTATGTTTATTAAACGCCGACGACCGCGTGGTCTAGACCGAGTGGTTGAAGTACCTGACTTCTACGCCGCAGGTCCTTGAATTCGAACCCTAGCCGAAGCCAACATTTGTGCGAAAACACAAGTTCTTGATTTTTGGGTATTTTTGTGCTGTGATTGTCCACATGTCTCTAACACTGCACATACCTTCGATTGTATCTCATGAGCGTTAGGCGTCAGGCGCGGGTAAGTTGATACAAGTGAGTGCCTCTGCGTTTGCCTGCGCAGTTGATAGCTTCCGACGGTATTCGGAAGTTATCGTCGTGGTCGATAAATCGGTCAAGAGGATATCATCATGTACAATAAAGCGGAAGTGCCACGAACAAAGCCATTACATATTGATCCTAACAAGATTAAGTTATCAATTTCTTTATTAATCATTATACACAAAAAAAGTACTAAATTGACTTACGTCGTTAGTGCAAAATTATTTTACAAAGATATTTGCTAAAAATTGCGACGATAACAGAGACTGTTATGTCTTCTGAAAGAAACCGTTTTTTCCCAACTTAGAATTCACCCTCTTGTTGGACATAATGTGGAAATGCAATTTCCATAAATTTTACAGACTGTGAGCACAGTTCCCATCCGAAAAGATTGGACGTGGCCGCATGATTATGATGGAGATTACGATGTCCACTTGACAAGATCCTTCATGTTAATGTAAGTATGGAATGGTGCCATAAAACTTGTCTGTTTTATAGTTTTGATCACAGAATAGTATCTAGAGTTACATAGTGAAAAGTTTTTCAGGAGACAAAAGTGTTTATCTACAGTGGGGGAGTTGGCTTCAGGAGGGTTAGCTGTCTTGTGGATATACTACATTTTAATCTACCGACTACATATAACATTCAACAACAGAAGGGATGGGCGATCGTAACAAATCAAATAAATTATAAAAGAGATCTTGGACGGAGGACAAGGCTTTTCTTGGGACAAGTCGTAAATTTAACGGTCGAGGTAATCCTTATTTCCCTCGGTTATTCACATGGACGCGTTAGCAAAACTATCCTTCTTTATGAGTAACTATAAAATCTTGTTACTAACGGCTGCCTTATTTTTAACTCTGTTATACTATTTGAGTCAAAACTTGTCACAAGACATAGTCTCTAGACTTTCCTAATTACCTACATAAAGTTACGCCATTTTTTCCAAGGAAACAAGACAGAGGAAACTCACGTAGACCAATTTTCGACAATTTCTACCTCGCGGGAAACGAGACATGATGGGATGGCGAACCATGTCACCGCCATTTCGGTACTATTCAAAAAGTTCTTACTCTCCATTGCGTTTTCATGTACAGTATCGCGACAGCATTGCATATTATGGTGTTATTCTGCACGAGTAAAGGCTTTCCGTACATTACCTTAGTCGCCTTAGACGATACCTCGGCCTTAGAAGAAAAAGGTATTCTATTCTACTCTGCCGGACAACTATCGGCTAAGTATCATTCCTAATTAACAAAATCCATTTCCAATTCGGCTCAGAAATTGATCCATTGTACACAATTTGTAACGTAGTGAAGTTTTTCGACCGAAACAGAATTACTACGAATTATGAGTATAATTTAATTAAGACATAACAGCACTTTTAATACCAATTAGTCACACGATCCGTGGTTTGGGCGTAGTGGGTAATTTGAGATCATAATGGGTTTAGTGTGGCTTTCCACGTACCTCCTACATATAGCCTGACCAATCACAAACATAATCCTTTTATACTTGGATGGCTTCACTGATTCACTGTATCTTAACACTTTAGAAGATTTCATGATACTTAGCAACAATTGATCATACCATAAGAAATCAATAATTTAATAACTAAAGAAATATTATACAATTTGTTTACTATAAAATTTTATAATGTTTTGTTCTATGATTTAGTTTTTCATTAGTATTTATTGTTTCAAACGGATACTATATTTAAACACAAAATCTACAGCACTCCATGACAAGCGTGCTAATAAGCTCCTTGTGTCAGCCGATTCAAGAGTTGTATTATTTTTCTTACAGATAGCTTTGCGGGAATTTTCAATGTAATTGCCCCTGGTTTCTTCAACAGCCTGACAGTTCAAAGGCCAGGTACTGACAAGCTTATTGTCGGATGCCCAAGATTTACCTTATTCAAAGTTTTCGATTTTTCTTTTTTTAAATACCTATCCGAAATAAGCACTTTGTTAATATACACTTTTTATTTTTTGATTGTTTTTTTTTATTTTGCACTATGCAACCTTAATTTGTTGAAGGTTTAATATTTTAATATGTTCTGTCAAGTATCCCGTTTGTTAATTTATAACTTGATTATTGTAGCTATTAAGTTTTCGATTAGAAAATTATTCTATTAGAACTCGACTTAATTTTAGCCTGAGATCTTTATAACTAAGAATTATGGGATACGATAATGATTTCTTTACGATCCGCCGGAGCCGTGTGTTCCATTTCTTCAATAGTAAATGTTCCAATAGCAATAAAACCAAATTGCCGCAGTAAAGGCTCATAATTAGTGAAACTAATGGCGGTAATTGACTTCTACATAGAAATCGAAAATCATAAACATTTTTAAAGGCAATGATTTACATTTCGAATTCAAATTAATTAACCTATATTAGACCTTAATGATAACCAAAAAAATATTATTTACGGCTACAAAAAAAACCCCTCGCATTCAGAGTTAGTGATGTTATCATTACCTATAAATATGTTCAGGTCTTTTGAAATCTTAAGACAAAGTTTACAAAAGGAAAGCAAAAGTGAGTTCATTCTGTGAGGTAACCTGATATTGCTCATTCGGTTGTTTTCTGGTTGTTTGGGTATAAGATTACAAGCAATTTATTTCAATATGGCAATCAAATTTACGGACGGAACAAGAATTGTTTAAGAAGAACATTTTATTATCCATGGTCCGTATTTTATTTCGTTTACAATAACCTTACATCAGACTATAAATGTCTCACTATAAAAGAATTGAAATAGTTTATAAGTCAATAAACTTTGGTACAAAGAATATCATAAGCCTTTTTACAAATAAAGTCAGAGTACTTGACTTCTCGCCACGGGTTTGATTTCCAGCCGAAAACAATATTTGTGCTAAAATACAAATTGTTAGTTTTCGGGTCTGGTTGTTGCCTAAGAAGTTTGTGAAAATTCCTAGTATGGGGCATCGTTCTTTTAATTACTTAATATATATATTATATGATATATTTCAATATAACTTTATATTATTTAGTTACACGGACGACAATGTGGTAAATATAATTGAATTTATGAGATATTTTATTACCCATGTTAACCGCTTTTTCTCTCTGATCACTAAATTTTTTTCATTGCATCGAAATAACAAAAAAACCTTTATTGTAAAAACACTTTACTTTCTTATCGTCGAGTGTTTTTGAATTTCCGTATAATAAGAGAATTTAATTAATAAAGTTAAAATATTAACCCTAACGTATATCACTGGATGATCTTTGAAATCTAACATATCCGCCACAAGAATGCGACGCATATTTGCTATATAATGGAACCCTCCCATCCTGGGTTCAGATCCCCCACTGAAATCAAAATTTTTGCAACGTACTAAACATTGGTTTTCGGGACGTGCATATATTACTATAGACGAGGGCATTCGCTTCCCGCGTCTCTGACACTGCATTCGAATTCTGTCGTTCGTATCGATCTACCCTTCCATCGGATAAAGACCTCGGCACTCGCGACGACACCTTTGAAATCCGCGATAAGCGTTTTGCTACTCCATATTCGCAGTATTTGGATGACCTGTGTATTTTTATGTACCTCAAGAATATGGCTTCACGTACTTAATATGATTTTTGCTATACATTAAACACTGCAACATTGACCGTAACATATATTTTTTTAAATTATTATTGAGAAATTTTGTTTTTAAGTTATAACGCCTGCATGATTTGTCCTGTAATTAGTCACATTAGTAATGATAATTCTAATAATTACACAAGAAAACGTGAAGAGGCACTGAAAATTAAACTATTTAATAGGTTTCGCACATAATTTCTATAGAAGAGAACGCAAACCAACTAGGGTCCTTGCTCGGTAGCTTGCTGATAAGTGACCATCGACTATGAATATCCGCAATACCAGAGAAATTACTGCGTTGCCGGCCTTACGTACCCATGGTTGGAATAAAATAACTCAGGTAAAAATAATCACGTTATCAAATGTGTAAGGTTAAGCGTTGTCTACAACTCTCCTATTGTTGAGAGACATGCGTATGCATGTGGGCTTCTTAGAAATGAAAATAGTAACTTAGTCATCCTTCGTTCAAAGCACGGTTAATTTTACGGTATGTATTGAAATACCTCTTGATATATTTTTGGAATTTGTTTAAAGTAGATATAGTTATCTACCGTCTAGTTAGGTACCACCCCAGAGCCAGTTATTCTGCCGCGAAGCAGTAGTGTGCAAACATTACTGTGTTTCGGTTTGAAGGGCACTGTGAGCTAGCGCAATCACTGAGCATATGAGACGTAAGAACTTATATAACACGTGTGACGTAGTCTCAGGGTGATTGGCACAGTGTGGTGCCACAAAGAATTTTTTTGGGTGATACAGCATTTGTTATGGGCAGACGTTGCACTTACCATCAGGAGAACGTTTTGCTCGTTGTGCTCGCAGTCACATGTCTATATGTGAAAATAAATAAAAGAATGGTTTATTGTTCATTGTGCTCGTTGATCGTACATAGTATGTTGATGGTACTATGACAGAATTTTTTGCGCAAGCGCCAACAACAACTGTACAAAGTTTCTCGAATGAACGATGCGCGAACGCACAGAAGACGAACAAATTACAATACTACTCCTGCGCCAGCCATTGTAAAATTTGTGGTACTTAATCAGAAATCTTCGCGGACATGTGCACAATAACTCATCAAATTTTATCGCAATCCAAATAAAGGTATAGGAACGTATAAAGGATACACAAAGAAACATTAATTTTAAATAAACAGATTTTCGCACTTTTAACTACAGACTTATTGATAATAATTCGATATTACGTGCCGGTACGACACGTTCAAAATAAAAATAAACATGATATTCCACAGAAGCTTGCTGTTATCTTCAATATTAATAGTAATACATTACATAAAGCTCCTGATAGAAATTTTATTACAGGTTTCTAAGCGTCCTAAATATTTTTCAATCTCGTTTCTAGGATGCGGATATCGGTACAATTATCGATAGCGAGCACTCGCGGACGCCGAGATTGCAATCTCCCGATAGGTTAGTTTAATCCACAGATTTATGGACCAAGCTACCATACTTTAATCCGTCCACAAAGAAAAAATCAATGTATATTTTGTCCAAGTCGTGGTGTACATTTAATTGTAAAGATTTGAAAAATTAACTTAAGCAATTAATGTAAATATTTAGTTATTGCATTGATTTAGAAACATTATAGAAAGAAGGCTCCCGTGTCCGCTGGACTTTTATTATTTCTATTAGTCAAGCGACACTGTGGCTAATTGTCACTCACTAAACAGCGCAATACCACCGAATGACCTTTATCCTAGTCAAGAATAATGCCTAGAAAAGTAATATACACGACTGTAACTACTAGCTAGTTATTATATAGTAGGGGTATAATTACTATCCAAGATACCCGCTACATTTCTAAGTTATGACAGATTTGTATTTTAATTTTAAAAATGAAGTAGCGACTAAGTTAATTAAAAATATATAAAAAACATATTATATTTTTATAAGTAATTTAAGGTGCATCTATGTGCTGTCAGAGCACATAGTTCAACTGATGGTAAGACATTTAAAAAAAGTAAAGTAACAGCGTAATTATTTTTCAAGCGCAATGCAAGCGGTTGTAATAAATACTGATAATAACCAGCGTCACGCATAAATTTGAATACTGCAGTATTGTCGTTACTGAGATAGTTTTCGTTAAAATCTCCAAATATTTTGCAAGGGCTGTTATGCGATAACAATTTACTTAAAACACCTACTGCGACACTGTTGGAATATTTGCATGATCTTTTACATGATTCATAAAGTTATATTTACTACCTATTTTACACAACTAACAACTTCATCTGAGTAATTTTCAATGAAATTTATGCGACTCCATGTACATTTTATAAGTTGGTCGACTATTACTAGTTAACTTGTAAAGTAACCATTTAGCTGGCAGCAACCATTTCTCTAGCAGCGAGTGGGGACACTTGACTCTAACAAAAATTAGCACTTTTAAGGCTAATATTTCGCAAACGGATCCCAGAATCGAAAACTGGTCTTGACACACCTGCAATATTTTTGAATGACCTAATTTATTAGATTATATTTTACCACTATTTTGTCGGCGTGGTTTATATGTATACTAGTGCCAAATTACATATTTTTAGTACTAATAGTATCTGAGCTAAGCCGCGGACGGACGGACAGACGGACATGGCGAAACTGTAAGGGTTCCTTGTTGACTACGGAACCCCAAAAATGTAAGATCCACTCGGGCGGTGTGACATCTGCTTTGAAATGTATACTTGGGATCGGTTAAAAAAAGGTATAATTTCACTACATCATACAAAAACCACACGTACACAAAAACATTAAATATATCACTTAGTAACACCTTTTAATGGTGTTTTTTTTTAAATAATAATCGGTACGTTGACTGTTTTATAATATTTTGTTCCACTTTATAATAATACTTGGGCAGACGTTGCACTTACCATCAGGTGAACGTTTTGCTCGTTTCATCACTTTATGCAATTAAAAAAAAAAACATTAATTGGTAGAAGGATTCCTATGCAGAAATTCGTACTACGGCAGGGCAAATTGTTCTGTCGTCAAGGAGTGGTGTGTAAATATTACTGTTTGGGTTTGAAGGACACTGACAGCTAGTGCAAATACTGGGCATATGAGACTTAAGAATTAATGTCTCAGGGTGACGAGCACAGTGTGGTGACTGAACACAAAAATGTTTTGAGGCAGACGTTTCCATCAGGTTACAATTTACTCATCACTTTCTTCCATAAAAATATCAGGTGTAATATAATATAATATAATCATAATATAATCATGTATTATATTAAGTCATCATACTTGTTAAGTAAACAAAATCGAATCTTCAGCAAATCAATTGTTCTATACGGTTCCGTTAGATTTTCTTTCAACAGTTTACACGTGTAACGTTTCTAATTATTTTAGAAGGGAGCAATAGCGAAATTAGAACTCATTGCTCCTTACGACGTTACAAAGTATTATTATGAAATATTTTTTCTGGGATTTTCTGAGATCATGAGAAATGTTAGGCCAGTAGGACATTAGTCTTGCAAAGGTTTAATAAACACCACGAACAAACATTTAATTGTACTACATACTAAGAATTGTTTATCAGTACTGATGATTAATTATTTGAAATAACTTCCGCTATTATTCTCCTTTTGAAGAATTTCTGCCAATGGAAGTGTAAATTATTTTCTTACACTCAACTGCTCCCGAACACAGACGTTTCCAATGACTACTACTTTTGATCGGCCTAAAGCGTTGCCCCGTGAAATTGACAGATGCTCAAAATAATAACGGAAAGCTACCGTCGAACAATTATAAAAGAATTTAATTGGGATTCGGATACCTTATACTACAAACTCTTTTATTTATTTACACTTTTATTTTTCCTTAAGGTATATGAAAATAATATCAAAGAAATTGAAGACAACACGATTCAGAAATCGCAAAAAGCTGTTTGTTTTAGACAACTGGTAAATTGACATGACGAAAAAAGAAAATAATAAAGAAGAAGACACTTATTAGTAGCCGCTTTGTTAAATATAACAAATACAAAGTAAATAAGAAAATTTTAACGAAACATATTTTTTATACGTCTTATTTAGTTAATAACTTTAAAGAAATTGAAAAATGACTGCGTTCACTTTAAAATGTGTTTTGAAAGGTGTTACTAGCTTAAATAACATAATTTCGACAAATAACTTATAAGCAGAGTGGCGCAGTGGAAGCGTGCTGGGCCCATAACCCAGAGGTCCGTGGATCGAAACCACGCTCTGCTATCACTACTTTTTGCAATTTAATTTCACCAGTTTATTGTTTATTTTAAGATTTCACGTCGAAATTATTTTATACAGTAATTAAAATGATTACGAATATTTTTAACATAATAGCATTAAATGAGATTCCGGAAAACATAATCTTTTCATATACACTTAGACTATACTTTAATTATCGTGGCTGTAATATTGTTCGCGTTGAAAACTACATGTTACTAATAGGCAGAGCCCTTTTTATCAAGTTTCATAGTCTAGTACTGTCTATCTACAATCCTACATAGCAAACTTCTTGACAAAATAATTCGTGTTAAATCCGTTCAGGTTTTTTAACACCGTATTTGACACACCACAACACACACACACCGACAAGCCAATTAAATTTACTTGTATTAATTAAATATTGATGATAGAATTTACGAATGTTTTATTCTTCAAAATAAATGAATGTAGTATTCCAGTAAACGTGTAATTTTACATACCCTAAATATATATTTTATGTTACCTGATGCAAATACGTAGGGTACAATCGGCAAGTTTATGAGACCCGACTCATAATGTTTTACGATTTCGTGTTTCTATTGTTATGGGATTACGTAATGTATTTCAAGGAAGTACAGGCCGTCCAAGAATTGCTCCGTGTTTGACTTTGACTTTATTGTATTACACTCGATTCCCGCAATTCCTTTTTTCGTGTCTTGTCTGTAAAGAGCGGCCACATTACGTCAGAGGGTCGTCATTATTGAAATGTCTGAGTCGAGACCACCCGCGACAAACAGTTTTGTAGCATAAAAAGCCTTTTTTTGTTCTGCTCGCGAACTCATACTTACATGAAATTGGATCGACTAACAAGCTGCGCGCTTCGCAAGTCCAACGAGGTCCGTTATGGCATTGGCGTACTATTATGGTTCATTCTTGTAATCATTGGCGAATTATTCCCGTGACGAGGCTGATAAATATCGCTTAATTTAATAGCCGTGTGTTTTACATCGCTTCGTTTTGTTTCAATTTGTGTTGTGAAGACATGTGATTAACTTTTTGGTATTTTTTTTTATATGGATACTTTATTGCCTTGTGGTTACGTAATTTTTTTAATCGTCATTTTGTTATTATTGAAACTAAAATCTATTAAAGCGAAATGTTTGTTTTTCCATTGATATTATTTATTATACAGAGCTTGATATTTTTGTTCATGATATATTAAAAAAGAAAAAAGGACACAAAGTAAAAGAACAAATAGTTATTTTACTTTGTGTCCTTTTTTCGTTTTATACTAGGCAGGCTACAGTCCACCTCAAATATAAAAAGGGAAATTATATGCGAAAGCTTTAGACACTAACTCCGTTTTTACCTAGAACACAAATAAATTAATGAAACACTATTCAAAAAAAAAATATGAAAGAAATATGTTCGAAGTTCGTCCTGCCCGTATTTCTATAGAGGTTCGTTGGTGGCCGCCGACTGTTCTATTCCAAATATTTTACAAATTGCAAGATCTTGGAAGCGACGCGACATCACGACGCGGCGTCGAATGTCGAAGCATGGTAACAGCGATAGATCGATTTCTTGGTAGGTCTATCTTTGTGAAAGTGCAACAAGGAATACAAAATAGGACACGCCTAAAATACGTATTTAAAGAAACAACAAGCTTGTATAATGTATTTATTATATGTATAAAAAATATCACACATTTAATTAGTTACTGCAACTTTACTGGTGATAGGATTCCTATGCAGGAATTCGTCTAGGTTCCACTGCAGCACCAGTTATTCCGCCGTTAAGCTGCAGTGTACAAACATTAACATAAAACAATATTTGAAGGACACTGATAGTTAGTGTAATAACTGGGCAAATGAGTCTTAAGAACGGATGCCTTAGGGTGACGAACGCAGTGTGGTGTCAAACAGAAATATTATACATACGTACGCTGTTAAAGTTTCTAAGATTCATATTAAGAAAGATAAATAAATATTGAGAATTTGTCGGACGAGACGTTCTCTCCAGATCACATTACCCTTTTCCTTGGTACAACTTCCACCAAAAAATATTCGCCCTGAGCGAAAAACTAATCCGCGACTCTTAGCGCAGAAGCTAATAGCCAACCAAGCAGATTATTTAGTTTCGACTCTGAATGTAAGTCGACTATCCCCAGTATCTGTTTCTGCATACAACTCAACTCCGAGCTCATGGAAGACTGCACTAGTGCACCCGATCCCTGAAAATGACGGCCGCTTAGATTTGTTCAAATACAGCCCAATTGCCATCACCTCCTTGCTGTCGAAAATAATGTAGTCCATTGTCAACTGTCAGGTCTTGAGGTACTAGAGGACCACCAGCTGTTTAGTGATCGCCAGTACGGTTTTCGACGGGGTCGCTCGGCGGGTGATCTTCCAGTGTAACTCACTCATAGGTGGGCGGAGGCAGTCGAGAGCAAGGGCGACGCCCTGGCAGTTAGGATGTAGCGAAGGCCTTCGATCGGGTCTGGCATAAAGCGCTTCTCTCGAAGCTCCCTTCCTATGAGCTTCACGAAAAATTATGCAACTGAGTCACCTGTTTCCTTACAAGCCGGAGCATTAAGGTCGTAGTAGACGGTGCCTGTTTGGAGTCCCAACATGCACCGAACACGCCTGTGAATGCTGGTGTTTCACAAGGCCGCGTGCTATCACCAACTCTGTTTCGTCTGCATATCAATTACATGTAACAAATTAGTAACATTCATTGCGATGCGGGCCTCCGGCTCACCGATCGTGCTTATATTTCTCAGGAAGACGTCGACAAGTGCCGTAACAAACTTGTTTCTTAAATCGAGATTTTATTGGACAAAATTCACCACTTGGCTTTGCCAGACATTTTCTACAACGCACAACCCTTTTAAGGAATCTGTTGCCGCCAGCGGTTTATCCAGATCGATACGATTTAGGGACCCCCAAAAAAATTGCATACTCGTTTCTCAAAGGCCGGCAACGTACCCGGAATTGATCTGGCATTGCGGATGTTCATACGCGGCGGTAATCAGCATCAGGCGAGCCGCTTGCTTGTTTGCCTACTTTCCTATAAAAAAAGAACATGAAGATGAGTAAATGTAAACGAGTAAATGTAAGTGTTTAATTGTAACACGTCCCTACGCATAACCCCTAATTTCTTCATTTATTCAGATTTTACGCAGGAACCTTAAATATTTCCCATTGTAAAAGTAGCTTAGATTACTGATTATTTATGATTATTACTGAAAATTGTCTTTATTAGTATACTTAATATCTAGGGTGGTACGATTATTATGCAGAAATTATGGTATATATATTATTTATTGATTCTACAAATTACCATATGAGATTAAGAAAAAGTCTTTTTTGCGAAATCACAGACAGACACTTCAATTTTATTTATTTGCATAGATACTGGTAAAACAGTCACCTTAGAGTATAATGCTATCACTTTATGTAGTACTAATGATCACAACAATTTAAAAATAAATAGTCACTGTTCAATTAAAAAAAAATTATATTAAATTAAACTAAACTGCTATAACAAAAATTTCATTTATTTCTACTATTAATATTTGTTTAATATTAATATTTATTTTTTCTATTAATATTTGTTTAATATGTTTGAAGAATTCTTGATACAATTTTTCAATAGGCTGGTCTCGGAATAAATCAAATAACTTAACAGGATCCACTGTCGTTGGTAAATGTGTCTTCATTCATGTTAGTGCACAGACGTACTAAAAAACTATGGAGTCACTCATATAGCAAAGAATAATTATTGATAGGGAGAAATACATCTTTCATAGCTCTACGATTTATTTAAAAATGAGCTAAAAAGCATTTCCTTTTATACGTTTTTATGTTGTAGGATGGCCTTTCTGGCTGTTATATTTTTTATTATATCTGTCATTATTTATTTGTCTTTTTCAAACGAAGCCTACGTCCTACTAACGCCTCTTATAGAGCCTATTTTTTATCAAAGGCCGACAACGCATCTGCTATTCCTCTGGTATTATCGATGGTCAAGGGGGTGGTGAGAATTAACCTTCAGGTGAGCTACTTGCTCGTTTGCCCCGTCTTCTAAAAAAACACATTTTTCCTGTATGCGTGTTTTACAGACAAACTGTACATACTTATATGCGACGATCCCAGACCCGAAACAGCTATCAGTAGACTTTACAAAATATTTATCCCGTACAGAAACCGAACCCGTGACTAGAGTGACAGTTGCTTTGCTGTTGTGCTAAATCAGCCCGCAAGAAAAACTAACATAGAATATTACAAAATCTCATTAAAATAAAAAAAATACTGTTTCATGGAGTTTGTATGAACCCATTTTTATTACATTTATGGGTACATTGCTTAAATATTTAAGAACACTATTTATAATAGACATAGCAATTGGCAAATTAATTGCAATATAAATAGTTTTATATAAATATTTCGATTTTGTGATTTTTTAAGTATAACAATGTTTATATTACATTTTAATTTCTTCAAATAATGTAAATTTTGTGTTACTATTATTCAAATTTGTTGCAATAATGATTTACTTCGGTAATATTTTGTCACGTGAATATGACTCACTTAATACTAATAATAATATAACAATTAAAACTTAATCTTGTAAATGAACCAATGACTCCACGTGACTAAGCCAGCTGACCTCAAACTCATCAAATATTAACTAAAATTTGATATAATCTCTAGAATATAGTGACAACCATTTTTATGTGACTAAATGTAGGTATAAATGTGCTTCACATTTATTAATACTAGCTGTGCCATCCGGTGTCAGCCGCCTTTTAATTAAAAAGTAATCACTCGTATTGGTCGTGATGTTAAATAGCCTATAGCCTTCCTCAAGAATTGGGCTTAAATTCCTGAGATTAGCGCGTTAAAAAAAACTAACAAACTCTTCAGCTTCCTTATATTAATATAGTATAGATAAATGAAAATGAAGCACGAAGAAACAACCTATAAATGTCGAGCAGCAGGCTTTCTCACATTTTATAAGATTTTGAAGATTCAGCAAGATTTTACAATATATTTATTTTTAAATCTACGCAAAAAAATTTCGTTAATCTTTTTCGATAATAAATAATGTGTAATAAGAAGAGAAGGTTATTCCTGCACCTCTAAAATTATTCTACAATTTTAAGTGCTGATTTACCACGTGTTCGGCGGTGAAGGAAAACATCGTGAGGAAACCTGCATGCCCGAGGAATATAAATATTTCGAGGACATGTGAAGTCCGCAACCCGCATTGGAGCAGCGTGGCGGACTATTCCCCGCTCCAAAACCCTCTCAGAAATGAGAGGTGGCCTGTGCTTAGCAGTGGGACATTTATAGGCTGTTACTTTACTTTACTTTTTTTACTACTCATACTAGCTCACTACTCGTCATGCTCTAATTTATAGCCAAAACTATAACACCTTTGATTAATCGTGTATATGAAGTAAATAATGGCTATTGTATCACAAATATTATAAATTGTTATTTTCAATACTTATGCTGTAATAGCGCCTCCACGATATCTTTTCCATGACAGACACAGACCGGTTTGAACAAAAATAGTCTTCAGCGTGATCGCTACGAACTGACGGACAATGCATTCATTATTGAGATACGAACGGCGCCCAACACAACTGCGTTGCTAGAATTATACTGGACGCATTCTGACGTAAAAATTCTAGCTTTTACAAACTAAAACACTCATTTCGAAAAAGCGCTTCTCTGAACCATGATACAACATCTGCTTGTAAACACGAAGCAAAAAAGAATATATTTTTTAATGATCGCGACGTATGATTTCTAAAAACTTGACGAATATGAAGGTCCCTGAAATTGTAGAAGTTTGTGTAGATGTGCTTATACCCATCTAAAATCTCAGACCTTGTCTGAAATACACTCTTCCATTATTTTTGTCAATTCTCATTATTCCATCTGAAAAGAAGCAAAGATATTAAATAAAAGACAATATTGTTAATTACTTTAAAAAAAAGTAAAGAGTTTCTGCGTCATTGTTTTAACGAAAAGAAAACAATTTACAATATACGAGTACATTTCAGATGACATTAACATTTATTACAGGCTAAGTAATAAAGTCTAGTCAAATTCTAATTTCTATTTTGCTTTCAGATGTTTCGTCATGAAAAAAAAATTCTGATGTAAAAAAAAATCTTCTATATAGAATTCTCAATTAAAATAAACTTAGCTTTGTAACATTTAAGATATTGAAACAATTCCCTTTATGTGTTTGAGTCTATAGTAAAACCACCATTCTACCCGCAAGCAATCTAAGAACAAAAGAAACAAAAGCTAAAGATCAGCATTCGAGACCAAAATAGTATTGGACTGTATTCAAAACTCTTTGGAATTACTACACTATTTGTTGCCATCGTCCATTCAGTAATTCAACGCTTCATCGTAATCCGTTTCAGAAGGAATTCGACAGTTATAAGATGGATATAAATTACCATATATCCAACTTGTAACGGAGATATCAATCAAGTTATATTTAGGATACTTTTTCTTCCGGGAAGCTATCTTTACTCTTTGTTTCTTCTTTTTATAATAAACATCAAGATCATTACATTTCTTAATGTCCAAAAAAGGGGTCATCATTATCATTACTTAAAAATTCACTTTTATATTTTACAATTTTGCAAATACTATTTTGTTATATTTCCCCCTGTGGCACCGTTTTGTGACTGTAGCCTACAGTTAACTTAGAGGATTGGGATTTGCCATTAACTAACCTTTAACGCGGCGCTGCACGTGAATCTTGTTCCAATGTTTCCCTTGGGAATCCGAAATTCGAGTAGCTAGGCAGCATCAGTTCTTAGTCCGTGCAGTATTTATGTACCAAATGAAATCCAACTTTAATTGTGTTAGTAGACGTCATTATGAGATTTGATAAAAATATTATTTATATTTAGTAATAAATTAATGTTAAAGGAAAGACTTACAAAATGTATAAGGAAGTCGTAATAAATAATTTAACTGAATGTGTTCTGCGTCATCGCCTTACAGGTAAGCTATTTAGTGTGGGCGCGGTACTTCCAGCAGACATCAATTACAACCTAGAGTAGTGCCGTGAACATTAAACAAAAGGTAATACACCTTCCACTTAATCTGATCCGTATTATTGCACTCGTAACGCAACATTCCGTACGATTTATTACAAAAGAGCTGTTAAGAAAGCTCTTTGCTCCAAAGACGGCATCGTAGGGTTGAATCTGGAAAATGAAACGTTTAGAATGTTTAAAACGAAGAATGATTTATCGAGTCGGCTTCGAGTTTAAGAGCGAGTCCGCGCCTTTGATGCTTACGCGAACGAACTTCGTGCAAAATGGAATTCTAGTTTCACACGCAACAAATGCACACATTATCTGATGAACTTACCAAGGCGCGCTGGTAATGGTACAGACTAATCAACTTTACAGAGTCTCATTACAATCATATCGATATGGCCCCGCACGCTACTAACAGTATTGATCCTAGTTAAGAAGGTATGGTACAAAATGTTGTTTTATGCTCTTTAATAAAAAGTTTCCAATAAGTCTACATCTGAATAAATTGATACGTAAGTGATCATTTACTGGATCCGAACAAGGTAAACTTTGTAATCACACATAATGATTGAATATATTCTAATAGGACAACGCACTCTACGATGTTTTATTTTAACTGAAGGTGGAACTTATTACTATAATTTATTTATTGCTATGTAGATATATTTTAAAGCTGTCATATAATTTTAATTTTAATTTTGATGTCAATCACATCGAAAATTTTTGTAAAATTACTATAAAATATTGCAATTGAAAAATTGTTTTATTATTGAACTCATTTTTATTTTATTTTTTGTCTATTAGGTAAGAAAAAATTATACAGAAATATTACTAAGAAAAAATCATTGTGTATGTAATTCGCAACATTCTCATTTTCTTGAATTTCAGCCTACCACTAACTAGTCCACTGTTAATAGGCGTTCACCACAGATTGCTACAAACATTTGCAGCTCTCATTTTGGCATAGTTGCCACGCTTGGCAGACGGGTTGGCAAGTTTATTTATTCAGATGTTCTAGGATGATCTCTGAATGCCTCGATGCTCTTTTGTTTAGTGTATTACTCAAAGACGATGAAAACTTTAATTTATTATCTATTGTTCTTACATTAATAGATAAAAAATAACAATTGGCGAAAAAACCTTTTATCATTAATTAAGCATTACAGAAGTTAAAATTTCCCAGTACAGACTGTACAGGGTAATACTAAACTTGATTTTCAACAATATCGGAAAAAAGTTATACTTGATTTTAAGGCGAATTTAATATCATATTTTGCTTTAGTATTATTTTATTATAGCATTAATGGTATATAAACTAAAAAAGGAAAAGGTATATTTTTAATTAACTATCTGTGTCTTATTGTTGATTAAATGTACTACTCTATTTTACTCAAAAGTAAAAAAAAATATGAGCTTATACGGTGAAATTAAATTTTATATTTCCGTATATCTTCCGTAGCCAAGAGCTTTAGCGGTTCGTTTTGTAATTACCGAACAATATTTCTTGTTTCCAATGAATACAAATTTAGCCACACTGACTAACGCTTTCTACACCTGTCCAAGACTATCACTTGAAGTTCTGAAGTCAATGGTCTCACCAATTTAAGTATTTTATTCTATAATACTTGTTTATGTACAAATACGTATAATTTTTAATACGAATTTTAAATCATCAATTTTAAGTATGTATTCTTTGATAATGTTAATATTTTATATTACAATACAAAAACAGTTATTTTTACAACATATAATAAGGAATGTTATCTATCTATTTTTACCGTTGCTAAAAATATTAGTTATAATTAACTCAATGGATTACAATGCGTATCAAGAACTGTAAGTTGATTGTTGTTATTTGAGACTTTTTCATAATTACCTGAAATTGTGTGACACAATTTAAAAAAAAAGTTTAAATGTCCCACTGCTGAGCACAGGCTTCCTCTCGTTTCTGAAAGGGTTTCGGAGCAGCTCCAATGCAGGTTGGCGGACTTCACACGTCCCAGAAATATCTTTATTTCTCAGATATGTATCTTTCCATACGATGTTTTTCTTGCCCGCTGAGCACGTAGTAAATCAGCATTTAAAATTGTTGAACAATCTTAGAAGTGCTTAGACCAGGCATTGTATTCAGGTCACTCGCGTACTATGAAATTTTAGGCACGGCCACTGAACTGCCATGGCAATATATAATAAAAAAACATTTAATTTAATAATATAACGACTATTAAAAAAGTCACTGTTTCTAGTGACTTATTTGAAAAAATAATAGAAGAGATAAACAGAAATTCGTTAGTTACGATTTATGACCACGTGGATTTTTATGCCTCTAATCACATTCGGATTTAGTATATCCACAGACAACATATTTTCATCTATCGATTCGATGGCACGTCTGACAGTTTTTTTTTTCAGATCAGTATCTTGACACGTTAACGTTATGCGTAGTGCTTAGTTGGGCCATACTTCGTGGAGTAACATCGTGTTCACAAGCTAAAGCAAACCTCCCATAAAACTGAATCTGGACTGATTTACATTTTGGATACTGATCTTAGCTAATATATACTTACTTAACTTTCTTTCCTTCATTATAATGGATTTCCGCAAAATAACGTGATATTCTATTAACTAAAATAATGTTAGTTAAGTCCAACACAGTCTATTATAGATCGTGAGTCTCCACATTATTTTCAAAGTAGACAAAGATGGCGGGTCATAATTGTAACATAGTGAGCAGGATGCCGCTGCTCATCCCCGATGGTTTTTCCACATAAGAGGTGAATTACGCCGCTCATGATACAAACGGCACGAGATGACGTATCACAATTTACCATATAATAAAGATGGATGGATTCCACGGAACGAAAAAGAAATAAACTCATGTCTGCTTCCCAACGATTCATTATGAAAAAGTTAAAAATTATTTCTTTTCGTTATATAAAAAAAATGTTTAGGTTATTCAAGATAAAAATGGCAAAATCCGTAAGGGAAATAACCCTCGAGGCTAGTAAAATTAGATCGAAGATGAATTTCTGATAACTTATAATAACGTTAAGTCGAGCAGAACATGCTCTTCGAATGGAAATTATGCCGAATTACGAAAATTAGCTCAAATTATCGTCAATGTTAGTTACCGTGGCCGCTGCCCATCGTCAGTAAAAAGTAACTGCAAGCCTGAGGCGCAGTCCCTTGCGTGACAGCGCAAAAATATTATTAATAAATTAAATTAAATAATTATAGTGAATGAATAATTATTTATTTTGCGTGAAGAGATTTGTTGTTCAAATAACCTGTTTTTATACTTTAGCCGCTAAATTAAACGTTCTTATTTTTAAGCACAATATTCACCAGCGGTGTTTTAACTTGTACGCAGAATTATAATACTCGTAAAATATAGTTATTAAGCAATTAAACGTTTTGTTTCTTGATGATATTAGCAAAAGCAAATTATTCTTTGTTATCAATAAACTTGGCCGTGTATATGTATATTATCCATCACTGTAATACAAAGTTAACTTGGTAAATCCACTACTGTTTTCTCTTTTTATTCGAAGCAAAAACCGCAAAAAAGTCGTCCAAGGATTTGAAATAAAATAAAACATGTAATTTAATCCATGCCTCATTCGCTTTTAAAGTCGCCTTTAAGTTTATACTAATAATGCAGTTATGAGTTACTTTGGCTCTTATTATTTGCTTTCATTCTTTTTTTATAGAAGAGGCAAACGAGCAAGTGGCTCACTTGATTGTAAATGATCACCGCCGCTGCGCTGCCGGAAAAAAGGAGGCTTAATTGACTTAAAAATTATGATTAAAAATACCACTTAAGTCCTATACCGTGGTACCGTAAAGCCGTGTGGTGGCGGCTCGCTAAAAGAATATTGCTACTCCATCTCATCCAATGGATCTCGTAAAAGGCGAGTAAGGAATTAAACTGCACTGTGCACCCAACAGCCGCATGGTGGCGATCGGCTCACCACCTACCACACCAAGTGCATTATATTGTTTTGGGGAAACGTGGATTGTGGCAGTCATCTGTTTTAGCAGTGCGTGCCCAGTCTCTGACTACCCCTTATGAGATACAGTCGTGATCTTATGTATGTATGTTAAGTCCTATCCAGCAACCTTCAAAAAATTCTAGTACTATGTCATGAAAAATATTTGAACAATTTTTTTCCCATACATTATAATTCATAAAGCTTACGACTAAAAATTACTATAACAGTTAATTAAATAATGGCTATATTTATAGAAAAGTAGCAACCTGTATTTTAGAACACCCAAAGAATGAGCAGGAAACAGGAAACCACTTAAACAAGGCACAACACAGCGTCCTTGTCCAATGTTAAGCCCATAACTGTTGGTTATCTAACGCTTTAATATCGTATAAAATATTTTTACATGTGTGGTCCAAGTCTTTTCTGACGAAGATTTACTTACAAACGCCGGCCGCACCGGGGATTATGAACCCATCTCAGATTTTAAAAGAGAAAAAGTTTAATGTAAAGATCACTGACAAATTTGTAACAGAACAATGAATCGGATATTAAAGTATCTTCTTTCATGACACGGGCGAGCGGTTAGCTGATAAGGTACAGGACATGGTGACGTAACATGATGGCGATACGATATGCAAACAGTTCATCAATCAAAGTAAATAAGCCATCACTTATGTTTACAAGTCAATAAAGCTTAAAGCGATTTTTTAAAATTGAACTGAAGGTATGGGCAATTTATTGTTACCAAAAACAGATTGTGACGAATTTGTTGCACAAACGTTATGGTTGCATGGCAGGTTGTCATTTACATTTCTATTATAAGTCCATAAAGTACTGTATAGGATGTATTGGGAACAGGCACGGGTCTAAAGTGCGTGTCGTGTAGTAGTCTTAACTTAGATTATGGCCGCGACTGTACTTACGTGTGCTGAACTACCAGTGGCGTCTTTCGTAGGACTCACCGCATCGCTCATCGCTTCGCTTAATGCCCTATACTCACGCGACACCATCGACCGCTTGCAAACCTCTCCACGGTGTTAAATGTATCCGCCTGCTTGTATCAGGTTACCGTACCAAAGGCGTGGGCATTGACATGTCCAACTTGTTTTGTTTTGTTCACTCGACCATCGTAAAGGTTGACTTTCTACGAGCATCGACGTGACGTTCCCGCCCGGTTGAGTTACGTTAAACTTTGTAGGAGACGCTTGTCAATGTCAACTCGTCGAAGCGCTCGAGCGTAACGAGAATGCTGCGTTGACAGTTATAACTAATAACTGACCGATTTTTAAATGAAAATTAAACTCGAAAACGTAATGAAATTGACGTTTCTTGGATAGTGAGTTTAATTGCGTAAATTGATTTCGATTCATTTGCTTTTTTTCTAAATATCAGACTGAATTATTTATTTGCAAATTAAAAAACGTGTGAACAATTATTGCTGAACAAACAGGTTTGCACGTTTCCATTTAGTTGTCACTCGCTTGAAAAATAATTACGAAGTGTTGGGAATGCGTCATGCTGAGCTGACACGGGCACTCATCGGGTTATTAAGATGTTAGACTGTGGCACATATAACGAGTTGTCTCTCATTGTTGGGTGAACGAGATAATGCCGGCCGATAATCGCAACAACCGAACTTGGGACGGCGACTCATTTAATGCTTGTCGCTTTGCATAAGTTCAACTACAGTACAATAATAATTATTTTTTGAATATGGTTTATGATTATTCATACAAACCGCTACACAATGTGAGAAGTTGATAAATATATTATTTTCAAAATATTTAATACTTGCATTTTAAATACTTAATACTTAATAATTAACGACTTAGCGCAGTGACTAAAAGATTGATTTCTTTACTACTTTCACAGGTTTGATTCCCAAATGGAGCATCGTAATTTCCGGGTTTGGTGTTTGTCTAAAAAGATATAAGAGAATCGTAGTGAGCGGCTACGACTTCTCTTAATTTTGTAAATACTTTAAATATTCATTTCTAATTCTATAATATAAATTAATAATAATCATAATCATCATCATTTCAGCCTGTCACTAGTCCACTGCTGAACATAGGCCTCCTCCATAGATTGCCACAAAGCTTTGCAGCTCTCATATAGGGGGGATTTTGCCATTGTTGCCAAGCTTGGCAGGCGGATTGGCAACCGTCTGTTTATTCAGATAATGTAATTTATAATAAAAAAATTAAACAGTTCCATTTAGTCACCGTGAGACATCAGTTCTTAAGTCATATATGAACGGTAGTTATACTAGCTACAGTGTCCTTCAAACAAAAACACAGAGGTGTGTGCACACTACTGCTTGATGGCAGAATAACTAACACTGCAGTGGACGGACGGATTCCTGCGTAGGAATCCTACCACTAGTATATCGCACTCTCTCAAAAAAAATAACGTTCAATGAGTATTATGTAAATGATCTACATTGAATAAAATATATTCTATTCTATTCCCCTATAAGTAATGGCTTGTTGTGAAACACCTCGTGCAAATCTTCCCAAACAGTATCCCTGTTTTGGGAAGATTTGCAGTAGTATTGCGGTAGTACACCCTAACCAGCGATGGACTGTTGACGGGCTGAATGTTGATGATGACATACAGCTTATACAGAAAGATAAAAACGGTATTACTTAAAGTTCTAGAATGGTCATGAACAACTTCGTTTTTAGTTATGTTTAATGAAATAATTTAATAAGGAAAAATTTGCATGCAAATTGTTTTCTTATTTATTTCATATTGTTTATCACAATAATACTATGCAATTTTCTTTGTTTTTACAACCAACGTCCCATGACCAAAACATGCTATGGAAACATTACAATTGCATAATTATGTTATATATAATCTACTAACATAACTCTTCAACCGTATAGTAATTAACTTTTATAGAATCTTATGTGAAATTTACAATATTCGACAGCTTTATATTTTTTTATGATGTTAATTACTTTTATATGATGTTGCAGCACCAAAATTGTAATCCCATAAGTAAGTGGTGATAGGATTCCTATACGAGAATCCGTCTAGGTAGGTACCAACCCAGGCCGGTTATTCTGTTGTGAAGCAGTAGTGTGCAAAACATTACTGTGTTTCGGTCTGAAAGGCACTGAGAGCTAATGTAATCACTGGGCATATGAGACTTAAGAACTGATGTCTCATTGTGACGGGTGCATTTGTTATGGGCAAACGTTGCACTTACTATCAGGTGAACGTTACGCTCGTCTCGTCACTATATTCAATAAAAAAGTGACCATTTAAGCCAATTGAAGGATGTTTATTTTTATTTATTTATTTATATAATCTTTATTGACCATAAAAAAGTATAGGTACAATAGGCGGGTTTAATGCTATATGCATTCTATACTAGCCAACCTTTGGGAAAACAGAAAAAGTCAATGGCGGTAAAAAAGATGACAAAGATATATAAACAAATTAGACTTAAGTAAAAAAAAAGAAAAACATTATCCACATGTACATATCTACAAACATGAAGTCAATAAACATATGCCTGCACAAAACACACACACACACGATACATATACATACGAGTACATATACATACATATATATTCACACATGCACAAATACATACGAGTACCTATGATAATACGATGTGTTAAGAGAGAGACATTGAATTCTCGATATACCTACGGACCCCATGTTTAAAGAACATTTACTTGTAGGTGTCCTTATGTCATCAGGAAGTTCGATCCAAAGTCTAGTAGCTTGGAGAGTAAAGGAGTTGGACATAAAACCAGAATAGGTGAAGGGGTATGGAAATAATAAAGTTATTAGTAGAACGAAGTTGACGATCATGAAAGTCAGAGAGGATGTTCTATCGCTTTGCAGAAAGTTGTGAAACGATTTCATCACTTTTTGGCCAAAATTTCACACAATATCAAGTGATGATAGTGCGTTACGGTACACAGTAATTCGGCTATCGAAAAATAAAACTTTCTTAATTATATGCATAAAAAATTGGGAAGTAGAACTACCGATCTTCGCAGTACAGTTATAAAAGAGGGTAAACGTAAGTTTAATGTCAATGCATGCATTGATTTGCCTTATTATATGTGACTTATAGTTTGCCTGGAAAAATAAAGCTACATTGTTAATTATATATCTGTGCATGGTTAATAACTAAAAGACAGCTTGCCAATGCAACATAATATTTATGATAGCTTGTTATTAACATATTTACTGAACTATCACTTGGAGATATATATTCTTCATTAACAAAATTATAAGACCATGAAAGTTTGCTTTACTCATAAAGTAATATTTTTATCATGACCAAAAAGAACATTTATTTAGACATACGACGTAATGTAATTTGTAAGCAATTTTAAAATTTCACAAGACAACATGAAAAGCAATAGCTCCGATGTCTAAGTTGTTGCAATCAGCCACCACGCGGCGCCACACTGCGAACGTGAGACCGTGCTCCTCTACAAACTTAAATTTATAACTACTACGTGCGTTATTACGATTCCGTAAAGTCGAAAATTATAGAATTATATGCAGGAAACTAGTTTATAAGCTGAAGTTGAACTAGCACTGCAGTGGAATACATATTCAGTTATTATGTTGATAAATATGTCGCAACTCGGTTAAAACGCGACACGGCGCGGAAAATAATAAACCTAAAACACCGTTATTTATTGCCTTCACTAATTTTATGAATCATTTAGCCATCTAAATATTTACATAAGTTTTCATTTGGCCTACAAATCACTTATTAATTTCGTGTATGTAAATAGAAATCAACTTGCACTGGCTTAACGTGACTTGCATAAGTGATTAGATAATTCATTACACAACTAAAGATCAGGCTGACAATGGTAATTTTCGTTTCATTAATGTCCGTCAAAAGATCCCAACTACATATTTTTTTAAATCACTAGCTGGCCCGACAGACGTTGTTCTGCCCTTTTCTGGTAAGTTACGCGATGAGGTTTGTTTTTGAATTATTATGTTGATTAATGATTTTTTTTAAACGCTACACACACTAGGATTTCTCCAGTGTCATAGGTGCGTTTTACAGACATATCCTAAGTGCACAACACAACCAGACTTTTTTTTTATTGGATAAAGTGATGAAACGAGCAAAACGTTCACATGATGGTAAGTGCAACGTCTGCCCAGAACAAATTCTGTGTCAACCAGAAAATTTCTGTGTGACACCACACTGTGCCCATCACTCTGACACATAAGTTCTTAAGTCTCTTACGCCCAGTGATTACGCTAGCTCACAGTGCCCTTCAAACCGAAAGACAGTAATGTTTGCACACTACTGCTTCACGGCAGAATAACTGGCACTGGGGTGGTACCTACCTAGACGGATTCCTGAATAGGAATCCTACCACCAATAATACTCGAACACCAACATGTGATTTTGCATTGATGTTGGACCCGGCTGCGATACGAACCCAAGACCCGCGGCGTAGAAGTCAGGTGACCACTTGGCCATGCGTTGATTCGTCACACGGAGTGACGAAGTCGACCACAGCACCACCTATCGGTTCTAGATTTTGTGATTTTTTTAGGCATTATACCGACTTATATTGTGGATATTAGTTATTTTGATCCCTAAATATAGAATTTGTTAATTATTTGACTATAGCGCTAAATATCGAATCCTAGCATAGCTATGAACCATCGTTTCGACAAAATAAATGCGTTGTTTGAACATGACCCCAATCGATCAAGTTGTTCTGAAGTTACACGATCGCTAACAGAAACGATTATATATAGAGTATATACAGACATAACAGTAAACTGTACTTGTCATGGAATAATTCTAATAACTAGATTATGATTCCAAACACCCATATTGATTTAGGGAGTGATGAAAATCGTACTATCCGATTCAGAAGCAAACTGAAACAGTCGCATTGTTTCAAAACATATATATGCATGTTATCTCACTACAAAATTCTCTGCTTACAAATTCAATAAGCGTTTAGTGTGGGAACGAAATATAACCCACTTTGTTCTAGAGAAACTACAGCCGTTTGTCAAAGTGCATCCGTATTTTGTACATTTCTAGGAGATTCTACATAAAACAGCCTACACAAATTCCGACATAAAATATAGGGCAAAATATTTTTTTTCTAGTTGTTTCGCATTCGTGAATGCGTATACTGTATACATTATGTCTTACTCTACCGATTTTTTTAATTGATCTGTTATAATGTACGGAAGAGTTGCAGGCGATGGTTAATATTATGCATGATGCTCTAAAAGCAAAAGGAATGAAAATTAATGTAGATAAGACGAAAGTAAGTGGTTTTTGAAAGAGAAGAAAGTATGACAGATTACAGAGTACTGATTGAAAAATAAAGAGTGAAACAAGTGAAAGAGTTTGTAGTTTGGGTTGAAGGTTTACGAGAGACGGGGAGTACGACGGTGATATGAATCGAAGAGTGTTGGCAGGAAATCAAGTTTTTGGGCACTAAAAAGGCTCGACTGGATGTACATAAAGGTGAGGAGGTATTGATAACGGAGGTAACTATGGCAAAATCTCCCAAAATGAGAGCTACAAACTTTTGTGGCAATCATTGGGGGAAGTCTATGTTCAGCAGTGGACTACTGATAGACTGAAATGATGATGATGGTGATGATGATTGGCCACGAAAAGAGGATGTATGAAAGAAGATAAACGAAACAGATCGTGGAAGAATGGGCAAGTCGGTAAAGACCGACATAGTCGAACTTATCACGATCAGATCGAAATCGTTTTAAGGAAAGGGCACGTCAAAACTACTAGCAATCGACGAGCTTTTATGAAAACGCTCATGAAAGTGGATGATGCGAATGATGTGTGTTAGGATCTTATCCAGTGGAAAATATGTGGTTTCTGCCTACCCCAATGGGAAAGAGGCGTGACTATATGTATGTATGTATTATGTAGTTTTGTGTCTCAAGAGACAAAAAATACTTTGAGTATTTTAAAATATTTTCTTAAACTTTACATTGCCTAGGTATTTTGTTATGTCAGTACAATAAACATGAAGCCCTAATTTTCCAGGATACAGTCGAATGAAACACAACGGGCAAAAAGAAACCAGCCTTCTTTGTCATTGCAAATATTTTCCCTTCAAAAACAAAACAAAGTACATCGAAACGTGGAAGTCACTTACGAAGATAAATACGGCACCATCCTAACCCACTATAAGCAGGTAAAGGACGCATTACATCTAAATTTTACAGTACGACCGGCTTTCACAAACAAATTCCACCTATTCGCGGAACAATTTCACGCTCTATTTTACTCCTACGTATTTTCACAATTGAAAATCGTCCGTAAAAGCGTCAAGGCTATTGTACGTTGAATTTTTATAACGTACTATTTTAGTTTTCCTTGTGATAAATGATGCCAATTCTTTATTAAAATTTCGCTTTTGTTGTCATGGCCACTGATATAGTAAAATTCAGAGCGTATTTTTTATCGTCTTTCGGTTACTCAAATAATATATTTTTGAGTAAGATTCAGAGCATATCATTCAATTATGTACTATTTAATTTGTTTTAACTTTTTTTATAAATCCCTTAAAAGTGAAATGATGTATATTATTTTATAGTAAAAGAATATGAAGAATATGCGCTTTGCTTAATGTAGAAATCTATACATTACATCGACTAAATATAGCTCATGAAAAATGATCTATTTATAATAGAACAAACAAACCAAACTAACTGAAAGAAACAAACTTCTTTCGTCGAGGAGACGTTGAATTTCACTAACAAGCTTAAGACGTCACTTGCAAATTGTAACTGTCAGCTTTATCATTTTTTAAAAGAACAATCGCGAGCAAAGTTGTAGAAACAAAATGCTTTAATCACATTTCTTTGACTCTTCTAGCTCCATTTTATTTCATCGTATACTGTAAGCGGTAGATGTGCTCCACAGGACGCCACTACACAACTAAGTGATTTTATTTGTGTCCACATTCCAATGTGTATCAAATTACGTGGCCTTGCGACCAGCTGCTTGATCGATCGTCTACGGTGCTGCTAAAAGCACAACATTGACTAAAATAATTATCTGTGTCGGATAAAAAACTTTACTGCGAGAAATAAAAGATAAAGGATTTCTTACTCTTACAAAGCTTTACCATTTATAAAGTGGTCCTAAAAGTATAAATGAGATTAATTAAAATATTAAATATTAAACAGCGTAAAATTGAAAATGTATTACTACTGAATCTTAAAAAAAAAACTTTAAACGTTACGTACATAATAAATAGTCTCAATGAAATATTTCTGTATTGGCGAAAGACTCCAACCAGTTATTACGATGGCCCGTGTTTTCTCGAAACAAATATTAGCATTTGCAAAAGAAAACTAAATGTCAGCTCAGAAAGCAGAAATATTTTGGTTGAATATCGGAATTATCATATCTTACCCTTTTTTATATGAATTTGAATGCAAGATAATATACATAAAACAAAAATAAGTAATTGCATCCTAATGCATTGCCGCCTAACCATGCAAGAATTTTGTGATAAATGTATTAAAACAAATTTCAATATATAAATAAAAAAGTTTTGTTTAATCAGAAAGCTTAACGTATGCTAGAACAAGTAATCTAAAACTATGGTTGTTTGTGTTCGTCTTGCCTTCCTTTATGCAAATCTAGAAGCGACGCGGCGTGTAAACCTTATCCAGGAGTGTCACTCTCAGCTGCGGAATCGATTTGGAAGTTTATTCAGGCTGACAACGCGTGAAGCAAGGCTGAGCTCCAAGTTTATTCCATTTTATCAATATGTAGATAAGATTGCACGTTCTATTTGAATTCGTTTTAGGATTATATGTATATTAGTGATTAATTATTATGTGGCGTTGTTTGTTAATAATGTTTTTCAATAAATAATGTAACAAAATTATAAAAACTTTGGCAGTGGCGTGTAAACATTACTGTGTTTGGGTTTGAAGGGCACTGAAAGCTAGTGTCTGTCGTATTGGAGGAGCGTGGCAGACTCTATCCGACTCTTAAACCCCCTTAGAAATGAAAAAAGGACAGTGGTCAACTGTGGGATACTTATTGGGCATGTGGCATTTAATAACTAATTTCTCAGGATAACGAGCACAGTGTGGTGCCACACAGAAATGTTCTGAGTGACAAATTATTTGTTATGAGCAGACGTTACACTTACCTTGAGGTGTACAATTTGTACGAATCGTCACTTTCGTCAATTAAAAAATGGTAATCTGGCACCCTGTCCCATCCAGTAAGTGTCATGAAAATCGACTAAAGCCACACTGCCAGCCACAGTCTCATTTTGAGAAGACAGTTCTAGTAAATGCAAGTTCTCTTACTCATTATGTTTTCCTTTACCGCAGGACACCTGGCAAATCAGTACCTACTTGCTGGATACAAACCCGGTTTACTTGTATTCATATATTCGTGAAGTGAAAAACATTCATAATAGATATGACGCTCAAAGCATTCATATAACATTTCTTAATTTTTCCCAAATGTAAGATTTATCTAATTTTAAACACATTAAAAGTTATATTACGTTCAGTATAATTTGTTATGGCTTAACACACAACTTTTCTTATCGTAAAATGTTGTTGTGAAACCAAATAATACTTACTACTACGAGTAAGTTACGCTTTAATATGCTTAAACTTTTGCATTTGCATATTTAGTTATATCTTTCATTGTTTATTAAAATTGGTAGTTCAAAGTTTATTGGATTGAAGAGTTCCTTATTGAACGAGGAAGAGTGGAACAAGTGAAAGTGTTTTTATACTTGGGTTCAAAGTTTACGACAGATGGAAAGTAAAAAAAAGTAAATTTACAGCCCACTATGTGCTCAGGCCTCCCCTTATTTCTAAAATGGTTTGGATTTAAAGTATTACGGTGATATTGAGCGAAGAGTACTGACAGGAAAACAAGTGTATGGGGCCTTGCATAACTTTGTGAGTAGCAAGAATATATCTAAAATGGCAATAATGTCGGCATATAGAGGAATAAGTGAAGGGACTCGACACTTATGTATAGTAGTGATAGTCAGGTGTACCAGAAGAAGCATGAAAGTAAGGCTAAACGAAAGATTGGTATCAGGATCGTAGCAAGTGGAAATATTTGTTCTCTACCTACCCCAATGGCAAAGAGGCGTGACTATTTATGTATGTATAAAGTTCTGTTAAACTAAATGAGAAATAGAAAATTAGAGTTTATTACGCGTTTATTAGCGTTATTATTACAAGTTTACGAAAAATATAAGAATTCGAATAAAAAATGTTCGGGAAGCACACTGACTGTAGGTTATGAGCAAGTCTAACGATGTGAAAACTAGTAATGTCTCAACTTTTAAACCATTTTCACAGAATTGGAGTGCAAATGCTTGTATCGGAATCGATAAACTTGAAATATGCACACATATAAGTTGTTTTAAGAATACTGCAATGGTACTGCATAGCATTATTATACTATATTTTAAAAAACTCAAGGTTATCGACTGATTTATTAAATGTTCTCTATGGTAAGTATTGTCCATTGTCTGGTGAATAATCATAATTTATCATCAACTTAAGTACCAAACCTTATGTACCGTGTACCTACTACACAGTGACTTTCAATACCGTTACCTTCCTGTATCTAATGTAACACTAACACATTAAGATCACTTACAGCTGCGATATTGTTGCGAGCTGTGACATTGACGAGGACTAAAACACTCCCGAAAACCGATAATTTGCATAAAAATAAAAAAATCGGTTCGATGCAAACTCAGAACCCACCGACTTTGCAGACAGTCAAGCGCCAACCGCTATGCCACGGAATCGTTGTTGGGTACTTTTTAGAAAAGAAATATACTTTGATTGGGCATGCTGTTGGTAATTGTCCGTACAATTATAAGGGAGTGGGGAAATCTTTAAAAATATGTCTGTAGAATTCTACTGGATACAAACGTAGATTATTTGGTAGCTAATAATAGCTAAATAAAATATATACAAAAAATAACGTCAGTAAAAAGATTTAAATTCTTAAATCGTACAATTACGCCGTATGCTATATCTGTATCCATAGGCATACGAGTATATATGTCTCCACATGAGGACATGACATAATGCCACAAAAGTGATATTCATCCTACCTCATTCCTCTTTCCTACCGAGACTAAGGTATTGTACGGACAGTCTTTTTTCGTGCAGAATAACACCATAATAGGCAATGCTGTCACTATACTGCTCGTGGAAACGCAATGGGGAGCAAGATTTTTTTTACTCGTTCCAAAATGGCGACTACGTGGTTTGCCACCCGTCACGTCTAGTTTCCCTTGGGGGCGGAAAGAGGGCCACGTGTGTGGCCTCTGCCTACCTCTTATATGGGAGAAAGGCGTGACTGTATGTATGTATGTACTGGAATCCATCGACTGTGTTCGAATAATATTTGCATGTACACATATTTTTTTTCGAACCAGTCAAAGTATAGAGCTCTTATGAAGGTCAAAATCTACACCGGTTCAAAAAATAAGACCTTCTCAGAGAAGAACCGGCACGAAACCCTGGAGTCTTTCTTTTTTTCCATGTCATATGACATGGAAAAAAGACTCCACTTATAAAATACATTATTTAATTACAATATCACATATTTGGTAGCCAGGGGGTTTTCAAGTGCAGAGTAAGTGTTATTTCCACCTATTTCTAATAATGTCTTCTTAAGAAGTTTGATGAAATTATGTCAGTTTTTTGCATCATACTTTTAGGAATTTTACTATAAAATTTTATAGATCTACTAAGAAAAGATTTTCTAGTTTTGGCCAATCTATGCATAGGAAACAGGAAGGAGGAAGAAGGAAGCATTGGAAGAATTAAATAAATTCATGTGTTTCCGTACGTACATTATATTTTCATAAATAAACAACGAAGAAAGTGTCAAAATATTGGTATCCTTGAGTAGTTCTTGTAGCGACTTGCGGGAACCTGAGTAGTCGATTAAAAATATGTCTAATAAGTATAATTCAAATATTCTACATCACAAAATTTTTTCATTTGTGTAGTACAAATAAAATGAAGAAATACTATATAACTATTCCAATTTTTCGTCTGCTACTTTGTTGCATATGCTTAGCTGCACTGCTCACACTCCTTCGAGTCGTGGCTCTTAATTTCGAACCCTCCCTTCTCATTACACGCTTCGTGGATTGGCTTGGGTGGGCCTCATTCTTAAAATAACGGCTGGATTATCGGGAATCGTTCCCTATAACGCTGTCAATAGTCAATTTGAAATGAAGATCGTGAGTTGGGACACTAATTTTTATTGCTACTTCTAAAAAGTGGTGAAATAAAACTAAATTGGGACGTTTAGTTCAAAATACTTGCGCTGATTAAAAAATGTTCCAGGAAATATTTTTTAGCATTTTATTGTATTGTTGTGTTCTCGTCACAAAAGACGCTCGAAAAATGTTTAGCAATAGAGCGTAACTAATTTGACTGAACCATTTTCCACATATTCATTCATTCCTATATTTAATAATTTTTGGAAGGAAAATAAAATGTAGTATTTTAAAATAATTTCTCAGTGTTAGAAAGAACTAGTAGAAAGTTAATAAATTTTTAACGAGTAGGTAGGGATTACCCATTGATTGTTGTCTTTTCACGTTGAATAAATTTAGATAGTAAAGATATTTTATCCTTTACTATCTTAATTTATTCAACGTCTGTAGACACTATAAACAGCAAGAAGAGCTATGATTGTTTGCTCCTCGTACATGTCACGTGCGCCTACAAAGCTTCCCCCATCCTGCATAAGCCTTTCAGCTCGCTTCTGATTGGCGGAGTAAACCCGGCATTCTTTCTGTATAGGGTTTCAGTACGCAATGTTTGAGTCTCAGTATTCAGTATTATTTCTGTAGGATAGAACTCAGGTTGTATGATGATATAACAATAGAAAAGCCTGCTACAAAAATAAAACAATACATGGGTGGCCCATGTCTTTATGTACTTTCCGTTTGTTTAGTACTAATAAAAATGACTGTATGGAATATATAGTTTAACACCTTAAGTATCTTAAAAGTCGACTAAGCGAAATGGTAAAAATGTCTATCTATATATAGATGGCAGCATAATGATTTGAAATATGGCAAATCCAAATTATGCAGACCGATGACGGACAGCAGCGTCTGTGGTGCAACATGTCTAGTAAGCATGGCCATTACTGTTAAAAACCACGACGCGCGACCGCCGTAGAGAGCGGCGCGCAATAGTCAATAATCACATCGCGTACACAAGATTCACCCGTGTTCCAGATCGGTTCTCACCGCCCAGAGTTACCGACACACAAGTCGACAGTCCGAATGGACGCGCGCAGCCTCCTTCGGACAGTCAGTAGACGACTTAAAATGTTTAAGATTTTCGAAACCGCGAAAGCACGCAGCGAACGCGACACAGTCCGAACTTCGAGGGTTTTGTAGGAGTTTTTATTTATTTATTTATTTATGTTTGGGTCAAACCAAACCTGGCACACGGGCCCCTGGCCCGCGAGCACAGTATCCGATGAAGCTGTAAAAGCCGAGAAGGCTAACAGCAATTACATCACCGAAAATATATATTACTGTTAAAAGCTAATTACGATGATGACACCACTTCATATTATTATTTAAATAATATTATATTATTATAATAGTACTGCTTTTTGATGAACTATTAGATATGAATCAAAACTCGACGGATTATTTCTTTACAGTGTTTTAAAAAATAAATGATTAAAGAGGTATGAACCAGATACAATTATAATATTTCATTTTCAAAGTTTTAATCTCTTCCAAAGTTGTGTTAAAATTTTGTAATTTCTTTAAAAATGATCAATTTTAAATTTCATATGCAGAAGGCCATGAATGATTATGTTTCATATTTCTTACGTGTTTATCTGGCGTCAGAAACACATTTACAACCCGAAAGAAGAACAAGAACAATAAACAGCGGGCTTGTAGTCGCTCGTATCTTTGGAAAAGTTCGCAACCTTATAGCCAATTGACATCCAGACACGAATACCGCATTGGGTCGTGATCGAAAGAAAGAAAGATCCTCGTTATTTGCGAGCCGGCGTTGGGCCATAAACGTTATCACTAACTAGCGATCGGGGCGGATCGATCCCTTGATTCGCCTTGCGAAATTAAGGAAATCGCTCATGGGGATATTATTCTCGGCCTTACTGATAACATCTGCTCTGGATATAGACGATTTTCACTATACTTTTGTGTTTTTTTTCGGTTGTGTAACTTTTGTCTTTAGTTTTTCGTGTTTGGAATTTTCGCTAACTTGCCCTCTGTCACCATTAAAACTTTTACATGAAGAATTCTTATGAAACAACTATGAAGCGTAAGATATATCAGTTTTTAAACCTTAGTCGTGACCATATGATCCTTCTTAAAAATATAACAGTTGCCAGTTTCTTTTTCGAATGATGATAACAAATTACTTCAACCTTTAAAAAGTGACAACAGTGTAGTCGTCCATAGTTTTGAACTTGTCAAAAGTTTTGGGTGGTCCCCCTAATTACTCTGTGTCATTCGCCTTCGGTGACAAATCATAGCACTTCAGAGAAATAAAGGTCTTAATTTTATCTGTGACCTATTATTTTTTTTCTGTTGATTTGGTTAATAGTCTGAAACTGAAAGATCAAATCTTTATTTTCCAATTTGAAACGAACATATATGTTTTCATTCTGTCATCTTTTTAATCCTACGATTTATGTATACCTATTAAGAAAATTATAATACAATGATATGCTATTGGCTGATGTTTTCAATTACGGCTACATATATCTCCATGTGTGTGTGTGTTCCATGTCAGTCAGGAATACACAGAACAGAGTTGGTACAAACTTATGTTTTCGATTGATCATTAACTTAGACTACTCTCGGATTGGATTATATAAAATACAATACTGGCTTTGCAAAGGAACGTTGCGTCTACTACAGGAAATGTGCCGAGAAGTTGTTCAGCTTGATACCTGCCGCCAAATTCCACCACAACGAGCCATCTCATTAGTTGGGGTTCCAACAGTGAAATGCATACTTCACTTTATGCTGCGAAATACTACTTTTTGGAATCATCAGCAGTGTTTCTTCTTAACTACAAGAAAAGGGCCAATGAGAAAAAATCTACATCTACCTTAAAGGCCAGTAACGCATCAACAACGCCTTTGTTGCTGATAATATAATACGATATATATTTATTTGCTATATAATAATCGTGTCTTAAATATTATTTAAATAAAAACCTACTTCTTAAACTATATTACTTTAATTCCAAACTCCTCCGATGAAACGGCCAATGGGTAAACAGCACATGACAATACCTAGGAAAATCACCTAAGATGCAGGCTTACAGAAACTTGCACTATTACTGTAGTTTATCACAAAAGTGGTTGTGCCTTACTCCGATTTTTCTCTTAAAACTAAAAGTGATATAAAAAAATTAAATTTGTAGTTTCTTTTTGACTTAGTAGAGTTAAAGGTCTTAAATTATTGCGGTTTACTAGAAGTCATAATCAGGAAATACGGGTGTAAGGAAGCGATACAACGCTGTGAAATTTTGTATGATTATTAACGAAAACTGGAAACGAAACGAAAACTGACAATAAGGTAACACTTGTTTCTTCACCGAGAATGGATGTGTTGTTGATATGAGTTACAATGACAATGACTGTGCGGTCATTTCCTACGTTTCCTTACTTAATGTTAGAAATCTCGACATAGACTGAATCGTGACATTGAACTAATACATACGTACATACAGTCACGCCTTTTTCCAATATGAGGGGTAGGCAGCGACCACTCAAGAAGCCCGCTTTTCGCTGTCGCAGAAAACGAGATGTGACGGGCCACACGTATGACGCCATTTTGGTACGAATCAAAAAACTTTTACTCTCAGTTGTGTTCCCACGAGCGTTATAGTGCAACAGTGCATAAAATGGTGTTATTCTGCACGGATAAAGACTGTCCTTATACCTTAATCGCCTCTTACGACACCTCTGTAGGAAAAAGAGAAAGAGGTAGGTGATTTTATTCTCTGCCGGACACCTAACGGCTATTATAATATAGACAATATTTCTTTTAATCAAAATTTAAATTCTAACGCAATTTAGATGTTGATCCACTGAAAAACGATTTTGTTTCATTATTAAAGGTAAGGTACTTCAAGCCTATGTATCATATATTGAAGAATGTATATATGTGTGCCGCCCTTTGCCATTATTCTCACCGTCCGTACACATCGCTAACAATTATTTTCGTACGATGACATTGCAACACTAAGGGGTGAACTCTTCGTCGAACAGATACTGATCGTGACTTTAATTGTATGTGGCGCTAACGTAACGTTTCATCTACAAGTGTTACTAAGCTTGGTTTACACGGCGCAAGCATTAATCGAAGAACGGTTTTTTTTTTGTTAATTAATTAGCTAACAAATATTATTCATAGCTTAAAAAAGCAGGTAGAAAAGTATCAGCGTATAAATATCCCACTGTTGAGCACAGGCCTCCTCACATATCTGGTTTTTGGAGCAGGGAAGAGCCCGCACGTTACTCCCATGCGAGTTGGCGAACGCAACATGTCCGTGCAGAATAAATTTAGATATGCCGTCACCGGGGATCGGACTCAGGGCGCTTGCGTACTTAAGGCGATCATCTAACCTGAGCCACTACAGCTCTTCATTTATAAGCCATAAATTTGATCAAAATATTATAATAAATGAGAGTAATTTAAGACGCGGGTCTTTCGATTTTAATGTATTTTTAATGTCGAATAACCAAAGAAATTTACTCATCATCAAAAAGAATTTGATAATCTAACTTATTTATTTACCACGTAATCTTTTCAAATAATAATTAAAAACAAAGAACCAAGCATTTTTGACGTCTCACGTGATTGATATATTACAGTAGAAGATGTAAAAAAGTTATAAATATACAACAGGACTTATTATAAAACCGTTCATTTTAATTATGTCTGTTTTGAAATTGGTGACGGTTTTCTGTTATCATTTTTATATTTATTTTGTCATGTATAGCAAAAGCCAGTTTTTGTTTAACCATTCGTCCATCCAGTTACTTGCGTATATAACCACGTTAAATTGTTATCTTGATCATTGGTAGTTTAAAACAAAAAGTTTATATTTATTATAAAATGTCATAAATTATCACTAAATGTAATTCAGTCCCCTTCAAACATAATTCAATCCTTTACTCGTTCAATGAAGATAAATGCTACTAAATGTGTATAAAGTTTTCGTAACAACAGTTTTACTGCCTACAGTCACGGGTGATTTAACGGAGGAAGTTATTGAAAAGAGGGTGTAACATCGTTATCAAATCAATTTAGAATGTCATTCATATTGTTTAAAACAATGTTTTAAATTTTGAGCACAAAAATTAGGAGGAGCAGAGAAATTTGGCTGAGCAAGATTAAAACTCTTGAAATCGATAAAGTCAATCAATAACAAACATAATAAAAACAAATAAAATAATTAACCGCCGCACTCTCGGAAGTTAAATTGTTGCTTAAGTAACTTATTAGTATTGATTAAATAGTTCTACTCAATATTAGGGAGGTGCTTAAGTAATCGTTTAACATCTCCGAGTACGGTAGTAAACGTATCATATTAATTACTTTTCATACAACATTTTTTACTATGAAATATATTATAATTCTAATACTACTAATAAAACCAAAAAATATAATTAAAAAGTTAAACCTTCATACCCTGGATTAACTATAACATTAAGATGCTTGACACCTCAGTCCTCCTGTGATCATAGGTGCTGTAATGCGCTTGAAACGTTGGGTTATAAATAGTTAAAAAATTAAACGCGATAAAATCCGTAAAATTAGTTTTATTAAACTACTAATTACTAATTTACCTTTTGAGACCAAGAGTAAAATATGATAAAATTAATATTTTTAGTCATCATACAAATACGAGTATGATGTTCTTTAATATACTAAAGGTGAAAGGATACTAAAAATGTGAACAGTCTGGAAAAAGTAGTCCTGCCGTATTTGTCCTCATATAAACCTGACGCGCCTCTTGCTTCTAATTTGGACCAAGTTGATTTCGTCGTTTTCTCATTATACAGAATACCCGGGTGGCCGTCGCTTGACAAGAGGAAATTGTCTTCAGGGATAAATAAAATTTGACTCAGTCGAAATTGTTCCATATTAATATTGTTTATGACTTGCGTTTGATATTATGTACCATGTTTCTGAGAACTTTACAAATAGATTACATGTGATATAGTAATATATTTGTAGACGTTTAATTTGTCTTTTTGAATGCGTCGTTTAATTAACTACATATTCTAATGAGTATCCTACGTGTAAATGCCTAGTGTAAAGTTTTTTAGTGTATAACTTTCCATTATTAAAGAAAGTGATTTTCATTGAAACTCCAGTTAATAATTACTAAAAATATTACTCGGATTCATAGTCTTGGATTGATAATAGTTAATACGCTTTTTAAAAAAATAGTAAATTTGACGCTCGGTTCGCGCAGTGGCTAAGCCCTTGGCTTCTGCGCCGCGGGTCGCGGGTTCGATTTCCGCACGGGACAGATATTTGTATGGCCTACATATAGTTGTTCCGGGTCTGGGTGTTTGTGCATGTGTAATTTATGTCTGTAAAACGCACCCACGAAACAGGAGAAATCTGAAAAAGGGGCTAAAAAAAACATGTTGTAAAAAAGTATTATATAATGTATCATCATCAGTCTCTAGACAGTCCATTGCTGGACATACGCCATTCCCATGTTAAGAGCATTTGCTTTAATCACAACGCTTTGCAAATTAATTTTACAGCACAGGTCTGGATAATTTAGGTCTAGAATATCATCATAATCATCATTGCAACAATTCCACTGCCGAACGGCCTATGTTCAGTTCCCCCATATATTCAAAAACACGGTCCTGAGCCATGTGCATCGAACGACTTCCCGCAAAACCGCGTAAGTTGTCACATCACCTTGTACCCGGTACGAAGTTGCCACTCGAGAACGTTTCTTCCCCAACGGAACGTTGTGGGTTCTGCGAACTATATGATCAGCCCGTTGCTACTTCAGATAACTGATCCTTAGGGCTATGTCGATTACTCCAGTTCTACTGCTGTTACTATCTCACAGCATTGTAATCATAGCTCTTTCTATGCTCGCTGAGCGACTCTGAGCTTCCTGATGCGGCTTGCAGAAGGACCACGTCTTGGCTCCATATGTCACCACTGACAACCCTCACTGGTTGAATATTTTAGTTTTAAGACACTGAGGTATACTAGAGGAGAAGATGTGATGCAATTTCCCAAACATCGCCCAGCCGTCTTGGGTATGAGATATTTATTCCACCATCTATCGGAGGCCATACGATTTTGATCATGATCGATATCAACTTTTACGACACCGACAAGATAAGTTGAGATTTTATTTCACTACCAAACACTCGTTTTTTTAATATAATATAATTTATAATATTACATAATATTTTTACACACTTCAATAAAATCAGCTGGAATTGAGATGATTGCTGCTATTTCGTCATCACTATAGACTAGAATATAACTCATTATCTATAGATTAAAAGTATCTCTTATTCTGTCCTGGATCATAATATAAACGTGTGTAAAAATTTTGATTCCAGTCGTTTTATCGTGATTGAATCAATTCATCTTCTTTATTAATTTTTAGATTATTTCATAAAGTACAAAATGCCTGCAAAATCTTATAATTAATTAAATTGCGACAAAGGAAAGAATAGAGACTATTCCTTTCTAAAAGGCCGGAAAGGCTCACGAAATTCCTCTGGTATTGCGGATATTCATGAGCGGCGGTGATCACTTACCATCAGGTGAGCCGCTTGCTCGTTTGTCCCCCTCTTCCATAAAAGAGATATTACTACTACTACTACTACAAGAATTTATGACATTTTAATATATTTTTATTTTTCGTTGTGTAATACAATGACACCAAGAATTACTAAAAAAATGTTTACTCCAAAACTACACATATTTTATCTCTCTCTTTATCTGAATTAGTAACTTACTTTAAGCCATATCATTTCCAACGATCTAAATATATATTTTCAAGCACAATAGAAAATCAAGCGACACATTTGAATGTTCACAATTTTAAAACAAAAAATGAAAGTTAAACGCGGCGAATGCACCGAGCGGACGTTGGAGTAATTACCCCGCGCTTCCCTCAACAAATTGGACCACTTATTTATGGTTAATGAAATTCAGATTTTATAATAACGACCCGAGTTTAACGTACTCGTTTACGCGTTTGTTCTACAAGTCCATTAATGTTTAAAAAACAGATTTGGACGTCCTGGATAAAACGTCGTGTTTTGATAAATAATTTTAAATTAAATTAAAATTAATAAATGAAATCGACCCATCCAGTCTGTATGCAAATTATATAATAGGTAGAATCCTTCTTTTGGGATTCTTCTTATCTGTACTACCAATTGATAATGATAACTAGCTGCCTCAATAAAAACTAGTTTTGTAAAGTATTTAAAAAACACGACTTTCAATTTTGTCATAGGTTTTCAAACAAACATTTTACAAATTAGCCTGTTTTTTCCCAATTTTATGCCTTGTATGTAACTTTCCAGGTGAAGTATCACGGTTTGATTTTAAAACTTGTGAAAGTAACTGAAATATATCAAATCATGTGATCAACCCAGTCAAAGCAGACGGGCAACCTGAACAGAAAATGGGAACGAAGTTAATTTCGTCAAGCCTGCTAATTTATTTGGTAATTAATTACTTAGGTGTCCGGCAGAGAAGATAGCATCTCTTTCCTACCGAGGTGTCGTAAGAGGCGACTAAGGCGGTGTAGAACAACACGATAATATGCAATGCTGTCACTGTAGATTTTTTTATACTCGTACCAAAATGGCGGCGACGTGGTTCGCTATACGTCACGTCACGTGGGCAAGGCCACGTGTTTCCCACGGGGGCGAAGAGTGGGCTACCCCCCTTTTATGGGAAAAAGGCGTGACTGTGTGTATGTGTATGTATTTATTTTCTTAAAAATAGTTCTTCAAATAGAACTGAATACATTCTCTTTCTCCACAGATTATTTAAAATAATTAACAAGGCCTGATTCAGGATGTAAAGGACTCGATGGAACGAAGGCAATTAGAGACATAATTAAATACAAGATTTTCATTGGAATACCAAGTAAATTCACCCTTTTAAATTAAAGGAGGGTAAAGACTTTACCTTCAAAAAGTTCGACTGAAAGGGTAATTAAGATGAATTTTAACGATCCCAATACCCCATTACGCGTTGAAGGCCCATGTCGACCTTCACTCACTTTAATTGGCTCCCACACTACATTTTTTCACAGCAAATTATTAAAACCATGTTCACTCAATATGTAATTCTTTAGGACAATAGTCTAACATTACAACAAAAGAATATATTAATTCTATCTTTGCCTCGACCCGTCGGAGCGGAAGATTATAATTATCTGAAAAAAATTAAAGCGAATCTTGCTTGATAATATCTATAATAACTGAGCTGTTTGTTACAAATTGATCATTTTGCTTTGTTCTTTCTATTTCAATTATTTTGTACCATATTCAGTTGTGTGATTTTTCGTAAGTTAAAAAATTATATTTCTATTGAAAAATTATGCATGATGCAGGAGAAATCCTGGCGTGGGACTAAAATTACTCCCGTATCGGGAATGCATTTTATAGACACACATGAAGTAGTCAGCTAGTCTGACCACTAGGCCATGCTGTCGTCAGTCGTAGTCGATATTTTTAAACTATATATAATGAAGGAAAGAAAGTTAATTTGCTAAGATCCGCATGAAAAACATAAAATGGTGTATATTACCTAGTTTCGAAGAGCATACAGTACCGTGCACGCCGACGGCGGCGGACTGTTGTAGAGTCAATATCTCTTGAGCCTCATTTTGAGGTGAAACACGTGTCGCGGTCTTGACTTCAGTGGTCTATATTGCCTTGTGGTGGTAGTGTTTCAGTGTTAGAGGGTATCTGGTGGCGGTGTTAGTTTTCTCGTGCACGCTACTATGGGAGGGCGGGCGGTGCTCTTCAAAAGTAGGTAATATACACCATTTTATATTTTGCATGCGGATCTTAGCAAATTAACTTTCTTTCCTTCATTATTAATGGATTTCCGTAAAGTAACTCCTGATTCTATTAACTAAAAACTATATTTGCCGAATTATATATTGCCCGTAACCATAGCTGTAATGAATACACCATTGCTTGGATATATATTAGATATATTCAATACGTAAATGAATCCAAAGCAAGATACGAACTAACGATGGACTGGACCCATAGCCAATAAAATTGAAAAGCGGTGGAAAAGTACCAACTAGATGAATGAAATATTTTAAATTCGAATAATTCATGTGCCTAAAAATACGAGTATTTCCAACGTATTGCTGCGCAATTTATTGGACAGCATATACATAGATGTTTTAAAATTAGTAAAAACTATTTCAAGTTAATGAGGACAATATCCAAAAATCTACAATATCCAAAAAACGTTGAGTAGCCTCAATAACTTAACCCGCGCAGTGAGTGCTCTATGCCGGACGTCCGGTTTTTCCAGACGGGCAATCTGAACAGAAAATGGGAAAAACGTTAATTTCGATCAAGCCCGAATAATTTTTTTGGTTATTATTTCCTTTGGCGTCCGGCAGAGTAGAATAGCACTAAGGTATTGTACGAATAGCCTTTATCGTGTAGAATAACACCATAATATGCAATTTTGTACAATATCCAAAAAAACGTTGAGTATCCTCAATCACTCCAAGTCGATTCTCGATAACTGGGGGAAGTCACTGCCGACCTTTCCGAGTAGTGAGTTCTCTATGCCGGACGTCCGGTTTTTTCAGAACTCTGTGCGATAAGCTGTCTTCTCCCTGGACATTCAAAAGATGAGTGGACCCGATATAATCCCCCCAATTGTGCTCCGTAGTACGCACTGGTTCTAACGCATCTTTTCCGGTACGCCCACTCGCGAGGTGTCGTCTCGAACTCTTCGAAAATAGCTTCAATGCACCCAATCCTTAAATAAAGCAACCTCTCAGATCGATTCAACTACAGACCTTTCGCCATCACCATCTTGTTCTCCAAAATAATGGTGGGGCAGGAACCCGTCTAGGTAGGTACCACCCCAGGGCCAGTTATTCTGTCGTGAAGCAGTAGTGTTCAAACATTACTGTGTTTCGGTTTAAAGGGCATTGAGAGCTAGCGTTATTACTGGGCATAGGAGATTTAAGAACTTATGTCTCAGGGTGACGGGCGCAGTGTGGTGTCACACAGATGTTCTGGGTGACGCAGCATTTGTTATGGGCAAACGTTGCACTTACCATCAGGTGATCGTTTTGCTCGTCTCGTCACTATTTCTAATAAAAAATATCTGTTATTAACGGCCAGCTCCAAACAACAATTACAAATTAGTAACATTAATTCCTAAGCACTAGTGATGCCTTATACACCCTAATTTTTCTCGGCAACACGTCAACGAGTATCGGATCAAAATTGTGTCCGAAGTCGAGATCCTGTTAGACAAAATCTTAGATTGGAGTCGACTAAATTTAGTCTAAGACAACCCTAATAAGGTCTGCGCATTTACCACTAAAAATAAACCTACGTCGTATCACCTCAGTTTTGGCCCTCATTGCCTTAGCCGGTATCGGAATCCTAGGCATGGACATATCGAGTGACGTTCAGTTTCGCGGTCACTAGGGAGGTAGGGGCAAAGCCTCTTAAAAACTTGGTAGCTTTTAAGCTTGGACTTAGAGCAGGACAGTACTTCGTGCCAGCCCACCGCTAGCAACTTTACAAGGCGTAGGCTCGATCTCACATGAAGCACTGTTCTCATCTCTGGGCGGGGGCACCCCAGTGCCAGCTCCTTTCATTTGCACCGCATTTAACGAAGAGCGGTTCGAATCGTCGACGACCAGATTCTTTCCGATCGGCTTGATCCACTGGCTCTGCGAAGAGTTATTGCATCTTATTGCATTTTTTATAGGTTCTACCACAGATTTTACGTTTTCGGTTCCTACGTTACGCCTAACATTTATGTATTTTTATTTTTCAATTATTGTGGTGAGAAACAAAGATATTATTTTTTTTTTAAATTACATAGTGAAAAATATTGAAACCACTGGCTCGGTGATGGATCGTCCACCTTCAACCCGTCGTCAAAATGTGCAACGCCGAGATTATCGAATCGGTGGCTGACTGTGTGGGTATGACCTTGAATTTGTCAATTTCACGACGTCCTCAACAAGTCGGCCTTTTCCAGTGCTATACTGGCACTTTTCTGGTGGTTTTCCTATGTAGGAATCCGTCTAGTTAGGTACTACCCGAGAGCCAGTTATTCTGCCGTGAAGCAATAGTGTGCAAACATTACTGTGTTTCGGTTTGAAGGGCACTATGACCTAGTGGAATAACTGGGCATATGAGACTGAAGAACTTATGTTTTAGGGTGATAGGCGCAGTGTATTGTCACACAGAAATGTTCTGGATGACACCCTGAGTCATCAGTTCTTAAGTCTCATATGCCCAGTGAGTACACTAGCTCTCAGTGCACTTCAGACCGAAACAAATTAATGTTTGCACACTACTGCTTCACGGCAGAATAACTGGCCCTGGGGTGGTACCTACCTAGACGGATTCCTGCATAAGAATCCTATCACCAAGTAACTTGTCCTACTTGGGAGAGACATGTCCAGCAAAATACTGTTTCCAAGATGTTGATGAAATTTATTGTCACATTTACAATTTCTTTTTATTATCATGTTAGAATTTTATTGCTGTATGTTTGAATGTTCGAACTAATGCCAGCCAAGAACTCTAATATACTTATGTGATATATACGCTTGCCGTAACTTTTTTCGTGGACATTTTTTCCTAAAAATACTATTTTTGTATCTTTCATTATAATAGATGGGCATGTTTTTCCTTTCGTATAGTGGAAAGCCATGTCTCCTTAATTAATATAACAACAATGAATGTAACACGTGCGTCGATCCAAGGGTCAGGTGCGTGTGAAGATCCTTTTGACAAACACAAACGCCCATCGAAACGTGAACTGTAACAGTTCATAACATTATATTGTTATGGATTCTGCCAAAAGTTTAATATATTTCCGTAAATTACGGCACTGAAAACATAAAAGTTGAAATTGTTATATGAACAATGAAATATAAGAGCAGTAGTATATTCACATAGCTTTAATTAAATTGAAATTTAACTGGCAAAAGTATTTAATTCACTGACCGGACCAGTAAACTCAGTACACATAAATTCGTCTGCTTCATTTATAAAAATACTAAAATACTCGCTGACTGTCAACTTCATGGCCTAGTGATCAGGCATACATAACTATTGCGCCGCGGGTCCGGGATATGAATCCCAGTCGGAGCCAACAACAGTGCAAAACACACAATTTTTTGGTTTTCGGATTTGGTTGTGTTGTCTTTGTCGCCTGTCACTGGTGGTGGTAGGATTCCTATGCAGGTATCCGTCTAGGTAGGTACCTCCTCAGGGCCAGTTATTTTTCCGTGAAGCAGTAGTGTGCAAACAATACTGTTTCGGTTTGAAAGGCACTGAGAGCTAGTGTAATTACTGGGCACATGAGACTTAAGAACTGATGTCTCAGGGTGACGGGCGCATTGTGGTGTCACACTGTTCTGGGTGACACAGCATTTGTTATAGGCAGACGTTGCACTTACCATCAGATGAACGTTTTGCTCGCTCCGTCACTTTTATAAAATAAAAAAAAAGGTCACCGACTCATAACTCTAGCCTACCCCCTACTTGTCGCATAGTTATAGGCCTCTCTTCTAGGGAGAGACGTGTGTCAATGAGTAATTAGAAGCTGGTTTAGAAAGATTAGGATGAGTGAGTGCCTTTGTGCTGTCCTGCGCAGTTGACGGATTCGGAAGTTGGCGTCGTAGTTGAAAATTGGTCAGCTAGACATCAAAAAATACGCGTACGAATGCGATTCATTTAAACAATAAGATCAAATGATTAAATATCTATGATAATTAAACAGTTTCTTCAAGACTACATTCATTTCTATCTACCTTTACATGTCTATGTATTTTAATCCGTTAGAAAAAATAAAACAAACATCAATTCAATTCCAAAACAAATTAAAACCAGTGACTTTTGACCAAATCAAAAAAAAGGTGTGTACAGACTTCGCAATGCTTTGGCTGTGGCTTATCTTCCCCGCCACCGCTCGCCGGTCGTTATTCAATAAAACGTCGTCTTTAGAATTTACCTTTGTTTCTGAACATTAGACCGAAATTTTCCGCGCCCAGAAGAAATGCACAGAGGCGAATGAAATAAAATGACCAGCGGGCTAAAGCATCACCCGCACATTTTACTCCGAATTTTATTACTCGGATCGACTATTATTATTTAACAAACCATTAAACATCACGTACTGTAACCGTTAAGATATAATTTCAGTCTTTCAAGAAAATATTATATTCTGCTTAAAAAAAATAATAAAGCTGAAGCAAATAAAAAGTTATGAGTGATATATTTATGGATTATACTCGTATGTTCCGTAAAATTGTATATTCGATAACGAGTACCTTTTCGACTGTTTGGTATTGTTTCATTTTAAATTTTCATACATACAGTCACGCCTTTTTCCCATATAAGGGGTAGGCAGAGGCCACACGTAGCCCACTTTTCGCCCTCTTGGGAACCGAGGCGTGACGAGTGGCGAACTACTTTGCTTCCCGTTTGGTACGAGTCAAAAAAGTCTTACTCTCTATTGCGTTCCCACGCGCAGTATAGTGACAGCATTGCATACTCGTATTATGGTGCTATTCTGCACGAATAAAGGCTGTCCGTGCGATACCTTAGTCGCCTCTTAAGACACCTCGGTAGGAAAGAGGTAGGTGCTATTCTACTCTTATCGGCTCCCTAACAGTTTAAGAAAACGTCATAATTGTCCTCAATGAGTTTTTAATTACAAAATGGAACAGTTTTCCAACATTAATAAAGACAATCCGGGACAATTTCGACTTTAGTGATCGTTACATTTATATCCTTTAATTTATCCGTTCCTACTTCCTTTGATCATGGAGGAATGAATAAAACGAATTATTTCTACAAAGTTCGCCGGGATCCGAGTAATATCTAATGATGAGACACATAATCCGTCCTCGATCTCCTCTCCGCTTATTGAGACGGAATTTTCTATTAGTTGTGATTGATTGAAGCGACTTGTCTTCGAGAGCCGTGCATTTTATGATCAGTACTACTTTTTCAATAAACATAGTAAAAGGAAAAATAAGATACTGCCACTCCTCGAGTCCTAGAATATTTGTTTTATTTTCATTGCTAGAAAAAGGTCTAAGGAAATATTATAATTTTATTATAATTATATACGAAATATATTTGTTTCCCTGAGTTTATTTTAATAACGTGCGCAAGCTTCAATATTTACTATCTGTACAAAATAAGAAGTAACCTATAACCAAATATAATATAACCAAAAAGTGAACATCCATCTACTGGACACATGCTTTTTCGTTTCGAAGTGGTTTTGCAGCTCGGAAAATTCTGCCACTTCCTATGTGGATGGATGGATATTATTTATGAAGATTTTTTTCATGCATGAGATTTTGCGGCGTGTGATATACACAAACAATCAGGGTTTAATTAACAATTTTAATAGTGCCGGTATCCGGGATCGAATTCAGTTTGCTCGGGCACTATGGAAATAAGAGCGGGCGCACTCGGTTACCGCGGTTATTTGGTATTTGTGGTTTAATTCTGTTTAGTTATACGGAACTCAAATTATAAAGTATACTATAACACCGTTAATTAAAATATGAAATTAATGATTTGATTTAAACTATAGTCCATAAAAAGATACTGGTGTGTTGTAATACAAAAAAAAGTAAGTAATAAAAAATATTTATGCTATAGTTAAGCGTTTACTGTAGGATTTCCACCATAAGCCTTAATGCAATTTGCGGTAATGCAGCATCGGCCGAGCACACGGAGCGAAGTCCGTTGCGATACGGTCCAGCTCGTGTCGACTGCACACGTCACTACAATTTTGTTAGTTGTCTGTTCTAAAATTTACCCACTGGATTACACTCACGTTTTCCTTGAAAAGCAGCAATGCATGCAAATTTATATTTGAATGCAATTTTGCTCTGATTTTTTAAAAAAAATTACTATAACTATTTAACAGTATTAAAAGAAGGATGTTTTTTTTTACTTTTAAAAAGATGATAGACAGTGTTAGTGAAAACATAAATACAATAAAAACTTCTCACCTTTGAGTATTCGGTTAAATAAGTATTCTAGTTCTTCTTCTTTATTTCTGCCAATGTCAAGTCAGTCACAGAAGTGACAGTAGATAATTCAAAATTTTGGTCAACTGTAAAATTCTTACTGACTTTTTCTGAAGATTTGCTAGACTGATGGAAATAAAACGAAAACTACAATTCTGGTCTTAATTTTAATATTCCAATCAATGTACACTTTCACAAGCACTTGCTGCATAATAGACTATCAATATTAAACATAAAAACTCGAAATATACACAGAAATTACAAAATTCAATTAAAACACTACCGACACTTTTCGAGTTGACGCCAAAAGTCAAATAGGTATTCGTTTTAGTTTCAGTTCGGACACACTGACAAATACAATATTGGAACCCGTGAACCCACACTTTATGTGCAACACTAATAACAAAACTATTGGCTTCCGCTGGCACTACCTATACCTATGTTGAATGATGGACCGACGATTATATTTTTGGTATGTTCCCGGATCAGCTATAGATCTGAGTATTAAAAAAAATATAACATCAAGTTACATCCATAATACGGTCTTTTATAGTAGAAATTGACGAGAAGAGCAGGGCGCTCACCTGATGGTAAGTGCAAGGTCCACCAACAAGAATTGCTGTGAATAAAAGTAAGTTACTTTGCTAAGATCCGCATGCAAAATATAAAAATGGTGTATATTACCTAGTTTTTTGAAGTGCACCACCCGCCCTCCCTCAGTAGCGTGCACAAGCAAACTAACACCGCCACCAGGAACCGCCACCAGGTACCCTCCACCAACCACTACAATACCACCACTAGATAATATACACCACTGAAGTCGAGAACACGACACGTGTTTCGCCCCAAAACGAGGCATTATCAAGCGTAATAGACTCTACGACAGACGGCCGCCGAGTGAGCGGCGCGGTCAAAGAGCTGCCTATTTATACTACAGGTGACGCAAACGGCCCCCACCTACGACATTGCGATTACAATATCGTGATAGCGACCGCTTGCTCACACAATCCACCACCCGAATTACATAAGCAGCCGTTTGCGACCGAATTGATAGCAAACGACTACTTAGAGTATATTTAAACTTTAAGTACTGGATTTAAAGATATTTAAAAGTGGTGAATTCGAGATGTTTGTTTGTTCATTCAGCAGTGCAATGTTATTATTTTTATTTTTAATTATTTCTAATTGTTCCAGCACACACAGCCGAAGCCCCTTGTCGCAAATATGTAGGACTTTAAATGTGTGGTCGCTAGTCAGGTTATGCCCAGTTTCCAAAAGATGTTTTGCGAAGTGTGATCTGTCGGGATTGCAATTTCTGTACGCGGCCAAATGCTCCTTGTATCGGGTATCGAAATTGCGACCAGTCTGACCCACGTAAACGGCGCTGCATTCACTGCAAACAAGTCTATAAACGCCGGATTTTTGGCGTTCATCAATTTTTTCTTTGACGTTACAAGCCCCACTCAGCGAATTGCTTGTCCTGAACGCAACGTAAATATCGTTACGCCTAAGAGTCCTTGCTATTCTCTCAGATACAGGACCCAAGTAGGTCAAACTGCTCACATATCGTCGAACACTTCGGGATGTAGCCGCGTACAGATCTTTGCGAACTATATGAATTTGTTTCTTTTTTATAATGGTGTTAATAATATTTTTTGAATAACCGTTAGAGACCGCAATCTGATAGATGATTTGGAGCTCCTTGGCATAATTATCCTTATTCAGAGGTACGGCCAATAGACGATTAACGTAACTATGGAAAGCGGCCAATTTATGTTGCCAAGGGTGACACGATGACGCGGGGATGACAGAATCTGTGTGGGTCGGTTTGCGGTAAATTTGAAAATCATGGGTGCCGTTTTTATGGGATATTGAAATATCTAGAAAGTTAAGAGTACAGTCTTGTTCCAATTCCATCTTAAATTTTATTTTGGGGTGAATTTTGTTTAATTTATTAAAGAAAACGTCCAGTTGCCTTCGGGTACCTGTCCAGCAAATGATAATGTCGTCTACATATCTGTAGTAGTAAAGGATATTTTTATTGACAACTATGTTTAGTTTTTCATAGTTATCCATAAATACATCCGCCATAAGAGGACTTAATGGGGACCCCATTGCTAGACCTTCTCTTTGTAAATAGAATTGGTTGTCAAACCGAAAATAGTTCTGTTTCATACAAAGAGAAGTCAAATTTAGAAGATCTTTTGTTTCCCCGGGATGTAGACGACGTTTATTAAAATGATCTGCGAGTATACGCAAACAGTCTTGTGGGGGGACATTTGTAAAAAGACTCTCAACGTCTAAAGATAATAGAATGGATTTGGGGGGTAAATGAATATCTTTAATTTTAGAAATGAGATCTAAACTTACGCGAACACTACACATTTAAATGAAACTAAGTTTACGGATTTTATCGCGTTTAATTTTTGCTTTTTTACTATTTATAACCCGACGTTTCGAGTGCTTTACAGCACCCATGGTCACGGGAGGACTGAGGTGACAGATGTCCTGATGTCATAGTTAACCTGGTTAAAAGATCAATTAAAACCCGCGTAAAAGAACACATAGCTGACGTGAAGCATCGTCGTTCTAGGAAGTCTGCAGTCTGTGACCATGTTCTGGATCATCCCAACCATTACATCAGATTTGATAAACCACAGATCCTTGCAAAAGAACACCGATTCCTACCAAGGATGATTCGCGAGGCTATTGAAATCAAAAAACATCCTAATTTCAATAGGGAAGATGGTTGGGTATTACCACCAGCTTGGGATCCAATAATAAATAAAATTAAATCAAAAACCAAGCATACCACTGCAAGACTTCAAGACACAGTTAGCTCTTTCTGCATAGATCGGACCCAAAAATAATAATTAAAAGCTGAAGGTACCCCAGGTTAACTATGACATCAGGACATCTGTCACCTCAGTCCTCCCGTGACCATGGGTGCTGTAAAGCACTCGAAACGTCGGGTTATAAATAGTAAAAAAGTAAAAATTAAACGCGATAAAATCCGTAAACTTAGTTTCATTTAAATGAGATCTAAACTGTTTTTAAGACTATAATTTGGACTGAAACCAGATTTCTCCCGAAGGAGGAAATTTAATTTCTTAGCTAGGGAATAGGCTGGGGCACCGATGTATGAGACAACTGGACGCATAGGTACGTTTTCCTTATGAATTTTTGGTAGACCGTATAAAATAGGTGCTCTGGGATTCATTGGAACAAGACCATCCCGGGAAATATTGGGACTGGGAAAAACGTAGGAAGCATTCTGTATGGATTCTTTAATGTTAATTGTAAACTTTTTCGTTGGATCGGAATCCAATCTCACAAAATCATCCCGTTGGATAACATCGTTAACTTTCTGACTGTATTCGCTACGATCCATGATAACAACAGTGTTACCTTTGTCGGCTTTCGAAATGACTAAGTTGTTATCAGTCAGTCTTTGTTTTATTGATTTAAGGACAGGGATCTCCGAGCTACTATTAGATCTCACGGATACAGCCTTAATTTCCTGAGCCACCAAACTCTTAACGATGTTATCCTTCTTCCCGATAACTACTGCCATCTCCGCGTCAACGGCCACGGTCTCTAACGATTTTTGTGATATGGATGGTGTTAAGTTGTATTTGAGACCCTTATGCAAAAGGGACATTTCATCATTTGGAAACCGGACATTAGAAAGATTTTCTACACGGGGATAAAATTTATGTGAGGATGTCTGTGTGTCGCAATTTTGTTTACGGGAAGAAGTGGATACTAAACGTTGTAATTTACGGGACTGAATCTGATACTTTAGATGGACAGCCATCGAAGCGAGATCTCTGGCCTTCCGATCCAAAATATCGAATTCAATATTATGTAATTTATAGGACAGTTCGGAATATAATAATTTAAGATGAAGTTTCAAGTTATCTCTGATGGAAAACCAATGACGACACTCCTCACTAAGCCAAATTTTTTTTTTGAGCCCTCGATATAGCAACGTCAGCTGCCCGACTGTGTGTGCCAGAACGTATGTTAATATAATTAGGTATAACATGCTGTTGCTTACACTGCTGATTGAACCAAACATTCTGAGCAGCAAAACGATGTAATTTTGTCAGTTTAATGTAGAGTCTTGCCTGCGCGGCCGTGCTAGCCAATTTGATATAGTTAATAGAATCAGGCGTTACTTTGCGGAAATCCATTATAATGAATAAAAGTAAGTTACTTTGCTAAGATCCGCATGCAAAATATAAAAATGGTGTATATTACCTAGTTTTTTGAAGTGCACCACCCGCCCTCCCTCAGTAGCGTGCACAAGCAAACTAACACCGCCACCAGGAACCGCCACCAGGTACCCTCCACCAACCACTACAATACCACCACTAGATAATATACACCACTGAAGTCGAGAACACGACACGTGTTTCGCCCCAAAACGAGGCATTATCAAGCGTAATAGACTCTACGACAGACGGCCGCCGAGTGAGCGGCGCGGTCAAAGAGCTGCCTATTTATACTACAGGTGACGCAAACGGCCCCCACCTACGACATTGCGATTACAATATCGTGATAGCGACCGCTTGCTCACACAATCCACCACCCGAATTACATAAGCAGCCGTTTGCGACCGAATTGATAGCAAACGACTACTTAGAGTATATTTAAACTTTAAGTACTGGATTTAAAGATATTTAAAAGTGGTGAATTCGAGATGTTTGTTTGTTCATTCAGCAGTGCAATGTTATTATTTTTATTTTTAATTATTTCTAATTGTTCCAGCACACACAGCCGAAGCCCCTTGTCGCAAATATGTAGGACTTTAAATGTGTGGTCGCTAGTCAGGTTATGCCCAGTTTCCAAAAGATGTTTTGCGAAGTGTGATCTGTCGGGATTGCAATTTCTGTACGCGGCCAAATGCTCCTTGTATCGGGTATCGAAATTGCGACCAGTCTGACCCACGTAAACGGCGCTGCATTCACTGCAAACAAGTCTATAAACGCCGGATTTTTGGCGTTCATCAATTTTTTCTTTGACGTTACAAGCCCCACTCAGCGAATTGCTTGTCCTGAACGCAACGTAAATATCGTTACGCCTAAGAGTCCTTGCTATTCTCTCAGATACAGGACCCAAGTAGGTCAAACTGCTCACATATCGTCGAACACTTCGGGATGTAGCCGCGTACAGATCTTTGCGAACTATATGAATTTGTTTCTTTTTTATAATGGTGTTAATAATATTTTTTGAATAACCGTTAGAGACCGCAATCTGATAGATGATTTGGAGCTCCTTGGCATAATTATCCTTATTCAGAGGTACGGCCAATAGACGATTAACGTAACTATGGAAAGCGGCCAATTTATGTTGCCAAGGGTGACACGATGACGCGGGGATGACAGAATCTGTGTGGGTCGGTTTGCGGTAAATTTGAAAATCATGGGTGCCGTTTTTATGGGATATTGAAATATCTAGAAAGTTAAGAGTACAGTCTTGTTCCAATTCCATCTTAAATTTTATTTTGGGGTGAATTTTGTTTAATTTATTAAAGAAAACGTCCAGTTGCCTTCGGGTACCTGTCCAGCAAATGATAATGTCGTCTACATATCTGTAGTAGTAAAGGATATTTTTATTGACAACTATGTTTAGTTTTTCATAGTTATCCATAAATACATCCGCCATAAGAGGACTTAATGGGGACCCCATTGCTAGACCTTCTCTTTGTAAATAGAATTGGTTGTCAAACCGAAAATAGTTCTGTTTCATACAAAGAGAAGTCAAATTTAGAAGATCTTTTGTTTCCCCGGGATGTAGACGACGTTTATTAAAATGATCTGCGAGTATACGCAAACAGTCTTGTGGGGGGACATTTGTAAAAAGACTCTCAACGTCTAAAGATAATAGAATGGATTTGGGGGGTAAATGAATATCTTTAATTTTAGAAATGAGATCTAAACTTACGCGAACACTACACATTTAAATGAAACTAAGTTTACGGATTTTATCGCGTTTAATTTTTGCTTTTTTACTATTTATAACCCGACGTTTCGAGTGCTTTACAGCACCCATGGTCACGGGAGGACTGAGGTGACAGATGTCCTGATGTCATAGTTAACCTGGTTAAAAGATCAATTAAAACCCGCGTAAAAGAACACATAGCTGACGTGAAGCATCGTCGTTCTAGGAAGTCTGCAGTCTGTGACCATGTTCTGGATCATCCCAACCATTACATCAGATTTGATAAACCACAGATCCTTGCAAAAGAACACCGATTCCTACCAAGGATGATTCGCGAGGCTATTGAAATCAAAAAACATCCTAATTTCAATAGGGAAGATGGTTGGGTATTACCACCAGCTTGGGATCCAATAATAAATAAAATTAAATCAAAAACCAAGCATACCACTGCAAGACTTCAAGACACAGTTAGCTCTTTCTGCATAGATCGGACCCAAAAATAATAATTAAAAGCTGAAGGTACCCCAGGTTAACTATGACATCAGGACATCTGTCACCTCAGTCCTCCCGTGACCATGGGTGCTGTAAAGCACTCGAAACGTCGGGTTATAAATAGTAAAAAAGTAAAAATTAAACGCGATAAAATCCGTAAACTTAGTTTCATTTAAATGAGATCTAAACTGTTTTTAAGACTATAATTTGGACTGAAACCAGATTTCTCCCGAAGGAGGAAATTTAATTTCTTAGCTAGGGAATAGGCTGGGGCACCGATGTATGAGACAACTGGACGCATAGGTACGTTTTCCTTATGAATTTTTGGTAGACCGTATAAAATAGGTGCTCTGGGATTCATTGGAACAAGACCATCCCGGGAAATATTGGGACTGGGAAAAACGTAGGAAGCATTCTGTATGGATTCTTTAATGTTAATTGTAAACTTTTTCGTTGGATCGGAATCCAATCTCACAAAATCATCCCGTTGGATAACATCGTTAACTTTCTGACTGTATTCGCTACGATCCATGATAACAACAGTGTTACCTTTGTCGGCTTTCGAAATGACTAAGTTGTTATCAGTCAGTCTTTGTTTTATTGATTTAAGGACAGGGATCTCCGAGCTACTATTAGATCTCACGGATACAGCCTTAATTTCCTGAGCCACCAAACTCTTAACGATGTTATCCTTCTTCCCGATAACTACTGCCATCTCCGCGTCAACGGCCACGGTCTCTAACGATTTTTGTGATATGGATGGTGTTAAGTTGTATTTGAGACCCTTATGCAAAAGGGACATTTCATCATTTGGAAACCGGACATTAGAAAGATTTTCTACACGGGGATAAAATTTATGTGAGGATGTCTGTGTGTCGCAATTTTGTTTACGGGAAGAAGTGGATACTAAACGTTGTAATTTACGGGACTGAATCTGATACTTTAGATGGACAGCCATCGAAGCGAGATCTCTGGCCTTCCGATCCAAAATATCGAATTCAATATTATGTAATTTATAGGACAGTTCGGAATATAATAATTTAAGATGAAGTTTCAAGTTATCTCTGATGGAAAACCAATGACGACACTCCTCACTAAGCCAAATTTTTTTTTTGAGCCCTCGATATAGCAACGTCAGCTGCCCGACTGTGTGTGCCAGAACGTATGTTAATATAATTAGGTATAACATGCTGTTGCTTACACTGCTGATTGAACCAAACATTCTGAGCAGCAAAACGATGTAATTTTGTCAGTTTAATGTAGAGTCTTGCCTGCGCGGCCGTGCTAGCCAATTTGATATAGTTAATAGAATCAGGCGTTACTTTGCGGAAATCCATTATAATGAATAAAAGTAAGTTACTTTGCTAAGATCCGCATGCAAAATATAAAAATGGTGTATATTACCTAGTTTTTTGAAGTGCACCACCCGCCCTCCCTCAGTAGCGTGCACAAGCAAACTAACACCGCCACCAGGAACCGCCACCAGGTACCCTCCACCAACCACTACAATACCACCACTAGATAATATACACCACTGAAGTCGAGAACACGACACGTGTTTCGCCCCAAAACGAGGCATTATCAAGCGTAATAGACTCTACGACAGACGGCCGCCGAGTGAGCGGCGCGGTCAAAGAGCTGCCTATTTATACTACAGGTGACGCAAACGGCCCCCACCTACGACATTGCGATTACAATATCGTGATAGCGACCGCTTGCTCACACAATCCACCACCCGAATTACATAAGCAGCCGTTTGCGACCGAATTGATAGCAAACGACTACTTAGAGTATATTTAAACTTTAAGTACTGGATTTAAAGATATTTAAAAGTGGTGAATTCGAGATGTTTGTTTGTTCATTCAGCAGTGCAATGTTATTATTTTTATTTTTAATTATTTCTAATTGTTCCAGCACACACAGCCGAAGCCCCTTGTCGCAAATATGTAGGACTTTAAATGTGTGGTCGCTAGTCAGGTTATGCCCAGTTTCCAAAAGATGTTTTGCGAAGTGTGATCTGTCGGGATTGCAATTTCTGTACGCGGCCAAATGCTCCTTGTATCGGGTATCGAAATTGCGACCAGTCTGACCCACGTAAACGGCGCTGCATTCACTGCAAACAAGTCTATAAACGCCGGATTTTTGGCGTTCATCAATTTTTTCTTTGACGTTACAAGCCCCACTCAGCGAATTGCTTGTCCTGAACGCAACGTAAATATCGTTACGCCTAAGAGTCCTTGCTATTCTCTCAGATACAGGACCCAAGTAGGTCAAACTGCTCACATATCGTCGAACACTTCGGGATGTAGCCGCGTACAGATCTTTGCGAACTATATGAATTTGTTTCTTTACATTCGCTACATCCCGAAGTCCAAAAGATGTTTTGCGATCACACTTCGCAAAACATCTTTTGGAAACTGGGCATAACCTGACTAGCGACCACACATTTAAAGTCCTACATATTTGCGACAAGGGGCTTCGGCTGTGTGTGCTGGAACAATTAGAAATAATTAAAAATAAAAATAATAACATTGCACTGCTGAATGAACAAACAAACATCTCGAATTCACCACTTTTAAATATCTTTAAATCCAGTACTTAAAGTTTAAATATACTCTAAGTAGTCGTTTGCTATCAATTCGGTCGCAAACGGCTGCTTATGTAATTCGGGTGGTGGATTGTGTGAGCAAGCGGTCGCTATCACGATATTGTAATCGCAATGTCGTAGGTGGGGGCCGTTTGCGTCACCTGTAGTATAAATAGGCAGCTCTTTGACCGCGCCGCTCACTCGGCGGCCGTCTGTCGTAGAGTCTATTACGCTTGATAATGCCTCGTTTTGGGGCGAAACACGTGTCGTGTTCTCGACTTCAGTGGTGTATATTATCTAGTGGTGGTATTGTAGTGGTTGGTGGAGGGTACCTGGTGGCGGTTCCTGGTGGCGGTGTTAGTTTGCTTGTGCACGCTACTGAGGGAGGGCGGGTGGTGCACTTCAAAAAACTAGGTAATATACACCATTTTTATATTTTGCATGCGGATCTTAGCAAAGTAACTTACTTTTATTCATTATAATGGATTTCCGCAAAGTAACGCCTGATTCTATTAACTATATCAAATTGGCTAGCACGGCCGCGCAGGCAAGACTCTACATTAAACTGACAAAATTACATCGTTTTGCTGCTCAGAATGTTTGGTTCAATCAGCAGTGTAAGCAACAGCATGTTATACCTAATTATATTAACATACGTTCTGGCACACACAGTCGGGCAGCTGACGTTGCTATATCGAGGGCTCAAAAAAAAAATTTGGCTTAGTGAGGAGTGTCGTCATTGGTTTTCCATCAGAGATAACTTGAAACTTCATCTTAAATTATTATATTCCGAACTGTCCTATAAATTACATAATATTGAATTCGATATTTTGGATCGGAAGGCCAGAGATCTCGCTTCGATGGCTGTCCATCTAAAGTATCAGATTCAGTCCCGTAAATTACAACGTTTAGTATCCACTTCTTCCCGTAAACAAAATTGCGACACACAGACATCCTCACATAAATTTTATCCCCGTGTAGAAAATCTTTCTAATGTCCGGTTTCCAAATGATGAAATGTCCCTTTTGCATAAGGGTCTCAAATACAACTTAACACCATCCATATCACAAAAATCGTTAGAGACCGTGGCCGTTGACGCGGAGATGGCAGTAGTTATCGGGAAGAAGGATAACATCGTTAAGAGTTTGGTGGCTCAGGAAATTAAGGCTGTATCCGTGAGATCTAATAGTAGCTCGGAGATCCCTGTCCTTAAATCAATAAAACAAAGACTGACTGATAACAACTTAGTCATTTCGAAAGCCGACAAAGGTAACACTGTTGTTATCATGGATCGTAGCGAATACAGTCAGAAAGTTAACGATGTTATCCAACGGGATGATTTTGTGAGATTGGATTCCGATCCAACGAAAAAGTTTACAATTAACATTAAAGAATCCATACAGAATGCTTCCTACGTTTTTCCCAGTCCCAATATTTCCCGGGATGGTCTTGTTCCAATGAATCCCAGAGCACCTATTTTATACGGTCTACCAAAAATTCATAAGGAAAACGTACCTATGCGTCCAGTTGTCTCATACATCGGTGCCCCAGCCTATTCCCTAGCTAAGAAATTAAATTTCCTCCTTCGGGAGAAATCTGGTTTCAGTCCAAATTATAGTCTTAAAAACAGTTTAGATCTCATTTCTAAAATTAAAGATATTCATTTACCCCCCAAATCCATTCTATTATCTTTAGACGTTGAGAGTCTTTTTACAAATGTCCCCCCACAAGACTGTTTGCGTAAACTCGCAGATCATTTTAATAAACGTCGTCTACATCCCGGGGAAACAAAAGATCTTCTAAATTTGACTTCTCTTTGTATGAAACAGAACTATTTTCGGTTTGACAACCAATTCTATTTACAAAGAGAAGGTCTAGCAATGGGGTCCCCATTAAGTCCTCTTAAGGCGGATGTATTTATGGATAACTATGAAAAACTAAACATAGTTGTCAATAAAAATATCCTTTACTACTACAGATATGTAGACGACATTATCATTTGCTGGACAGGTACCCGAAGGCAACTGGACGTTTTCTTTAATAAATTAAACAAAATTCACCACAAAATAAAATTTAAGATGGAATTGGAACAAGACTGTACTCTTAACTTTCTAGATATTTCAATATCCCATAAAAACGGCACCCATGATTTTCAAATTTACCGCAAACCGACCCACACAGATTCTGTCATCCCCGCGTCATCGTGTCACCCTTGGCAACATAAATTGGCCGCTTTCCATAGTTACGTTAATCGTCTATTGGCCGTACCTCTGAATAAGGATAATTATGCCAAGGAGCTCCAAATCATCTATCAGATTGCGGTCTCTAACGGTTATTCAAAAAATATTATTAACACCATTATAAAAAAGAAACAAATTCATATAGTTCGCAAAGATCTGTACGCGGCTACATCCCGAAGTGTTCGACGATATGTGAGCAGTTTGACCTACTTGGGTCCTGTATCTGAGAGAATAGCAAGGACTCTTAGGCGTAACGATATTTACGTTGCGTTCAGGACAAGCAATTCGCTGAGTGGGGCTTGTAACGTCAAAGAAAAAATTGATGAACGCCAAAAATCCGGCGTTTATAGACTTGTTTGCAGTGAATGCAGCGCCGTTTACGTGGGTCAGACTGGTCGCAATTTCGATACCCGATACAAGGAGCATTTGGCCGCGTACAGAAATTGCAATCCCGACAGATCACACTTCGCAAAACATCTTTTGGAAACTGGGCATAACCTGACTAGCGACCACACATTTAAAGTCCTACATATTTGCGACAAGGGGCTTCGGCTGTGTGTGCTGGAACAATTAGAAATAATTAAAAATAAAAATAATAACATTGCACTGCTGAATGAACAAACAAACATCTCGAATTCACCACTTTTAAATATCTTTAAATCCAGTACTTAAAGTTTAAATATACTCTAAGTAGTCGTTTGCTATCAATTCGGTCGCAAACGGCTGCTTATGTAATTCGGGTGGTGGATTGTGTGAGCAAGCGGTCGCTATCACGATATTGTAATCGCAATGTCGTAGGTGGGGGCCGTTTGCGTCACCTGTAGTATAAATAGGCAGCTCTTTGACCGCGCCGCTCACTCGGCGGCCGTCTGTCGTAGAGTCTATTACGCTTGATAATGCCTCGTTTTGGGGCGAAACACGTGTCGTGTTCTCGACTTCAGTGGTGTATATTATCTAGTGGTGGTATTGTAGTGGTTGGTGGAGGGTACCTGGTGGCGGTTCCTGGTGGCGGTGTTAGTTTGCTTGTGCACGCTACTGAGGGAGGGCGGGTGGTGCACTTCAAAAAACTAGGTAATATACACCATTTTTATATTTTGCATGCGGATCTTAGCAAAGTAACTTACTTTTATTCATTATAATGGATTTCCGCAAAGTAACGCCTGATTCTATTAACTATAAGAATTGCTGTGTCACTCAAAACATTTTTGTGTGGCACCATATTGCGCCCATCTCCCGAGACATCTGTTTTTAAGTCTCATAATATGCCCAGTAATTATACTAGCTTTCAGTGCACTGCAGACCGAAACAGAGTAATGTTTACACACTACTGCTTCACGGCAGCATAACTGGCCGTGCGGTGGTACCTACCTAGACGGATTACTGCATACGACCAGTAAGGTTTAAATAGTATTAAACTTATGTTTTTAATTGTGAACATGATCTACACTACAGCTTACGTTTGTTTACTGCGGTTGCTGTGGACCTACATATGTCGTTTTCATGCCATGTAACTTCACTCGTCTCTAATCTGTTCAAAAATGTGCATTAAGTTCGTCGGAAATCCAACTAACGTATTGTGATTGAACTGCACGTATTACCTGTACTTCGTTTAATCATCAATTATAATTCATACTTTTTTTGTCTAAGAAAACATTCATTGCCTCTTTTGATTGCTTTAAAAAAAATATACCCGATGTTATTTGAGCGGACGAAATCAGAGCTTAACGGAGGAAGTACAAGCACGTATTACTAAACTTCTCGAGTTGAAACTCGACGCTTTTTCTATAGAGCGTTAATACAATTCTCTCACAAGGTGAAAGCAATACCCTATTTCATTTCCTAAGCGCACAAGCCGTTAGCTGAAATCTTTATGACTCCATGCATCGAACAATGTGAAAGTTTTAAAAAAGGTTTTCAAAGCGCGCTATTCTTCTTCCTATTCCCTGGCGGCAAAAGCTGACATACCCTTATCTCTACTCTCTTCAGTGTCATGTGTCTCATAGAATAAAATTAAAATCGCTAAAATTATAATTTTGTATATCTTAAGACGATTTCAAGGCAAAGTTGTTTTAAAAGACTCGTATAATTGATTTAAAAAAAATAAAATCTCTTTTATTTACAGTTTTTTACATTTACCAAAGACCAAAGACAACTTTACTAAAATCTTTAAAGCTATCATAAAAATGTATTTTTTATTATATGATAGCTTTAAAGAATATATTTTTTATTGTATGATAGCTTTAAAGATTTTAGTAAAGTCTTTTTTCTTTCATTAAATAAGTTTGTCGTTGTTTACTCTTGTCATATTAAAATGTAATTAAAGAACTTTTATAACATTTCATATCTCAACAATATGAGGGTTTTACACATAAAAATTCGCAATTACGCTTTTTTTTTTTATAGAAGAGGGGGCAAACGAGCAAGTGACTCACCTGATGGTAAGTGATCACCACCGCCCATGAACAACCGCAATACCAGAGGAATCGCGGGTGCGTTGCCGGCCTTTGAGGAAGGAATAGGCTCTTTTCTTGAAGGTCCCTAAGTCGTATCGGTCCGGAAAAACCGCCGGCGGCAGCCGATTCCATAAAGTGGTAGTGCGTGGCAGAAAATTCCGCGAAAAACGCACTGTGGTGGAATGCCAACCATCCAGGTGGTGACGATGGACTTTTGTGTTCTGCCGCAAAGTGCGATGGTGAAAACCAGCGGCTGGAATTATTCCGAACAATTCCTCGGAACACTCCCCGTTGTAAATCCTGTAAAAAATGCAAAGAGATGCAACATCTCTTCGCAAGGCCAGTGTATCAAGCCGATCGGAAAGAACCTGGTCGTCGACGATTCCAGCCGCTCTTTGTTGAATACGGTCAAAAGGAAGGAACTGCCACTGGGGTGCCCCCGCCCAAAGATGAGAACAGTACTCCATGTGAGGCCGAACCTGCGCCTTGTAAAGTTGCAAGCGGTGGACCGGCATGAAGTACTGTCCCGCTCTACTGAGCACGCCAAGCTTTTTAGAAGCCAATTTGGCCTTCCCTTCCAAGTGACCGCGAAACTGAACGTCATTCGATATGTCTACGCCAAGGATTCCGATTCTGGCTAGTCAGTGCGGGACTGCTTCCAAAACGAGGTGCTACGACGAAGGGTTTCTTTTTCGCGGTAAACGCGCAAACCTGTGTCTTATTTGGGTTAAACTGGACTAAGTTTAGTCGGCCCCAGTCTAAGATATCGTCTAACAAAATCTCGACTTCAGACACAAGTTTGTTCCGGCACTCGTCGACGTGTTCCCGAGAAATATTAGCACGGCCGGTGTACAAGGCATCACCAGTACTGTCGTCTGCATAGCAATGAATGTTACTAATTTGTAACATATCATTGATATGCAGAAGAAACAGGGTTGGCGATAGCACGCAGCCTTGTGGAACACCAGCACCCACAGACTTGGAGTCCGAGCATGCACCGTCTACTACGACCTTGATGCTCCGGTCTGCGAGGAAACTGGTTACCCAATTGCATAATTTCTCGGGAAGCCCATAGGAAGGAAGCTTCGAGAGAAGCGCTTTGTGCCAAACCCGATCAAAGGCCTTCGCTATGTCCAAACTAACTGCCAGGGCCTCCCCTTGCTCTCGACTGCCTCCGCCCATCGATGCGTAAGGTAGACTAGCAGATCACCAGGTGAGCGACCCTGACGGAAACCGTACTGGCGGTCACTAATCAGCTGGTGCTCCTCTAGGTACCTCAAGAGCTGGCTGTTTATAATGGACTCCATTATTTTGCAGAACAAGGAGGTGATGGCGATCGGTCTGTAGTTGGACGGATCTGAGCGGTCGCCTTTCTTAGGGATCGGGTGCACCAAAGCTGTCTTCCATGGGTTCGGGACGACGCCTACAGAGTAGAAGTACCGAAAAAGACGCGATAAGACCGGTGCCAACTCCGGAGCACACATCCTCAGCACAATAGGGGAGATACCATCGGGCCCACTCGACTTATGGATGTCCAGGGAGAATAGTGCTTTGCGCACAGAACTCTGCAGGAACTTGATTTCCGGCATAGAGCACTCACATCGCGGGATGATCGGCGGCGTGTTCCCCCTGTCATCGAGAGACGAGTTGGCCGCAAAAATGGAGCCTAAAAGATCGGCTTTCTCCTTTGCGGCATGGGCCAGCGAGTCGTCCTCCCTGTGCAGAGATGGAAGGGATGGCTGACAGAAATTCCCAAGGACAGCCTTGGCGAGAGACCAGAATGCACGAGTTCCCGAAGGGAGGCGAACTAATTTCTCGCCAATTCTGCCAATGTGCTCTGACTTTGACTTGGAAATAGCTCTTAAACTAAAGAGCTTAAACTAAAGAGTTACAATAACGGGTTTCATTTAAATATCAGGCTCAAAATTACATAACATATTACATTACATAACATAACAGTTGTCTTTTTTGTTCTGTAATGATGCTCACGTGGAGTTCATCTGATGGTAAGTGACCACTGTGGTCTATAGACGCGTGTATATGTAAAAGCTAGGAGCATAACTGTAAACTCTAATATAATGTTTCTTCGCCAGTAATTGAGTCTCCTGTTCTCGCCACTCACAATATGAAATATAGTTAATAGAATCAGGCGTTACTTTGCACAATGTGAAATGCAACAACGTTACGAGTAGAAAGTTACTGCTTAACACAGGTGTGCCATAAAAGCGTGATCTTTTTCCCAGTCTAGCCATTTTTGTGCCGTTAATGTCAAAATTAGCAGCACGTAAAATTTTACGTAAAATCAATATTCATAAAAAAGGGGAGATTATGTTTAGGTTGGTAAAAATTTAAAACACGTTTTATTATTGTATTTGGTGGCGAGACGAGCAAAACGTAGACTTCTTCACACAAATATCTCAATTCTTTTACAATATACTTAAGTAAAAAATATTTTTTAATCAATCTCAATTACCTGACGTGCCGCTGCCTCTGTCTACATCAGGAAGGTAATGATACCACGATATGTGATTAAGGCGCGTCAATCATCGAGCTTACATTCCGGTGCAATGGACGGCCGCGTGTCTCTGCGGTAAGTGTACCTACTCACAAATTCGCGAATGTTGAGTTACTGCAAATCAAAAACAAATATTTGTGCAACACAAAAAAATCATTTATTTGTTTATTTATTAACTTATGAACACACAAACAATGGTTAAAAAGAAAACAGGGTGAAGAAGTTTAGAACAAAGGCATAGCATAGCTTATTTCATTTAGAAACTTCTTAGCAGGCCTGACACTCGACAGTTTAAAAGAGATGACGGCTTGGTGTGCACTTAGCTAAAATATTTTTATGAATACATACATTCATACAGATACTTAAATACATACATACATAAATAATCAAAATCTATATATAAATACATGTAAATACACATATACATGCATACATAAATCTATCTATAAAAACATTTACATACAATAATTATTGTGGCATTATGGATAGATAGTGTTTGTTTATTTTTTTGAAGAATGCCTGTTTAACCCTCGTGGATTACAAGAGGAAATTCATTCCAAAGTTTGAAAATTATGTCTAAATGGTGTGTAATAAGTGAATGCAAGTCATAACTTTTAAAGACACTTAGGCACTTTGATATGTACTCGAAAATGACATCTTCTATTAGATAATGTTTTCTTTTACGAATTCTTTTACGAATACTACACATTTAAATAAAACTACTTATTACGGATTTTATCGCGTTTAATTTAAAACTACTTTTAACCCGACGTTTCGGGCGCTTTACAGCACCCATGGTCACGGGGGGACTGAGGTGACAGTTGTCCTGATGTCATAGTTAACCTGGAGTACCTTTAGCTTGAAGCCTTCAAGAAGACGGGTAAAAAATAGTTTTAAATTAAACGCGATAAAATCCGTAATAAGTAGTTTCATTTAAATCTTCTATTAGAAACCGGAAGAAGCGGGTATTTACAAAATTTTAAAAATAATTATTTTTCTTTAAAACGACATTAAAATATTAAACGATTTATTTCATGCAATAAATGTGACATTTAATAGAAAAAAGCCACCCAAGTAAAGATTAGTTTCGATTTCGATTAGATTGAAGATTAAGTTCGCAAACGTTACCAATGAACATATAAACTCGTCAAAGCAACGTCGTTACTTAATTATTCAATGAGCTAACTACAAATATCTTACATTCGTTTTCCTTTGATTCGGTGTCGTCCAGACTTTATTTATGTGGAAGGCATTTTTCCACAAAAGCACGCGAGGTCAGCTTAAGAGGGAGGAAACGACTTTGGCCTAATCCGCTGACTTTTATTTATTCAGTGAATTAATCTCAGCATGCCCGGGGGAGTGGGGACACAGGCCCTTATTTCCTGTCGCCTTACAGCGATACCAACGGTTCTCGACTGCACACGGCGATAAAACTCGAGCCTGCGGTTTCTTGACAAATCAAAATTTATAGCTGTCTAGCTCATCGCCACCCTCACTCCTATTTCGTTAACCTTTCATGAATTTTGCAGCTGCGAAGGTGATTAAGTATTTATTATAAAAATCTTGCTGTTTTTTATTTCGAAAATATTTGTCTGTAAGTCATTTAAAAAAAATATATTTTTGATAGTAAATTTATATGTCTAATTCAATTTACAGTTTTGAGGGTCTAAGGTTTGGCTTACCATAGAAGCAATAATGTAACATCATCAGTCTCTGCAGTTAACTCCTGGACACAGCCTTTCCTAGTCGTCGATTCCTTGACTATCGGATTTTGGGCGTTGCTGATTATCACGCATATTTTTCTACCATACAAAGACAGAATAGTAGCTTATCTAACGACTCAAATATTTCGCTATGATTCCGAAGATATTTTTGCCTGCATTATTATAAGTTTTTTTTTGCTACTTATAATTCAAACCAAAGTCCGAATTATATTATGTATATTTTGTACACGTTTTATATTAACATTTTCAAAAATATCTTTCATTAAAATTTGTTATATCATATATTAAAATAAATACAATTATTTAGAGTAACTATTACCAACCACAAAATATGGGGATTGATATCGTTAAGCCACTTCCATTTAATATAGATTTTCTTCATAGATAAATTTTACTATCAATATTTTAAAATATCATCGTGTTAAAATGAAAGCACATAGTTATTTTGTTCTGACAGCAATCGCATTTAGCTAGAGGACGCTAAAAAGCAAAACAGAAGCAACACGATTGCGTGAGCTTAGCGGATTGAAATTCCATTATTTATCCTCGCCACACTTTATTTATGACGTTGACCATTATTACAAATTTCAAATACGAAACGTTATTTCTAAAACATAATTGGTAACTTAGTTTTTAAGTTCTTATTTTTGTTAATTAAGCGAAGGAATGAGTATTAATCATTTATTCATTGGCCTTGACCAAACAAGATTACGGTTTTAAGAACGTTGTTATTAAAAATATACGAATGCTACTAATGCTACATTTACTAGGTACAATGAATTCTGTCAGTTAATAATATAAGAGCTTTATATTTTGTAGTAAAAAATTAATAACACATCTTGTAAGAAAAACTGAACTCGTTTTGATGTCATTTTAAAATAATAGTTTTTAGTTGCCGGGACGAACTAGTCAGGTGGACTGTCGCTTATTTCCAAGTCTCAGTTATATAAAGAAAGTTTTAAAAAATGAGGTATATCAAACAATTAACAGCCCCATTGTCTTACTTACAGTCCTCCTTTCTTTTTTGAGAGGTTTTTGGAGCTGGAAAGAATCCGCTATGATGCTCCAGTGTAGGTTGGCGAACTTCACGAGTCTATAAAATATTTTGTTCTTCCTAGATTTTTTGCACATTACTGTTAGGGCGATGTTAATGTTGTTAGCCTTTTTAGCTTTTACAGCTTCATCGGATAGCTGTGCCTGCGTGCAGGGGCCGGAGAGCCAGGTAAGGTTTGACCAAAACATATATATATATACATATATATAAACTCCTAAACTTTCCCATCTCTCGGGACACTCGCGTCGGACGTGTGTCACGAAATGTAAGTTTTCTTATATAAAAACTCCTACTGGTGGTAGGATTCCTGTGCAGGAATCCGTCTAGGTAGGTACCACCGCAGGGCCAGTTATTCTGTCGTGAAGCAGTAGTGTGCAAACATTACTGTGTTTCGGTCTGAAGGACACTGTGAGCTAGTGTAATAAATAACTGAGCATACGAGATTTAAGAACTGATATCTCGGGGTGACGGGCGCAATATGGTGCCACACAGAAATGTTCTATGCGACAAAGCATTTGTTATGGGCAGACGTTGCACCATCAGGCGAACGTTTTGCTAGTCTCGTCACTTTACCCAATAAAAAAAATCTAATAACCGTCCGAGGCAGGAAACGGACCTTTGTTCGTACTGTCGACTTGTGTATCGGTAAAATATCCAAAAGAGTAGTAAAATATGCGCGCCCGTCGCGTGAGCGAACGTAACGTTAGGCCTTATATCGTAAGTCGTACGTTATTTAATGTTTGCACACTACTGCTTCACGGCAGAATAACTGGCCCAGCGGTGGTACGTACCTTGACTGATTCCTGATTCCTCCCTCTATAGATACCTCTGGAAACAGAATACGATTTGTAATAAAATGCTAATTGTCATCGGATTAATTTAATAAAGAGCCAGAAAATTTTTCTCAACACACTGGCATATACATTTCGTGATTTTCATCGAATTCAATTTCGTAAACTGGGTTAATGTTAAAAATAAAAGTTCGGGGAATGGGGTCGTTAAAAAGAACGAATTGTTAACCGTTGATATGTTTATTATCACTACAGTAGGAAACACAGGAATCAAATGCGGCTTCTCCTGAAAACAGAACTTTTATAGAACCCCATTTATTCTCGTCTGCCTTTGATCGTGTGTGGTCCCACGTATTTCGAGTCTTTCGGTCTTAACAAGCTATATGATGCAATAAAATTATACGCGAAAATCGGTTGGTGTTATTACTACCAATTAATGGTTTGCTTTTAATTACTTATTTATACAGGCCTCAGGCTTTACTCTAAAATGTATGTATAATAATATTTATATTAAATATTACACTAATTAATAGCACGCATGGTTTTAATTTCATCAAAATACTGTATGACGAAAATTTAAACAGTTTCATTAATAAAAAGTTCTTAGCTCGCAGTTGGATTTAGTTGGATTAATGTAATCTAGACTGCAACACCTTTCTCGTCATCATCAGTCGCGAGCAACATTATTAGTAACACTCATTGATTTATTCATGTCTTCCTGGATCTTTTGACCACAGCGTCACTGTCGGAAGCTGCGCAGGAATTGTCACAGTGCCCACAAGTGTACGTGCAAACACAAAGGCACTCGTTCCAACTTACTCGCGCCAGATGTACTACTCATGCAATAATATGCTCAGATCATGCTCAGAAATACGTGGACAATAAAATCAAACCCCAAATACCAACAATTTGTGATTTTACACTAATCTTGGCTCAGGATGGGATTCGAAGTCAGGACCCGCGGAATGGAAGTCAGGCATAGCATATCTTCCTAGAAATACGATAAATTTTGTTTGCTTATTGTTGGAAAGGTTTGTTATATCCCCGCATTTGGATTTATACGCCGATGACAGGGCACTCGTTCCAACTTACTCGCGCCAGATGTACTACTCATGCAATAATATGCTCAGATCATGCTCAGAAATATAATCAGCTGCGAAAGACGGCACTCTTATCTACTACAAAAAGTCCTTGCACTGCGTACCAGTCGTCACACCGCCACTCAGCCATCTTGAAGCATCGGTCTGTCAGCTAGCCATGACCGGCCACTCCCCCATTACTATCGCGTCTGTTTACTTACCATGTAGAAATGACGCCAAAATCACACGCAGCGACTTTGTCCACAGTAATGTGCATCAAACATATTCATTTAAATTTTAAGTATTGACTGGCTGTCCCTCTCTGTTTCACCCATGTAAAATAAGTCGACCACAGGATTGCGCCGCGCCATACGGCATGGTACCTCGCTAACCTGAGTATTCACAGTTCGGTTCTTCTCGGTAACGTTCTGTTTCCAGCGTGTACCACCTTAAAGCCTTAGGTTACAGATTTGTAGCTCAGAACCCTAAATATTTCCATAATATAAAGAAGTTTAGATTATACTGTAATATTTCGGCAGAATCTTTAGTTAATAATCTACATGAAATAATAACCGAACACGTTTAAATAAGTAAATTATTAACGAAAGGCAGCCGCTTAAACCCAGGATTACCGTAGGATTATTCCTTCACAACATTAATCTCGCCATCCGCGATATAGAGGTGATCCACGAACTAACATCTGATCACCGCCCCGTTCTACTTCGGCTAGGACCTTCCGTCCAAGCCTCACTACCCACAAAAACCGTAGTCGACTGGCAAAAGCTAGCCGAAAAACTTGAGCAGACTTCTCCGCACCTTGATGCGATTCCATCCACCATCAATTCAGTCGGTGACAGGAACCTTGCGGCTCATGCACTCACTAGGTACATCCAAACTGTCGTCGAGGATTCCTCGAGACAGGTCCCAGTGGCGGACGACCAACGCTGGGTCCTGCCTAACGACATTAGAGACCTAATGAGGCGCAAAAACGCAGCCACTCGCGCTCACGACTTATATCCTACCGTTAGTAATAGAACAACTCTACGCACCCTACAACGTGAGGTTCGAACACGTATGCAGGAGGTCAGAAACGTTCGGTGGGATAATAGTCTCATTAACATCGAACCGTCTCACCTCGCCTTCTGGCGACTTCCAAACTCACTAAAAGGAGGCACCTCCCGTTCAATGCCCCCTTTAGTACGACCCAACCAACCGCCTGCCTTCCTAGACGAAGAAAAGGCAGAATATCTAGCTGACAGTCTAAAAACTCAATGCTCCCCAAGCACCTTACCGGTCGACTTCGCCCACGTCGCGTTAGTCGACAGCAGGGTCGATCGGAAGGCTTCTCAACCGCTCCGCGATTCCATAACGCCGGTTAACAGCACCGAAGTAGAGTCTATTATTAAAAACCTCCGTCCGAGGAAATCTCCCGGTCCCGATGGTATCACTAACAAAGTAGTTAAGCTCCTGCCTACTACCATCATTCAGCTATTGGTATTAATCTACAACGCAGCTCTAGCCAAAGCAATCTTTCCTAACATCTGGAAAGAGGCAGAGGTCGTAGGGATTCTAAAGCCCTCTAAACACCCGTCCGATCCCACCGCATATCGGCCTATAAGCCTCCTCAAGGCTCTAGGCAAGATATACGAACGCCTACTACTCGCCCGCTTAAGAGACTTCATGCAGTCTCGAGGGATCCCCATCCACGAGCAGTTTGGATTCCGAGCCAAACACTCATGTACCCAGCAGGTGCACCGCATAACGGAGCACATTCAATCCCGCTTCATACGCGGGCTTCATACTGGAGCGCTCTTCTTCGACGTGGCGAAAGCGTTCGACAAGGTCTGGCACAACGGGCTCGTATACAAGTTATACGGACTCGGTGTGCCAGATCGCCTCGTACTCATCATACGAGATTTCTTACGCAGTCGAACCTTTCGCTACCGCGTCGAGGGGGTGCGATCCGAACCACATCCCATACTAGCCGGCGTACCACAAGGATCAGTCCTAGGTCCCGTGCTCTACACCCTTTTCACGAACGACGTACCGCACACCAGCGGCGTCGAACTCGCCCTCTTCGCAGACTATACCTGCCTCTATGTGTCTGGGCGTAATCCAGACACTATCTCTAAACGCCTCCAATCCGCAGCCCGAACCCTCGGGAACTGGTTTCGGAAATGGAGGATCGAGGTCAACCCCATCAAAAGTGCAGCCATGTACTTCTCGCGGCGCTTAACGCCGCGCCTCCCCACCATAGAGTTATTCGATCGTCCAATCCCCTGGGAAAAGACAGTCAAATACTTAGGCGTCCTATTAGACTCGAGACTCAGCTTCGGTCCACATATTAACCGAGTAAGGAACCGAGCGGCGTTCGTCCTCGGCCGATTACATCCGTTACTAAATAAAAATAGCAAAATGTCCCTACGTAATAAAATTACACTTTACAAAGCCTGTATTCGGCCAATTATGACATACGCAAGCCCCGTATTTGCGCATGCCTCCCCGCGTCAAATTCACCGACTTCAGGTAATAAAGCCACGGGAGCACCGTGGTTCGTGCGTAAAGCTAACCTTCATATCGAATTAGAGCTTCCTACCATAGCCCAATATCTAAAGTTGGCCTCTCACCGATACTTCGACTCTGCTGCCACGCACCCCAACCCACTGGTTGTAAGTGCCGCCACATACAACCCCCTCGCGATACACCAAAATTCGACCCGCGGAAAAAGGAGACCGAGGCACGTCCTCGAGGACCCTGACGACGCCACCACTAGGGCCCAAGCGCTCTACTCATCACTACGCAAACACACAACATCACCATCATACCGCCCCCGCCGTCGGCAGGGGCGTATCAGACAAAGTTATTCGCGACACCGCCGCATCTCAGGTCGGTTCTCCCCTAGCAGTAGTATCATAAACAGAAGCGTCGCTGGAGTTTCTTGCGCCATTTCTTCTCCAGCGGAAACGCATTCCGAATTGGTGGTAAACTTATCTAATAATAATCATGATAATAGTAATAATAGTAGTAGTAATATTGCCCTCCCGATTGCAGTAACTGACCGAGCCGAGGCCGGCCCCCTTGGGCACCCTCGAGTCGGTTACTCACGCGAACAGGATGACGGTCCAAGCCGAGGTCCCCTCTTGGGGGCCCTTGCGCCAGTCATCCATAAATAAAGGTTTCGGCTAAGTGCCCTCAGCGCTATGCCACCTTTCAATCCGGCGAAGCTGTAAAAGCCTTCGGGCTAACAGTGACCATCAGTCAAAAAAAAAAAAGTACAACAGAAAAAGGGTGTATTACTGACGCTGCGTCTTAGCCTACCTCCGATTTTTTCGCATTAGCGTAACATCGGGCGCCTACCCGGTTGGGATGAGTTAATGCCTCTGTGTTTCAGCGTACACTTGTGGCACAATAACACCTCCTGTGCATTTTATAGCTCTCTCTCTCGACAATTTTCGGAAGTTGTCACCGTGGTCATAATGTGCCAGTAGAACATCATCAGTATAAGGCTAGCTTTTACCTGTTGGCTACGTAAGTAATCATCGAACCAGTTAAAGGGGTTATAAATCAAAGAAGAAACCAACACAGTGAATATTATTATCTTAATAATTTGACTCTAGTGCAAGAAGTTTTATAACAGCGTCGTCTGTGGAATGTTTTTTTCTAAAACCATACTGATTGGATGATATAATTTTTTTATTTTAGAGGAATTTCGATAGTCGAACGATTTTTTCCAGGATTTTAGAAAGCTTACTTAATAGTGAGATGGCCTTTTAATTACTTGGTAACAGTTTTTCCCCGTTTTTTAAAATCGGATTTATTGTGACCTTTTTGAATGCATCGGGGAAAACCCTATTTTCCAAGCTTTGGTTTTATAAATGGCATAGTGCATCCACAAGAACATCAGTACTTTGTTTTATAATCTTTGGAGTAATCTTATCCAAACTTGGTGCTTACACATATTTCATCTGTTGTATAATTTTATTAATCTGTACTCGGTAGGTATTTGGTATTTTGTATTCAGTAGGTAAGAACATTATCGAGTCCACACAGCTTTTACTGCTCATATTCTTACTAGCAAGTTTCACTTCCTTCTCGCTAAGTAGTTTTACTACTTTTTCAGCCAATGTCTTTCCAATCGATATAAAAACGTTTTTAGTTCGTTGAACGATTCTTTTGGTGACACGTTACGACAACGTAATAATTAAATAGGTTTGATTGTACTCATCTTTAATTTGTTGATATTTTGAATAACTTCCCATGTACCTTTAATGTCACCACGCTTTTATTTCCTACAAATGCATTAATTATTTCCTTTTTGGGCTTTTATAATATGGTTACGTATGGTACGTACGTATAAGAACGAGAAGAACATTTATGTTTTCTGTGCAGTTTATCTCTTATTCGCGTGCATTTTAATAATCCTACGGTAATCCTGGGTTTAAGCGGCTGCCTTTCGTTAATAATTTACTTATTTAAACGTGTTCGGTTATTATTTCATGTAGATTGTTAACTAAAGATTCTGCCGAAATATTACAGTATAATCTAAACTTCTTTATATTATGAAAATATTCAGGGTTCTGAGCTACAAATCTGTAACCTATGGCTTTAAGGTGGTACACGCTGGAAACAGAACGTTACCGAGAAGAACCGAACTGTGAATACTCAGGTTAGCGACGTACCATGCCGTATGGCGCGGCGCAATCCTGTGGTCGACTTATTTTACATGGGTGAAACAGAGAGGGACAGCCAGTCAATACTTAAAATTTAAATGAATATGTTTGATGCACATTACTGTGGACAAAATCCACGTCACACTCGTACTATGAAAATTAAGGCCCCATGCGTTTCTTTAGATACCTTCAAAACAAATAGGGCGATTGTGGCATAGTTGGTATTGAATTAATATTTTGTGATCGGTAAATTATGTGAGTAATATGTCTAATTTCTAAATGATGCTCTAATAGACACGAAATCTTATGAAGTTTCACAAAATCGTCGCAAATGTTTTTGTTAGCTGGTATTCATTGTCTTTAGAAACATAGCGAGATTACACAAAAATAACATCCTCATTCTCATTTAAATGAAACTAAATTGTACGGATTTTATCGCATTTATATTTACTATTTATATCCCGACGTTTCGAGTGCTTAACAGCACCCATGGTCACGGAAGGACTGAGGTGACAGATGTCCTGATGTCACAGTTAACCCGGAGTACCTTCAGATTTTAATTATTATTTTTGGTCCGATCTACGCAGAAAGAGCTAACTTTATCTTGAAGTCTTGCAGTGGTATGCTTGGTTTTTGATTTCATTTTATTAATTATAGGATCCCAAGCCGGTGGTAATACCCAACCATCTTCTCTATTAAAATTAGGATGTTTTTTTAATTTCAATAGCCTCACGAATCATCCTTGGTAGGAATCGGTGTTCTTTGGTTTATCAAATCTGATGTAATGATTGGGATGATCCAGAACATGGTCACAGACTGCAGACTTCCTGGAGCGACGATGCTTCACATCCGCTATATGTTCTTTAACGCGGGTTTTTACTGATCTTTTTGTTTTCCCTATGTAAGAGAGGCCACGTCGGGATATAAATAGTAAATATAAACGCGATAAAATCTGTAAATTTAGTTTAATTTAAATGTGTAGTGTTCGCGTAAATATAAGAAATCATTAAAACATTCACAATTACAGTGCGACTATAAAATTGATTGCATAAATATGTGTATATAAATAAATAAATACCCCAATAAAAAACTAACTGTGTATCCGTTGGCATTCAGTTATTAAAAAAACAAAGGTGACCGCGCTACTAAGTGGAATTATTTGTACCCGAAACCCGCATACAGGAAGCATTTAGCTTTGTTTTAATGTCGCGCGGAGGTATAAAGAAAATATAAAAACAAATGACGGTCGGCCCCGCGGTGAATACAATGAGGGAAAGTACATTCTTGGTTTTATCCTTGGGGCGTGGGGTGATTACGGTTTGATTATTTTCCGTGCAATGAAACGAAATTTATTTAGGAGAAAATTTTCAAATTTCCTTATTACAGGTTTATAAGATAAAAGCAAGGATATTTTAAAAAGTTCTTTACAACATGGAAGCTATATAAATTGTTTTCATGAATCAGTGAGCCACAGCTATTTTTTTTTCTAACTCAATAAATTATAAATAATATGAAATATTACCTTGCATAAAGGCATAGAACGTTAATTTTTTAATTACTCTTTCCATCAATTTTTTTATTTATTTCCCATATAGAAAATTACTTGAAAACTCATTTATTTACGAAAATAAAAAAGTAGAGAAAGTATGACGACAATGTTCTAAAAAAAAGAAGTCTTACAATATTAATTTTGTTTTTTGGGCAGAATAATTTTGTAACTTTAAATTAACTTCATTCATTGTAGACTAATTTAGTAATATCCTGGATAAGTTTCTTCCAAAAATTATTAAAAGTAAAAAATAACTATTACACAATACAAACTTAAAAATTATAACGTAAGGCCACACACATTTTTTTAATTCTGTACAGGGTAATAATTTCCCATGCCGGTAATTTCTATAATATTTTAATAATAGGTCCTGGAAATAGAATGAAAACATTCAAAAGTAAAATTTTATATCTTCAGTTATGTTAATGACGCAATTCCCCAATCCTGAAAAAAAAAAGAATAGTTAATTCTCTGCCTGAAGATTACGATATCGAAACTGAAATCTATTGTTTTACTTAAGAGTCCATACCCCAATTTGCATATCAAAGGCTCTCAAGGAATGCCTAATAGAAGTTTTTGCATTCGTAACGAACCGCGAGAATCAATAAGAATTAAATGAAGCGTGCTTGAGCCCCTCAGAGACTCCCTTTTTCGAACTTACCTACTTCAATTTAGACAAGTAAATTAATGTTGTTCTGTTTCCTTTTCTTTGAATGTGTAATTTACATTTATTCTTATTATGCCTGCCTGTTTACTTTTAATACCACTTAACTTAATCTTGATGCAAAATATAGCACTTCTAATAAAAATCGAGTAAAAATTAAATCGCAGTAACAAAATTAAAATAAAGTACGAACCATTATATATACTACTGCTGAGCACGGGCTTCCTCTCATTTCTGAGAGCGATTTGGAGCCGGGAAATATCCGCCACGCTGCTTTAATGCGAGTCGGCAGAGTTCACATGTCCTCATAACATTTTTTATTCCTCAGACATGCAGGTTTCCTCACAATGTTGTCCTTTACCACGGAGCACGTAGTACATCAGCACTTTAAATAGCAGTAAATTTCTGTTCTGTCTGCTCCCAAAATTGAACTCGGGTCGTTCGCGTATTATAAAATTTAAGGCGAGCGCCCGGCTCATGTGCCACTATAGCTCAGGTGATAATCGCAGTAATACTCGTAATAATATAAAAAGCGGTGTATTTAAATGTAATTTCTAGTTGACCTTAAACTATTAATTAATGTAATAATTAATTTAATTATTTTTCTTACGTTTTATGGTAATACCTTAACTTAAAATAGATAAAGATAACAGAACTAAGATGACAATCGAGGGTAAGCAACTTTCAAACTTTACACTTTAGACGGTATTTTCAGTGGGATTTAACAATCACAATAAAACTCTAGACTTCGTTAAAGTTATTTCTTGTTATTACTTTGAGAGGATAATTATTCCAAATTACTTTTGAAATAAATATTTGGCTTTCAACAATTCCGTATTTAACTCCAAATCGACATAATGTGAAAACGAGACTAAGGTCGAAAATACGCTTAGTTCTGCACTAAACCTTGTCCACTGGCCCACATGAGGTCTAGTATGGGATTATTTGAGATCTGAGGAACTTCAGTTCTTACAGTGGTGCTCTGACAAGCCCCCTGCCTCGGATATGTGTGTTTTAAAGATAATAGTCAAGATGGAAATGAAAAAGTAAGTAGCAGTCTGCGGTCATTTATTTTACAATATTTATGAACAGTAATAATCCCTTTAGTAGTATAATTATGTAGTAGGAAAATATGTAATTTTTTGTGTATATTAACGTGTGGGTGACCATATGATGAAGTGAGCCATCAAAACTGTGCTGTGAAACATCATAATAATTTGTATTTATTGCGTCATATTAAAGCTTATTCCACCGTTTTTGCGGCCTGTAACAAACCAATATACTTACATAGGTCTGTCAAAAGAATAAAATTAAGAAATTTTCTTTGTAAAATACTCCAAATATTTTAGTATTTTATTTATAAAGTAACTAGTTTGACTTTTACAGTTTACGTATCCACGTTCAGTTTGGAGGGCCGGACTCGGTAAGGGACTACAAACTTTCTCCCGACAACCGCTCAACATTAAAGTAAAGTTTATGTAAATAAATGTTTTGCTTTCAGGTTTCCAAAGAATAAAAAATTTAAAAAATCTGTGGATTAAAAACATCAGTTACACTTAGCACTTTGAAGCGAAACATAATATAGATCGTAGTATCTTCCGTTCAAACGACGTAACTAATCATGATTTTCGAAAGTATGAGTAAGACGCCATGGAACATTATTTGCAAACTTTGTATTGCGAATAATGGTATTGGATGCAGTCATGGTGCAGTAGAAGTTTCTATTTTGTAGTTCAAAAAAATACGTATATGAACCCATATTTTCTGTTTGCAGTTCCTATGCATCGTTTTCCTAAAGCTGGCTATCCTAACGAAGCCAGATTTAACTTACGCGGTTTTATCCGAGAAAACAAAACTTTGGAGAACATTATATAAGTATATCAAGTAATGTATAAATATATATATATATGTGACCGACATTTTGAAAAATTAAAGTTTATCACTGTTGGGAGAGCCGTGGTAGCTCAGGGGCTAGGCGCTCGCTTTAAATTTCATAGTACGCGAGTGACCTGGGTTCGATTCCCGGTGCCGGCACCACTAAAATTGTTAATTGCAATTTTAAGTGCTGATTTACCATGTGCTCGGCGGTGAAAGAAAACATCGTGAGGAAACCTGCATGTCTGAGGAATAAAAAATATTTCGAAGACATGTGAAGTCCGCCAACCCGCATTGGAGCAGCGTGGCGGATTCTTCCTAGCTCCAAAACCCTCTCAGAAATGAGAGGAGGCCTGTGCTCAGTAGTGGGACATTTATAGGCTGAAACTTTACTTTACTTTTACTGTTGGGAGAATGCTTACTGCTAACAGTTATCCCACCTTTAATCTATGCTATTACATTACATTATATTTTCTTTATACATTTATGGGTAAGTCAAGTCTGTCCCACTCCAATGTAAACCATGGTAAAGTGCTCTTTTATTTAGAATTATTCACATTTTTTAATACACTATGTATTAAAAAACTATTGCCCGTGGGCAAACGGTTGAATGCCTCTGTGCCTTGTAGCATTTATATGTACGCATAATGTAACATTTTCTTTCAAGAATCGTTACCAAAGGCTTCTTCTTCAATGAACACCCAGCAAATTAGTGAACAATCTGTACCTCAAAAAAATATAGTTTAGTGAAAATATTATCATTAATTTAATAATGGCTAATAGATGCCAATGGGCAGTGATGTCAATTATTCTGCACCCAATCTGCAGTTATGACTAAATGAGAGCAGGTGTGGTAAATATTGCAAAATTTTCTAAAAATAAAAGCCGTGGTAGCTCAGAAAGCCATGATAGCTCAGGGGCCTGGTGCTCACCTTTAATTTCATAGTACGCGAGTAACCTGGGTTCGATCCCCGGTGCCAGCAACTCTAAATTTGTTCTACAATTTTAAGTGCTGATTTACAATGTGCTTAGCGGTGAAGGAAAACATCGTGATGAAACCTGAATCTCCGAGGAATAGAAATATTTCGAGGATATGTGAAGTCCGCTAACCCGCATTGGAGCAGCGTGGCGAACTATTCCCAGCTCCAAAACCCTCTCAGAAATGAGAGGAGGCCTGTGCTCAGCAGTGGGACATTTATAGGCTGTTACTTTACTTTGTTTACTTTTATTCTAACAATTGAGTGGCTAACTGCTGCAATTGTAGGTCCTTTGTTTAAATATCAACTGAAGGTAATAATTTAATTTATTATTTTCTTTAATGTATTGTATTCTGTTAGCTTTCAGCTGGGAATAAATAAAAGTTCTTGATACTGAAAATCCAAAACATACTGACAATTAAAAATGAGGCATGCTTAAATTACAAAGTAAATACAAAAATGTTAAGAAGTTTCCATGTGGCAGATAAGATAAGTGAAAATGAAAGCATAGTGAAACGTTAGAAAATCTTCAATATCTTCGAAAGTACCTGACCTAGCTTTATGAAATAAAGACTAAATGAAAGAACATTTAATGCCACATAAAATAATATATAAAACCCATTTTATTTATTTCTGATAATTGTATAAAAAAACTGAACATGTAAAATAATGGTCGTTTTTGAATTTAGTACCAAAAAATTCAAATCAATTGTTTCGCGTTTGTTTTAGTTTTGCTATAAAAAAGTTATAAATATGGCGTCTCTGCCTTAAAAATTTTATTATTCTGAAGTCGTCATGTCGTTAACCCCTGAAGAATGTACCAGGATCCTGACAATGCTTAAAGATGGGCACAGCGATATACAGCGTGAACTGTTGGTGTGACTCTTTCTACAGCTCAGCAAGTACTTCAGCGTTTCCATGAAACTGGATCCAATCTTCGAAGACCAGGAACAGGCCGAACAAGGTGCACGACGGCGCGGGAGGATCGCTATATGGTGTCAACAATTTTGAGAAATCGCTTTCTTACGGCTGTTGAAGTAAAGATGCATCATTTACGAGCTGGAGGAAACAATCCGAGTACGGATACAGTAAGGCGGCGTCTGGCTGAAGCTAAATTTAAAGCCATTAAGACCTGGAAATGACCCAAAACTAGAAAGACACCATAGAAACTCAAGGTTGAGTTACAGTAGAGAACACGAGAATTGGACTCTGAATTACTGGTCAAGAGTTATGTTTTCAGACGTGTCCAGATTCTGTTATTATAAGCACGACGGAAGAAAAAGTGTACAGAAGACCGGGAGAGCGCTATAACCAAGCCTGTACAGAAGAAAAAGTACCATACGGCGGAGGCTTTGTTCACGTGTGGGCTGGGATTTCTTCCGAAAGCCGCATTGAGCTAGTGGTGATAGGAAACGGAACTTTAACTGCAGAGAGATATGTCACTGACATTCTGAATGATTACGTTGGTCCATTTTTAGTGGAAATGGGCGAAAATGCCGATTTTATGCAAGACAATGCCCGCCCGCATACAGCTCTGATAGCGTTTGCCTATTTAAAGAAGTCGGTATCACACGCATGGAGTGCCCAACATGCAGCCCCAACTTAAACCCCATTGAGCATGCATGGGAAGAACTGGGACGATGTGTACGTCAGCGGAATCCGCCGCCAATCACGCTACGTGAAATTAAAGAAGCTTTTATAGAGGAATGGCAGAATATTCCGCAGCATCGGCTCTAAAACGTAGTAGAAAGTATGCCAAATCCCATAACAGCAGTATTGCGAGCTCGCGGAGGCAACACAAAGTACTAAAATACCTGAAAACACAGGCACATCTGTAATCTCTACATTTACGAAAGTACTGGAAAAACTACGCATTTATATTTATTTCACATATATTATAAATAAAAAGTTTGGATTTTTTATTTTTATTTTTCATTTAAGCACGTTAAAATATTATTTAATTCAGTCTTTATTTCATAAAGCTAAGCCAGGTATTATTGAAGATATTGAAGATTTTCTAACCGGCCCTTTTTCTTTGCGGTCCAGTATATTTTTACTTTTATGAAGCTGCAATTTAAATCTGCAAAAACCATTGTGTAAAAATAATTTAATGGCTTATTAATAAACATTATATTAATTTGATTATGCTTATTAACTAAACTTATTTTAATTTTATTTTCTATTTTTTATCGTACTTTATACTAACAGAGTATTGTCACGCGAGACAAACTTTTTTCATACGCAATTGTTCTTACATTCGTACATAAGTACACACATGGTATTTTTTTAATAGTAAAATATCTCATTGGCAATTACAAGTGCACTTTGCAGATATTTGACAACATTCCGGTAAGAACGCTTCTGTTTATAGTAGCGTTGTGTAACAAACCTTGCAGTGTCGTCTTCTCTTTAATATGGAAAAGGAGTTCTTGGGCTGCGACTTGCGTCATATTTGTGACCAGCAGCTGTCTACTCAAGTTATCAATTGACTTATGTTACGCCTTTATTTCATGTAATATATATTTTTATCAAAATCTTCCCTGTCGAAGGATCTAAATTGTGTTATGCTGTAGACATTAGAAATCACTGATACGCTCTCACTTTCTTATTGTCTCGTTTCCGATAGAACTCCAAAACTGTGTGCTCGAATGTAGTTTAATGATGTCCCCCTAGAAGATTTTTGACCACAGCGACAACTTCCGAATACTATAGGAAGCTATGAAGTGCGCGGGTGATATCATATTGCCACAAGCGTCCGATGTAACGCTCATGCGGTAGATATAGAGGAGACACAACCAGACCTGAAAACCAACAACTTGTGTTTATGCACAAATGTTGGCTTCGGTTTGGATTTGAACCCATGACCTGCGTTGTTGAAGTCAGGTACTCTAACCACTAGGCCACGCGGTAGTGAAATAGAGACAGAGCGATACAATAAATCCAGACATTAAAAACCAACAACTAGTGCAGCAAAAGTTTAACACTTGTTTGAATGCGTAAGTACGGTCTACGACTCATTTACATAAAATTTTAAAAGTATCTTTCAATAAATACATCTCCACAGTAAGAACATTTGTCATTCTTATAATATTTGGGACGAAATAAAATGAACGAAAGACTGCAACGCGAAAAAATTGGGCTAGGCTCATTATTACGGTAATAATCATAGCTTCCATCCGTTAAACATTTAAGTTTCAATTATATTATAGGTCATTTGGCGGAGACGAATTTCGTTTATGACTGCAAAGTTCCAAAATATGCTTTGTGAGCCAACTAAAATTTAATAAACACTGAATAATTTAATTTAGTGTACCACTCGTGCATGGATGATGGCCAATAAAAGCGATTTTATAGCATTTTTATTATGATGCATAAACGTGAATCACCTATAATGGGCTAAGAGCATATAAGAAAAATTACGCTCCGCACTTGTGGATAATATTCGTATTACTAAATACTGTTTTAAAAAAGTAAAAAATAATCTACAACTTCACGCTTTCCACAAGGCGAGCTTACTCGTAACTAAAACGAAATAATATCACGTCTGCAATTTTATGGTGCAAACAAAGTCCTTGATAAATATCAACACGCTCGGGGTGCCTTTTAGCAGGTAAGTTATTTATGAAACCTAGATAGATTAGATAGATTATTCTTATTACAGACATGCATTACACATGCACAGACACCCAGACCCGAAACAGCTATCTGTAGGCCTTACAAATATTTGTCCCGTACGGGAATCGATCCCGCGACCCGCGGAGAAGAAGCCAAAGGCTTAGCCACTGTGCCAACTGAGCCGTTACAGTTTTAAGATATAATTTTTATGAGATTTATATATTTTATGTTAATAAATCCGTACTAAATTAATTGTTTGTTTGTGCGCTTTCACAGCCTAACGAAATAACCGAATATCACGAGAGTTTAAAAAATGCACTACGTAGACAAAGATTTTTCCAAACTTTTTTTTATTGGACAAAGTGATGAAACGAGCAAAACGTTCACCTGATGGTGAGTACAACATCAACCCATAACAAATGCTGTCACCCAGAAAATTTTTGTGTGACACCACACTGCGCCCAAAAATCTAGGGGAAAGACGGAAAGACCTTTGTGTGAAAACTACCATTCTATATAGGCGTCTACAAGTTCAAGTATCTGGTATGTATTATAACTGACACTTATCAGAGAGGATAGGAAATTAACATCCAATTCCTAAACCCTCTAAGATCTACAACTCTTCACAGGGTCAAGGGCTTGAAGTCTTATGCCCAGTGATTACGCTAGCTTACAGTGCCGTTCAAACTGAAACACATTAATGTTTGCACACTACTGCTTCACGGCAGAATAACTGGCCCCGGGGTGTTACCTACCTAGACGGATTCCTGCATAGGAATACTACCACCAGTTTCTTTACTAGATTCCTTAATCAAACTATTATTCAAATGAAATTTCTTTAATGAATAACAATTCAACGGAACCAACTTATCAGAAATCAATTTCTAATACAAGACATACTTCATCGGCTCGGAACAGAATTGCTTTCAATAGAGCTGAACAACGGAACGTAATGTTCGTAGGAAGTTGAGTGGTATTCACCTGCATTATTTATCGCGTAACATTATTAACTGCATATCGGGCGTAGATGGCTATCGTGCACTACACGCCGAGGCGAGGCACACGCGCTTTCGAGTAAGAGGAAGATACGGATCATTTTACAAGGTTCCTATAAACTGTGTGACACGATACGCGCAAAGTTCACATTACAGGGTTTTAAAAACTATAAGTTAATCACAATTAGTTCCCGTAAGTATTGTGTTAATAGAATGAGCCAAGGATGTCGTATAGAAAGTGATTCATTTGTTAATGTACTACAGGTCTCGCTGCAAGGCAACATTCTTCTCGTCTTTTTTATTACTTTTTAACAACCTTTTAATTTAATTCAGTTAAATTAAATTTGTTTACAATTGTTATCTCTGTTTTAATATCTATTTAATAAGCACTTGCAATTTAATTTACTACTCGTGTGCTTTGTGTATTTTTTATTTGATCAACTGACATCATTATCATCATCATCATTATTTCAGCCTACCATAGTCCACTGTTGAACATAGGCCTCCCCCATAGATTGCCACAAAACATTGTCCTGACAACAATGACAACTGACACAATGTTTATTAACTATCAAAATATTATTGACATAACGTCAACGTGTTGCACAGAAGGTATTGAAAATAATAAACGTAATCAAAATATTAAAAATAATATTATCTGCAATAAAATGTCGTTGATAATAAAAGGGTAACATGATAGTGCAATGGATATGCGCTTTTATGAACAGAACGCGCACATTATTCTTTTGTCTTAACAGTTATACTTAAAAATATTGATTTCATCTTTTCTTGAAAACGCTTTATTTCTTAGATTTTATATTGATAAAACAAACGACGTTTAACGAATACACAGCATATTGGTCGTATTTACAATTATCAAGCAACAATTTATAAGTTGGTGCACAGAATAAGTCACGAGAAAACGGAGTATTATCACTTGAAAAGATACAAAAATATACCATCTATATAGACGTCTACAAGTTCAAGTATCTGGTATGTATTATAACTAACACTTATCAGAGAGAATAGGAAATTAACATCCGATTCCTAAACCCTCTAAGATCTACAACTCTTCATAGGGTCTTGGTGTCCAAGCTTATAGGTACAAACACCAAGATTCGTTTTTTTGTTTTATTGGATAAAGTGACGAGACGAGCAAAACGTTCACCTGATGGTAAGTGCAACTTCTGCCCATAACAGATGCTGTGTTACTCCGAATATTTCTGTGTAGCACCACACTGCGCCCGTCACCTTGAGACATTAGTTCTGAAGTCTTATGCCCAGTGATTACGCTAGCGCTCAGTGCCCTTCAGACCGAAACACAGTAATTTTGGCACACTACTGCTTCACGGCAGAATAACTGGCCCTGGGGTAGTACCTACCTAGACGAAAGCAGTTAGTGTCAGATAGAAGAATCTTGCTTATTATTCTGGGGCTGACCTAAAGGGAAAATGGGAACTGGACAATAAGGAAAAACCTCGAAATTGAAGACCTGATGGCCGGACCCAATATTATTGGAGAGGCAAAAGCGGAGAGATTTAGCTGGCACGGACACAGAGAGATTGGGAGGGGATCGTGCCGTGAAAAGAACGTATTTGGGATGGCCAATGGCTATGAAGTCCATGAACACCCTCGGAATAAAAGACTGGCATAAACTGGCACAACGCCGAGATACATGTTCTGGTGTAGAAGCCATGTCCTACTTTGGGTCGTTGCGCCACTGCAGTAAGTAAGTAAGTTATTTATAAGTGGTGTTTGACAACCGACCGATGGTGAACGCTGTTTAAACATATTATATCTACAAAAGATCTAAAAATTCTTAAAAATACCCATTTGTGCTGATTGGAAAGACAATATCTGAATGCGATTTTAGAAGTGGTTAGTACAAATCCCAAATCCCCTTCACGACCATACGAAACAGGTATAAAGCCTAATTAATTTGAAACTAGCGCGAGTTGATTGACGTCTAACTGGCAAAGAAAATCGTCCAGTACATTTCATTCTATTTGGGAATCTGGTCTGTATTTAATGTAATATTTTTTTTAAGATGTCGATGAAATAGTAAAAACAAAATTGTTTCGTATTTCACATTTCTACTTTCTTCAAAGTTATATTCCTTATAATAATGTATTGAACAAATCAAAGTTTCGCTTCATCACAACTTTGGTAAAGTGATACAGAACAGACAGACTTAGGGTGTCTCGGGAATCGGCCCTCGCAAAAAGAATAAAATAACTCACCGAAGTTATTTTAGCGATATCCCGTAATGTAGTCACGTAATCCTTCTTCAGTCATCTCTTATTGCGATTGAATTTTCAATCGGACTGTGATTGATTGGAACGAGTGCTCTGAGACAGGATTGATTTTTAAGTAGACCCAAAGCAAGAAAGAAACTTAATAAATTGAGCAACATTCGATACAAAGATACAAACGGATGAAATTCTATTTACGGAGATTTTGACAGAAATACGATTCACGATTCTGAAGATTTGTTTATTTTGATTTTCTCATCTAGTGTCGTAATGAAAATTAATATCGTCGGTAACAGTAATAATAAAAAGTAAGTAAACATTGTTAATCTTTCATGTCACCACTTTGAAACAATTATGTCGTTCTATGTAATTGTACTATAATAAAGTAAGTGACTATTACGACGCCATGATGGTTCAATAAATAAAATGAAGTTACCGGTTCTTGGTCACATATTACTTTAGCTTCAGAGTTGAAGTACTCCTTTAAAGTAGGCGATCGTCACATATAATCGAAATATTTTTTTATTTATCATTTATACAGGAATCTTTATAATGTTTTCCTTGATCGACGAATACGTAGGAAATTGACACTTAATTACAATAAACTATTTTTGAGAGAAAAAGGTGAACGCGTATTTAAAAATAAATATTGTAGATTTTGTCCATACTTTAGTACTACTTTTGTTAATAGAATATATATTTATAATCACCATTAACTACAAGCTATGCTCTCTAGGCAAAGATACACTACCTTGTCGATAAGTCCCATTAAGTAACTCTACGACCCCACCTTCGTACATTATCGATTTTAAGTATTAGAAACAAAAAGTCACTTAAGCGATGTTCTGTTTCTCGTCAAGTTGTTGAGTAAAAATGAAAATTTTTTTAAATATACTTTGTCAAATTTCATGAGCGTTATCATACATGCTCGTCGGTTGAGGGTACTACTGACGTGGCCTTTCCTTAGAACATCTTCGATCTGATCGTGATATGTCATTATCATATTTTTGTTATATCAAGTCCAATATTTTTACTTGTTTCTGCTAAGGTTCTCTTGTCATATTTCCACGGACATCTCAATTTAATATCAAGCTCGGATACTTTGGAAGCTCTGCCGTGATAGCTCAGTGGCAAACTAGTAGGTATAAAAGAAGAGTATAAGAAATCAAACCTAGGTCACTTGCGCACTATGAAATTTTAGGCGAGCGCCTAGCTAAGGGACTACCACGACTTTGTATCCCTTGTCTTGTTTTGCTCCTTGCATACTATATTAACTTTTGTGCTTGAGCTTTTTCACTTTTGTACGTTTTTTTTTGTTTATATGAAGATAATAGATGCACTAAAAGTGAAAAAGAAATAATATTTTTTTTCATATGAAGCATTTTGCTCAACACCTTAACAAATGTATTCAGCAAAATTACAGACACAACTAAACTACAATGCTATGTCAAAAAAATAATAATTTAAGTTTTTAATTTTTGACCAGCTTTATCGCAGTTAGAAGTAACATTACATCTTATAATTGCTATAAGGTGCATTTTCTAGAGTTATTCGAACTTGTTTTATAAAGAACATCGACACAATATTTATTTAGTTACTTAGTGTCGCATCGACATGCAGGAAGGACCAGGAATTACCATGAACACGGGCTTAGTTCATTTAGAGAAGACTCAAACATTAAAATTGAGTTCATTTATCTTCTGGAAGTGACAGAAATTATGTTCACAGAATGAATACTACATTCTGTATTTTATGTATAATATATATATGCTTACGTATGGGTTAACTAAATCGTTAATTCTGAGTTCTGTGAAGCCTATATATGAACAAGTTACTGGTGATGTTAAGATTCCTACACAGGAATCCGTCTAGGTAGGTACCACCGCAGGGCCAGTTATTCTGTCGAGAAGCAGCAGTGTGATAACATTACTGTATTTCGGTCTGAAGGACACTGAGTGCTAGTGTAATTGTTGGGCATATGAGACTTAAGAACTGATGTCTCGGGGGGCAGGTGCAGTGTGATGTCACACAGAAATGTTCTGGGTGACACAGCATTTGTAATGTGCAGACGTTGCACTTATCATCAGGTCCACAAATTTCTCGTAACGTCATTTTCATCAATAAAAAAGACCCACTTACTACATGAAGACATCATGTTAGTAACATAATTACGTAAAATTGTACTCAATGTCATTGTTTTCAAATTGCAACATTCAGTCTAATTACATTTAAATAAAACTAGGCAACTTGCCCCTGCTTCTCACCGAAATTATTATTATGTTAAAGTCTGCATAAATAAAAACAGTACCAGCTCCTTTACCCAATTTGTAGTAAATGTTCTTATAATCCGTTCTTAGTGAGCGCCTATGTCGGGAATGGAATATATATGTATGCCAAATCTCAATACTCGTAGGTCTTGTAGTTTCGAAGATATTGTGATGAGTCAGTGTTAAATTGCTTTTGCGTGTACGATTATTAGAATTTACATTACATTAATCCGATATTCAATGGATTGTTTTGTTTTCTCGTAATCAACAAAATAATTCTCGTAGTTAATAAGCAATTGTAATAACCAATTTTCCAATTGTATTACATAAAAAATGCCGAGGGTATATTTTATGTTCGTTATATTATGTTAAAAGTCTTTAACTGTAATAAATATGCTTTGTAATGTTTATGTAATTAGTATATTTATATTATACTTATTTACGCGTTATTTAAGTATTTTTCCCGTTTGACTTTATTGCTACACCTCATCAAAATTCGGCATTAAGGCACTAAGGCATTAAGGCATTAAGTCCGGCCTTTATATCATTTTATTTTAAAGGAAGCAATAAAAGCTTAAAAAATAACTGAAATAATTTGTTAAATAGTATATGGCGTGTGGTGGCGGCTTAAGAGAATCTACCACCCCATCTCAGCGCATGGGTGTTGTAAAAGTTGACAGAGGAAAAATTAAAACCGGGGAGATGGGCAGCAGCGTCTTCCTGGAACATCTGAATAAATAAACTGCGGTTGCCAACCCGCCTGCCAAGCGGGACAACTATGGCAAAATTCCCCAAAATGAGAGCTACAAACTTTGGTGGCAATCTATGGGGGAGGCCTATGTTCAGCAGTTGACAAGTGACAGGCGGAAATGATTATGATGATGATGAATATATGCAATTTTAATAATTAATTTTTATCTTGTTTAAAATAAAAAAGTAAAACCGCATAGACAAAACTGAGGTCTAGAGTATCTAATATCTCTTCTAGTAAAAATATCGCGCTTTGGGTGTGGTTAGTCTACCTCGGGACTCATCCTGAAGCCGTAATTACGAATACACACCCTACTACCCGCAATAGAAACAAAACCACACACATTCGCATATGTAAATAGAGGGGATCACGGTCGAAATACGGCGTTTCGCAAAATCGTCCTGGGAAAAATAATAAGTAAACTATTACTTAATATGTATGTATGTATTTTTGATTTTATTACATTTTAATGAAGTCTATGAAGCTGCTGACCTTTATCCAATTTATTTTGAGTTAACGTGGTCAGAATCGTGTAACTAATCAACGGAATTCACATTGGATAGAATTACGATGAAACGAAAGCGTATTCATAATTTGTTAAAGAACTTAACTTAAGAAGAAAAAGTAATTTTTTTTAATTAAACACATAGAATTTAAATTTTTGTAGCTTTCTGACCACCACCACGCTAACCTATTAAGTCACAAACTTTCATAATAGTAAAGTTACAGCCTAATGTCCCACTGCTGGAACACAGGCCTCCTCTCAGAAATGAGAGTTTTTGAGCCGGGAGGAGTCCGCCACGCTGTTCCAATGCGGGTTGGCGGAAACATATCTTGGACATATTTTAATTCCTGAGACATGTTTGTTTCCTCACCATATTTCTCTTCACCGCTGAGTCGTAAATTAATACTTAATTGTGGTACCGGCACCTCTAACATTGCAGACTAATTTTAGAGATGCCGGCACCGGGGATCAAACTCGTGTCACTCGCGTACAATGAAATTTAAGGTCAGCGCCAGTTCGGCCCCTGCGCTACCACGGCTATAATATTAGTACAGATAATGTTTAGGTGCTCAATTTTTTTTTTCGCCTTCTTTCAAATGATATACCATGAGTTTACTTTCTTGTCTTTGACTTTCATTATGATGACGCCGATGACCGCCGCTACCACACGGCCGTGCTAGTTTCACAAAATAATCTTCTTTTTTCCACTTCTCCATTTGAAATAAATAAGCATATACAAACTCTAATAAATATTTTAATAGATTTCAAGGTTCACTTTCAAGCGTTTATAAGTCAATTTTGAACTATTACGTAATGGAAATAGTAAGTTTTAATATTATTCATCGGTGGGCCTCCGTTTAACGAACTCTCAGATATTTTAATATTTAACTAGGGTCTACAAATTATTTATTCACACTATAGGCTCAACAAACAGCCTCGGGAGTTGTAAACTTACCACCGCAATCTAAACAAAACATCCGATAGACCGACAATAATTCGTACAACACCATATTAATAAACAATATGAGGGCGGCTGGTCCCTGAGGTTTGTCGGGGTCAAATAATGATTTCTTATATTTACGCGAATACTACATTTAAATACAACTAATTTTACGGATTTTATCTTGTTTAATTTTATTTATTTATAACCCGACGTTTCGAGCGCTTTACTGCACACATGGTCACGGCCATGGTGGACTGAGGTGACAGATGATATGAGAAATATAATGAATGCAAAAATAATCATATAAAAATATATCAAAATTAAGATCCATAGATTGCGCCTCCAGTGGAATTGCATCTAGGAAGCTAGCGGGGAAGAACATGCCTGCAGAGTATGCAGAATTCCTTAGAAAGTACATTAAATCTGGCTATATATTGTGGAAAGGAACAGTACTACAAACAAATAGATGGTGTGGCGATGGGCTCTCCAGTATCTCCCATTATCGCCGACATTTTCATGGAAGACTTTGAGGAGAAAGCCTCCGTACTTCTCCTGTAAATCCAAGGTTCTGCAAGCGGTACGTAGATAATACTTTCCAAATTTTACTATCAGATAAAGTAACTGCATTTCTTCCCCACCTTAACTCCCTGAACTCTAAAATTGAAAAAAAAAGAACATTTTTCAAGCCGCCGAGTCAAGTCAGAGTTTACCATCTGTTAAGAATAACATCCCTCTACAAGATGCAGGAGTATACACATAAGGCAAACTAAAAGATCCATAAAAAACCGTGTTAAAGAACATATAGCTGATGTAAAGCATCGACGCTCTGGGAAGTCTGCAGTCCATGACCATATTCTGGATCATCCCAACCATTACATCAGATTTCATTGACTAGAAATCCTTGCAAACGAACACTCCAACCAACCATTATTCGCGAGGCTATTGAAATTAAAAAACATCCTTATTTCAATAGGGAAGATGGTTGGATACTACCACCGGCGTGGGGTCCTATTATTAATAAAACGAAATAGAACGCCAAGTATGCCACTGCAAGACTTCAAGACGCAATAAGCTCTTTCTGTGTAGATAGAATGAACAATAATCATTAAAATCTGATGGTACCCCGGGTTATTGATGACATCAGGACATCGTCACCTAAAAATCCTTTATTGACCATGGGTGCTGTAAAGCGCTCAAAACATCGGGGGGTTATAAATAGTTAAAATTAATAGCGATAAAATCCGTAAAATTAGTTTTATTTAAAAAGGGTCAAAGAAATAAATATTTAATTTTATCATTCTAGTCTTACGTCGTTCTTTTTCTATTATCATCCCCAATGTCTGAACAGTTCACTCCTGCACACGGGCCAGTCCAAGTTGGTAGAATTTACTATAATTGCCATGATTAGCAGGCGGATTGGTAATATGTGGTATCAAACGCCATGAATATTAGGAACTGGTGTCATATTACTATTTCGATTATTTTAGTTGTGGTATATCTGGGCATATCTTGAATATTGTGGCCCTGCCTGTAAAATTAAAGGAAATGTATATAACAAGTTAGAAATAACTTTTGTTAGAAAAAAATATTTTTTATCTCACCCTTCGATTAAAATAGACAACGTTATAAATAAAATCATAACCAACGTTTGGACAAACCCTTCGAGCATCAGTCACGTGCGTGTTAAATGATCCGAAACGGGAAGTAATAAACATATTGCTTACACTATTTTGTTATAATTTATCAATATTTACGATCTCCGATACGATGGTAAACTTTTGATTAATCGAAAGACCATGTTCTTACAAAAACAGTATGCGGTATTTATATTCTAAAAATGTGGTAATTTTTTTAAATGTGATAACTAAAGAGGTTATGTGTTAATCATTTTGCCCCTTTTAAATTAAATAATTACAAAAGCTTAAATTCGTTCCCAAAATTTTATCAAATGATTTTTATAGCGCCCACACCATCATCATCATATCAGCCTGTCACTAGTCCACTACTGAACATAGGCCTCCCCATAGATGGCCACAAAAGTTATAGCTCTCATTTTGCGGGGATTTCGCAATAGTTGCCACGCTTGGCAAGCTGTTCTACGAAGTAGAAATTATTAATTAACTGAAAGAAAAGCGTTAGTAATGGGGTCTGAAATTTTAAAAATATTAAAATTGACGTTCACTAATTAATTTTAGTATGTTTTTCAAAAATTCTTTAAGGATCTGGAATATCGGATTTCTTTATTGTATTTATCAGCTCCTGGACGATTTTCAGAATCGCGAAAATTTACGCAAACTTTACGTAAATAAAGATATCCAATGATCCATAAATCCAAAGCCCAGACCCGAAAAACAATAATTCGAGTGCCGCACAATTTTTTGCTTTAGCTGAAATTCAAACCGTGGACCCTTTATTCAACACATTGGTGAGCCGCTAGTTTATGAACTACGCGGTCGTCAATTTATATTTTTATAAATTGGTACAGGGAATGAATATATTATAGGTAACTTAATTAATAACAAACTATATTGTACAAGAAAGTATAATAGCAAAATGATTCTGATTAGAAAAATTACATTTTATGGACTTATATACACTAGCCTAGACAGTAATTTACGAAAAATATAAAGAGGACTTATGAAATTTTGAACGGACTGTAAACGGCTCCCATTGGCCATAAGCGCAATAATGGCTTCAACCCCTTCGACGTGGTGTCGAGTTGCAGACATGGAGCCTGACTATCAATTAACCAAAATGGCCGCCATGTGAACTCAAATCATTGATTACGCACAAGGCCTTTAAAATTACACTAACTTTCTATTTATGCCTGTACATATATACCATTAAATGATTACTATTTATTCGTCTGTCCGTATCTACACGTGCGTTACGTCTATACGTAAAATATTTTTACCGAAAAAATCTGTTTTCTTATACTACTCGTATAGGAACGAAATGTTAACGTAAAAATTCAACTACACCAACATTCCTACTGAATTATGATTGTATTATTGTCATAAAAACAGAGAAAACACTTTTAAATTGTAAATATTCCCATTAGTTACAGTGTCTAACATTAGTAGATACACGTAGGTAAATACCTGAACAATGATATCTCTTGGTAGGGGAAGCTAGACTCCTGTGAACAATGTGGTGTGTTTGCAAGGGAACACTCGACGACCAATCAGCGAATGTCAGGGTCCGTAGTGCTCTGTAGTGTAGTTTGTTTTAATAGCACTAGTCTGGATTAGTTTTTAAGTATTGCTCTAACAATGCTGCCTGCCTTTGAAAGGGGGAGAAAACTAGAGGAAGCCATTTTAGTCAGCGTATAGTTACACTTTAAAATCTACGTATATCTATGCTATACGTAGCATAAGATTTGTATTTGATTAGATTAGATGTTTGTCTTTGTATAAGAGTTAAACTAGGAAGGATTTATTATTTCATATGGCTAAATATAAATTGCAAACAATGAAAAGGAAAAATGACTTCAGATTTATATGATGATAAAAATTATTACTAATATTATAAATGCGAAGATATCTCTCTCTGTCCCTCTGTCTGTTTGTTAGCCTTTTACGGTTTAACCCCTGAACCGATGTTAACGAAATTTGGCACAGAGATAGTTGCATCCTGGAGACGAACATAGGATACATTTCATCCCGGAAAATCAATAATTGTCACGGGATCGACCCGCCGACGATGTCGCAGGCATCAGCTTGTTTTTTAAAAAGTAGTCTTAAAAATAAATTTTATTATATTTATTCTCTGTTCAAAGTAAAAAGGCGGTTTATATAAAAGATTTGCCACAGTGCCAACGATCCCAGCCACGAGTTTGAATAGCACTGAAGCTAGTGTTATTACAAGGCAGATGAGACTTAAGAACTGACGTTTCATAGCGAAAAGCTCAGTACATTGCCACAAAGAACTTCAAACAAAGTCCTGGGTGTCACCGTAAGTGTGAGTAAATGAACTCTTCACTTAAACCGATTACTACTATAAATGTCCCACTATTGATCACAGGTCTCCTCTCGTTTCTCAGATGGTTTTGGAGCCGGGGAGAGTCCGCCACGCTGCTCCAATGCGAGTTGGCAGACATTCATTAAAAAAGGTATTTTTTTAATAATAAATACAAAATTATAAAATTCACGTAACCTACTACCATAGAAAATGGTAGCAGCGTTAAAATATTTGCATTGCCGCGTTATGCGGTATCCATAAATTATTCACGATGGATTAAAATAACTTTTTCAGTATATTTTCATGATGTTATGCACACGTTACATAAGGATTACATTCATACAAACTAAACTGCATGAGCTTTTCGATCTTTACAAAAAAGCATTGGGATTTTCGGGGGATTTCCACCTTTTCAAAATATTAAATTCTATTCATGCTCAATTTTTAAATTAAAATACATTTACTCATATTTTGTAAATTATTTTCACGTATAACCATAATCAAATTAAATGTGCATTTATTATGACTGTATTTTGACGAACGCGCGGTCAGTATTCTTACCGCTAAATCGTAAGTCCTAAATTCGAATCCCGGATCTAGGCCAATATCAGTGCAACACACAAGCTTTTCACAAGGTTCTACGAATCTGGATGTATTGTGATTGTCAGCTATCTGTGGATCTTATCGTGTATACGTTACATCGGGGAGAAGACCAATGAGTACTTATCTATTACTCTAACACTTATTGCATTATAATATATCCTAATTAGGTGGCAATTTCTCTTTACTAACTTAAAACTGTCGCTATGGCTGAAATAGGTAAAGCAAACATTGTACATGTATACTGTTTATCGTAAAAATCCTATCAAATTGTGGTGTTCACAAAACTAAGTTGTAGTTTTAGCTCAGATCACGTGGATTGGAAATTAAAAACTATTTGCAAACTATGTACCGTTGACATTCTGTTAGTTTTTAATGAAATTAATACGTGAACAACATAACCGTTTCGCAATATTCGATTTTCAAATTACAATTCATTGAACACATACAATTTAAACGCAAAAAGAGCATAAATAAAATACGACTAGCTGGTTATACCGTGAAAACAAATTTGGATTAGGGACATGGTTCAATTTTACGAAATGATGTTACACCGTTATGAGAAATTAAAATGTGAATGTGTTACGGGTGATGGACCCGTAACGTATTCTCGTTTTACTATTTCCAAACACGGGTAATATATAGCGTCGAATTTTCGCATACTCAACACCGGAAAATACTAGTTGTAAAGTGCGGTTGAAAAAAAAGAAATAAATGCTATAGATCTAAACAACACGTTGACCACAAAATGTTTACCAGCCAGAAGCGAAATCTCTTGTTTGGAATTATAATATGTGCTCGCTAATTTGAACAAATTTACTTAATGTTCCTCAATTTCATTCATATTGCATGTGTGTTTTTAAACTTCTTTTGCAAAAAAAAACACAAACTGCGGTTGCGAACGTATTTTAAACAACAATGAGTTGGCCATGCGCCAAGCAAAAATGAAACTCACCTGACACAGTGAACGTGCACAGAACATTTGGTAACCATAAATTCCATTCTACACTATATTCACATGTTAATTTATAATCGCTGTAGTAAAATAAACCAGTTCTTAGTCAAAAAATATTATAATATCTTCTGACAATTTCAAATAAATATTTATGTAATGAGAACAATGTTTAAAAATTTTAATTAAATAAAAAATACTAATATTATAAATGCTGAAAGTAACTTCCTCTAGTCCGTCTGTCTGTTTATTACCTTTTCACGGTTCAACTGTTGATCTTATCTTGTCAAATATTGACACAGAGATGGCTTGCATTCTGGAGACGGAAGTAGGATATTTTATATTCCGGAAAAACAAAGAGTTATCACGGTATTTTTAAAAAAACACGCGGACATAGTCACCAGTTTTAGCTAGTACATTATAAAACAATATTTACAATGTCTAGCATGAGGTGACGCCTTAAGAGAATCTACAAATCCATCTTATCCCATGGGTGTTGTAAAAGTCGACAGAAAGAAATGTAAACCAGGAGATGGGCAGCAGCATCTTCCTGGAACATCTGAATAAATAAACATGCGGTTGTAAACCCGCATGCCAAGCGTACCAACTATGACATCCTATAATGATATAACTATATAATTAGTTCTATACAAATAAATAATATAAACTCCATAATTGATATTGTCATTTTTACTAGAATTCAATCGATGCAGTTGTTCCATTTTTATTTGACTTTCCGTAACGTTTAAAATTCTATTACACACCCAGTTCTTAATACTATTTTAATATTTCAAACATTCTTATCGTATCGGTTGACTGTGGCCCTATATATGTTAATGAAGATGTGTTAAAAATGACAACCAGCAATAGCGCATGACACACTTTTTTTCACATGACGCTCCGCCAAAAATTGAAACAAAAAACGAAGGCGCGATTAGAATCTTTGTATACAGGAATAAATTTGTCGTCAGCTGCTCGTTGTATTTGATCATTAGATTAAAAAGGCGACGCCGGCGGGTAGCAAACGGTGCATTTTAAAGTTAGAACTTCGTAAGTTCCGAAGAGTGTATTATGCTATGCTAACGCCGTACCTGAGCGAAGTGCAAGATTTCCACCATCTATTATTAAACTCTCTTTTAGATAAAATGGAGAAGGTAAGCGCGTATAAAATTTAGGTTATGCGACTGCACTTGGTAAGACGAACGCTATGTTAAACATTAAGGAAGACGTTTTTGGAATTTTATGTACTTTTAAACTTTAGCGTTCTAAGGTATTAAAAATTTAATTCACTTTAAAACACGATTATTCTTTTTAGTTCAGTTACATAACATTCTGAAAATGAAATAACATAAATACAATTTTGTATTCATTTTCAGTTTAAGCTACGATTCAAATGCGAACATTTATTAGATGGTAATCTGGATCACTTATCCAAACGCCGGAACATGTGCATGCTGAAGCGAGAAATGTTTGCAGATAACTAAAGTAGTCAGGTGGCCGACGATGCTAGAAAGAAAATACTTCCACTACACAGATAGGAAAAAATGTATTGAGCAGTCATCTCGTGTTTACAGTAAGAAAAAAGTCAATGAGAGTTAAAAATACGCTACATCACGTTACATTGATATCCTACCATTTTTTTTCAATGAGCGCACCGCACCACAGTTATGTTTTTCTTGTATCCTAATTGCGTTTTACAGACGTAAATTGCACATACACAGACATACTGACTTTAAATCAAAAATTTTTTGTGTTTTTGAACAATTGTTAGCACTGGCTGGGGATTCGAATCCAGGACACGCGGCATAGAAGTCACCGAGATACCGTGACCACTAGGCTAGGTAAAAAAAATCAAATAAATTATTAACTCTCTTTCCTAACGACCAAATAGTACTTCTACATTCACATATATAAATTGATCAGTAATTTGAAAATCTTAAATTCAACCCAACTTAATAAGTTCAGCAATCTGCTTATTTTATTGCATTTAATGTTAGTCCAGTAAAGCCGATACTGTAAGCCACATCAAAGGTTTTGAATTAGCATGAGCGAACACGTTTGAGGGATAATAAAGTGGTGGTAGTTGTCGACTAGTGCACCTTAGGGGCTAATTCTGCTTGGCGAGTAATGATTATGAGCCTGACGCGAGCCGCAATATGCAAATGATTTTAGCCTTTAGCATGCCATAGAGGCGGACCAACTGCCGCTTCTGTAGAATATTATTTTCGTAAATAACAAGTTTCATCAGCCACGTTAAAAAATCGGGTAAAAGAGTATGAACACGCAATGCAAATAGGGTTCCGCATCCATTATATTTTTTTTAAACCAGCCTGATGAAAGTCTCTGGACACAACCTCAGTTTGAAGTCGATGTTTGAGTAACGTACATTTATTTTATTTTTGTATACTCTATTATGATTAGTAAGCAACACTGTATTTGACTTCTCAAGCGTTACATGGGATACAGAAAGAGAAAAAAACACAAGATGCAAACTGAAGCGATGTCCAGAACATAACGACAAAGGAAAATAATACAAATTTATCTACAAATTATAATCTACAGATTTTAATCGCAAAGCTAAAATAATAAACGGAACTAATTTATGTTCAGCGTTAAATATATCTTTTAGAAAGATTAACTAAGAATAGAAAGCTTCTTTTAGACGTTAATCGCCTTTTCTTAATAAGCGCTCTTCTGAGATCCAACAAAGGAATGACAAATAATTCGTTTATTCTAGCTTTTGTAATTGGACGTCTTAAGGCAATGTAAATAGGGAAATTGAAACGAAACTTTTTTACATTACAGTCATTGTTGATTTTACTTATAACTGGGTAAACGAGACTGAATCATAAATCTGGCTGGCTACACTAGTATTCATTTTTTTTTAAATATTGCGACGTATTTTATCTAAGACGTAAAGTATTGTCATAGATATTACTTTCAACTTTTACTCTTTCTCAAGTTTTCAACGGGGAAGAGAAGTGGTCTTAATAATCACAATTTTATTAAGATACTAGCTGGCCCTGCAGACAGTAACACTTCTTTTTAGAATGATATTAACAATGTGCTAGCTAGCTTTACGATTCCTACAGTTCAATCGACGACGATACATTGGATAACCATCGTAACCAGATAGTCTCCGCCGTCAAAATTCGTGGATAACGCTTTGAATACTAGCCGTCGACCATGCACGGTGATAACGGTAGAACTAGTCACAACGAAAGTGAAAGAAAACAATTTTGTGGATGACAACACTTTTATTGTTCTGTATTCGCCACTTCTTTCCAAAACATTCAAGGTACATTGCAACGTGGAGTATAGTAATTTTCATCTGCAGTGGATTGATTCTCAATATTGTGAAGTCTAATTGCATTACGGCTTCGATGTGAAAGATTAGATCTTATGACTCGCGGCATTGTAAATAACCCTGGAAAATTGGTCACACAATTCAAAATTACATAATGAAGCAATTGTCAATCACAAATTCAATAACCTCACAAAGAGAACATCTTCGAAGACAACTTACCGTTTGACTTACAAATGCAATAACTGTCTAAAACTAAATGAAAATTGGTGACCACTCGAAAAAAATGCTGATAAATCGCGGCGCCCGTCTACACAGCTAGCTCAATGGTATGCAATGAAAAGACAATATCATACCATATTCATACAAAATAATATAAGTTATGTTTCTGTCATGTATCAGATGGCGTTGTATACGGAAAATGTATGGGATAATGAATTTTCTTCATAATTTTTTTGATGTTTTAATACTTATTCTGCTATTCGATGCAGAGACAAATCCAACATCATAAAAATCGGTCCAGGCGTTTTTGAGTTTATAACTCTACTATGGTGTTATAATATAAAGACGACGTTGTTTTATATAAATAGAATTCTACATGTTTCTATCGTTTTGAATGGTAATACGTCGGCTAGCATGTATTTTCTTTTTTAAATAAATCTAAATAAGATTAGTATTAAAAAAACCGATCAGTCGTTTATTTTAGTTGCTTCTCGCGTGGCAATCTAAAATAAATAAAAGGAGAAGTAATTCGCACTCACACTAAGATTTCTGCTGTATCGAGAGTATGTTTTACAAGCATAATATCCACATGTACCAACACCCATACCCGGAGCAACTATCTGTAGGTCATACAATTTTTTTGGATGTGTGTTTCGGTTTGAAGGACACTGTGAGCTAGCATAATCACTGGGTATTTGAAACTTAAGAACTGATGTCTCAGGGTGACGGGCGCAGTGTGGTGACACACAGAAATATTCTGGGTGACACAGCATTTGTTGTGGGCGGACGTTGCGCTTACCATCAGGTGAACGTTTTGCTCGTTTCGTCACTTTATACAATAAAAAAAAATCGTATAAAAGCCACTAAAAGATCAGCGACTGCGCCAACCGAGCTGACTAATTCGCTGTATGGTAGTGGTTACCGTTTATTCATCGTGTTGTGTATCTATCACTACTTTTCATTTCCGTGAGTATCACAAAAGTGTAAATTCAAAAGGTGTCAGAAAATGTTGGGTCTTTTTGCATCTTACCTCCGACACAAAAATAGCAAACATGCCAGACCTAAAATCATACCACGTACATCTGATACTACGATTGTCAATCCGCTTTCCAAGCCTACTAAAGTATGTAATAACGGGAAAATCGTGTCGGATACGGCAATTTTTCCAACTGGTGAGAGATAAACAGTTTTACTTGTGAACTTTTTCCAATTTTTGAAACTACAGAATAATAACTCTGAACTTTTTTTATAGCTATACATCTAAACTGTTGATGATTGTATTAAATTAGTATTATTTGTTCACCTTTTCTTCTATAATATACATATATAGCTGACCTTACCTATATTAATATATAAAGTATTTTGATACACAAAGTGTAGGTTTGAACTCTGTTTGTTGATATTATGTTCTACATATAATACATATTCTTACAACGTATGTTGAAGAGAATCGTAAAGATTCAAATAATACAAACGCCCAAGATGTTGATTATATATGTATGTTGATTATACGAATAAATTGTTAGGGAGAGATCATTATTGTAATTTGGATGTAATAGGATTTGCCACCACAAAATTCTTATCTTAATTGAATATGCTCTAATGGAATGAAACGCAATAACATACAACATTAAACACGACGTTACATGCAAACATAATTTTGGTCACTACGGGCGTGGCAATTGCTGTGAAAGCCGTGATTTAAGTGACCATTTTACATTTACGGCTTTTATCACGATTTCGTTGAATAAATTGAGACATTTCGCGGCTTAATACCGGGTGATTTTACATAAAGTTTTATATTTAACGCCCATATTAGATTTTATCAGTCTTTGTTACTAAGTAAAGTAATTCGTTTTATATATTGTAAAATTAATGTTTTGTATATAGTCGTTGAGTTCTTACTATAGCCTATTTACTTAATTCAACTAAATTCACTTCCGTGTCTTTGTTTTAATTACAACATTGTACAATACTTTACTGTAATCTTATTGCATTTTGATTCGCTAATGTAAACTTGAATTTTTTAATGACAATATCTTTAATATATAGTCAACCAAAATGTAATATAAGTTAAAAGTGTGAACTAGAAGATAGTTTACGTTTTCTATAGTATGCTAAGAATAATAACTTATGCATACTGTACCTACATGTAATAGCATTGTAACTTCTAATTTACATTCACTATTTAAAAATTATTTATTTAACTAAAGGTTAAATAAATAAATTTTGTCGTATAAAATATAGGTACAATATACGGACTTAATTCTATATGTAGTCAATACTAGTCAACCTTTGGGATAGCAGAGAAACTCAATGGCGGTACAAAAAGATGACATAGCATAATATGACAGATACGTAAATAATACCCATCCACATGTACATACTTAAACACTTATAAAACACATGCACAAATAAATAGTTACGATAATATAACATATTCCGAATGATAGTTTGTATTACAAATATAATTACGGCGCTTATGTTTAAAAGTACATTAGCTAGTAGGTGTCCTAATGTTGTTAGTTCGTTCCGGAGTATTTTAGCTTGGACAAGTACAAGAGTTAGACATAAACCCATAATTGTGAAAAAAAATAGAGATAGTAAAAGTATTAACAGAACGAAGTTGACGATAGTGACAATCAGAAAGAAACTGAAATTTAGCTTTCAAATCTTCAGGAGGAGATGGGTCAATGACAACAGAGAAAAGAGTGTAGAGAAGTTTTATCTTCTTTGACGGATAGGATACCAAATTTTTCGTAACGATCATCAAGCTTAGCAAGAAAAATCACATAAATACTAATATTATAAAAGCGATAGTATCTCTCTCTATCCCTCTGTCTGTTTTTAGCATTTTCACGGATCAACCGCTATACCGATCATGACGAAATTAGGTACAGAGATAGCTTACACCCTAGAGGTGAACAGAGGACTTTTTTTTCGTAAAAACCAAAGAGTTCTCACAAGTTGAAGTCAACAAGTGAAGTACCAAGGTGTGAGTGGATCAAGAACTAAAAAATACTGCTTCATTAACAGTAATTAAGTAACAGTAACTAAGTAACAAAATGGCGTCGACGTGGTTTGCCAAACGTCTCGTCTCGTATACTGCGGGGCGAAAGTGGGCTGCGGGTGTGGTCTCTGCCTACCCATTACATGGAAAAAGACTGTGATTATATGTATGCAACTAAGCTTACAGATCCTGCTACTATGGGTTGTATTCTTCGAGGAAAAAAGCACTTCGTCGGACTAACAGAGCCATTTGTGTGCGACAGCTCTACATAGCTCTACTACGTGTACTGTACTGTGTTTCTTGTAATAATGTAAACAGTAAAATTACATAAAATATTGTAACAGTTCCAGGTGTACGACGAAACAAAACGATATCCATTGGGGAATTGCCACAGAGCGTGAAATTGCCAAAAAACTTCGAAATCCATCACGAATCAAATGACACTTTGAAATTGTAAAGCTAACTGAAGAACTGAATTGGATGGACTGGGAAAACAATTAACGGGAGCAAGCGATGCGAAAAATTGGAATAATCAACGGATGCCATGTTGAATAACGTTTCAAATTTAATAAATGTAATTTTTTAAAAGCGCCTCACTTCGTGACACTCTAGCATGGCTTGCCATACTTTGACTGTAAAGACTTTCCTAACCAGTATTCAATTTGTGTTCGCAAAAATTAAACTTTTTGTCTTTAAAATATTCAATGTCACTCATAAAACTCTGAATTACATAAAAAAATATAACTCAAAAATATTCATCCATAAATATTAGCAATTATCATAAAACTCTATAAAGTTGAAAGGATTTACCGTAATCGCCAGGCTCAATATATAGAATGGCGATCACCCATCTAGACAATTTAGATCTTGTATATTATACAAAATTATTTCAACGTAGGATTCCCATGCAGGAATCCGTCTAGGTAGGTACCACCGCAATGGTAATTATTTAGCATTTAAGCAGCAGTGTGCAAATATTACAGTATTTCGCCGTGCCGTGTAGTGGCGGCTTAAGATAATCTTCCACCCCATCTCATCACATGGGTTTCGTAAAAGTCGACAAAGGGAAGATTAAAGCAGGAGATGAGCAGCAGCATCTTCCATGAACATCTAAATAAATAAACTGCGGTTGCCGACCCGCCTGCCAAGCGTGGCAATATTGGCAAAAGTCGCCAAAATGGGAGCTACAAACTTTTGTGGCGATCTATGGGGGTGGCCTATGTTCAGCAGTGGACAGGTGATAGGCTGAAATTATTACTGTATTTCGGCCTGAGGGGCACTGATAGCCAGTGTATTGACTGGGCATTTAAGACTTGAGAACTGATGTCTCATGGTGTCGCGTAGTGTGATGACACACAGAAATGTTCTGGATGATGCAGTATTGGTTGTAGGTCGACGCTGCACTCACCATCAGGTGAATGATTAGTTCGCGTCGTCAGTTTTTTCAATATTCTAAACGGTCGCCTAGTCGATTTTTACAACACTCACAGGTTGATATAGAGTAATAGATTAACTTGCACAACAAACCATGTGCTTTTCTTGTTAATTTAAACACTTTATTTATAATTTAAAGAGCCTTAGAACACAGTCGATCTGAGTTCGATCTCTGGTACCGGCATCTCGGTATCATGTGCAGATTTTACATGAGATCCATGTTAGGTGTGAAAAAATTTTTAGTGATCATATGTGTTTTTAACATTGACGTTTCCTTTTCGCTTAGTTTTGCGTTTTCTTTGATGCATGAATCTCCTAAAGGTATTGGGCTAAAGTCAGCCAGGTCTCGCTACTCACTAAGAGTAAGGGACGAACAATACTGTTGTACACCTGACCCTTGAGGTTCAGCGGACTAATGCGGTTACAAATTACCCCAACACTTTCCTTAACTGCACTAATACATTGTATTTCAAGACCTACGCATTTGTAACCATAAAGAGCAGATCCCAGTTATCTGAATTTATTCTTTTTTATCGTGTTTTGGACCTATTTTCATTAACGCGGGAGCTGTACTCCCAAGACTGCACTAGGAAGACATGCTCTCGATTTCTCGCTCATTACGTTTTAGACACCTGTTTTCAAGCGTACCTCTTGTAAATCGTAAAACAATAAACGTAAACAAAATATATGTTGTTTAAGTTTTATTTTTAAAGTACTCTACACTTTTTTGTAATTTTAGATTTAAAAATACGGAAATACGGAATGGATAGTACCAGTATACATCATGTTGCTACAAAATATCTGCTTTATTATTAATTGATATAACTAGATCCCGTATCAAAGTTAAGTAATATTTAAATTAAACTTACGCAATTAACTTCCACCGAATACTTACGCCAACCGATTAACATTTTAAAGGACAAAGTTACCGATAGCTGTTCGCTGAAAGCCAGGAAATTGAGCATAACGCGCCCATTAATATTTCAACAACTTCCTAGCGATTAAAATCAGTATATGTTTCGGACGAATGTAAATCTTAACAGAATACGCTACAGTCTAAATTTCGAACTGTGATACGTATTTTGAAAACCAATGTAACGAATTGCAAACATGGTAAAGAACTTACACCTACAACGAAGCTATGTGTAAGCTAAATATCTTGTTGCAAATCTGAAAGTTACGACGATAATCATAATTTATTTTGTAGCTTTTCTTCTATTTGTGCGTTTTTTCTTATTTGGGCATTAAATACATTGGAATCATCGTTTATTATGTTTCTATTCAATTGCATATTTTTATTTGAAATCATATTTATGGATTACTTTTGAATAGAATACAAGATGCTTCACTAACTTTTTTTCCTTCATGCACTGATATTATCACCATTTAGAACTAAAACTAAACTTACTTTTCCAATATGGACAACCAGTCCTCTTCGGCTAGGTACTGAGTAGTGGATCAGGTTAGTGATCCAGCTGGTTGTGTTCTCAAGGCGACATTAAAGACTCAACGTTGTTAATGAAGATTTAACTAAAATTGTCAATACCAACAGCGCAAGTTGCTTTTAAGAGAATAAAATGTGCTCAGAAACAAAAATTGTCTCAACCACAGACTACACGCGACTTATAGGTTCACGGAAGAATCACAGTAGCTTCTAGTCGATGTCTACCAGAACTTATTTTCCGCGACTTTTCCCATATTTGTTGTGTGGTAGCGGACTAAGAGAGTCATTCGGTTATTTTAGTTGTGCCGCGTATACCATCGTTACGGATAAGAAACGCCGAGCAGCACTTTCCATTGCTCGCTTAGCGACTTTGTAACTATTTTGTATTTGGGAGTAGGTACTTCATTAACTTTTTTTATTAAACTTACTTTCTGAAAACGGTTATTAAAATATTAAGAAGAACATGGATGAGCGAGCTACAACGTCTAAAGTGCGAAACGTCTGGGGTACTGCTATCGTCAATCAAAAAATTAAGGTGAAAAGCTTACTGGTGGTAGGATTCCTATGCTGCTATTCTAACGTAAAGCAGAAGGTTTCAAACACTAATGTGTTTCGGTCTGAATGGCACTGAGAGCTAGTGTAATTTCTAGGCATATGAGACTTAACTTGGTAGTTTTGGTAGTTCACCAAGAGAGTCACTGCAATGAAATAGTAGACTGTTTACAGACGACTGAAAGATAATTTTCTTACTTTTTGATCCTGCGCAGAAAAAAAAATCAGATATTTTTAACTATTAATTAAACAACGTAACGAGCAAAAGAGCGACACAATCATCAATATCATATTAATCGATTTTAATTTATGTATGATAATGAATGAATTTGTAAGTTTAGAGTTGTTATCAAAGTCAAATTAAATAACATTGTTTTATGGATTATATTAATAACGTAAACTTTATTTACATTTAACTTAAACACAGCGCTAACATCAATTATATCGTCAGCTGCTGTGGAAGGGCGAGCTAGCTCAGTTTAAAATATAGTACGTTATGATAGTTTTTTATTTTGTTTTATTTTATACCTAGATAATAAATTAAGTTATACTTTGTGGTAAAATTATTTAAAAATTTAACAAATAACGTTTTTCATTACAACGTTAAAAAACATTACAACTGTCTTCCTTTTTTACAACTCACGAGCCAAGAAAAAGAGCTTATGACTGGAGAATGTGACACTATTTAATTCTAGCTGTGTCCCGCGGTCTTACCCGCGGCGCAGTCATATAATCGTATTAAAATAATACGATTATATGACTGCGCCGTACGGAATTGTACCTCGCGGACCTGAGCATTCTTCACCATCATCATCATTGCAGCCTATCAATAGTCCACTGCTGAACATAGGCCTCCCCCATAGGTTGCCACAAAAGTTTGTAGCGATAATTTTGGGGGTATTCTGCCATAGTTGTCACGCTTGGCAGGCGGGTTGGCAACCGCAGTTTATTCATTCAGATGTTCCAGGAAGATTTTGCTGCCCATCAGTTTTTATTTTCTCTCTGCCGACTTTTACGACACTCACGGGATGAGATGGGGTGGTAGATTCTCTTAAGCCGCTACCAAACGGTATGCAATTACAGCATTCACAGTTCGACAATGTTCGGTTCTCTGCGTGAGGTGCTTTAAGGCCGTAGCATAAAATATTATAGCTTAAATTTTTTCAGTAAATCATGCAAAAATCTAATTTTTAGCGCGTTCAAACATACAATAAACTCTCCGGATTCATTATAATACAAATAAAAGATTTAACAGAAAGGATCTCGGTTGAGAACCCCCCCCCCCCCTCCCTCTTCTTACTTTGTTCACACATTTTCAATAGCTTTTCATAAATTCACAAAACGAGCAATTTTATTGAAATTTGGTCAGGACGACGTCTGCCGTGACAGCTAGTTCTCTAAATAATATTTATAAATATAGTCGCATCTCTAATTAATCGTATAAATTCTAAACGACTTCACCGATTCAGGTCCTATTCACAGAATATATTAGTTTTGTTGAGACTCTGAGCTATTTCTCGGTAGGTAGCGCTATAGTAAAGTTATTAATTAATCCTATATTTATGGACCACAATAGCTCATATCCACAATGTGTGTGTTAGTTCAATGCCAAAAAAATCACATAAATCAGGACTCGATAGGAAGCGCTATGGTCGACACCATCGCTCCGTATGACGTGTCAACATTTTTTTACATCCATACTAATATATAAATACGAAAGTAACTCTCTCTGTCTCTTTGTTACCTTTTCACAGCTCAACCATTGAAACGAATTTAACGAAATTCGGCACGGAGATAGCTTGCATCCTGGAGACGGACATAGGATACTTTTTAACCCGGAATATAAAATGGTTCTCACGGGATATTAAAAACCTATATCCGCGCGGACGTATCGGCTAGGTATTATATAATTATGTAATTAAAGTTTCCTAATTAACTGTAATTCAAATATCAAACTAATCGCGTATTTGAAAGGACAGGAACAACGTATACCAGACCAGCCTATGTGTGTCTGTGATTTCGCAATATAGATTTTTTCGTAATCTCATATGATAATTTGCAGGATACCAAAACTCAAACACACGTTTTTAAACTATTTGTCTATCTGACTGTTTGTTTGTTCCGACTAATCTCTGACACGACTGAATCGATTTTGACGGGATTTTAATTGGAGAGCAATGTAAGCTACTTTTTATTTCGGAAACATTTAGGGCTCCTATGTAAAATCTGGAAAACTGTAGAAATTAGGGGCTATTCGGATGGACATGTTACGCGCGGCATTAATTGATTTAGTCATTATTATTTTAGCTCATGACATTTTAAATATTTCTCTTAATATCTTAATAAGTGGTAAAGAATATTCATAGTTATTTCACCGTCTTTACCTATCTTTACATATAGTCAAGCATTTTTCTCATATGAGGAGTAGGCAGAGGCTACACATTTAGCCCACTTTTCGCCCCGCTAGAAACGGGATGTGACAGGTGGCTACTACGTCGCTGCCATTTAGGTTCAAGTCAAAATAAATCTGATTCTCCGTTGCGTTCCCACAAGGAGTATAGAGATAACATCGCATGTATGGTTTTAATCTGCACAAATAAACGCTGTCCGTACAATACCTTAGTCGCCTCTTACGACACCTCGGTAGGAAAGAGGTAGGTGCTATTCTTATCTGCCGGACACCTATCGGCATCTTTATCTATACCTATATCCTTATATATATCCTTATATATTACTTACTATATACCTTAATCTTATCTAAAACTAGCTGACCCAGCAGAGATTGTTCTGCCCGTTCCGGTATGTGAAGCGATGAATTTGATTTCTGAATTACATATAAGTATGAAACTGTGGAGATATTGTCATAGGGCGCCCTCATTAGATGGAAGAAGGTAAACCCCGAGAAAAGTGTAGCGATATACTTCTCGAGGGGCACGCCTAAGCCCGCTAGACGTGGCCACACAATCGGCAATAATCAGCTAGGCTCGATCACCCTGTTCGGACGCCCTATTCCCTGGGAAAAGAGCGTCAAATACCTCGGGGTCACGTTAGACGCAGCGATGTCGTTCGCTGAACACATAAAGAACGTGCGTAACAGGGCGGCTTTTATCGCAAGCCGCCTATATCCGTTAACTTGCTCCTCAAGCAAAATGTGCCTTAGACACAAACTTCGTCTCTACAAGACATGCATTAGACCCGTAATGGCCTATGCATGCGTCGCGTTCGCACACGCGACGGGCAACCGTATAAAGAAACTGCAGACCGTGCAAAATTGATTCTTGCGAGGTGCCACCGAAGCCGGCTGGTACCAACGCAATTGTAGACCTTCACAGCGACTGTGAAATGCCCTTACTCTCTGAACACTTCAGAGAAATATCACAGCGGTTTTTCGAAAAAGCCGCGGTTCATCCAAACCCGCTGGTGGTTAAAGCAGCGAATTACCGATCCGACAGAAACGCGACCGAACGCAAACTGTCTTCCGCGAAACGTGCTAGACGACACGGACGTCTCAGCACTCCCTGACCACGATACGGTCAGCCATGATCCGAGCAACACTGTACATACAGTCAATAGCTTCAACATAACACGCACAACGTCGCGCGACCGCCGTAGAGAGCGGCGCGCAGCTATCGTAAATAACACCGCGTACACCAGATACACCCGTGTTCCAGGGTGGTTCTCACCGCCCAGAGTTACCGACACACAAGTCGACAGTCCGAACGAAGGCCCGCAACCTCCCTCGGGCGGTCATTAGATGACTTAAGATAATAATTTTATGGAGATATTCACAGTAGCGCAAGCACGCAGCGAACGCAACAGTCCGAATTTAGATGTTTAGTAGGAGCAAACCTGCACAGCATCCGATGAAGCTGTAAAAGCCAAAAGGCTAACAGCGATTACTTCACCGAAAACAAGCTAGATGGAGAGATGACGTGCACGGTTTTGCAGGAAGTCGATGGATGCAGGTGGCTCAGGACCGTGTTTTATGGCAATCTATGGGGCAGGCCTATGTTCAACAGTAGACTAAAATAGGCTGAAATGATTATGATGAAACTGTACAGCCACACGATCACAACGCCACCTACATGGTCGGATTTTGTAATTTTAGAATTATATTAACGATGTGCTAGCGGTTAACGATTATTTACAGTTATATCGACGATGATACATTGCATAACCATCATTTCCAGTGATAGTCTCCACCGTCAAATTTCGTGGATAATGCTGGGAACACTTGCCGTCGATTATAACGGTAGAACTATCACAACGGTAGTGAAAGAAAACGATTTTGTGGTCGACAATTCTTAGATTGTTCCGTATTTCACTACTTCTTTCAAAAACATTCAAGGCGCATTTCAACGTGGAGTATTGTAATTTTAATTTTCACTGGATTGATTCTCAACAGTGCAAAGTCTTATTGCATTACCGCTTCGATGTGAAAGATTAGATCTTCTGGCTCGCGGCATTGTAAATAACACTGGAAAATTGATCACACAATTCAAAATTACATAATGAAGCAATTATAAATACAAATTTTATAACCTCACAAAGTGAACATCTTCGAAGGCAACTTACCGTTTGACTTACAAAGGCAATAACGGTCGAAAACTGAATGAAAACTAGTGAAAGCTCGAAAAAAATATTTATAAAACGCGTCTGTCTGTACAGCTAGCTCAATGGTGTGCAATGAAAGAACCGCGCAGTTGGATCAGCTAACAGAGGACAATGAAAGTAGACAGAAAGAAAGAAAAACTATTTATTGTCACAGAACTATCATGCATACAAAATAATATAAGTTTTGTTTCTGTCATGAATGGCAGTCACATAAGGCTTTTTTTTGACTGATGGTCGCTGATAGGCCGAAGGCTCTTACAGCTTCACCGGATGGAAAGAAGGGACCTCGGCTTGAACCGTCATCCTGTGCGCAAGTTTAACTGACTCGGGGGTGCCCAAGGGGGCCGGCCTCGGCTCGATCAGTTAGTTAATTCGGGAGGGCATTTACATTATTATCTAAAGTTTACCAATTCGGACGGCGACTTGATACTCGTACTACAACTTTAAAGTGCAACGCTGAGAACAACACGATACCGAGCAGGGCCGAACTGTGAACGCTCAGGTTATAAGGTAACATGCTGTACGGCATAATCATGTGGTCGGCTTATTTTACGCGGATCGAATCGGATCGGATCGGATCGGATCGGAAGCGGAGTAGCACCTTAATACTTGAATTGTGTGATTTTTTATACTAACAATGTCTATGCGCTCATTTATCACTTTTATATAAAACGGTTGACGACTGCGTTGCATAATGTCCTGTCCCCCTTTTTGTGCATGCATATTTGTGGCTCCATAATATCTCCTGCGCAGTTCATAGCTTTCGATAGTATTCGGAAGTTGTCGCCGTGATCGGAAATAAGGTAAGGGGAGATCAATAAAAAGTGTGCCTTTGTATTCGTACTTCTGTTCTTAAGCGTTTCTTTTCAATATATATCAATCACTTACGACTGATATTCGCCTTTTTATTTGTGTAGTACTTTCATTTATATTTACTAATTTCAGATTTATGTTCTCTTAATCTCAAATTGACCGCTCAATTTTTTTTTTACCAGAGGCAGGCCTACTACTTTAGATAAGTTTTTTTGCTAAGTTATATTAATACACTTAGAATGTTGCTAAGAATAACTAATAAATCTGTAAATCGAATTAGGCAAATCTTTTTGATATCCATTATTAGAATATTTATAAAATTTTCAAGCACTTAAGGAGTAATTAAAGCAGCAGTGGTACACAAACAAAGAAAGTTCCCAAGAGTAGCGCAACTACACCGAAGTCAACTACGACTTGACCCAAGTTTAATTATAAAGTGAACTATGAAGTTCTGAGGACAATCGCTAACTTGAAATCACGCTGCTGGTGTCAGGTTACATAATTTTTGAAATACATATATATTAAATTAAAATTTTAACTTGTTCACTACACTCCTAATTCAGCTTTGTAAACTGTTTAGCATCTAATAACTACACACACAGTCCAATGTTTATTGTATTTTTAGTTTTTCTTAATAATTTCTTATTTTTATATATTAGAAAAATCATATGTAGTTTTTACACATTAAATTCAAATTTCTTTATTTTATAATATAGATATTAAAACGACTTCAGCAAATATTTGGATATATTCGAGAACCGGTAAAATTACTGTATAAGAATATCTACCTATTATAAGTTCCCACCCGCCTGCCAATCGTGGGAACTATGTCAAAATTCCCTCCAAAATGAGAGCTACAAACTTTTGTAGCAATCTATCGGGGAGGCCTATGTTCAGCAGTGGACTATTGATAGGCTGAGATGATGATGATGATGATGATGATGATTATAAGTTCACTTCAGAACATACGTCTGCCCCATAGATTACCATAATCGCCCTTCACTGCGTTTGCCTGTACAAAGTTGCCACTCGTAAACCTTTCATTCCCAAATACAAATATATAATAAATTACAAGTTGTGACATTATGGGCTGTCACTGATCTATATACATATGTCCAGACATTCTACAATTTGTCAGAGGCAACGAGATTTTTCTGGCATTTTGCACACTTGACTATTGCGACATCCACGAAATGAGATGGGCAATAGATTATCGACGCTATTACACTAATTAGAACAATTTTCCGGCAACAATCTTTGATTTGTCTATCCAAGGGCAAAATCGTATAGTTTAGTTTTTTTTTTTATTTTGGGCTACTGTTTAGATAATTTTCGACAGTAATGGTATTTACTTTCAGATAATCTCTAAACTTGTACGTGCATTTTCTCTCCAATAAAAAAGAAAAAAAGAGGAAAATGATATAAACGAGGTAATAATTTTTATGGACATGTTGTATTGACAACAATAGTTTTCAAATAAATAGTTAAAAAAAATTAACAATAGTCACTTTTATTTTTTATAATTTCGCAATTGAACAAAGTGAACGTAGCACATAAACATAAAACAAATAAAGATTTTTGAATGTTAAAATGAATTTCAAAAGAAGAACCCTAACTATGATTTTTAGTTCAAACATTTCTTAAAAGTTTTTTTACAGAATATAGTCAAACTATAGCTTTGTATCAACTGTTGTATGTACACGGGTCATATCGATTAGGAAAAGACCGGAACATGGTGAGTGACAAAAAACGGAGGCCCAATTACTGGCAAGGCACTTCATCATATTCCATTTTACTCAGCAGAAATCAACCTCCATAAGTACTTCAGTCCTCCCAGCAGTGATATGCACATACTACTGTATTTCTAATGTTTCGTCGTAATGTGTTACTGTGACTACTTTACTATCTGACCTGTCTGTCATCAGGTGGACTGTTTGCTTTTTGTTATCAATACTAGCAAAACATTGTTAACTAGTTGTTACTAGCTATAATAAGTTTATTTTTTAATAAAAAAAATATAAAGTATTTATGATTTTCGTCCAATAGTAGTTACATTTCAAAAAGGAAATAAATCGCATCATCTATTTACGTAGCATTCGTAAGAGATGACTAAATGAAAAAGTATAGAATACAATGGGCGACAGCGACCTCTATAACGTTGTTAATTATATAAACGTTGTTATACTGCGGTAACTCTCTTGCTGAGGCAGTCAACTATAACTCCATTTATAAATAAATCTATAGGGGAGGCCTATATTAACGATGGATTATAGCAGGTTGAAATAATTATAAAGAAGTTAAAATGTTTTCTCTATATGACATATCATTACATTTTTTGCAAGTTGACAACGTAGAGCCATTGTAGCACAGGTGCCGAGCGCTTGCCGAAGCGAGTACGCGAGTAATCCGAGTTCACTCTTCAGTGCCAGCACCTCTTAAATTGTTTCGCAATTTTAACTGATTAACCACGTCTCCGACGGTAAAGGAATATATAGTGCGGAAACCTACATATCTGAGGAATATAAAAATTTCGAAGACACGTGTAGTCCGCCAACAGAAGAAGCGTGGCGGACTTTCCCCGCCTCCAAAACTCTCTCTGAAATTAAAAGATGCCTTTGCTCAGCAGTAGAACATTTGTCGGCTTAACTTTTATTACTTTGACAACGTAACATATAAAGTAATCAGATTATTCCAAACTTATCACATTCTCTAACATTGGAGTATTTTTATATCTTAAAATACATTGTAAGATGTATAAATATGTTTAGTGTTAAATTATCCATTTCAAGTTTTTAAAATAGGAGTAACAGGTCATACAGTATATAATAATGAATTCTATTGTCGAAGTTCAGTATCGTGCCCAACGAGCTGTAGCGTGAATTTAGAGAAATAAATCTTTCTTACATTTAAATGTGCCAGGTATTTTTTTTTATTCATTAAACGATGTAAACCTACACAAATGAACTATGCTGAAGTATACCGTATTACCCACAATAACGATTGAAATTGAATAATATCGACAAATTAAAATAAATAACCGTAACCTTACAACACATAGAAGCATTTTTAAATTGCCTCTAGCTACATTAAGCAATTTTCTTATATATACAATCCGAATACCATTCAGTATATTATCTTGTGACCTGCTTCCATTAAGACTTTGTGATTCTTATATATAATTAAAAAGAACATATTTTTGCATGTGTGGTGATGTGTACGTATTTATATGCCTGAGTGCTGTGCGATTTATTGAGATTTAAAAATATAATAATAACCAATAAAGTAACAAGAAACTGTTTCAAATTTGTATAATAATCTTCATGCAATACTTATGTTACTTATAAACATAATACATCTTAACTTTAAAGCACAAAATACCTATAGTTATTTTAGGTTTACCGCAGACGTCTGAAACTTTCTAACTGCTAATTAGAAAGAAAGAGAGACTACTCAGAACAAGTATTATTAAGGTAAAATATTTCAACTTTTTTAGTTAATTTTATTACAAGCCGAAGTACCAAAAAGCATGAGCGTTTTTTAGATAGGTTGAGCGCTTTAACTTTATCAGATTTTTTTTTTAAATTAAAACTACTATTTTCTTCCATCAGGGCACTACTTAAAGAAGTAGTAAATCAAAAAAGTTGTAGGTTTTATGTTTTGAAATATGTATATTATTTAATCGTCAAAGCTAAGTATGAGCGTGCAGTTGTGGTAAGAGTTTTATTTCTGGACTGACATTGCTATGCTTTTAAAATCTAATAAAGAGAATTATGAAATTAATGACGAAATATTTTGGAGGCGGTATTTTTTTCAGTACAATATGTATACAACAATTGTACAATGTTTTCAGAACAGGTGAATATTTACATCATTTGAATTTTTATTTGAATTATTACAATGAAACCAAATCTAAATTTTATTGGAAAGCTAACATCTAATTTGTGAAAATTTTATGAAAAATCTTCAGTATTTTTAAGTTAAATGCAGACAGACAAACAGATATTTTACCTTCTGATTTTGTTAATTAGGAAAATATACACATTTCTGAAACTCAGTAATTCGAAAGTCATAGAGAGTCATATCTTTTTTTTTAACGGCAGTGACTGACCACGACGTTCACCTGGTGGTAAGGGACATGCCTGCCCATAAGTTTTTGTGGGACTGTAGTGTACTCGTCACCATCAGTCATCAGTTCAAAAGTCTGATACGCCCTGTAATTACACTTACTTCATGTATACTTCGTGCCATTAAAACCGAAACTCAGTGATATTTCTTTGCACACCACTGCTTGACGGTAAGGTGTTATGGTGGTCGTGGCACTTGCCTTGGCTACTTCGTTCATAGGAATCAATATAATTATGAAACTGAGCTTAGACTATCTTGGCATACCTTTCTGTATTCATTTTGTTACTTTAATAGGTATTCAATACCAATGCTGTATTAAAACAAATAACTAGCATTGCTGCAAAACATATACATTGTCGTTTCACAATAGTCAACCTTTGTCCTGCGATGGCCTAAATACAAACAGCTATCATTTTACTTTTATTGTAACTATAGATATACTAGATTTTTATTTCCTGCCTACAATGGACTTCTAGCGAAGCTCATCTAGGTATTGTATTTTATAGCCTATAATAAAAATTCCCTAGCAGTGAACAGAGAACAACGTGTTTAAAGCTTAAAATGCAGGCGACCTAAATCTAACACAATGGCCCCGATGTTTTCGGGAACACAATGCATCGCCATCGTTCACTCCGCTTGCAGTTTGTTCAGGTGCTCGCGACTTTTGCGCTGTAAAAATTTTAGTTTAAAAATTTCAGTTCGAGACCCTCATGCTTTTGTGTGATAAGAATAAGTTCATAAACCTTAAACGCTTTCTTCCATCATTTTATGGTTCGCTACACGAACTCCACATTTCTCCTTAACGCTATTCTATTGTGAATGAAATTAAATTGCGCTAGACTGAAAATACCACTACGTTAAATAAAGATTTTTTATTAAATATTGATATTACGCCTTCTTCATTTGTGTTCACTATTCTCAAAATTGTATGATAATTGTATGTTATTAAGAAAAAAAATTACAACAAATTTTAGAAAACAATAAATTTATCTCACAGTCTGATATTTATAACAGTGCACCTTGCATTAAAGAAGGCTGACTAATTTATGATAAGCTTTTGAAGTTAAATGTGTAATGTAAGCTAGAACAGAAAAACCTAATAGCTCTCTCGAGAGAAATATTTGGAAAAGTGCATAGTGTACGTATCTTTTCAATTTATCTTAAGTATATAGTTCCGTTCAATTTCTGTCTGTAACAAAGAGCTTCTAGAATGAGGATAGGAATAAAAAATAAAGAGGAAAGAGTAGAAAGAATATACTTCTATAAACTAGTGATATTCAATTTGTATTACTTTATTTTAAAAATACTTATTTTTAAGTTAAAGTTAAGCATGTTTTATAACATTAAAAATTCATATATCGTAACGCCATACTGAAGGCACTAATAATTTTTGAATTCAAAAAATACTAAAATATATGATATTACTACTTACTATACTAGCAATAGTTAATAATCACACCGCGTACACACGATTCACCCGTGTTACAGGGCGGTTCTCACCGCCCAAAGTTACCGACACACAAGTCGACAGTGCGAATGGACGGTCATTAGACGACTTAAAATATTTAAGATATTCGAAATCGCGAAAGCACCCAGCGAACGCGACACAGTACGAATTTCGATCTTTTTGTAGGAGTTTATTTATTTATTTATGTTTGTTTCAAACCAAACCTGGCACGCGAGCACAGTATCCGATGAAGCTGTAAAAGCCGAGAAGACTCACATCAATAACATCACCGAAAATGTATATATGATATTACTAACAAAATATGGGTGGTGATACCTTAAACAAATAATAATTATTATTAATTAATTATAAAATGTTAGTATTATAATAAATTTGTTTAACATACGAATATTACCATATGAATTTCAAATAAATGAAGACTATTATAAATACTGTACAGCAAAGAACTAAAAGAAAAGAAATGTTAAGCGAGTTTTCAATACTAATCAATCGAAAGTTGATTTAATCGTCATCATACTTTTACGATAGACTGCTAGACATATATAGCTACAGAGCATAGGCTATCTATCAAGGCGTGACATTCAGCCTTGATTATCTTCATCCTGGTTTCCATCTCTATCAGGCACCTTACTAAGGCCGTAGTTCCACATGACCGGTAGGCCGCGTGGGGTAGTGGTCAGAATACCTGTCTTCTACGCATCGGGTCCTGGGTTCGAATCGTGCCGGAGACGGTCTATATGTGTTGTGATTGTCCGCGTGTTTCTCGTCGTTCACTTGTGGCACTTTAATATATCTTGAGCAGTTGATAGCTCTGGACTATATTCGGAAGTTGTCGCCGTGGTCAAAATCGGCTAGAAGACATCATCAGGCTCTTTTTATAACTCTTATTAATTTAATTATTTGATCTATTCTAATTTTCACGAATGTAACTTATCACATTCTTATTGTAAAATATTCATTGTTTTATTCAATTATCATATCGTAATAGTCAGTTGCTAACAAAGGCCCTCAAATAATGTCTCGAAGTGTATACATACGAGTACTTGTAAATGAAGTACACTTTCATATAACTTTGATCTTCATTTACGATAGTCGCTTGCTTACTAAGGCGACATATTCGCATTATTCAACAAAAGCTTTTGTCGAGACAACCTACATATTAATGTCTACGTTCGTATATGTAGTAATTCAGTAGTTAACGTTATTATCCATCGCTAAGCGCAAATTCCCGACAGAATAGTTTCTGTTAATGAAGTTCCCTGTAACAGGTGTTACGTGCTTTGAAATAATAAACTCACCATGAAGCCCTCCTAGATTCAAATGTGCGTCCAGAAATTGCACTGTGGTTACTTCACACCAGATATTTTTGCGTAATTTTTAAAGTTTGGCTCTAATAGCTTTCCAATAATTAAATTTATTTAACATCACTACAATATTCTTAAATCGATTTCGATCACGTTTTAATTTATCACGAGTACTGACGCATACCCCCATGTAAGCCGTCATTTTGATGATTGGATAAACGCTCAAGGCAGTGAGAGTCATGGGGACAGTCTTAATATATCCAGATAATAATGATTGCATCATAGTTATCAATATTTAACAATCCACTACAGGACATACGAGTAGATCTCTCTCAAGTTAAGAGGAAGTTGAGCGGCGGGTTAACGATCATAGGGTCAGGCACCTTTCACCTTATACGCTGATACCTTTGTACACATACGTCATTGTTTTGTATAATTAATGTCTACCATCATCATAATCAACCTATCACTGATCCACTGCTGAACATAGGCCTCCCTATAGACTAACTGCATACTAGTGGTATCCAGTAACCAGGAATCTGTCTAGGTAGAACCACCCCAAGACCAATTATTCTACCGTGAAGAAGTAGTGTGCACACATGAGTTGTATTTTGGTCTGAAGGGCATTGAGAGCTAGTCTATTTACTGGACATTTGCACTTACCATCAAGTGAACGTTTTGCTCGTCTCGTCACTTCATTTTATAAAAAAAACGACTTCTTGCAAAATAGTGCAGGTATGTTTGCCATGATTATTCTACTATCTGTACAAAGCCATGGGTTATTTCCGTCATTTTCCTTAGTCGATATTTAAGACAACCACAGGGTGAGATGGAATCTTAAGATTTTCTTACGCCGCCACCAAACGAACATAGACTTCGCCGCTTGCTTTCACTACGCTATTTGTCGAGTCACATGGCACATGACCCCGTGTCAAAAAGAAAACAATAGATATAAAACATGCAGTTCTCAGTCTACCTATATAGCCTAGTGGTTAGAGTACCTCTCTATTGCACCACGATTCCCGAGTTCAAATCATAGCCGGGTCCATAATTTTGTGCAAAAATCATCAAAACAAAATGTTGACCGACTGTCAATTCTAGATATATAATCGTTCTAAAAACATAATACAAGTCGTTTTATAGAATTACAGACTGTTATGACTTTCGCAGTATGAAATGTCAAACTTTAATGAAATGTCATGTACTTTACCGTTGACAATTATTACAGCAAAAGGGTTCCTCGTCGACTATCATTCTAGTGCATAAGGTAAAGTTCGTTTTTAACATGTGTTTTGTTAGAAAGCGTTAAACACATAATATAAATTTGTTCAATTTGTAACAATTAATAACAATAATCTTAAACCGTTTTAATATATATAACTTATATAATAAAATAAGTATTGATTTTTTTTATTTTTTTTTTTGAAACTGCCAACAGAATTACACGTATATAATATTAAAATAATAAACCTTAGGTGCAAACACATATAACTCCATTTACAGGCAGTTACAGCATACAAATTAAGACAAGTCGTGCAATTAAAATATAGAATACCTAATTTTACTTTGACTTCAATGAACTCATTCAAAATATCCGGTATAAAATTCATAACAACCAAAAAACAATACATAGATATACCTTGCATAGTCTACATACGTGTAATATTGAACAGTGGGGTTGCAGAGAGTGCTCTCAAAACTTGAGAGCCGGTCATTTGGTCGTCAAAAGCACCGCCGGACGCTATGGACTTACGGCATGCGCAAGTGCTTCGTTTGAATATGCAATTTTGAAGGAATAAAAATAGGTTTCCATATATTACAATATACGTAGTTTTTCCAGGTTTCAGGCTTTAAACAATTTAAAAATATTATTACATTATGTGTAATTTAATGTATTGTATTAAATTTTATATATAATAACATATATTATACAGTATACAAAAATACGTTGTGGTTTTCCCAACCGATTTGGTCATAGCGATATTTATATATTATATATATATATTACTAGCTGTTCCCCGCGGTTTCACCCGCGTAAAATAAGACAATCCCATGATTGCGCTACACGGCATGGTACGTCGCTAACCTGAGCATTCACACTTTCGGCACTTCTCGGTAACGTTCTGTTTCCAGCATGTGGCACCTTAAAGCCGTAGAGTATTTTTTTACATCCGAGAGCTCTCTTCAATATACGGGCTATATAATGCAAAAAATTTCATAAAATTATTATTAGTATTTCCAGAGACTAGCGCGTTGAAACATAAAAATCTCCAAATTATGACATCTCTATTTTTTTGTAACTGGCCAGTTACGGTTGTATTTTAAGTATTACGTTAGAATATAGACTCCAATCTGAGACCATCCAATTTCGTGCAGCAGTTTTTGCGTGAAACGCTTACAGGTGATAGGATTCCTATTGCGGAATCCGTCTAGGTAAGTACCACCCTAGGACCAGCCGTGCCGTTATTGCAGCCGTGAAGCAGTAGTGTTTTTCATTACTGTGTTTCGGTTTAAAGGGCACTGAGAGCTAGTGTAATCACTGGGCATATGAGACTTAAAAACAAATGTGCGCAGTGTGGTGACACACAGAAATATTCTGGATGACGCTGCATTCGTTATGGGCAAACGTTGCACTTACCATCAGGTGAACGTTTTTCACGTCTCGTCACTTTTTCCAAAAAAAAACAAGCATACAGATAAACAAAAATTCTTAAGGCAATTGTTTTGGCTTCTATTGCTCTTATACCCCTCATATTATTTTTTCCTATGTACAGACATCGGCCAGTTACAATTTCATTATATGTATAGGTAATCTTTCGCAGTCGTTTCAGCCTATTACAAGTCCACTGCTGAACATAGGCCTCCCCAATAGATAGCCACAAAAGTTTGTAGCTCTCATATTGGAGTGATTTTGCCATAGTTGCCACGAATGGCAGGCGGGATGGCAACCGCAGTTTATTTATTCAGATGTTCCAGGAAGATGCTGCTACGCATCACCTGGTTTTAATTTCCCTTCTGCCGACTTATAGGACACCAACGGGATGGGATGGGGTGGAAGATTATCTTAGGCCGCTACTACACGGCTTCATTAATACTAAATTTTCTTCCATCCGTAACCGAACTCTGCGCTGAATAAGTATATTACAGTAACATAAATTTTCCCTGCAAACAAGAAGAAACGCATCAATCAAAAAATATAAAAGTCAAAATACTCTTGACCGTAATTAACGAATATTGGCTTTGGCGAGGATTTAAACTTCCGTCATACTAATCGTTTTCGAATTATTGTATAACCAAAATATAATGTTAGTTTTGTCTGCATGGTATATTTATAGTAACAGCTTAATGATGGGTTCTGTATATTCAGATGTTGCTATAAAAGTTGTCTATCAACTTAAACAAATAGGGATATAGCCCGTAAATCAAGACAAAGGATAATCAAGGTGTGTCGAAAGTCAATACAAGTGTGTAAACAAAAGTTATAACAAGGAATAAGGGACTGTGTCTCTTGGGAATGATAGGGACCGGAGGACTTATAACACTTGTTTATAAGTATCAAAGATAATAAAATATTTTTATATATATAATGGACAAACTTATTGCATGTATTCGTGTATTCGGTCACATTTTTTATCCCGGTAATGAATATACCGCATTCATATAGTTTTATACAACATTTTACATCGTATTTGAATAGCCTAAAACAAAAAATAAATAACTTGGACCATTTGAGCTGTACATGTTTTGATCAAATATATCTTTCTTTTATGTATTACGTAGTACTTTTTGCATTTATCAACGAATTTCTTCAGAAAGTTACTAATCCAACACTCTTAATTAATGATAAAAAAAGATAAATCTGTACTAATTTTATAAAACTGAAGAGTTTGTTTGGTTAAACGCGCTAATCTATTAAAAATTATTTTATTGTTGGATAGCCCATTTATCGAGGAAGGCTATATAACATCACGCTACGACGCCTAGAGCGATTTCCTTTTAATTAAACGGCAGGTGAAATCGCGGGCCACAGCTAGTAATTAATAAAATAGCTTTATTAAAATGTTAAAAGTATAATTATATTTCATTTATGTATAATATATATATGTACGTAAAAAAGTATAGAAAGTAACAAACGGATAGATGAACTATTTGTAACTTACTTAGTACATCTACCCTTTGTTATTTTCCATTCTTATTACTGGTGGTAGGATTCCTATGCAGGAACCCGTCTAGGTAGGTACCACCCCAGGGCCAGTTATTCAGCCGTGAAGCAGTAGTGTGCAAACATTACTGTGTTTCGGTTGGGCTGTGTTCGGCTCTGAGAGCTAGCGTAATCACTGGGCATGTGAGACTTAAGAACTGATGTCTCAGGGTGACGGGCGAAGGGTGGTATCACACAGTAATTTTCTGGGTGACACAGCATTTGTTATGGGCAAACGTTACACTTACCATCAGGTGAATGTTTTGCTCGTTCCGACACTATTATGAAAAAAAAGTCTAAATAATGGGCGTAAATTATGTAATTAGTTCATTCATAAAAATCAATTTTAAAGAAGGAAATTTCGATGCAGTCCTTAAAGATATTTTCTGATATTTATTACTAGTAATCAAAATGCAACAATATATATTAATAAAACGTATAGTAATAAAACATATAGTAATAAAACGCAGTCAAAGTTAATTTATTAATAAATGACTAATTAGTATCGTCTTACTTAGTATGTTTTGATGAAATTGATTTTTGGCTTATACTTTTTGTATTTTTGAATCCGTTGGTAGTGGCAATATATAAAATATTTAAAAAATAATGTTTTTTTTTAATCTTGGACCTCATACTTTGGATGTTGATATATGACGAAATATTCATTAAGAATCGAGGACTGAACATTACTTGTGTTATCTGTCAGGGGTTTTTTCAGTGTCATTTATAGCTTCTGCATTGTTGATCGAGTATAGCCCGGACGAAAAAGCATCGCTGAAAAATTTCATTAGGCAGCTACAACAGAGAAACAACGACCCTTTGTCCTATATATTGACTGAGATTGATTGTCAGTCTGCATGTGCTAAACGAGTTGCACGACGAAATAAAAGCAAATGTTCGCAACCCCTGTCGACATCCGTCACGAACACAAATCGTTTTATTGAACTCCGCTTCGACCATATTAACTTTAGGTGACACGAATTTATTTGGCACGACGTTAGCTTACAAAGCAAAATTACACCAGAGAATTTAACTGTTCATTTATTTGTTAAATAATTAATCCTCCATGTTTTTACGACTTCCGTCGATGTACTAGAAATTTATCATTCTTATATTTTTTCAAATGAAATGTCAGTTAAATTCCATAATGTGGTTATAAAGCTACATTAACTAACTAAAATTGCAACTTCAAAATTGTTTTACTAGAGCTTTATGGCCCAAATAATTATTTAACTAAATATTTCTTGGGAATTCAAAGACTGAGTAGTATTTTCTTCGTAACTGAGGTATATATTATTTACGCATTCCTTGTGAAAAAAAATGTTATTCTTTAGAGACGAAGTTGAAAATTAAAATGAATATTTAAACAAATGAAGTAGGTCTCAGAATACTAAAAATATCCAGCTACAGAATTAGAAACATTTTCTACGGTTTTAGACGCACGAATACCGTCGCTGAGTCCCTCGAGTGCTACTAGTCCGCAATTCCTTCGAAATACAACCTCATATTTATTTAAAATGATATCATTAGGTATGTTCTTAGCTTACTTCTAAGATAACAAGCATTGTTGAAAGTCTCTTGAGCTCCCGACCCTTTCTCACTTTGACAAGTCACCCGTGAAGATTGCTTAGATCCCCAGTGACTGGTCCTTAACTTGAAACAGCCTTATCGCCGAGATAGGATTAATTGCGGAAATACCGTAGATAACGGCGGAGTTATAACTACCTAGGGTCGTGTGCTGGTGCTCTTTGGCGGTATCCTGAAATGAGGTAGAAACGTTTATTAAATTTGATAATTTTTGCCCTTTGTTCCGAATGAAAAGATGATTTGAAAAACCAGTTTATACATGTTTTTACATTACATTTCAATCTAATCTAATTTAATGAAATTTTAACAATATCTTATCAATTTCAACAAAGAATTTTGAATTAATACAAAAAAATCTCCTTGTTTCATTACAGAAGAAAACTAAATCGTGATGTATTTTTAAACTTAATTAAAATTAAATACTTAAATATCGATTTTATATTCATACATAATACTGAAAAGCCGACTACACAATCAGGTCATCTTTGTATTTGAAATACTTACTATGTCATTAGATAGTATCTTCCAACTAAAGAAGTAACATTTTGGTGAATCAGGTTGTAAAATCATTGAATAATGTGAATAGGCAAGTTACTGTATAGATATTTTTAATTCTCAAATATACAGGTTTCATCATGGTGTTTCATTTTACGCCGCTAAGTTTTGAATGTTCAAAAAATCACCATCAGTACTTGTAAATTGTAAGTAACAATTTTAGTAGTAGTTTGAACTCAAATTGTTCACGTACTGTAGATATTGTTATTGTATATATTCAGAGCTGTTCATATGTTTTTTTGGTCTTAACCAAAATATGAATATTTATGCGTAAAAAATTCGTTAATGGGATCAATGTGTTTACATTGTACTTATGTATTATTGATATTTTACTACAGGCAAAATGTAATATTGCTGATACGTTAGAGATAAGCTTATACGTAACTCTACAATATACTGACTTGGCAAATAATTATACGATATCACGATGGAGTAATAAATTAAAATAACTTAATCTTTTACCGGTAGTATTACGAAATAATCCTCAGATAATTTTTAAGTTTCTTTTGGTAAGAAAATGTTCAACAATGTTTCATCTAATTACATCCGACTGACACTGTACAACACAATGTTAAATAAACACATAGAATTTGTTCTCATCAAATGTAATCATTGTCAAATTATAAGAAGCTATTAGTTATTATCTTGAACGTAATGAATAAATTGAGCCATAACTGATAATTACAAATATCAGATATCCTTCAAGATATTCTTCCAATTACGGCAAGAATTTAAATTATATAACGAAACAAATTCTGAACGCACATACTCGCACATACTAGTAATAATTAAAATAAAATAGAACAACCTCTCTGATAGTATAGTAATATATATTAAAAATATATCCTACCTGTTCTCGACGTTTTCAAAAAATATTTTTTTAGTTTTTTGTGATTGCTATTAACTTGCAAGAATTTCAATTATTTGTATATTTATAGTAAATATTTTCAACAAGGTTTTTCTGCAACCTGAATCAAGACAACCAAAAATGGGGTATATTTGTAGAACAGGTTATTAGTAACAGTTGTGCCAACAAACAATAGAAAAAACTAATAATAAAAAATAAACACTGTATACATATGGATGTGTGTGTGTCTGTCTCTCTCTCTCTTTCTCTCCCTCTAGTGATCATTGCACTATAAAACAGTTACAAGTAGTAAGTTAGAAAATCTTCGCATCGTTTTATTGAATCCTAATCGTAGTCGTTGCGTTGAAATTAACATCATTCATCAAAATCCACATTTCTAAGCGAGTCAGATTTTGTAAAATGAAAAGTCCGCGCCACATATAAACATCTTCTGTTCAAATGTAAGTATTTCCAACAAAATTAACCTCCGTATACTCCCCAGGAGACATTAACACACCACTTCATTCTCCGTTATGTCCTAGCATGGTTGTTGTCTCTGTGCTTAGTAGGTGTTACTTTGAATTAAAAAGCATTACGTTGAATAAAATTTTAACGATTCATTACGTTACAATATAATATAAGAGAATTATATAAAGAAGGATGTTTTTAATTTACATACACGAAGAATTATGATTAGTTACTTTCATGCGTTATCTATTCAATTATAGACAAAGCTTAAACTTGTATAAGAGGGCTATACAAAATATTTTTTCTGTATGAAGTAACCATTTTTAATGGAAGCAATTCACCTTGCAAGCATATTATTCACTGAAGGAAAGAGAAAATTTTCCTATAAGACGGGCGGTAACGTCAAAAAATCAAATTTGCTACTGGCCGATACAGGCTTTAAAGTTTTTATTACGTAGGGACAGGCGGATGTGACCAACGAGCCGCTCGGTTCCTTAGCTCTTACAAGTTTACAGAACATCCTTGTAAAGTGATTGCAAGCGTAACTTATTATTTTATTGAAATTTAAATTTTCTTTTCCATTTAGTCTTAGTAAACTTAATAAGGTGTTATAATTAACTTAAATAAACGAAAATCGCATCTCAGAGCTTAAATATTGACAAAGTGATTAACGACAACATTTCGTGCTATCATTTGTTGGTTGGCTATGGGCCTATGCTTGCCACAATACATCACCACTTCTCTTTCTGTGGGATGGAAACAAAAGGGAAGGTGTGAATTTCTACTGAGATTGCCAACCCGTCTGGCAAGCTACTACGACTACGAAAATTACATATTATTAGGTAGGCTGATTTTCAGTACCTAGTAGAGTATAACGGGTTAAAATAATTATTGTGAATATGTTGTGTTGTTGACAACGAAAGATCTTGATTAAAATTTTGTCATTTTGTTTGAATAATGATTTTTTTTAATCGGACAGCTTCGATTTGTTCATTATCATTTTGCTATTAATAATGGAATGCATTTTTCTTTTTTACATTGTTTTTCGTAATAACTCCTATTCAACTAATTGTTTCGCAGCACGACTTAAATTACTTAGTCGCATTAGACAACAAAACAGCTGTTCTAACAGAACTTTTTCACAATAAATTCTCGAACAGAGGCGAACAGGGCGAACGAACACTACAGAAAAATAAGATTTCGTTCGCTGCTACGACGGACAGCTAATGCACCGCGTTAAACAAAATTCCATTTCCAGTAAAGTCTCGGAAATGACGGGGGAGAATTTGCATGGCTGATTGCCGTCCGTTGCTCAATCAAGGATATTTAACAAAATTAACTAATTGAGTGAACGTTCCACAGTCCCCTCGCTTGCTCTAAGTTGTCGACGATAAATTGACTGAACAACAGTAAGGCTACGTGTATCGGCAGAATCTAATAAGTGATAATAAGGTGATTTTGTGCGGTTCGCTCGATTTTAATTTTATTTGGTATGCCTCTGTATAGGAGAAAATTGTCGAGGTATTTTTGAGCCACAACTTTTCAAAAAATTATGTTGTATATATGCTTAATAGTTAATTCGCGTTATGTTTATTGCGTGATAACTATAAGCGAATGAATTTTGACATTGGATGTAGATAAATATTTTTTGCATAGACTTGTTCATAAAAAAAAAAATTAGAAATATTTTGTTTTACTTTAAATTTTTGATTATATACGGGTATCGTGTATCGTTATTGTCTTTTAAGTTCTATGAAGGGTTGATTGACGACTATGCAGCTCCGCAGACACCGTACCTAAGTGATCGATCCGGGGTTTGAGTTTGTACCCGGTCCAAGTCAACATGCGTAACATACAAATTATTGTATTTCGTGTATGTTAAATAATTATGATTAATTTTTATCTTTCCTTCATTGTTTGTATATTGATAAAACGGAGGGAAGAATAATGAAACCAAGTGGTTGGCTTCTGTGCTAGGGGTTGTGAACTCCATTCCCGCGGAATAAATGTTTGTATAACTTACAGATACCTCTGGGTCTGTAATTGTGCATGTGAAATTTACATACTTCTGAATAATACGTACCCACAAAGAGTGAGAAATCCCAGTTCAAAATTTTACCGCTTATTACAAATTAATAAAAAATGTATACCACTGAAAGACAATAACAATAGCCTTGACGTAATGGCTGGAAGTTCCGTAGCGAACGAATTTGTAACACAATCGGCTAATTAGAGTTTGTTTTGAAGCAGCCCGAGAGAGTCGAGTAATTAATAGACTGGCTCGCGGAATGCTTTCTTTCGAATTGGATATAAGTACTCGTATTATCAATTATCCTCTGCGCATAGAACAAGAATAAAACCTTATTACAACAAATTTTCTTTCTAGCAACGCTCTTTGTAACTTTCATGCTAACTTTAGTAAAGGCAAGTAAACACATTGCACCTTTTCTAAATTGTCTACATTAATCATTTTCTTGTCTTTTTCTAAAACATACATTGGGTGTGTCTGTGCGAACAACAACTGAGTTACTTTTCGTCTATGACATCTAGCAACTTAGACTGAGGCGCAATTTTGCTTAGTATCATTCGTGCTATTATAACCAATGACAACCATCAAACTGACGAAATTTATTTTGTAATTCGTTACATAAAACCTATGGGAAATCAAAATAACAATAAAATGATTTTTTGGCAAAATTAGTCAAAAAGCAAAGTTTGCCGCAATCTATGGGGAGGCCTATGTTCAGCAGTGTAAGGCTGAAATGATGAACTTTAATCTTACTTCTACCTTTTTATTTCTTGTAATCCATCTCCGTCTGATTATATTTAACGGCCACCTCACTTCTACATTTGGGTTTTCCCATTCCGCTGTGTAGAGGTGGTCACAATCAGATGGAACTACAGAAACTTCAATTTCTGTAACTTATTTTCCAGGGATCATGGTTCGAGTTCAAGATTCGAGTCCAAGGTTCGAATCCAAGTTTCGATCTCAGCAGAACCACATTTCCGGTGCTAATCGAACACTTGCCAGCCGACCACGATGCCACGTGGTGGTTTTATCACAGGCGTCCCTTCAGCCTTGCTGGCAACCTCGAACTAACCGACATCTTTTTTTTTATTAACGTATTTTATTTTGTTCACAAGAGTAGTTTTTTTTTTATTTCACGAACACCCATTTTGTCACAATACAATCACTAAAAGTGTTCTTTATCTACTTCTTTAATATCCCATAACTATTAGCTTTATTAGTGAAACACTTACTTGTTTATAACAAAAAATATTTATTAGAGATTATATTTAACGTAAATGCATTATTGGTCGCTATTTTTTCAATCAAACATAAAACTTATTTCACTGAACAAATGATATAAAATCATGGACCGCCACTTAACAGTACAATTTACAGGCCTTGTTCGCTCGTAAGGATGTCAAGCCCATTATTGATAGAATCCAGATGATCGTCTTTCTTTTTGTAGTGGTTCACTTGACCCGTGGAAGCAAAAAGTGGAATCACAAGGTTCGACCTTTTGTCGGTAAATCGTAGCAAAAGATTTATTTTCTTAGCGCAAGATTGGTATGTCTGAGATAAATGTCGACTCGATATTGAAAATGATATTAAAGAACGGTCTTTAATCTTTTTAAAAGTAATAAAATTATAATTGTATTTACGGCATGAAATTCAATACCGATGCCAATTAAAACGCTTTTCTACAAAATGTAGCAATGAAATGAAAAAGTCACAGACTATAAATAGAAGCCTAAGAGTTTTTTTTTATGAAAGGGGGGCAAACGAGCTGGTGGCTCACGTGATGGTAACGGAGATCATTGGCTGGAACTGGGACCTGACCTCTGTTTTTTTTTTTTAATTTTCGAGTCAAGGACATCCAGCACGCAGTACAGTTGACTACACATGTTGTGAAATATTCGGGCATGACTCAATCAGCATTATAAGTGTAACTATCAATTTTAGTGCTGATTGCACCGGATTAGAATTCAAGTTATACGAAATGCAAGGGGATCTGGATCTCAGCTAATATACCTCAGAAAGCTCTAGCGACTATGCTCGTAGGATCATTACAATAAACAACGATCAAATGCAAAATTCACATATGGACTCAGATACAACCGGCACTGTGGAAATCATTACTGTGTTTCGGTTTGAAGGACACTGATAGGTATTGCAATTACTGGGCATATGACACTTAGAACTGATGTCTCAGGGTAACAAGCACAGTGTGGTGTCACACAGAAATGTTCTGGGTGACACAGCATTTGGAATGTACAGTTTAGAAAGGAGAGGACAGACGTTGCATTTACCACCAGGTGAACGATCTGCAATCCTCGTCACATTCTTCTATAATATATATACGTATGTATATTACTGTATACGAATATACAAATTAACAAAAAATCTGCAACATTTAAAAAAAGAGTGTAAGAATATTACAATAAAAAAGGAAGACAGAAAATGAATAGCAATTAACGATGACATCCTCTAGTACCCGACACATTTAGGAAAAATAAAAAATTCCTATACTGCTGCACACAGATACTTGAAGACTTAAAGATAAGATAAACATCGCTTAAATTTAAATACTTATTACACAATCTCCTATCTTCGTCGTGAGGTGATATCTCTGTCAGTGAAATACCTATCTGAATATGTCAACATCAGTTCAACATATGAAATATATAATAACACCTCTAAATTGATAAAGTTTATACCTTATAATTTAAACTTGTGATTAGGTGTTATATAACGTTCTTCTGGCCAATTTCGACCTCTGCGACAACTTCCGATTATAGTCGAGAGCTATCAACCGCGAATGAGATACTCGTATTATGGTTCCACAAGCGTTCGCGCAAACACAGAGGCACTCATTCAACCTACTAGCGCCTTATGTAACGCTGTTGCGATAATATCAGTATCGTTTATATATCTTTGATATCAACAACAACAGTCTATTGACTACGCCCCTCCAAAGTTGGGTTTGTGCCGTAATTGCCACCGTACCGACTACGAAAATCGAAATGCGAAGTTTCGGCTGACGGATCGCACGTTTCTATGGATCCGTAAGAAGGCCTTCCGTATAAGTTGCATCCGAAGATATTTGGTAGTAGGGTTTATGTTTGACCGAAACCGATCCGAAACTACGTACTTCAATTTTCGTAGTAGTCCCCCTGTCTCCTCGTACCATAGATGCTGCTGCCTCTATCTCCTACCCTGCTGATGGTTATCCGTCATTTGTTGGGCTAATTTTGTGAACCCTGTGATGATATTTGAGGTGGATACTATTTTTTTTATTTTATTGTATAAAGTGACGAAACGAGCCAAAACGTTCACCTGATGGTAAGTGCAACGTCTGCCCATAACAAATGCTGTGTCACCCAGAATATTTCTGTGTGACACCCCACTGCGCCCGTCACCATGAGACATCAGTTCTTAAGTCTCAAATGTGAGCTATCATAATACATTAATAGTAATCACTGGGTGATCACGATAGCTCACAGTGCCTTTCAAACCGAAACACAGTAATGCGTGCACACTACTACAGAATAACTGGCCCTGGGGTGGTATATATAAATATATAATATATATTCGGTTAACATGCACTATCATTCGTCGGATAATTATTTCTTATGTTGTACAATATCGAGAGAGAGACATTGCGTTTTGTTATTTTGTAAATAATCTTAAAAAAACGAATAAAAATAATTTTTGAAGTGAGGAAAACGATCTTCTTTGAAATAAAAATTGCTGTTATAATAGAAACGCCCAAAATAATTCCGATTCTTTAATTGGTAAACACTGCCGATGTCACCAGTCTCTATAATAAAAAATAAATTTAAACCATTTGTCGGACGCCATAAGATTTTTTCGCAAGCCACCACACCGCCGGCGGTTCATTAGGTACCACAGAAAACGCGTATGAGAGTTCATAAAATGTGTCATTTGAAATCTACTCGGCAGCAAATCAATATTAATTTTAATTGAATGCCACAAAACCCGAAGAGCTTTTTGAACATTACGTTGTTATAAATGTTTAGAAAGTAAATTATTAACCAGTTGACATCAAAGAAGTGTTATTTAATTATAGCGCCAGTCTTAAGTTAATTTTGTTGACACGTAGCTTTTGATTTTAACCAAAATTAGAACGGCCTTAATAAATATATAATTAAGTACCTACCTAATTTCAACAATTTAATTTAAAACCATTTACTTATTATATTTCAGTTTTGATTTTGCTTCGTACATCCTAATTTTGTACTTTATTGTTATTGAATGGTTTAGTAGAGATTTCTATCTTATTTTTTTTATTATTAAGAACTTGGAATGCGTTTAATTATTAAGTAGCATATATGCATTGCTTTCGTTTGAAAATTAACAGTCAACGATCGATTGTAGTCCGATATTTGACTACCACAGCATTTACAAAATGATGTCTATAGTTATTGCTTGGATAGTATATTGCGCTACACGGACTGCATATAAATTTTCAACTGACCGATTTACCCTACCTGACTTAACTTTTAACCTCTCTCGCTCTGAAAAGATTCAATATTTAATTTTATTTAAGGCACGTTTACAAAAATCATACTAAAATACATTACATTCTTAATACTATTTTATCATCAGTTTTAAATTTCAAAGCAGGGAATAATACCATACAAGCCTTTTATACATAAAATACCAGTCTTTTACTTTTTGTTCTGAAAAAATACAAGGCCCTTGAGAAACCGTAACATGAATTTCGTATGGCAAGTAACGAGAATCGGAGAGCCAAATACTAGCGACGAGGTATTTTGTCACAGCTCTAAATACATTTATATTTATCTACTCTTTCCAAAGGAGCTGTCGTAAGTGACGACTAAGATATTGTAGGGACAGCCTATATTCGTGCAGAATAATTTCATAATATGGATCACTATACTGATTATGGTACTCGTAAGGAACTCGTACCAAAATGGCGGCGATGTGGTCCCCGTGGACCGGTCACATCGCGACAAGCAGGCTATAGGTGTGGTGTATGTATACATGTTACACTTCTTACTAAAATAGCAGTACTTTATCGCCGAATACACTTATTATCCTTAACAATAATACCAATCATTAGCACGTGACAAAGTTATCATAAAGCATATGGTAACTTCGATCCTGTTTCTTTAAATTATTTGATGGTTACTGAAAAATATCTCGTAAAAGCACTTATGAAATTGTGCACTCACTTAAGAAAACGTGCTGTGAACAGTGTGGTGGGCAATGGCAGTCTCATCTTGGATTAAATACAATTAGACCGCATTTTGAGGGGCTTCATCACCGTCAATTTATTTCGGCTTTAACGACAATGCAATTTTTCGGATTACTACAGGCTTCATTTGTACTTTTATTTTTTTTATTATCTTATATTACTTGACAGGAGTACTTGTAATTGTAAATCTTAAAGAGACCCGTGAAATAGAACGGATTGTTACTTTAATATATGTAATCTCTTCCTTGTCCAGAGCCGTCGGAAGAGCCTGATCTGCTATCTGGTCTTCGACTCCTTATTTTTTTATTAATTTAATCACTGACAGTTTCATCGATTATATCTGTAATTACCATTGTACTAGAAGGACTACTACTTACCTTATCACATGTATTACTACATTCAACTCACAGTTATAATCTATTTAATAAAACAAAGTCACCATTTACAACTCAAAAACGGCCGGACGCATTTTTATGGTTTTTCTCCGTCCCGTAAAAAATACTTTAAAAACGCATACATTTCCCGTATGCGCCATCTGTGATTCATTACAGAAACTAAACTTATATTATTTTGTATGCATGATAGTTCTATGACAATAAATACTTTTTCTTTCTTTCTATCTTCTTTCATTATCCTCTGACAGCTGATTCAACTGCGCGGTCCTTTTATTGCACACCATTGAGCTAGCTGTGCAGATAAGCGCTATGATTTATCAGAATTTTTTTACAGTTTTCATCAATTTTCAATCATTTTTCGACCGTTATTGCATTCGTAATTCAAACGGTAAGTTGCCTTCGAAGATGTTCACTTTGTGAGGTTATCAAATTTGTGATTGATAATTGCTTCATTATGTAAATATGAATTGTGTGACCAATTTTCCAATGTTATTTACAATGCCGTGAGTTAGGAGATCTAATCTTTCACATCGACGCCGTACTAGACCGTACCGTATTAGACTTCGTAATATTGAGAATCAATCTGCACTGTAGATGAAAATTACAATACTCCACGTTGCAATGCGCCTTGAATGTTTTGGAAAGAAGTGGCGAATGCGAAACAAGAAAATCCAAGTGTTGTCGACCACAAAATCGTTTCCTTTCACTTTCGTTGTGATAACCGTAGTACTATAATTGTACAACGTGCGTGGTCGACTTCAAGTGTTCCAAGCGTTATCCACTGGACGGCGGATACTATCACTGGCAACGATGGTTATTCAATGTGTCGTCGTCGATATAACTGTAGAGAATTCTTAACCGATAGCACATCGTTAATATTATTCTAAGATTTAAGTGAAAAACTAAAAAAGAAAATTCCAAAACCCGACCCGATAGGTGGCGCTGTGGTCGTGTGGCTGTAATGTTTCGTACTTAAATGTAATTCATACTCAAACTTATCGCATCACATACCGGAACGGGCAAGACAACGTCAGCCGGGCTAGCTAGTACACATGTATAAATAGTATAAAACTTAAATAAAATATTTTTTAGGTTGACTCTACATTAAGAAGATGACAACGAAATTATAGATGTATAAGTCTATCTGACTGTCCAGGGATCGAATCCCAACCGGAATTAACATTATGCAGACAAAAATTGATGGTTTTCAGATCTGGTTGTGTTGTACATGTGCAATTTGTCTGTAAAATGAATCCTGCTGTAGGATATCGTATTCTTAAAAAATATGTAAAATTTTATAATTAAAATTTGAAAAATCTTATTGTACCACTGCATGTTTTGTAATCCGGTGTACAGATCCCAAAAAGAGCCACTAAGAGATAGGGTTCATGAAATGAAACTCAACTATCAATTAGTAGTAGGAGTCAAAAAGCACGTATATTAAATTCAATAATCCTTATGTACTATTACAAACATACCTCAACATCGCAATGTAGATAAACAACCCAAAATCATAGCGACATCTAGTAACTTTGAAGCACACTACATAAATAATGAATGTGACAGATGTCATACATCCGGTTATGTATTGAATTTATAATATCTCATATTTAATTATTTATAATAATAAAGGGTAATATTTGAAATAAATAATAACCATCTAGTTACATAATTAAAATCTACAAAGTCTTACTCCTAAAAGCACAGTTTGAAGAATTCTAACAGTATTTCCTCATTGAATCATTGTACTGAAACTCTTTGCTAAAAATCTCAACGACTAATCGCTATTACAGTTTCCTCACAAATCTCACCTCATGGAGACCACATAGGTATCTACAGTGAACGGCATAAATAAAAGTCTTCACTCAGAACTATTATACTCATTACTATTATTACTATTATTTACCTATTTAGACGACCTTTGATACTGTCTAGCTCAGGGAAGTATCATTGAAATAAAAGTGAACAAAGTGTCCACATAAGTAGCGTCTACTCAAAAATGTTGACCAATCAAATTATAACGTAACGTCTCATACCGTCCTGTATGAAAAAATCGCAAAGATCTGAAACCGAGGAATTATTTAGAAAGACAAGAGCTTTTTGGATAACATAGTTCACAGAACCGTGACGATATAGTCCGCCAGCACATTTTTGACATGAGCCCGCAGCGACCTGACTTGCCGTTACCACAAGGACACCGATGTGGTTGAAAGATTGATGTTCTATATCCTATGAGCTAGCTTCAAAGTTATGTATCGATATTACTTGACGGTGAAATGTCTACATAGTGACAAAACTTCTTATTTGAATTCGTAATATGAATAAACAAAATATTATAATTAGTGTTACTGTTACGGCAACGTAAAACATGTTAAAATCTTTTTTGCTGATTAAATCTACAGTCTTAGATTACTTTCGGAATTTATTTTAAATCATTGAGATGCATAACATGCAAATATATAACTAGAAAGTTCGGAAATAATCTCAGCTATCCAGAGCCGGGAATGTCAATAAAGGGCCTCTGTGGCGGGTGGACAGGCGCATTGTTTTGTTCTTATTTCCCAAGCGCCTCTTAGCGCTTAACAATCAGTGCTAGGTTATTGAAATGTGAGTTCTACAGTAGTCATACTTTACGGGCAAAGCATCATGAGATTTCTCACAAGGTAGTTTTATTGTCACATAAGGTAGTTTTATTTTTCATAAAATTAAGGTTATAATATACATAGCATCATAATTTAACTGTATTAGCAGTTCCCTTTTAATCTAAATGTTCCTTTCAATCCAATTTGTATCAATCGACGGAGTTCATATTATATACTAAAAAAACTAAAATTTATATATATTTATACTTAATAGCGGGTTGAAATATTCTAACATTCATTTATCAGAAAGTAATCATCAGGGACATCTAATAAATTGGATTATTTGTGTACTCTGTAGAAGATCTCGGTACAGGAAACCATTTTATTTGCTCCGCGAAGCATTTTGATGACATTTTTCTTTTCGTTTTAATGTGTTTCGCATTGGCGGTGTTCCACCTCTAGCAACAAGAAATGATTGATATAAGGTTATAAATCAATTTCTGTAAATAGTTTCTAAAAGTTAAGGATTCGATTTTAATTTACTTGGATATTTAAAATCGTATAAGCTCGTAATAACTATTATGAACATTGGATAGTGATTTTACTTTATGATACGAGTACCATGCTACTTTATTTATTAGTAACTATTACACACAATTAATTAAAATAAGAGCGACTCAATACACGTGAAATTAAAATATACATAGATATCAAAAATTTGATTAAAAAAAAAAACATGAATAACAAAAATATTACTCAGTGTAAAATAACTTCTTAGTGTATATACAATTATTAATTAATGAAGAATAAAAGAATCTGCACGAAAACGTTGCACTCGAATTGGACCTTGACATTTTACTCTCACCGCGACCAAGGAAGTTTCATTTCAAAAATGTAAATCAAGATAATAAAATGCAATTTGTATATTTCTGAGATAAGCGACCATCATCATCATCATTAGCAGTAGCAGCAGTATTCACTAAATAATTCAGGGCAGGACTTAGATCTCTCTCAAGTTGGTAGGATTTGCCATAATCGCCACGCCTTGCAGGCCGATTGGCGACCGCATTACTTGATACCTCGCACAGTAAACGCTGTTGCACATCACGATGTAAATATTGTGGGTCTAGCATAATATATATGATTATTTCACCATTTGTGGGGACCATAAACTTTTTTATGTCACATCTGTTAATGGACTTTTGTGACGCCCCCGAAGTGAAATGGAATGGTACTCTTTCGCTACCTCGGCTTATTTAATAGATGATCTTACTAAAATAGGATGATGTAATTGATATGATTCCCCAAAGTCAATCGCATAAGACAATCACAAAGCTCAGGCAGCAGCGTATCTGCTGGTTGAGTCCTAGGTGCTTTCAAATCAAATTCAATACTAATGTTGGAATATACTAATCGTTTGTTTCCATGTATGGTATATATTGTGATTGTTTTAGTGTACCTTAATTTTCTTTGAATCGACATTGTCACTTAATGATACTCTAATCTTTATCAATTGACAAATTTAGTTATTAACCAGTTACTTCAATTCATGATTTCTTATAAATACATAACTAAACTTTTTAAGTAAGTGTGGTTTGATCTGACCCAGGCAATGACTTATACCGTCATAGCTCTTTGACGGAACATCAAATAAACTCCACGACGTTCCCTTATCCAAAAAATAAGGATATAAATTAAACGCTTGCTAAGGACACTCGTTATAGCAAATGTACTGAATGGGAATAATGGAGAATACTCGACGGCCTGCCTCTAGAAAGGAGTGCTTATTTCTGTTTTTATATTTCATTATTGGCTCTCTCATCTCATATTGCACTCCATTCGGATTCATAGAGGCCGCCATAAAAGATTGAAACGTGAGAGGGGCATTTCAATGGCGTAATTGCAAGTGCACTTTTTTTTTAATTCAATTCCTGTCGGCCACGCTAAAGCTGGAATGCACTTCATTGATATCACTTTAAAGTAATGAGTTTTTAGTAAATTGCGATATAAATATAATATAATAATTTTTTTGGTAGTGCCTCATATTTTATTTGGGTTTTTGGCTCAATTGCTCGTTAACAAATTATTCATCAATAGTGTACGAGTACGTTATTCCAATCCGTAAAATTCTGCGAAATAAGTCGGTACAATAATTATGGAATTCCAACTTTGTTAACTTTACCAAGTTTGCCTTTTGATGTAAAATCGCTTCAAGTTTTACCAAGTACTTATAATTTTTTTGTTGGTTCTCGTAATTATTTTGTATGTAGATGAGAAACGCTTTATACACAAATCGAAGCATACAGTTTATGGTAAATAAAATATAATTGTGGTATTTATAACCAATATTTATTTTTTAATTGCATTAAATTTCCAAGCAAAAAAACAACATATTTCCAAACCTGTAATTAAGGACATACTTATATAAATAGCGTATTTAAAACTTTACTCCCGCCGATTACGAATTAAAATACGCCATATAACACAAGCTTAAACAGTACTTTTTCCAGGAGATGACGAAGAAAATGAGCAATTACTCGACGTCGGTTGCTGGAGTTTAACTAATGAAATTTAGAGTATAGCGAATGAAAAACTGAGTGGAGTCTTGTTTATTTGAAAATTTAATATTTTGATAAAACTTTATTCTTGTATAACAACGCTGTTAAAAATTAGGTATTTCTTATTTATATATTTAAGTAAAAATTATTCATAGCAATCTATTAGAATGCAGAATTTGTTACTCTTTAACATCCATACAAATATAATAAATGCGAAAGTAACTCTCTATTCCTATTTCTGTTTGCCTTTATACTGGTCGTAGGATTACTATGCAGGAATCCGTCTAGGTAGGTACCACCACAGGGTCAGTTATTCTGCCGTGAAGCAGTAGTGTGCAAGCATTGCTGTGTTTCGGTTTGAAGGGAACTGATAGCTAGAGTATGATTACTCTAGCTCTCAGCATCGGGGCATTTAAGACTTAAGAACTGATGTCTCAGGGTGACGGGCGCAGTGTGGTGACACACAGAAATATTCTGGGTGACGCATTTGTTGTGGGCGGACGTTGCACTTACCATCAGGTGAACGTTTTACTCGTTTCGTCACTTTATACAATAAAAAAGACGGACATATAGGGCATAAAGATTACCAACAATCATGAATAAAAATATCGACATAGTTAAAAATGTTAAAAATTTGGCTGCATTACTGCCATCCGGCATTAATTTGATTAATGGTGGATGGCAGTAACGCAGCCACATTAATACAGATGTGCTTCTATTGGCGCAGTGGCTTAGCGATTGACTTCTGCTCTGTGTGAGTCGTAGATTCCATTCCCCCAATCAAAACTATTTGTATAACCTACAGACAGTTGTTTCGGATCTGGTTGTTTGTACATGTGGAATTTTTATAAGTAAAAGGCGCCCATTATGCAAGAGAATTCCTAGTGGAGCAACGTTTTTTGGAAACGAAAAAGTAACAAATGGACTGAGTAGCTCAAAAAAAACTTCTTTTACTTTAGAGACCTCTCCATAAAATTCGTTTTCCCACATCTGTATACCATCACCTAGAGACTGTAGAATTCAGGCGCACGGAAAATTATCCCCGAAATACAATTAAATTGTAACGTAATTTATTTTAATTTTAATCCACGTCTACCCGCCGTATCTTCGGTGAAGCATTTGGACCCTAATAACTGACGTTAATATTCATTTCGCAAGATGAGAACGCGTATATTATTATTACGGAGGTAAGCTAGTTAGCAAACTGTAATTATCACTGACTAGTACTATTAAGTTCAAGCTTTACTACTTTTGTCGTTAAAATTTAAAGGCCAAATTGAATTGTAAATAAACTCCGCTACAATTTAAGTGTAAGTGAGAGAAACGCTTTATGCCAAACACGATGAAAGGCCTTCGCTATGTCCAAACTAACTTACAGGGCCTTACAGGGACTGCCTCCGCCCATCGATGAGTGAGGTAGACTAGAAGATCATCAGCTGAGCGACCCCGAAGGAAGTCGTACTTGCGATCACTAATCAGCTGGTGCTCCTCTAGGTACCTCACGAGCTGGCCGTTACCAAAGAGGTGATAGCGATCGGCCTGTTGGACGGATCAGAGCGGTCGCCTGTTTTAGGGATCTGGTGCACTGAAGCTGTCTCCTAAGAGTTCGGAACGACATCTCGAGAATAGAAGTATCGGAAAAAATACGTGAGAACCGGTGCCAACTCCGGAGCACACATCCTCAACACAACTGGGGGAATTCTATCTGGCCGACTCGACTTGTGGATGTCCAGAGAGAAGAGTGCTTTGCGCAATGACCTCTGCAGTAACGTCTCTTCAGGCATGGAGTACTCACAACGCAGTATGGTCGGCGGTGAGTTCCCCCTATCATCTAGTCTAGTCTCGAGTTGGACGCAAAAAGAGATCCTAAAAGGTCGGCTTTATCTTTTGCGGTGTGAGCCAACGAGTTGTTCCCCTTTATGCAGAGATGGAAGCGAGGCAAGAGACCAGAACGCACGGGTTCCCAAAGGAAGGCGAACTAGTCTGTCGCTAGTTCTGCTAATGTGCTCTGACTTTGACTTGGCAATAACTCTTTTGAAGGACTTGGAGGCAGAGTTGTATTTCTTCTTGAAGTCGCTGGATTTTATATCCTGGGGCGCCGATGCATTGCCCCAGGACCGGTAACACTGTTGCTTTTGACGGGATGCCATTCTGCAGGAGCAGCATTTTTGAGATACTTTTCCGCCATTATCAACTTTTACGACACTCAATGGATGAGATGTGGTGGTGGACTCTAAGGCATAGCCCCACCGTCAAACTAATGTTAATTAAATTCGATTACGGATCATAATATACAGTCAGAGAAACTCTGTATATGAGCATATTTCGTAGTCGATTTTATGTGATAAATAAACATAATTGTATATGACAGTCGCAAAGAGAAGGCAGAAGTAATTTGTGCCTAATTAATTAGAGTGCCCTTGTCTGGGTTTTAAGTGCGCTTCGACGACTTTCTTATGAATTACTATTTCAATAAATTAAGAAATATCTGGCCTGAATAAGAAGTCAAACAAGCTTATAATGCGGCGTTACCCTGCAAGAATTTCATTACGATGACAATGTTGGGAACTTCAATTTTCTTGCGAGATAACGAGCGTTGTTGAGATTGTTTCAAGCTTCTAACTTGAGGCCACTTTGACCCGCGGCCCGTAAACATTGCGAAGATTCCCATTAGATTTTGCTAAAGAAAACACTAACATTTATGCGAATATATTGAAGGAATAAACAAAAATCGACGTTAATTCAACCGTAAATTTAGATATTTTTCGTCGTTAAGTTCGGACGAAAGATTTTCATAAAGTAATCACACAAACGAAATATTTTTACAATGAAATTTACTTTATATTTAATTACGTTAATAAATATTATATGCGCAATATTGTAACTTCGAGTTAATATAATCGTTAATTGCGTAAATCCTTTCGCATATTAATTACAATGGTTGGTTGATTCATAGTCCGAACAAATTGGCTTTAACACTCAAACCGCTTAAAATTAAACTATACACAACGACGTGAATTATGTTGGTACCTATGAATTGTGCAGAAGACCAATATTGGAAAAGCACTCGACTATGCGCTAACGAGATGCGAGTCTAATGAACTTGAAATCCTGCGCTTCCATTTTGTATAATGGACATGAACATGGAACTATAAAGATTTAAGTCATTCTAATAATTAATTTCGCATAATTAAATGCTAAGTAAATTAACTTAACAACTATTGGTTAATTTTGTTTAATGTTTGTTCTATAATAATACTACAGATGGAAAGGGCTATGATCGGTGTTTCTCTGCGAGATTGATCGCGTAACGATTAATTTTGCAGCAGAACTAGAGTAACCGACGTTGGGATATAAATATATAAATGCAACTATTATTATCGGGGTATTTATTTAGTTTACTCATTTATATGAAAATCTTGATAAATATATAAAATAAGATAAAACATCTAGAATACTAAACATAATACTGTACTATAAAACATATAAATAAAACCCCATCCAGGCGGGAGCCCTCGGCAGGGGAGACCAAACGGCCGAAGGTTAGGGGGAAAGAGAAAGAAACCAGCGGACGATGCGGGCCGTTTCGAGGAGCACCGCCTTCTGCATTTGAGCACGGGGCGATCCGTTATTATTATTATTATTTATTGTTATTTGTTAAAAACCGATGCCCCACAGTACCCTGTATTCGTGGTTGCGTTTTTCAGGCATATATTTCACATGCACCAAACAACCAGACCCGAAAACCTAAAATTTATGTTTTGCACAAATGCTGACTCCGGCTCGGTTTTGATCCCAGGACCCGCGGCGTAGAAGTCAGGTAGCGTACTTATTGGTTAGCGTACCTGCCTAGTAGCCACACGATCGTCAAATAGCTCGCAGAAGCGATAACCACTGAGGAAGAAAGATTCTCGAGGGGCAACCTCGGACCGCTAAATGCAGTTTTGGCGGTAAGTCGATGGATGCAGATGGCTCAGGACCGCGTTTAAGGCCGTCTAAGGGGGAAGCTTATGTTAAATAGTGGATTTGTGATGGACTGAAATGATGGTGATTATATTTAAAATTGATTTATATTATCATTTTACAGTGAATATAACTCTTCATATCGTGAATGATATTACAATAGAAGTCGGTTGGTAGCATTCACAACAAAAACCTTGAATTAATTCTTATAGATACTTCATAACAGTCAAGAAGGAGGAAGACAAACAATACAAAGAGAATGTTTACTACTTTTGTTGATTACGTTCGACTTTCTACCTATATGTACTCGTATTTTATTAAATAACACAGAGGAAATGAAATAAACTGAAAAATGTGACCTGTCAGAATAGAATAGAATCATTATTTTTTTCAAAATAGATATTTACATAATACTTATTGAATGCCATTTTTTTAAACTAAATTGCAATTTAAGAGGACGATTTCCATTTCTTCATATTTATATAGAAAACCATACATACTTAACTGTATAAGTATTGTGATGAGATTTTGTAATTTTATAGAATCCAAACATTTGAACACACAATAGACACAGGAGAAGTATATATATTAACTGCTGGTAAGATTCCTATGAAATAACATCGGCATGTTTTAGTTTGTATGGCATTGAAGCTTATGTAATTACAGGCTATGTGAGACTTAAAATAGATGCCTCACAATGACCGGCAAAGTAGAACTACCTCTTTGCTACCGAAGTGTCTTAAGATGCGACTTAGGTATTGTACGGACAGCCTTTATTCGTAAAGAATACTACCACAATATGCACATTACTTCTCCCGTTAAAATCAAAACAAAACATACTTTTGATTTCTTTCATATTTACTTTTTATTGTAGCCGCAAATATAATAAGTTTCTTTTTACTTTTCTGTTTTCGAAACAAAGGAATAATTTTTATATCAACTAAAGTATAGTAGCTTCATGTTTTATAATTTGTGATGACGCGTGGCTGATGTGCTTTTCGTTACAGAATGAGCGCCGAAATACGTTTGTGGGAATCAGTAGATATTTGTAAATCGGATTAAGTGGGCAAATATCCGCGGCAGCTAGCAACCTATTGACGGTACGCCAATATTTTATGAGCTTATTCGCACCAGTTCAACGTGAAATGTAGCGTAACAGAAATCACGGATTTATCATGATCTCATAAAACAACGATAATTTTGCAAAAAAAACTGTACACTCTTTTTAACCGAACATGTCACACATTTTTCACGTGCCATACATTTTTAACCATCTACTAGCCAGGGTTGACTGGCAGAGAATGCTTTATAGCATTAAGTTCAACCATTGTAACCTTTTTTAGGTATCAATAAAGTATAAATAAATAAATATGTCCAGGTAAAAATATATCTTCTTTCCATGACAAGTTTGACTTATTTGAAATTCAAATTTTATTTTATTTTATATATTTAGATGATACAACTTTGTATGGCCCGTACATAGAATCATCATCATCATAATTTCAGTCTATCACTAGTCCACTGCTGAACATAGGCCGCCCCTGAAGATTGCAACAAAAATTTGTAGCTCTCATTTTGGGGGGATTTTCCCATAGTTGCCTCACTTCGTATACGGGTTGGCAACCGCAGTTTTTTTTATTCAGATGTTACAGAAATATGCTGAGATGAGATGATAGATTCTATTAAGCCGCTACCACACGGCGGTAATTAGTATACAATGTATTTAACAGTAAGACTAATATAGATGAATTATTATTCCGGATGTTCCTTGAAATCGAAGTTGTATTAAAAAAAATTACAAAACTAGAAACCCTAAAAAAATATGACCATAATGTTAACGACCACGTGGGCTAATGGTCAGAGTACCAGACTACTACGTCACGGGTCAATTACTCCAATGTTATTGCATAAGATCCTACTCCAATGTTCTTGCATAAGCGTTAAATTGAATATAGGAAATATAAAAGTAAGCACCTTTATATATGCGCTAATATTTACTGCTATTTCTTAATTATCTTATACAAATTCCACTGTAGGTGGACCTCTCCTGAGTTAGGAGGCTTCATCATAATTGCCACTCTTGGCACCAACGCGACACACCGTGCATCTCAGATGCTGCTCTTGAGCGATTTAGCGATTATGAGCGATTTAGATCTGGCATATTTGAGATGATTATTCCACCATGTGATGAAAGCCACTTCATTTTTCTTTCCGATATTTTCCTTGTGGTAATAGTATGAGTTAGATTCTCTGACTGCACTAACATAATATGCTATTACAGTCATTATAATATATCCCGCGCAAATGACCAAGATCAAACTAGATAGGATTCCACCATAAATGCAATAATACAATGTCAATTTTCAATTCAATATTTCGATAGATTTGGAAAAGGAATATTTTAAATTCATTATCGTTTCAAGATTCAGTGAACGCAAGAACGTAGTATAACACTTCGCTCCAGACGTATAAAATGGGTTTTATTTTTCAGAATTCCGAAGCGAAAATTGCGCAATTTTTCCGCTCATGAGAAAAGTTTCAGTGTTATAGTAAAAGTTAGAAGTAGCGTTTGCGAACCAACACGCCGCTATTATTTGGTTACTTGGTCTTGTATGACAATTGGCTGCTTACTTACATTTTAGAGATTACACTAATGTTGTCGTAGCGAAGTTTAACGAACGCTTTTAACAGTTTACCTTTCGGTTTTTTTATTCTTTGTTTTGTTATTCGACGTCATATTTATATTTTTTATTATTTTCACTCAGGTTTCATTACATTTCAAGTATTTTTGTCAATTAAAAGAATAATAATACATAACAATATACAAAACACAAGCGTTCAAAAATTGGTTGGGCAGCAAAATAGAAATTTATTACTTTATGTACACATTTTATATTTTCTAAAATATATTTGCACAAAATATTATTAAAAAAGTAAAGCAACAGCCTAATTATGTTCCACTGCTGAGAATAGGCCTCCTCTAGTTTCCAAGGGGAATTTTGGAACCAGGAGCAGTCCGGCACGCTGCACTAATGCGGGTTGGCGGACGTCACATAATGTCCTCGGAACATATTTATTTTTTATACATACAGGTTTTCATACAATGTTTTCCTTCACCGCTGAGCACGTAGTTAATCAGCACTTAAAATGGAGAACATTTTGAGAGGTGCCGGCACCGAGAATCGAACTCAGGTCACTCGCATACTATAAAATTTGAGGCTACTGATCCCCTGAGCTACATCGGGCCATAGTTTATCATAATAATATATAGGCACAATTTTTAGGTTTTCGATTTTTACCACATTGCTCAACGTAATAAAAATGCTAATGCAATAAGCTAATTCAATTACCTTGGAATAAACTACTGAAAGGAGTTAAAATAAACTCAATATAATTCAACACTCATTCATTCATTACCATTTCAAATGCCATCTCGCTTAAGATTATGTGACGTTTTAATAGGTCAGAATTAGCATATGAACGGTCAGGTCACCACTTTGCTGAAGGATTATGTGTTAATAGTATCTTAGATGTTAATATCTCATGAAGGGTTAAGCCTATGTGTCAGTAATGGATTATTCAAGACGTGGCCGAGGTACAAAACGGTCTCGAGGCTCAGCACGTTCTAATTGAGTTTTGATTGCTAGATTTAATACCAAGACACTTGATTGCATGTCACTGTCGAAGTAATGTTTGTATTAGTTATGTTTATAATTATATCGTTCCTGTACGTTCTAGGCACACAATTATTAGAAGCGGCTTTCTAATTACTCGTATACAAATGGCAATGTACGAATAATTAATATTATTCCTGAAATGTTAAATATAGGTTCTCTAAAAATATTTATTTTTTATTTATCTGAAATCTTACTAATACTGTGAGTACATTACGTAAATTAATTTGTCACTTAATAAACGTATGCATTGAAGACTGAATTATCGTTCAGATGTACGAGTCACAGGGAATCCGGTATTAGTTATCTTTTAGGCGCTATTCTGTTTCCGTTATTTAAGGTTATGCTTCGGCAGCCGCGTGGAAAGTGTGTTTGTAAGTATTATTCTTCAAGTATAGCGTTGACACTCTGAAAAACAACGACGCTTTTATTAAGGAACAATATCCTTTTGGAATCGCTTCTACGTGGTGTTTTCGTGAGTCATCACGAATCGGTTTTTATTCAGACTTCTAGCCACTTAAACACGTTGATTTTCGAAAAGACTTTAATAACTAAGAATACAGAAGACCTAAAGGTATTATCTGAACTGTAAGCACTTTCTTGCCAGTATAGTTTGTAACTTTAAAGACGCTAGAAATTATCAGCAGTCTTTCTATGTTTACCGACACTACCTCTGTCAAGTTTTATAAGCTTACCTTTTTCAAAGATCTCTCGGGACTTCTTTACAAGTTTTATGTACTGAAAAATACTGTCATCTCGAATATACCTGTAGATTTTAAGGTCGATTTTAAGGATCGAACATCATAAACAGAATTCAGATTTTTTTTACATAACTCACAATTTCCTGATGTCTGTTGAGTGTAGCACTCGCGGTGTTAACAAACTGAGTAATTTGTTTCTTTATAAAGCCAAAGCAGAATACAAAGATCATGAAAGCAAAATATCAATGTTTATGTCTTTAGAATTCTAAACTAGGAGATTCAAAACCAGAGTTACTGACATGCTCGTAGCTAACCTATAACCTTTGGCAAAAAATGATTCACAAGTGCCAACTTCATACCAATGTTTGACAACGCCCGTCTAGATGGAGCGATTTGTTAGTATGTGGGAGTTGATGGCTCAGGGCCGTGTTTTGTTTTCAGGCGTTACTTTGCGGAAATATATTATTATAATGAAGGAAAGAAATTTAATTTGCTAAGATCCGCATACAAAATATGAAATGGTGTATATTACATAGTTTTGAAGAATACCGCCCGCCCTCCCACAGCAGCCTGCACGAGCAAACTAACACCGCCACCGGCAAACACCACCAGATACCCTCCACTGAACATCGTTACGTCTAAGCGTTCTTGCTGTTTTGTGGTGAAACACGTGTCGTGGTCTCGACTTCCCTGGTGTATAATGCTCAGTGGTAGTGTTGTAGTGGTGGAGGGTACCTGATGGCGGTGTTAGTTTGCTCTTGCACGCTACCGTGGTAGGGCGGGTGGTGCTCTTCAAAACTAGGTACACCATTTTATATTTTGCATGCTGATCTTAGCAAATAACTTTCTTTCCTTCGAGAAAATAGTTCACCTTATGGTAATTGCAACGTCTGCTCATAATAACAAATGGCAACTTATGTGTCACCCAGAACATTTTTTTGTGGTAACACACTGCGCTCGTCACTATCATATATCAGTTCTAAATTCCCATATGTCCAGTAATTACGCTAGCTAGATCTCCAATCTGCAACACAGTAATATTTGAACATTACTGCTTGACGGCAAAATAACTGGCACTGCAGTGGCTCACCTAAACTGTTTCTAAGGAGTCGTTACATCAGTAGACTCAACACTGTTCTGCCAACTGAGACAAATAGATTTTACCGATTTAACAAAATTATCTTACATTAATTCAAAATGATAAATGGAAATTTATACGAAAAATATTATGTCTACTAGTATTTTGCAACTTAGACGTATTTAAAAAAAAGTTAAAGAGCGCAATAAAGACGCAGAGATATCGATGACCCTTTAGAGCGTCGAGCTCGGCTATATCACGTCATTCTATTTTACGATCCGAGGGTGTGAATAATAATATCTACTGCGATACAATACCGGGGACTGTATGCTACCTAACTTTACTAGCATACCTTAAAATTTAGGTTTCATAAAGAAAAACATATACAGGATACAATCATTTTTATTCAACATAGATTATTTACATAATACTTATTGAAACTCTTTTTTTCTTTTTATTGAACTGCACTGGTTCGCAAAAAATGCCTCTCCTGGGAAGAACCTTTTTTTTTTCTTCGTCAGTTAAAAATAATGTACAATTACAAGGTTATAAAGATGTAGAAATAGCTTGGCAGAGATCACCTCATTCCAAGGGGTTATCATCATCCATATATTCTTTAATAATATAATAACCCTTTTAGTTACAACCAGTGATGACATACGGAACCGAGACGTGCTCCTTCACTGCGGGCCGCTTGAGGAAGCTCAGAGTCGCTCAGCGAGCTATGGAAAGAGCTATGCTCGGAGTTTCTCTGCGTGATAAAATCCGTAACGATGATATCCGCAGCAGAACTAAAGTAACCGACATAGCCCTAAGGATTAGCAAGCTGAAGTGGCAATGGGCCGGCCATATAGCCCGTAGAACCGATAACCGATGGGTAAGAAAGGTTCTAGAGTGGCAACCTACCTCGTACCGGCAAACGCAGTGTAGGGCGCCCCCCCACTAGATGGAGCGACAATCTGCGCGATTTTGCGGGAAGTCGATGGATGCAGGTGTGAGAGGCCAAGGTTAAGATTAATTTCTTTAAATTTATCTCTAAGAGACACTCTAGAGCCAAGATTATAAATAGCTCTTACGGCCCTCTTTTGCAAAACGAAATTCACATCTACATCAGTCGCATTTCCCCATAGCAAAATACTATAAGATATAATGCTATGAAAATAACTAAAATAAACTAATCTAGCAGTTCCTAACTTTTTTACGGAGGAGCGGAGCTAAGTCTGCTTGCTAGTTTTAGATATATGGCCCTTTGAAATTTCGCTGATCCGGAAGAACTCTTGCTATTGATAACTTCTTTCTGCGTCCTATTCCTCAAATATGATGTTAGAAGTTTAAGTGCAGAATTTCTTATACTGTAATGATATACTTTCCTGATGAGTGTTTCATGATGGATGCAATCGAAGGCCTTAGAAAGATCACAGAAAACACCCAAGCCATCCCGTGAATTCTCCCAGGTATCAAATATTAGGTCCTTGTTGTGTTACATATGAAATTGGCGTTTTGTCGTACTGGATACTTTGATCTGCGATACGATGAATGAAGAGGTATATTTGACTTTCGAAAACAGTTATTCATTTGTTTTTTTCCTTGTTAGTTCGTTTCTTTGACGTCGCTGATCTCGCACAATGGAAAACTTGAAATATCGCTTTATTCACTAGTACGAGTTCTACCGTGGCCCCAGTGCTGCAGAAACAGCTCGAAGGATTAACAATGTGTATGGCGCTGGTGTCGCAAAAGATAATACGGTACGTTTTTGGTTCCAACGTTTTCGTTCTGGTAATTTTGTCCTTCAGAACAAGCCCCGTGGACGGCTGGAGACCAAAGTGGATAATGAAGAATTAAAGGCTATTGTGGAAGCGGATCCATCGGAAACCACTTCAGAGTTAGCTGCAGGCTTCGTTGTGAGTGTTAAAACTGTTTTAATCCACTTGAACCAAACAGGGAAAGTAAAAAAGCTTGAACAGTGGGCACCTCATGAAATGAGTGAAGCACCCCAGCAAACACGCGTCGACTGCCGCATTACATTTCACAACCGGCACAATACTAAATGGATTTTAAATCGGGTCATTATTTGTGATGAAAAGTGGATCCTGTACGATAATCGGAAGCGCTCGTCGCAATGGCTGAACCCTGGAGAACCAGCAAAATCCTGCACCAAGCAAAAATTTACTCAAAAAAAGTTACTTGTGAGTGTCTGGTGGACCTAACTTTTTTAACTTTTTTATGCCGGTTTCGTTCACTACAGCTTTCTAAAATCTGGTCAAACGATTACGGCAGATACGTAATCGTTTGGTAATCGTCAGATAACCAAATTGGGTTTTTTTTACAAAAAACTATTCTGTTTATGATAATTAAAGTTTTTAAAAAACACATTTGATTAAGAAAAATTTTTAATTTTTAATTTTTGTTATTCACGGTGACACTAATAATATTAAAAGTCATTTTTACTGCATATATACAGCATACTATTTTAAAAAAAATTGAATAATTTTTAACATATTCTATAAATGTCTTACTATGGTTGTATGACCTTTCATTGTAAAATTCATACAACTTTTGCCAACTTCTGTGGATTCCCACTGTCGCCCATTCATTAAAAGTTCTGCGACTGCTCAAGGAGTAAACATTTTAGGAGTAAAAATAGCATTAAATTCCTGGATCCAGAAATATCGGAACTTATTTTGCGAATTATGGATTGGTGCAAATACAAGTTGGACTAGATCCAGTAACGGCGTTATTTATTTAGAAGTAATAAACAGCCACCACTTAAATCTTTTTCTCCATTGAAAGAACTAACCACCTGGTGGTGACCAAAATTAAACGTTACATTTTATTATTTTAGCCACTGTTCAGTAATACACATAACATGAATAAGATTGCTATTTCAAAACAATTAAATATCTGATTATTTGCCTAAAATGCTTTGTATATTTTAATGCGCCTGGTGTGTACAATCTTTATTATTAACATTTTGTGAAGTGGTACAATTGTTAACATGTAACTTTCTTAATTTATTAATGTTATTACAATTATTGCTAGATTTCCACTATAGTCTTATTACTTAATTTTAATTATTTGGAACCACAAAAGTTTGCAGCTCACATTGGGGATTTTGCCATGGTTGCCACGCCTGGCAGGCGGGTAAGCAACCGCAGTTTATTTATTCAGTTGTTTCAGAAATATGCTGCTGCCCATCTTCTGGTTTTCATTTTCCTTATGTCAACTCTAACGACACCCACGGGATGAGATGGGGAGGTAGATTCTCTTGAACCGCCACCACACGGCAAATAAATTATTTATGTCAATCAAATGGAATTTATCATTATTAAAATTAAATGTCAAATTTAAATTATTGTTACATATTATATTATTCTATAAATAATTTAATCACATCTTATGTTATTTTTATGTGGCAGACCCCGAATGTAAACAAGAAAAATTTTATTATATTTGAATTGTTTAAATATTCATAATACTGCAATAATCGTTTCTTGAATACTTATACATAAGTAAACATTTTGACTTTAATTATTTTTCCGACTACGATCGCTGTAAACATGAAGAATAAAAGAATAAGTAGGCACAAATATGAGGGCATTTGACTAGCTAAAAACTGCAGTCGTGACACAAAATACAAAAACAACATAGATGCCTGAAGTACCTTCAATACTGAAAAAAGTACAGACTAGTCAACTGAAAATCGTAATACATAATCGTCTGTTATACTACTACACAAAAAAAACTTTTATACGTCATAACGTAACATTACAAGACACGTAACGCCTCCTCGATAAAATCAAAGGATAAGGGTTAGATGCAGTTTCAACTCAGAGAAACTCTTCCAGAAAATCAACAAATTTATGGTTTGCAGAAATACTGACTTCGACTAACTAGGGTTCGAACTCATGTCTTATGTCCCAGTGGCTAGGTTCTGTGACCGTTTGTCGTCACTTTTTATTTTAATAATAATTATGCATAGTATCATATTTAATAACAGACTCCTCGAAATACACTGAACTGTGATCATGATGCTCGTTTTTTAAAGGCTATTTTGAAGCTCTTAATGACTTTTCATTCGGTAACCAATGGTAAGAGGTTGAATGAGTAAAACTTAAGGTTGAGCGTAAGTCACAGACGGGGACTGTTTATCACAGTGAAGGTGACTTTTACGTTGTTATTAACTTTTTAAAGTCGATAAAGATAATAAAGAAGTCGTTTATAAAATAATAATAATATTCGACTTTTGGATTCTGCTAAGCTTCTCCCATGTGGGTTTTTGTATTACACACGCTTTTGAATATTTCTCTTCTTTTCGAGCATGAAGGATTTTTTATAAAGAAAGTAAAGAACAAACTAGTAGAGTTACTAGACTTAGTTTACTAGACTTGATGGTTGATATTTTGCGCAGGTTATGTTTACTAACCGGACGACTTCACAGAATGTGAAATCAGACAGGAGGATATCTGTCACAACTTTTGACTTGTTTTCGAAACTAATGTCGCGTTTAAGTTATAAAGTAAGGTCATGTATCTCAAAGTAATTACAAATCCACTAGCAAAAGTTTTATTGCTCAATTTTGAACTGCTGTTAAGGAATTGCTTCACGCTCATAACAGGCCCCAAACACAAAAATGTAAAGCTGTCCAAGTAGCCATGGTCAGGCCCTTGTGTCGAGAGCGGCATTATGAACCGTCTGCTCTCTCCTAACCCTTGTTCAGATTCGAAATTGAAATTTAAGAAAATGCTGCCACTTACTGAATCGTTGTCCTTTTTTGTAGCAATTGTTCAGTGTTTTCGACGTTGCCATTTTTTAAACATGTTTTCGTGAAACGATCTAAGCGAAAGTACCTGCTATTAAAAATGTCCACTGAATTCCGTAAATTTATGAATACTAGCATTTTCTTGTGTTCCGTTTGTCATAAACTGAATAGCTTGTATAAATTATTCATTATAAAAAAATCCTTAATACACTACAGGATCATGATCACCATCAAGTTAAAGTAAATTTGCTGCAAGAGGTAGGCTTCACCTGCACTTCCAGGCTCGAAGAATTTTCCATAATCACCACGTGGCACGCGAGTTGTCTATTAAAGTCTCAGACCCAGGCATGGGATATAGTTAGCCCGCCATCTGTCGGAAGGCGATTTGTTTATTGAAATTAATTTTCATTGGACGCGATGAGAGTAAAATTACAAGGTCGAATTTGAATGCAATATTATTGTGGAACGTTTTCGTGCAACGTTTCTGTTATTTTTATTAATACTTATCGATTAATTAATAATTGTTTATATACTCAGCAGTTATTTTACAGTAAGCAAATTTTGTAAATTCATGTTTATTTATGTTTATTTTAATCAAATTTCTGATATAATATGTAAGTTATATTTCTGTTACGTATACTGAGTTCCTCCCGCTCTTTTTTATTCAAATCGTTGTACCTAACAGATTAGACATGATAAATTTTATGACAATCATAAATACAAAAATATTTTATTCATCTAAAATGTTATTTTTAACTGTACATAACCAAAGCGTATGGTTTTAGCTTAGATTTTGCTGTCAATTTTGATTAATTTCCTTTTTATTTAAGAAATCGACAGCTTACAATTTTGTCTTAGTCTAAGGTGCTTAGTGGTGCTTAGCATAACAGAATTGCCATTGATACATCAAATTATATGGCATCGTTGACCAATTAAATAGAAAAGAGATACTGATAGTAACTATTTAAGTAATACGTATTTGATAAAACAGAATAATTTAGAGTTAAGCAAAATTAATTCAGTAAATATTTTATCATCCGCTACGTAAAATGGAAATAACATTCTTCTTAATCATGTAATAAAAAAAGTAAATCAAAATAGGTAAAACTAATTGTATATGTGTGGCCACGTTTTAAATAAAAAAAAAATATAAAAAGAAAAGAAACTTATAGTTATAAATATTAATCTCTATAATGCACTATACTTGTAACTAGTACTAGTCGACTTTTACGGTAACACGGAATGCGATGGAGCAGTAAATTCTCTTGCGCTGCTACCATAAGTGATAATACGCTTAATGTACGTTAAATATGATTTTTTTTATTGAAAGTTCACCTGATGGTAAGCGAAACATCTGCTTATAACAAATGTTGTGTCATACCGAATATTTCTGTGTGGCACCACACTGCACCACATCAGTTCATAAGTCTCATATGCCCAGTAATTACACTAGCTGTCAGTGTCCTTTACACCGAAACAGTAATTTTGCGCACTACTGCTTTACAGCAGAATAACCTACTTACACCGATTCCTGTATAGAAATACTACCACCTGATGATAAGAGGCACGTCTGCCCGTAATGCCTTGTTGCTATACTGCACTGGTATCGTCATCGTGACATGTTAATCTTTTAAGTATTAATCATACTACTAACATTCTCAGATTTTTGGGGTTATTTGAAGTAAACCCAGTGATGTTGATATTTGACTACGGCGGCTACTTGCGAATACTGTAGTACTATGTAGTACTAATACTACAGTAATAAGCAACATTTTATCAACATCTCTTGGATGACTGCATTCTACAACTGTGTGCTTTGCCAGAAATTTCCTGCTACTCACGACCACTTTGCGGGCTGCCACCGGCGGTTTTTTCGGATCGATGCGATTAGGGGGCCTTCAAGAAAATAATCCCTCTGAAATTGCGGATGTTTATGGGCGGTAGTGATCATTTACCATGAGGTGAGCCACTTGCCCATTTGGCCCATGTTCTATGTAAAAACTGCGCAGGAGATATTATACTCGAGTGTCACAATTTTATGCGCAAATACTAAGGCACTAACTCGTTCTAACCTACCCGTGCCTGAAGTGACTCTCATACGATAAAAGAAGAAGCGATCGGAGGTAGACCAGGATCCAGTATCAGAGATACGGGGACAAACCCAACACGAGCAGACCCGAAAACCAACAATTTGATGCGTCCCCGACTTGAGTTCAAACCCAAGACCTGTTCAGCTGAAAGCATGTACTCTGGCAACTAATTCACGCGGTCGTAAACTTAAACGCATGTGATAAACAAAGCTTCATGATATTCATCTAAACGACCTAAATCTAATCTCCTGAAGAAAAATTATGCATTCCTTACTATACACCCTGTTGTAGTCTCTTTACCATAAAAGAATTACTACTTAATATTTATATACGAGTAGACATTGCGCTTTATGCATTATGTTTGTTCCTAGAATTGTGATTACCGCAATAAAGCTGTGAAGATACGAGTATGACTCAATTTTAGGAGCACATCAGTTTTACATTTATTATTATATTTTTATTTACTATTACTGTACTCAAAAATTGTAACAAAAGAAAAAGAAATATTCATTTTTAAAGAGATACAAAGCTCTGATGAATAGGCTTGTCATAACATAATTATAATATTTTTATTATGAATACTTTGGAAAGATTATTTGTATTTCTCAAAAAAAAAGCCCATTGCCTACGGCCTAAGCTTATTTTGGACGTTACAATGAGACTTGTATGAGAAATATAAGATATATTATTCAGCAAAGGCGGTGAGCACACGTTTCATCTTTCACATTGAATAAATATTTGAAGGAAAAGACTCGTTTAACCCCATTTCGTAAATTAACAACGTAGATTATGTTTAGTGAATATATTCTGCAGGTTTAACATTTATGAAACAAGTATACTGCTCTTTTCGTATCATTTCGTTATATGTATAGCAAAGGGAATAATATTATTGTGGGTACGTTTCAATTTAATTATCTGACCATAATTTAACGGGTAAATGATTTCATATTATATTTTTGGTTAACAACTGAACACAACCATAATTTTAGCCCGAAATAATATTTTAGATTTTCTGTTATAATTTCATCATGTTTACTCAAGTATGAAATTAAAAATATCAATACCATTTCGAACATAGCTTTTCTTGAAAAGAATTAAGTAAACCGGCTTTAAACTTCTTACTAATCATTTTATGCCTGCATTATTATGCATACGAAAGTAGTGAATTTTTTTTTAGTTGAATTTTGTTTACTGAGATGCGAACTATATATACAACATCTTAATATTACTAGTAGGAGGATACGTCCTCCCCAGATCAGACCACCCGATCTGGCGGGTGATACCGTTTTCAATGGCAATATCATCCGCCAAAACACCTTTTAATATTTTGCATGCAGATCTTAGCAGATTAACTTTCTTTCCTTCATTGTAATGGATTTCCACAAAAAGTAAAAATTAACGCCTGATTATATTAACTGTATCTTTTTAATTTATTAAAACTTTGTATTAAAAGTTTGTAAATAGATTTTTTAATAGTTCATTAACCTCAAAAAAATAGATATAATTTAAGCTATTTATTTTATTTAGTTTATCAATGACAATTACAAAAACACTGTCGGAACGGAAAGACTTAGTATCCACATGAACACTTACAATAGTGACAACCATTGCAAGTGTTCCCTTCTCTACAGTATGGAAAGCTGTTCTCTGCAGTATGGAAAGCCTATGCAATGTAATTGGGTGCTTAGATAAGAGGTCAGATGCTCAAGTCCCCAAAAGCTGTAATTATACAAATATTGGCTTCAGCTGGTGGTAGGATTCCTATGGAGGAATCCGTCTAGGTAGGGCCAGTTATTCTGCCGTAAAGCAGTAGTGTGCAAACTTTACTGTGTTTTGGTTTGAACGACACTGAGAGCTAGCGTAATCACTGGGCACTGGGACTTAAGAACCGATGTCTCAGGGTGACGGGCGCATTGTCGGGGCACACAGAAATTTTCAGGGTGACGCAGTATTTGTTATGGGCAGACGTTGCACTTCCATAACAAACTACATATGTATAGCAACTACACAGTGAATGTAATAATGCTAAAGAATTGTGTAAACCTTTAACCTATTATAAGTAGAGTGATTAATAAGAACAATTAATCTGTAAAGAAACTTATCCTCATTTACTCATAATTTTATTTTTCTTGTCAAAAAAAAAACGAACCATGGTAGCTCGGGGGCTGGGCGCTCGCTATAATACGTGAGTGACTTGAGTTCGATCGCCGGTGCCGCCACCTCTAAAATTGTTCTGCAATTGTAAGTGCTGATTTACCACGTATCTAATAAAATTTAAAGCGAGCGCCTAGCTCCTTAGGCTCTACTAAAAGCGCGCTGAGTTTTACAGTTATTAATTATTTGGTGAGATAAAAAAACTAAATCTGATCTCAAAATTTTGACCAATTCAAAACCAAATAATTCTTGATTTTAAAACAGAACACGTATTTCGTCGAACGTTACTCAAACATCAACGCGGCTGCAAATATTTTCCTCCGTGCAGATAGCTGTTGACATGGCCTCAGAGGCAACCTTCTGAAATCAGTTTGTTCGGACGACCCAAAAGGATGGGGTAAAGAGAAAAAATCAAGTATTAATTACAACACTTTTATATCACCACAAAAATAAAATTAAAAATTTACACTTATGACAATACTTGAATTGGGCGGCGCAGTGATAAACGGGCCTGCTGAGTTGTGAATCCTGGATTCGAATCCCGCCAAAGCGTATATTAGTGCGAAAGACAAATTATGATTTCTACATGTCTGGCGTTTCTTCTGACCCTCTCTGATCTTATCGAATACGCTATACATCATATATAAGACGGTAAACATGCTTGTGTTTGCATTATTACTTATATACATACAGTCACGCCTTTTCCTCCTAAGGAGTAGGCAGAAAGTTTCAAACAGTTTACGTACGGGAATAAATAGAATTTTATTAAAAATAGTATTTCATAAATCGATAAATTTTTTATCATGTAATTTGTTTTATAAATACTTTATAATTAAGTTCTACTAGCTGTATTAGTTAAAAATGCTATTATTTTTAAATTTAATATACTTAGGTTTTTTCATTATCTACATACGTTAACGTTTATGAGTGGTATCCAATTACTGTCTGTCTGTATCTGTACGTCATTTGAATAACTACGAGCACTGTACATATCGCTATCGATTTGAAATTTGTAAGAAGTAGAAGTCAAATTTAGATTATAAAAACCTTTTCTTTCAGCTTAATCCGCATTAATTTTTTTTAAAAGTCCAAGCCATCATTCAAAAGCCATAAGAATTCCCTGACATTTTGATCCTTCGACACTCGCGGGATAAAATTGCGTGGAGAATTCTTTAACACCGTCGCCATACAAGATTTTGTTAGTTAGTTTGTTAACAACAATAACATACTATTTACTCCTGCTTTGTTTAATAGATTGGTATAGTATATGTCCTAATAATATCAAATTTTATGTTAATACTGTATAGGTCGGCATCCCAAAACTATTGAACCAACGCCGGCCACGACTGTAGCGGGCGCGTCAACCATTGATGATATATCTTCCATTCAAGACATAGAAGTTGATGTAACAGATTTTTTTTTCAGTCATTGTGTGTCAAGTGAATTTCATAATATACAATCATGGATAAGATTTAATATTGAATTAGAAAACCATTAAAGATTTTATAAACCTGTTGGAAAACCTTAATTTCTTAACACATGTAATCGACGTGGTGCGCCACCCGTCACGTCTCGTTTCCCGCGTGTGCGAAAAGTGGGCAACGTGTGTGGTCTCTGCCTACCCCTTATATGGGAAAAGGCATGACTGTATGTATATCAATAAATTTAATGTCCAAAATATACAGCTATTCCCTTGCTTTGAATATTTCTATGTTCTTATGTTCTTACGGTTCCACATACTCGCACTTTAAAGTTTATATTTCACTAGTGATCCGCCATGGCTTCGCACGGTTAGATAGATATTAGAAACATAAATTAGTTATTTATTTGTACAAAAAGAACAACCACAATTCCATACACTAACTTTTTTGTAGCGACTGTTCTCATCGGCGGCTCTGCAGCTTGTCACATAAGATTACGATATTTGACCAAAATAATGTTTTATTTATGGGAACATTACATTTAACCACGAAATATAGCCAATATTTGATGTCGCGGTAGCAAAATAAAACGACCACTCTCGACCGCTGCGCAAAGGGAACCGCGCATCTCGATGATGCTCAAGTTGCATGAAGCCGGGCGGCACGGCGGTGCGACGTTCGAGAGACACCGCGGCCGCTTTAATTTTTAAAGTTTTCGCGAACTTTTTTGTGAGTAATGAAGAGTACTATGAAAATGTAGTACATTATTTTCTTTATCATCAGCACGCCACATAATGACTTTTATCAGTAAATTTTTGATACCTTGAGTTACATCATAGCAATTTTCGTACGAATCTCGGTTTTTTTTTAATTAAATACAACTTATGTTAGTCGGTGATAATGTAGTTGTATTTCGGTGAAAGAAATTTTAACATCAATTCAGTTATTTTTGAGTTTATTCATTACAATCAAATATACAAAAAATCAAATCTTTCCCTTTTATAATATTACTTTAGATAAGTTTAGATTTAGATTATATCATGTTTTTAATATTATAACTCTAAAAGTTTGGTTTCAATCACAACACACTTAAATAAATAGAAAACGAAATACATTTTAATCCTCGAATAGATGTTCCCTTTTTTCTGTGCGGACGAAGGCCGAGAAATTAGACGTAATAAATCATCCAGAGATTAGTAAATACTATAAAGTCACTGGCTAAGTAAAACTTTTTCACTTTTGAAAAAAATATTCTTTATTTTATTATAAGTAGTAAACATTGGTTTACTTTAGACGAATATTTCTATAATGATTTCTTATATTTACGCGAACACTACACATTTAAATGAAACTAATTTTACGGATTTTATCGCGTTTAATTTTATACTATTTATAACCCGACGTTTCGAGTGCTTTACAGCACCCATGGTCACGGGGGGACTGAGGTGACAGATGTCCTGATGTCATAGTTAACCCGGAGTACCTTCAGCTTTTAATTATTTTTTGTGGTCCGATCTACGCAGAAAGAGATAACTGTGTCTTGAAGTCTTGCAGTGGTATGCTTGGTTTTTGACTTAATTTTATTAATTATAGGATCCCAAGCTGGTGGTAATACCCAACCATCTTCTCTATTAAAATTAGGATGTTTTTTAATTTCAATAGCCTCGCGAATCATCCTTGGTAGGAATCGGTGTTCTTTTGCGAGGATTTGTGGTTTATCAAATCTGATGTAATGGTTGGGATGATCCAGAACATGGTCACAGACTGCAGACTTCCTGGGGCGGCGATGCTTCACATCAGCTATATGTTCTTTTACGCGCGTTTTTACTGATCTTTTTGTATGCCTCACAAACTCAATGCTCCGCTACGTCCAATAGTGAGTCAGATCGATTCACCAACTTACAGATTGGCTCAACATGTGGCTAAAATACTCTCCCCACTAAGAGGACATACAAGAGCACATACAAAGGATTCCTACCATTTTGTCAGTGAGATAAAAGACCTACATCTTACTGACAATGAAACTATGGTCAGTTTTGATGTTCAGTCGTTATTTACATGTCTACCTGTTGAAGACTGCATCTCAATTGTAACTAGGAAGCTAACAGAGAACAACATGCCATTAGAACATGCAGAATTACTGAGACATTGTCTAACATCTGGCTATCTATTGTGGAAGGAACAATACTACCGGCAAGTAGATGGTGTGGCGATGGGCTCCCCGGTATCTCCCATTGTTGCTGACATTTTCATGGAAGACTTTGAGGAGAAAGCCCTCCGTACTTCTCAGTAAAACCAAGGTTCTACAAGCGGTATGTAGATGATACTTTCACAATTCTACCTTCTAATAAAGTCACTGCATTTTTAGACCACCTTAACTCTATTAATTCTAAAATACAATGGAGTTAGAGACAAATAACTCTTTAGCTTTTCTAGATGTTTTAGTAATTAGAAATCCTAATAACACCTTGAGTCACACTGTGTATAGGAAAAAGACCCATACCAACAGGTATTTAAACGGTGAATCTCACCACCATCCTTCACAGTTAGCTACCGTGGGCAAATCTTTGTTTCAGAGAGCACAAGGGATCTGTGACAGTAAACACCTGGCCGCCGAGCTTCAGCATGTCAAGCAAGTTTTGCAAGACAACAAGCTTCGGGTTCCGCGCCTTCGTCGCAGTGACCGAGTGAAGCCGGCCACAGTCGAGCGTGTACCTGCAGTCCTACCATATGTCAGAGGAGTCACGGACAAGATTGGCTATATCTTGAAGCGGGCTTCCATAAAAACATTTTTCAAGCCGCCGAAGAAGATAAGTCAATTTTTACCATCTGTCAAGTGTAACATCCCTCTACAAGATGCAGGAGTATACAAGCTGGATTGTGAATGTGGTCTCTCTTACATAGGGCAAACAAAAAGATCAGTAAAAACCCGCGTAAAAGAACATATAGCTGATGTGAAGCATCGCCGCCCCAGGAAGTCTGCAGTCTGTGACCATGTTCTGGATCATCCCAACCATTACATCAGATTTGATAAACCACAAATCCTCGCAAAAGAACACCGATTCCTACCAAGGATGATTCGCGAGGCTATTGAAATTAAAAAACATCCTAATTTTAATAGAGAAGATGGTTGGGTATTACCACCAGCTTGGGATCCTATAATTAATAAAATTAAGTCAAAAACCAAGCATACCACTGCAAGACTTCAAGACACAGTTAGCTCTTTATGCGTAGATCGGACCACAAAAAATAATTAAAAGCTGAAGGTACTCCGGGTTAACTATGACATCAGGACATCTGTCACCTCAGTCCCCCCGTGACCATGGGTGCTGTAAAGCACTCGAAACGTCGGGTTATAAATAGTATAAAATTAAACGCGATAAAATCCGTAAAATTAGTTTCATTTAAACGAATATTTCTAGTTGTTATCTAATTTCGTTTCTGTTTTTTGCTATGCATGTGATGTTTACCTAAAATCATTTGTACTGTTACTTTTATTTGTTAATACCAAAGTTTCCTTAAACTCTATCAGTGTAACAGCTGTTGGTGAACCTTAACTAAATAATTACTATTCTAAAAAGTATACCTAAATGATCATCGCTTAAACTAATATTAATAAATTTGAGGGCCTATCGTGAATAATTGTAAAACAACAACACTGTTTAGTTTAATCAAGACCCCGATTGCCTTTACTAACCTCGTCTGAATAAACTTTGGCGCCAATTCAATTAATGCCGGGATAACAACAATAACAGTTTTCGGTAATTATGTTTGTACAACAAACTCCTGCTTGCAGGCCAGCCTTAACCTAATATACATTTCTGTGATTATTGGCGTAATATGTGCTTTGTTAGCGCTCAGATGTGCTGTCAGTGAACACTTAATCCCTTGATATGTATCGCAAATTAATGTTAAATGCAGCTAAGAACGTATGCTATTCGGGATTGAGAGCATAAACAATTTATTAAAGCGTGACATTTGATCAAGTATTGCTTCTTAACTGTGTTTAGGTATAAATTTATTACCAAATGGAAACATTCACAATACAAATGTTATTGGATTGCAAAATAAAAAATAAATGTCAGAGTGTTATTCTGAAATATATCTAAGAAAAACATAAACCCAAAAAAAATCCAACTGTACCCTGCTATTGTTTCCATTTTTATATATTATTTTATTTTTACTTAGACTTTTTAAACACGGTGTTAAATATATTTGTAACAATAAAACAGCCAACGAAGCTTTATGTCAAAGACTATCATATTAAATTACGCAAAATTATTGTGACCCATCTTCTTTATATCTCGCCACTCAAAGCTATTTCACCATATCAAATACGTGCCTTTGAGTTGCATGGCCTCATTTCCACAGCTCTTAAATGGATACGTGCCCACGTATAAGTCAGTCTCCTTCGCTTTAATTCTGGTTGTTGAGATAGCGAGCGATCCGTAGATCTTTTCCTTTGTAACATCTTACATAAATGAAAAACAATGATCATTGTAATTAGGATTATACTGTTTTAGGAAATTGATCGATTTAAAACCCTGTGACTTATAAACTACTTTTAAATCTGTACTGGCTGAAAGATTTCTTTTGGTCTGCAAGCCAGTATTGTGCACTTTCACAGCTATTTTTTTAATTAAAAAAAAATATTGGAGCCCCTCCTGTCAACGCAAAGCAAAATCATCGCAGAATGTTTCCGCAAACATCACCTGAAATACTGCAGTATCGAAATGCAATCAGTATCCCAAAAATATTATTGTACTGTTGTTGGCAGGGCATTGTTGTTGTCACGTGTACACTATCCGGATACAATTGCACCAGAGACTTTACACTGGTAAAATATTCGACCAAAGATATTTAATAGATGGATCTTCACTTTCCAAGAATATGTAGAAAACCTGCGTGACAGCATGTTACCCCTTACAGCCTTGCGTTTCCTTTCAATTTCGCCGACATTCTGAGTTATATTAAAATTTTAAGTTAGTATTAATAAATTCGAAAAATTATGTGCAGTTACCTAAATGTAAGAGAGATACCGTTTAATTATTATTTTTAAATACAGTACATCATAGATGTTCCCCTGGCCGATTTTCGACCATCGCGACAACTTTCAAATACTGTATTAACCTTTTAACTGCGCAGGAGATGTTAAAATGCAAAAAGTGTACGTGCACCGATCCGAAAACCAAAAACTTATGTTTTTGCACAAATGTTGACTTCGAATGCGATTCCAACCCAGAACCTGCCGTCGCATTGCTATACTCGGTAATTCGCAGCTTACATTTTTGCTTTGCCTATTACTTATTGTATTCTTATTAGTGTAGAATATATTACGTAACATATTAGCTGATGGGTGTCCGGCGGAGTAGAATAGTATATACCTCTTTCCTACCGAGGTGTTGTAAGAGCCGACTAAAATATTGTACGGACAGCTTTTATCCGCGCAGAATAACACTACCTGCTCGTAGAAACGAAATGGGGAGTAAGACTTTTTGACTCCCACTAAAATGGCGACGACGTGGTTCGCCGCCCGACACGTCTCGTTTCCCGCGAGATCGTAAATTAGGCTGAGTGACGTGTAAAAAAAGGCGTGACTGTATGTATGTATTGCATTGTGCATATGTACATACATTGTATTCCATAGGCAATGACAGTATAATCCATCATATCTTAAGCTTCTTGAAGGCGTCCGAAAGCTCCGAAAGTGTCTTATGCACCTTTGTCAGTCAGACACCCAAGAGAAACGAACCGTCATAAGCCCCACATGTAGCACAAAGTAGCTCTCTCTATTTTCTGAATATAGGTACTAATGTTGTGTTATATTTAATAACGTATTGTAAAAAAGGATATCGCATCAAACAGAAAGCAAACGAAGAACGTTTTTATCTACAACTTTTAATAAGGACGCTTCTCATTGACTAGATCTTAACTTTTGCGAACGGTAGCAGCTAATTACGTGAACATCTGTATCACACGGCGAGGCGTGTACATGATACGGGCATTAAGTGCGCCCCATTGTCTGGAGGGCTGTCTGTCTCGTGCATCCAGTGTCGTGTTTTTTATCGCTTATTCTTTGCACTCTTCGTTTGTGAACAACGAAACGCGGAGTAATGACTTCGCAAAATTATGAAAATGTATTACTGGTTAAAAATCAGCTAAGAATCATTTGACATGATTAAATATAAGAGTTATCTACCATGGGGTCTCCAAGGACTTCCCGACAAAATATTATTTTATAAACACAGTACGACTCGGTTATATAAGAATACGAAATTATTTGTATCGAAATTAGAATCTACCTGGCACAGGAATGACCTATGATCTCGCGCTCGCCGGCGAGCGCGGTGTAACCGCAGAGTCAGGCTGTGCATGTGAGTGTCTGTGTGTGCGCGATGGGCGGGGGCGTGTCCTGTGCTGAAGACGCGCCCGCATCATATGAGTTATTAGTAGATATGATTAAATCGCATTCGTCAATTATAACATTTTTGGACGTTTTTTTATTAAAGGAGGCATGCCGCGCGGGGAAAAGTTTTCGATCGCGCCCACAACGGGTTAGGGTAACATTTTAATCTATCGAAATGTGTTATCAACATTTATTTGAAGTATGCTACTATTGTAGAAATTTTGAGATCGCCGTGTAAGTCTACATTCCGCATATAGCTATGTGCGCCTGTAACACGACGCAGAATGCGATTGTGAATCACTTGAAGTTTATTAAGACGGCTTTTGGGAGCGCGTGCAAATGTAACTCCTGCGCAAGTCATTATAAGACGTATGCAGGACTTATATAATAGCAGCTTGTGTCCGAGAGACATATTGCTATTTTTATTTGTAAGGTAGAAAAGACGGCCGGAGATATAACCTCGTCTCTTACTGCTTTTTTATATGTTTAGCAAAAACATTTTATTATCTGAAATGACTCCGAAATATTTAATTTCAGAAACCCATGAAACGGGTCTAGTGAAGAGCCTTATTTTCACGCATTTGCGACGCGATAATTTTTTGTTAACGAGTCTTTTTGTGAATAGTACCGCTTCGCTTTTTACCGGATTGACTTCGATTCTCCAATTCCTAAACCAATCGCCGAGTGCGTTGGTTACGGTTCAGAGTCAAATGCATACTCTCGATATATTAATATCGGATGCAAAGAGGGTTGCGTCGTCGGCGAATAGTGCCAGTTCGACTTAAGGGTTTTTCGGAAAATCGCTGGTATACAGCGTGTAGAGGACAGGCAAGAAAACGGATCCTTGAGGGACTCTGGCTGTTAAGGGTGTGCTGCTAGAGAGCGACCCCTCGACTCAACAGCGGAAGGTGCAATTTGACTAGTAGGCTTGTATGATGTGCACAAGCCTGTCTGGCACCCCTAGGGAGAACAGCTTATATAATAAGCCGGTGTGCCAGACTTTGTCCATGAAAGAGGTGTAGTAAGAGGCGACTAAGTTATTGTACAGACAGTCTTTATTCGTGCAGAATAATACCATAATGTGCAATGCGGTCACTATACTGCTCGTGGGAACGCAGTGGGGAGTAAGGATATCTTGACTCGTACCAAAATGGCAGCGACGTGGTTCGCCACCCGTCACGTTTTGTTTCCCGCGGGAAAAGTGGGCTACGGTTGTGGTCTCTGCCTCCCTTTATATGGAAAAAAGGCGTGACTGTATGTATGTATGATTTATTATGTTTAATAAACTGAAAACAAAAGTAAAGTAACAGCCTATAAATGTCCCAATGTTGAGCACAGGCCTCCTTTCATTTCTGAAAGGGTTTCGGAGCCGGGAAGAGTCCGCCACGCTGCTCGAATGCGGGTTGGCGGACTTCACATGTCTTCGAAATATTTATTATTGCTCAGACATGAAGGTTTCCACACGAAGTTTTCCTTCACCGCCGAGCACGTGGTAAATCGGCACTTAAAATTGCAATCAATAATTTTAGTGGTACCGACACCGGGAATCGAACCCAGGTCACACGTGTACTTTGAAATTTAAAGCGAGCGCCTTGCCCCTAAGCTACCACGGCTCACTGAGAACAATATTATTGAAAATGAAGACTTTTTTTAAATCGTTTAAGTCACTGCAAACCAATGTCAAATCAATACTTTCACATTCACCAATGAGGATATTCTAATCATTATCCCATGCGCCGTTCAATACCTTCCAATTTTAATTGAGAGAAGTCTGCATTGAACAGTGAAGGACGTAGTAGACTGAAATAATGGCTACCAACATACTAACTCAGAAGATTGTCTGCGCATACTACTACTATGTAGACTAAATTAATTAATTAGACGTGTATTTATATTAAAGCAGATAACGTTAAATCATACGTGTTCTTTACTCTGACTTAACCTTCGACATAAGCTAGGCTTCGAGTGCTTCCATATAGGTAGTGTATTTTCTAAGCAAAACAGAATCCACGTTTTAAATAGCTCATTATCTTATATCATTTATTTATACCGCAAATTACACTTTTATGTTTACTTTGCAAAGTTGGAGTTAGCCAAACTCTAGTGTGTTTTATAGATTTACGACTTAGACCAATCTATGACATAAATCTATAAATCATACTTTATCTTTGCATGATGATTTTTGATTATCCTTCGGTCTATCAGAAATAATACCTATCTTGAATAGCGTAGTGACCACGTAATTTAAAAGTTAACGTACCGTCCTTGATCAAATCGAATATTCGTGCATAATACAGTATTCCCAACCGTATTGAAAGTGTCCTACTTTCAGTACATTTGTTATTTAAATACTCAAAAGCGTATAAAAACTTATAAAAATATTTAAAAGCATGACTGTAGGGATTGTGAGCACAAAATGGTTTATGCTAAGTTTTGACTTGTCTGAAATACGCCAATGAATGAAATTCACTGTGGCTCTGCAATCCCAAAGATTGCAATACAGATTTGAAATTAATCCAATATGCAATGTAGGACAGCCTACAGCCGAAGCTTAAATTGGATACGCATTGTGAATACCCGAGCATGTCCTTATAAATCCAGATCTAAGTCCAAACGCAGTATGCACAAACAAAGTATGAATACTCCTATAATTTAATCAAAAACAAAATTTAATGTCTGTGTAATTTTGATGGGTGTTTTTTTAATAGAACATCATATTTTGCAATTAAAAATTTCAATAAACGAATCGTTTAGGACTCAACATTCTTTTAACATGTATATTTGAAATGTGCACGTTTTCCAATAAATTTAAAAGCGGAGTATGTAGTCGCTAGACTTATGTTTTATGAAACCTAAAAGGGTGAACATGCGTGAAAAAGAGTGCATAAGTAGTACCCACTCTCTTTACTTACGCTCTTAGAAATTACCTAGTGGTAGGGTGCGCATTGAACCAATGACGTCATTCTGCGTGCATGAGGTTGCAAGTGGATACAAAACAAGTGAAATTTAAAAATGGCGTCTCGTTCGTTTGATGATTTTATATTACATAACATACCATCGTATGTAGAAATGAACTAATGTTAAATATTATTCATAATGTCCGATAAATCGTAATTAAATAATAAAACTTGTAAAAAGTAATTATTATTTCAGAGCAAGTAATCAGAAAAGAGGTAATCAAATAGTTATATTTTATGCTCCCTAAAAATTAGTAAAATGTGGGCAGAGGAAGGGGGGATTAACTGTGCTATGGTTACCGACAAATTATATTAATTGTGTATTAAGTACAAGATAGTTTCTTTTCATTAATTTTATAATCACTGAGTACGTCCTACGCTTATTAGTATTAAACTATGCCAGTTTCTAAATTTAGTTTCCAGCAAATATTACATGTTGTCTAAACAGTACACGAGAACTACGAGAAAAATACAAAAAATACTGTGAGTGTATTAATTTAAAAACCCAATTTCGTCTTCATCTGTTGTCAAAATCTGGCTTCAGGAAGTGCGATAATTAATAATAACACACTAAAACAATAAGATATCAACTAGTTGATACGAGTATAATGGAGCACGCTCAGGAGCTAGGTGCTCGCCTTAAATTACATAGTATGCCAGTGACTCGGGTTCGATTCCCGGTGCCAACACCACAGAAATTGTGAATTACAATTTTAAGTGCTTAATTACCACGTGCTCGGGGATGAATGAAAACGTCGTAAGGAACACCGCCAACCCGCACGGAGCAGCTTAGCCGATTCATTCCTGCTCCGTAGCCTTTTCAGAAATGTAGGCATGTTCTTTTTTAAGTAGATATCACCTAACGTGGAGCTGAATTCTGAACATGAGGCCAGTTATTCTGCCTTGAAACAATAGTGTGCATGCATTACTGAGTTTCAGTTTGGTGTCACACAGAAATATTCTGGGTGACACAGCATTTGTTGTGGGCGGACGTTGCACTTACGTTAGGTGAACGTTTGGCTCGTTTCGTCACTATAAACAATAAAAAAAATGAGTTCTGTTTACTGACGAATTTAGTATTTGCCATTAGTAGGCAAAAGAAAAAAAAATATAAGGGCTTTCGTAATAATACGATATGACAAAAGATTTTAATCACATCGAACACAGTATAATCGTCATTAACGTAAGTTCGTATGAGATACTTGTAACATTGTGTAGCTCTTGGAGCTATCACTTTGCAACAGGAGCCGTTATTGTTTTAATATAAACTAATCACCGACAATAATTAATGGTTCATAGTACGGTTTATCCTCCAATACTATTACATGATACAAGATACAAATAAATCAGGCAATTTTAATAATAATTCAATGGCTTAACAACAGTAATTTTAAAATTAGTCGAAATATAACAACATATGTATTATTACAGAGGCAACGCCTTCTCAGATATACGAGTAACATACGTTACGAAGGATTTTTTTTTTATAGAAGAGGGGGCAAACCGGCAAACAGCTCACCTCATGGTAAGTGATCATTGCCGTCCATGAACATCCGTAATACCATAGGAATCAGGGGTGTGTTGACGGCCTTTGAGAAAGGAATAGGTTCTTTTCTTGAAGGTCCCTAAGTCGTATCAGCCTGAAAAGCCGCTGGCGGCAGCAAATTTCACGCGTGGTCATCATGCGGAGCACAATTTTTTTTTATTATTGTAGATTGTAGATTGCAACGGGATTGCAAGTTCAACGTCTGCACATAACAAATGATGTGTCACGCAGAAAATTTCTGTGTGACATCACACTGTGTCCCTCATCCTGAGATATAAGTTCTTAAGTCTCATATGCCCAGTGATTAAACTAGCTGACAGTGCCCTTCAAACCGAAACACAGTAATGTTTGCACACTCCTACTTCACGGCAGAATAACTGGCCCTGGGGTGGTACCTACCTAGATGAATTCCTGCATAGGTATATAGTAATAAACCTACACCTGACAATCCCAGATTTTATAAAAAAAAACTATTTATGTGAAGGAAAAACACAAAGGATGTGCTACATAAACAAAATTAGCCGATGGTGTCCCGCAAAATAGAATAGCACCAATGTCTTTCCTACCGAGGTGTCATAACAGGCGACTATGGTATCCTTTGGACAGCCTTAATTCGTGCAGAATAATACCATAATATACTGTCAATGTACTGCTCGTGGCAACGGAATAGGGAGTAAGAATTTTTTGAGTCGTACCAAAATGGCGGCGATGTGCTATGGTCTATGCATATCCCTTATATGGGAAAAAGACGTGACTGTATGTACATATGTGTATGTAAACAATATTATAGTTTATGACAAAGAAATAATAACAACTGGCCGAATTAGGACTTATAATTTTGTATTTATATATTTTATTATTATAGTTTTCATAAATTTGTTAAAATAGAGTGCAATTTGTATTTTTTGTTTAATCGTACAGAAAATAAGAAACGTAAAGAGTTTCCATCTAAAATAAAAAAAGAATAATATAAAAAATGCTTAATTCCTTGACAGTGCCTCGTTGCACGTAGTTAAACTTTACTGCGAGATACTTTTATAAGGTTTTAAATTTCAATTTCAGCGGATCACCACGAACGTTTTCAGACGAGGCCAGACAATACCGTGTCGTGTGCTGAAGCAAATTTTTCAACGACGCTGTTTAATCTGAAGAGTAAGCTTTCTTAAATTTTTCATCAACTCTTTTAAGCCGTGTGAGTATGTTATGAGACTAGCGAAATATAAAATATGAAGACCATATTACAACAAACAATAAGATGACATAAGAAACTATTTGAATAAACCATGATGTTTGAGCGTTTAAAAATAACACAGCAGTGTTAAAATAATACTGGAAGCGATTTTTGGTATGTTTGAAGTATGGTATGAAGGTATGATTTCTTACCAGCACCACCGCAGTGCTTGTTATTCTGCGGTCAAACAGTGGTGTGCAAACACCACACTTATTATGTTTCGGTTTGAAGGGAACTAAATGTAATGTTTTGGGGGTGGTACCTACCTAGACGGATTCCTGCATAGGAATCTCACCACCAATTACAAAGCAATTGAAACTCTATAACCGATATCTTGTTGAACAGTTGCACTTACCATTAGGTAAGGTAACTTACCGTCTGATTTGCTAGACTTGTCACTTACTTTCATTAAAAAAATGTTTTATTTACTTAAATATTACACTTAGTCCCGACGACCGCGTGGCCTAGTGGACAGAGTACCTGACTTCTAAGCCGCGGGTCCTGGGTTCGAATCCCAGCCGGAGCCAACATTTGTGCTAAAACATAAATTGTTGGTTTTCGGGTCTGGTTGTGTTGTGATTGTCCCCGTGTTTCTGACACTGCATCCTAGCCTACCTCCGATCTTATCGCATCAGCGTTACATCGGGCGCGGGTAGGTTGGGACGAGTCAGTGCCTCTGTGTTTGCGCGTACACTTGTGGCACCATAATATCTCCTGCGCAGTTGATGGCTCTCGACAGTAGTCGGAAGTTGTCGCCGTGGTCAAAATCGGCTAGGAGAACATCATCACACTTAGTCCCGAAGGTGCCAAAGTGATATGATCGAAATTCTCATGCCGTGGCAAATGTACTATCTCGCACACAATACAATGCATACAGACCCAAGAAAAAATAAATTTATTCGTTTAAGCTGACTAGTGAGATGTGATATATATATTTTATAGATTATAGTGATACTCAGTAAAGGTATTTTGTTAAGTGTTTCTGCAATTAATTGTCGGCTCGGTTGGCGCAGTGGCTAAGCCCTTGGCTTATGCGCCGCGGGTCGCGGGTTCGATTCACGCACGGGACAAATATTTGTATGGCCTACAGATAGTTGTTCCGGGTCTGGGTGGTTTGTGCATGTGGAATTTATGTCTGTAAAACGTACCCACGACAAAAATTTGCTAAATAATATACATTCAACGATATATTTAAAATAAAATGTGTTATTGAACTTTAACTTGTCTACCTTAAACAAATTAAAATTCAATTAATCTGATGATGAATTTTGGAGCGGAAATTAATATGTCCTATAGCAAAACTGTTAGTTATTAAGTTTCTATTATGTTGTCCGTTTTAAAATTAAAAATGCAATTATTGTTTACTTTATTCGCCGTTCATTGTATAAAATAAAATACTTTTAAACTGTTAACTATTTCATGTGGAATAAAAAAAACAAATATCATCTCAACTTTGTATGTTAGGTCAAAAGTTATTGAAACAACTCTTCACTTTAGAAATTCAACTTTTTTTTAACTTTTTTTTTGCTCGACATTTGAAACCCCACTGAAACAATTTTCAGTTTCATCCTGTTTCATGGAATATACGGCACAGGCTTCGGCCTCGATGTATTTAGTTGAATATTTCATCTCCGAATGTGCGAAAGGCAGCGTTATGGTAAGTAGCACGTACCGATAGATTACTTTATTAATATTGAAGGAAACGACGAAACTCATTTCTTCAAACAATTCAAATTACATAGACGTGGAAGCATTTTCCTCGGATACTTTGCGTTCACTGCTTAAACATCATATACTTCTATATTTTTTGTAGGAGAAAGTGACGGGACTAGAAAACGTTCACCTGATGGTAAGTTTGGTCTAAGGTCTGCCCATAACAAATGCTGTTATGGGCGAACACCACACTGTGCCCGCATTTAGTAGACATTAGTTCTGAAGTCTCAAATGCCCAGTAATAACACTAGCCCTCAATACCTACTTGCACTTAACTGCAAATTGAAGCAGTAGTGTGCAAATCACTACTGCTTCACGGCAAAATAACTGACCCTGCGGTGATACCAACCGAGAGGAATCCTACCACAGGAATCCTATTTTTAGTGAAAGCTACTAAGATTTTTGATTTACATCGCTCTCAGAACCTTTTTTTGTCAATTACTTGAAATCATCAACTTCGTTGTCGTCATCAGCTTTTCAGCACACAGCTAGGTTTCACTTAAAAGTCAATTGCCGTATTTTCTCCATTTAACGGGCAGGTTGACAAATGCAATATAACTTAATCGATATTTATGACACCTTCGGAAAGAAATGGTGTGATTATACTGAAAATATTTCCACTTTGGGTATAAATAATAAATTAATATAATCCCTCAGACAAAATAGTATGTTGTCGGAGATTTGGACCTCTACTTACGTAACTGCAACCGATAGCTGGACCGGGAACTTTGCTTGAACTACAGCCAACTTTAACTTCTTGGCGCTGAGGAATGGTCCCATTATGCTTGTGACTGATTTGTTATTTATTGGCCACTCTTGGGCTCTGAGAACTCCTAATACTCAATTTAGGTGACTTGACATTTTACAAAAATTAATTCCTGTATGAATAGAAAGGCATTATTAAAAATAAGTAAAAAAATGTTTTTAAATTAAACGATTTTATTGTTAAGAAACATAATAATGATGCAGATAATGTACTAAAAGCTAAAAAATAATAAGTTGCCAGGTACCAGTCATCACACCACTCTCCTTCATCAATCTAGAGCATTGATCAGACTAAAATAAAATCGAGCATTATCTGCATCATTATTATGTTTCTTAACAATAAAACCGTTTAACTTAAAAACATTTTATTACTTATTTTATTGTCAAGTTTTTAGGTTTTTATTTAGTTACTTAATATTTTTCATTCCATTTAGCTCATTCGGTGCCTCATTATTACAAGGTTTTTTTTCCTGCATTTTTAATATTTTCCATACACTTACAAAGGCTGCTTAACGAGTGCTAGTTTCCAATGGCGTTATTGCTTTTGTGCAGTGACACGAACGGATTACTCGTATTGTGCTCGCTTTAAACGCAATAGTCATACAGCAATACTTCATCACATTTTCAGATATAAAGCAATCAAATTAATTTCAAAAGTGCTCGCTGATGGAAAACAATACGTTTCATTTTGATTGAATGCACTATTGAAGACCTGGGCTGCAATGTTTTTAAATTCAATTTTTAATTTCTGTAACAATACGATTGATTTTTCAAACATAGTCATATATTATTATAGATTTGATATAGCTCACGATCAGCCGAATTCATAAAACCAAAATCTAATGACGAATGTAGAAAACGATTCTGAAACAATTTTCCAGTCGATAAGTTACGAGATAAAAGTAACAAAATATATCTAAACTTACAATATTATACTGAATTTCATCGCAACCGTTAACACGTACCTGAATAAAACATTGCCGTGTCGGAAATCGCCGTATTATTTATTATACTGAAATGAATTTTATAGCTAATAGCGGGTTTATAAAAGCGTTAAAACATTTTTCCATAAATAAAGCGTTTTCTAATAGTCCATGTTGTAGTATTTTTATCGATTCACAGGAGGACGAAACCATGTTATCATTTAATTTTAAATTTCGATGTCGCGGCGAAATTTTATTGATACATTAATATATGTAGATACAAACCGTGGAAGCTTAGGAATCGAGCCATGTATGCCAGTATGTAATGCCTGCGTTCAATGCACAGTACTGGCACCAATAACATTACTAATTACAATTATGAGTGGAACTTACCATTTGCTCGTCGTTGAACGAAAACATCAAGAGGAAACCTAGATGTATAACTCTCTGTATAAATTTGTTAAGAAAATGATAATTTTTAATGTTAAACAAAATTCGAATCATAATACTAAAGCATTTTAAAATGAGTCAAATCCCTTTCGCCCACCGCGATGTAACCAGGTATTTGATAAAGCGAAATGTTATTCGGGGCTCGCCCGCCATCAAAAGAGTTTCGCAAAGCGCATCGGGCGCCGCCGTTGCCCTGTATTTGCATTATCTAGATTCGGACAGCTCGCTTTCATCTCACGTTTTGGATATTTCAAATACAATTTGCGATAGAAGAATTCGTTGAAATTTTTCCGTGTGTGGTTCCTTTTGCATTTCGCAAATTCAGGATGAGATTTTGCCTTTGCATTAAATTTCATATCTACATTTCTTCTTCAGATAAATGCATATGACTTTAATATAACAATTCAAAATAATGTCAACAGACAAGTGAAAATCATAGTAAAAAAATCCGTAAATACACAACCTACATTTTCATTAAATTAATAAATTGTCATAAATAACTGTTATTACTTTACTAACTTACTTAATTCTTTGACTATTATTAAAGTACTTAATCCATATTAATTTTCATTAATCAAATTAATAATGGTACTTTAAAATAAAAATATCAGAATTATTCTTCTTTATTGCATTTTGATCTCATTGTATCGCAAATAGGAGTTCATATGCATTATGATGTCATCCAGGTAGAATTCTACTACAGCGATATCTACTGGGTAACAAGATACTGTCATTTGACTCATTGTGATTTTGATTTGATGTGACATGTTGATTTGTGCTCAAACACAAATTGTTGGTTTTCGGGCCTGGTTGTGTTGTGTTTGTCCCCGTGTTTCTGACACTGCTTCCTTGCCTACCTCCGATCTCATCGCATTAGCGTTACATCGGGCGCGGGTAGGTTGGGACGAGTGAGTGCCTCTGTGTTTGCGCGTACACTTGTGGCACTATAATATCTCCTGCGCAATTGATAGCTATCGACAATATTTGAAAGTTGTCGCCGTGGTCGAAATCGGCCAGGAGAATATCATCATTTGATACGTGTTTGTTTCAAATACAAATAATACAGGGACCCAACAATGTATACATGCACAATAGACTACGCTACTATATATCATCGGCCTGGATAACTTAAGTCAAGCAATATTGAGATGGTAACTCCGCCATCTTACATAAGCGTGTTGTGATTCCCCTAACGACTTACGGGAATCTAAGGACCTACGACACCCGCGGCTTGAGACGAGGTAGATTCTCTTACGCAGCCACCTTACGGTTGCAAACAAATTAAGACGAAAAACTTATCATTGGACTGCAAAAAGTCAAAACTATGAAAAAATATATGTATATATATATTATTTTATAAAAACAGATTAAAAAAAAGAACAAACACTTAACAGGTTACCTAATTTACTAATTTTTTGTTTATGCATATAGCATTATTATTAGTAATCAGTCGGTAGTCCACCGCAGAATATTGGCATTTGCCAAACCGCTCCACTTAGCGCAATATTTAACTTCCCACATCTAGCTGTAGCCAGCCATCTTGACCAGATGGACGCACCATGTTGTGCATTTATTTGATATTAATAAAATTCTTAAAACTTTTATCTATTTCGTAAATATATGTAATCTATTGTCATTATTTAAATAAATTATGGTAGCCACGATCTCAAGAAATGTACCTCTTGTTATTAAGGCGGCAGTAAATTTCTCTTTTATCGCGATCTCAAATGCGATCCCAACGGTTGTTACCGTGACAAACGCCTCACTTCATTAGAATGGGGCGTGACCGGATTGATAAAAATGTGAAATATATTTTCGGTCACATAGGACCCTAATGAAATAGTCAAAATAAATTTCACTGTTTGTATACAACAAAGGTTTAAAGAACAGAACAATTTAAGTTATTTTTGTGATTTATTAACAGAACATTGTAATTTTTGTTTTTTTTATGTGGTAATTAATAAATGGTTGGTTTTTTAAAAATGTACATTCTATCTAAATGAACTAAAAGAACTTTGTTATAAAAACCGTTTTCAAACTTTCGGCCATCATTGTCCATTTAACCCGTTATAGTTTACTGCTGGACATAGCCTCCACTATAGATTAGTCACTTTAGGTTTTGGCAAGGATAGACGACAACGGTCTGTTCTCCATTCGATCCATCCATAAGGATGGGACGAAATGAAACGAATTAGCTAAATTTATAACTTATAAATTGACAATGTCTTTTAACGTAATCTTCGTAATGAACTTTGTACTTCTATGATGTTGAACATGAACATGAAAGTTGGTTTTTAAATTAACGAGTGGCTCTGGACTAGGTAAAGCTGATTTTACCCGCTGGGTTTTTTGCTGGTTCTTCCCAGGACAGACGCATTTTTTTATGAACCAGTGTAGTTTAAAAAAAATGTCGTTCAATAAGTATTATGTTAGTAATCCATATTGAATAAAAAATATTCCATTTTATTCGGTTCTATACATTAATAATTAACAATTTCTAATCGGTAAACTAAAATAATAACTTCTTTCGGAATCACAATAAATCATGATGACGAAACATCAAGCAATAATAAAGGTATTTAATTTAATGTTTTAAGAATTTTCTGGATGACGTTTTGTCTATTTTTTTCTAATTTGTTTGTGTTGTCCTTGTACCAAGAACGTTAATGAAATGTTTCTATCAAAATAAGTACTTTAAAACAGTTAGTTGTCGTATACTAAATACAAGTTTTTTTTAAATGCACTACTAAATAAATTAAGAAACAAATGTCAAATTCTACATTCCTTTCTTAATGTTTTGAAGAAACTTTTAGTTAAGGTGTAAACTAAAAAAGTAAAGTTCTGTCCTTTCCGAGAGCGTTTTGGAGCTAGGAAGAAACCGCCACGCTGCCCCAATACGGGTTGGCGGACTTCACATGTCTTGGAAATATTTTTTTATTTCTCAGACATGCAGGTTTCCTCACGATGTTTTCCTTCACCGCCGAGCACGTGGTAAAACAGCACTTAAAACTGCAATTAACAATTTTAGTAGTGCCGGCACCGGGAAACGATCCCCGGTCACTCGCGTGAAATTTAAAGCGAGCGCCTAGCCACTGAGTTACTGCGGCTCGTTAGTTAAGGTGGTATGTAATAAATAGTCGACATAGCCGCAGGTTTTTACATTTAGAGTAAAAATTGCGAAAGCACACGAAAATTCTAAAAAGAATTATCTTATATAGGTTGAACTTGCCTTTTTTTTTCAAAAAAGTCGCAATGTATTGCCAGTTCGGTAAATGCTATCTTAAAATAAAATTAAAATTCTTGGCACGAGAACGGACTCACCTAGTTATAAAGTTTTGAATGTATGTATAAGTTAACTTCTTAAATTACTTTATCTTATATAAATGAAAAAGTGTCAATTTCTATCTAGTCAATGGAATTTGCCAGGAACGTTGAATCCACGTGAAAATAACGTAAAGCTGCTTCTTTGTTCTATTACAGTCCTGTCCCGTGCAAAGCGTACACCTGACACCCATAAGAGAGTGAAATAATTGAAAATTTGTTGATACAGGGCACCCGTTAATAATAATGCAGGAGCGGTGTCGCGACATTTTAATGTTTTATGCAGAACGCTACTACGTGTTAATGGTTCACGATGAGCCCTGGACATAAATTTGGGAGCTTTTATCCCATTTTTGTGCCGCTTTGCAGCGCAATTTGTTACAGAGGTCATGCATACGTTAAACACTATTGCTGGTAAAGACTTCTTAAATCGTTTAATTTATTATTTAACTTACAGTAAATGAGTAATAATTCTTTTTATTATAATAATTCATAAAAAATATTTAAATACACTATTTCAATCTAGTTTCTAGACACGCTAATCGGCTTAATGACTTTTTTAATTACGATGAAGAACTTGCAGTGGCAAGCTTCATACATTCCAAGAACCAATATAATGTTCTTTTTTGCATTCTATAAATTTTGTTAAATGAAAACAATCACTACTGCGGATCGGCGTCATGCAAATATAACATCTAAACTAATTTTAAATATTTGGTATTGTACTTTAATAAGTAAAAGGTATATACTCGTATATACATGATACAGGGAAAATTCTACAGTGAGGCATTTTTTATAAAAATATAATAAACGTGTAAGAAGTGCTGCATAAAAAAAGCGGCTGCCCAAGAGGCCTCAGGGGGCTACTACGAAATACTACTTTCGATTTTCGTAGTAGACCCCCAGGCTCTAATTTACCATGTACTCGGCGGTGAAGAAAAATATTGTGAGGAAACCTCAAGTCCACGTATCAAGTCCTCAAGTACGCATTGGAGTTGTGCGGCCAACTCTTACCGACACGTAAACCTTTATAGGATGTCACTTTTTATAAGAAAATATTGTTGGCTTGACTTATTGTGTTGCTCGAATAAAATAAGTTAATTTCTTTTTCATATTAGAATTCGATCTGGGGATAAAAGAGCAAAGATGTTACAATTAATAAACCACTGCCACGGAATTTATTAACTAAAACTATCTTGCATGTGGTGACATGACTTAGACCTTTGAATTATTACTGCACACATACTCGTACATACAGTCACGCCTGTTTCTCATTTAAGGGCCACTCACGTAGCCCACTCTTAGTCCTCACGGAAAACGAGACGTGACGGGTGGCGAACCACGTCCGTGCTATTTTGGTACGAGTAAAAAAATTCTTAATCCCTATTGCGTTCCCACTACCAATATAGTGACAGCATTGCATATTATAGTGTTATTTTGCACGAATAAAGGCTGTCCGTACAATACCTTAGTCGTCTCTTACGGCACCTCGGTAGAAAAGATGTAGGTGCTTTTCTACTCTATCGGACACCTAATCCCCGATAAACTTACATTTTTACCTAAAATAACAAGAACTTCATTGCAATTTTATCGTGCTCTTTGCTATACAGCATGAATGGAAAAGTTCAAATGAACTTACCTTTACGAAAAGGCAAAGAAGCGACTAACCTGACTGACCTAAAACTGTGTGCATTACGTTCTCAAAATCGTTCTGTTTATTAATTTCTATTGTAAAATTGTTTGTTTATCGTTTATTCATAGTTTGTGTTATTAAGAAAGAGATTTATCGCATTTACTTATTTTGTTATTAATGATAAAATCATTACACCATAAACGCACTAGACAATGAGAAATACTTATCTTAACTGTTCCAATGAAATGAGTATCTCATTTCATTGGAACAGCAACTGTTAACAACTATAAAAACCTTTTAATTAATTTCATTTATAAGAGTATTGCAAACATCAAAGAACTCCAATAAACTATCAAACTCGGTGCTCAAAGAGAAAATTATCGATTTCAATTACTTGAACATAATACGCCTTCGATCAACAATAACCGTTCGTTTCAAGACCCATATCGAACAAAGCATATAAAATTTACTACTTGTTTTGCCGAAAGGATATGTTACGCTGTTTTTAGTGTCGATTTTACGATAAATAGTACCATTTGTTCTCACCCATTACGGCTTGACGACGCACAGAATGGGCACTCGAGATTGTGTGCGAATGGCTTAGTGCGGATATACTGCACTTCCAGCATACCCTATTATTGTTCCAGCGCTACAAACAAACTATTGAGTAGAGACTTTATTAGTTATTTAATAATATAAATTATACTGCATACATAATTAACACTCACAAATATACCACAGGGTCATGTTAACACCACTTTCATTAACAATATTGTAATCATCGGATATTACATTTAAATGTTTCATATGTGTGTAGATTGACCGTAACACCCTCAACGTAATCCTTGAAAAAAATATGATTTATTTTAATATTGTTTTACTTGAATGCAACAAAGACGTTAATTAAACAAAGATATAGATGAAAATTAGTAAGTACTATGTAGTAGAAGTCAATATTTTTCTTAAAATTTGATAGCCGCAAAGCAAGACAATGCCAATCTTTTTTGTATTTTTATTATATCTTACACCTAAACATAACGAAATAAAGCCAATGTACTAATAAAACAGTGAAATCTATAAAAAAAAACATATTTACCTAAATTTTATATCCTGTGTCGTGTACATTTAGATACATAAAACCAAATACAAATAAAAAACTAATTGATCGCTACATTCGTCCTAACTCCACAGAGCTTAAAGCTCGTGTGTAAATGTTTGCTCTGACGCAAACGTATATTTTATAGGATCTCTGCACTTGATGCCGGCACATGTGAGTAGTCTTTAAAAATCTAACAAATTTAGCTCGTGCTTACATTCAATATATTGCGCATAGATATTGCGTATGAATGTTTAGCTTATCTTAATTTTATTGTATGTTTTTGAATAATAACATTCAAAACGAATACTACAATACTGCAAACTTCAGGTATTACTAAGGCTTACATTAACATTGAATACAACATTATATACAGACATATTTATTATTATAATTTTATACCATTACTATCGGCCTAGCACTAAAGAGGTAGATGAAATAAATGGCAAAAATGAACTAAGGCGGTAAAAGTTTGACAGGAATTTGTTTTAAATTTTCTTGTTTTAAATTTTATTGGTTTTATATGAAAAATTCAATAACAACACCTGCAAATATTGATATTATGTTATTCTATTCAGAGGAGTTTCACGGTTTCCAGACACCTTTTTCTAGGTTCATTAATTTTACTCATTTTTATACTACTGTGCCTTAGCACTGAATTATAAACATGCGCCGTTAGGACGTGACCAAAACGTTGAGTGAAGCTAATGTATAAATTCTGCACACACCAGCACAGATGTATGCGCAGAAAGCGGTGTGTTCTATATATTTATCTGCGGTTTTTTTTTTAATTGGAGGTATTGCCAAACGGTAAACGCCTCCACTATCTTTACTAATGTCTGCAGTTGGGTTACTTAACAGGCTTTTCCAACATAACCTTAAATACTGAGCGCTGCGCTCTTTCGACTGGGATAAAAAAGGTGTCAGTTCCACTGCCCCGCAAATGATGCAGTATGTAATAAGGGCACAACACAATTTATACAGACTTTAAAGTATCCAAACAAGCCACATCACACAGAAGCTTAACAATACCATTTGATAATACTATAATGGTATCACTCACTACCTTTATTTTAATAAAAAAAAATATTAAAAATTTTGTAATGCTAATATTTCATATTTTTATCATTTCAGACCATCACTAATCCACTGCTGAACTAAGGCCTCCCCCATTGATTGCCGCAAAAGTTTGTTGCTCTCATTTTGAAGGAATTTTGCCATAGTTGCTCGCTTGGCAGGCGGGTTGGCAACCGCAGTTTATTTATTCTGATGTTCCAGGAAGATGCTTTTGGTTTTGATTTTCCCTCTATCGACTTTTACGAAACCCACGGGATGAGATGGGGTGGTAGACTCTCTTAAGCCGCCACCACACGGCGCCCGCCACGGCGATAGATTTATTAATATCACACCATTAGTAACAGCACCATCACTGCCTAATGCTGGACGTAAACCTTTTTTTTATTGTATAAAGTGACGAAACGAGCAAAACGTTCACCTGATGGTAAGTGCAACGTCCACCCATAACAAATGCTGTGTCACCCAGAATATTTCTGTGTGACACCACACTGCGCCCGTCACCCTGAGACATCAGTTCTTAAGTCTCAAATGCCCAGTGATTACGCTAGCTCATAGTGCCCTTCATACCGAAACACAGTAATGCTTGCACACTACTGCTTTACGGCAGAATAACTGGCCCTGGGGTGGTACCTACCTAGACGGATTAATCACCACTATTTGGAAGCGGATTGGCGGTTTCATACAAGGTCAGAAGGTGCTCCTCACTTTACACACCTCCACGTTTCGTAATAAGTATTTAAATATTTTTCTAAAAAAATCCACAAACCAATCTCAGACGGTGAGAGTCGTAAAACTCGTCTAAGAGAAAAATATCGAAAATGTCTCTTAGTCATACCAATACATAGCAGAATAAACATCGCAAGTGTACCTGATCTAAAATAAACAAATTGGTGATCTTCGTTCGTCGTCGTCGTTGCAGCCTATCACAAGTCCACTGTTGAACATAGGCCTCCCCCATAGATAGCCACAAAAGTATGTAGCTTTCATATGGGAGGAATTTCGCCATAGTGTCCACGCTTGGCAGGCGGGTTGGCAACCGCAGTTTATTTATTCAGATGTTCGAGCAAGATGCTGCTGCCCATCTCTTGGTTTTTATTTCCCTCTGTCGACTTTTACGACACGTCCCGTGGGTGGGATGGGATGGGGTGGTAGATTCGCTTAGGCCGCTACCATACGTGTTGATGAAAATTAAAAACATGATTTTTTAGTTAACGAAATAGCCAAGTTAACTGAGGTATTATAAAGTCTAAAAAGAACTTAACTGTGAATATGACCTTTTAACTACAATATAACAGCAGGTCATTTCTGTGCAAATGTCTCAATTAACACAGAAAGCGTGATAAAGGCGACAGGGAATAAATGGGTGCCCATTTATCACCTACGACAATTTACTGAGCTCAAATCACTCTGTATCCACCCGCTGGTTGGACTAGCTTTGGCACAGTTATTAAAGGCTGCTAGCTAGCTTTTTTGCTACTAATTATTTTACGATTTCTTTTTAAAACCAATAGTTTTAATTTTATTAATAATTATCAACTCAACATAATATCACTTTTTTTTCAAATTTTGGGAAATTCAAAACACAGGATGTCCCCCGTAAGTTCGTCTCATTAGCTTCCATTATATCCAATTTCTAATTATATTACGGAAACTATTAGATTGTGATGGACAGATTATTATTATGAAAATATTTTCAATATTTTCAAATCATTGCTGAACTGAAGACATGAAAAATTATCATGTTATTTTCAAATTGAATGTTTGTCAAAGATTTTCTTTTGTTTTACACGTCAGGTCAACGTAAAAGGTCTAAACGATCGTTCAACGTTTATTTTCATTTCGTACTTGCCCCTTTTTCACCCTCGTCTTCTTCTGATACATCGTTGAAGGGTGAACGAAATACACCTACTCTGTGCTTTTTTATTAAAACAAAAGCTTTTTATACAAAATTGGGCATACATTTTTTGTGTAATTTATTTTTTGGGCATATTGTGAATACTCATTAATAAATGTTTTTAAATACTATTGATAACGTTTAACAAGGTTAATGACATTACTATTAGGTACATACATCTACTTATTTGATCTGACCAATCTATACTGTATGTTATTAATTATACCATTTCATGACGTGTGTATCGACAGTAAGAGTCCACTAAAAGAAACATAAAAAAGAGGATGGGTTCCATTGCATTAACACTTATAACAAGCCATCACTATGTCGTTCCCGATCAGTCCGCCAAGCGTGGTAATAGAAGCGATGAGAATGTTATTTGCATAGTATATAAGTTTTTTATATGTATAAAAACTACCCTTACTCTAAGGATAATAAAGAACACCAAAAATCAATATCTTTAATATTCTATTAATTCAAAGCCTTGGAAAAGGATAATAATGCCTTCAACACAAAGCTCAACTTTAAATATATCCACTTGAGCTGTGCCAGCAGCGCGATTCAATTTAAATCCCTCTAGAGATCCTATTATTACAGTAAGGTGTCGAGAGCTAAGTAACCGTGGCATCTCGCAATGCCTCGAGACAGAGCAATAAATTAGACAAATCCGATTTGCACGTGCGAAGGGTAAGGGAACTCGTTACAGAGTTTTGGTTATCGCGACTCTGAAGACAAAAGACATCAATCATCGCGATGGAATTATCGTGCCATCGCTTGCTAAATCAACTCTTTTAAATCTGTAATTTAGTTTATGAAGTAAAAGAAAAAATCCTATGTATCGTTTACTAGCGATTTACAATTTTCTCTTTTTTGACGGCCGCTTGGTCCAGTGCACTGAATCGGCGGTCCTGTATTCAAATCGCAGCCGATGTCAATATTCTTAACAATATTTGTAACATACAAAATATTAAATGACTGACTGGGTCTGGACATGTTGTGACCGTGTTCATGTCTTACACTTCATCAGGTACGTTATTTTAATCCCACCGTATCTTAAATATAAATTTAAAAACACTGTCGGTAGGTACCACCCCAGGGCCAGTTACTCTGCCGTGAAGTAGTAGTGTGCAAACATCACTGTGTTTCGATTTGAAGGGCACTGAGAGCTAGCGTAATCACTGGGCATACGAGACTTAAGAACTTGTGTCTCATGGTGATGGACACAGTGTGGTGTCACACCGAAATTTGGGCGACACAGCATTTGTTATGGGCAGACGTAATGCTCGTTTTATCACTTTACCCAATAAAAAAAAACTGTAAAATATCTTGCGCCAGGAGACCATCGTAATTTTTACGTACTCTCCTCTTTTTCTCATAGGTCTTTCCTATATAAAACAAGCGTCTTTAAGTGTTAAAATATTAAACATATGATTTTCAAAAATATAAATTTATAATTTTATTACAATTTTATTTCATTATATAGTACAATCGAGTATTAAATGTCAGTACGATCTATTACAGTTCTGCTCAGTAGAATGGGTTAACCATTTGTATTGCTTATTAGCTGTAAATACATTTTCAATTTAGTTGTATTAACTTTGCCCCTAATTGTAAAAATATTTCATCTTACATTAACACAATTACAGTACAAATGCTGACAACGTATGAACGAAAACGAAAATATGTGGTAATTCTGTATTATTCTTTCCTCGACAGATTTAATAATCTGTTGCGTTTATCAGTAATACCCTGAACTGATGGAAGGTAAACGAGTAAAAATATAAGGGAAAATAAAAGGGAAAGCGTAGGTAAGCTATGCGGAACACGTCCATAAGAGTCGGCTGGTTTCTACGTCACGTACGGAAAAAAGAGAACTTTTATTACTTCCGAGTGCCGTAATTGTTATGGAGAAGCGGCTGCCCTTATTACTCAACTTTGCCTTTAGCTAAGTAGTAACGTTAGTTAATGAAACGACAGTCGCTGAATGTTTCTTTTGTTTTTCATTTCCGATATAAAATAGACATACACGAAACCGGTGAGGGCGATTGATTTCACTCGATTAAATTACAGACGAGGAAATTGTTTTTATCTATTTATGATTCCTTCAATGTAATATTACCCAATTTACATTGTTTTCGATGAATTTACTATTTTTGTTGATAGCGTCCTTTTACATAATCAGATAAAATTTTCCTTGGCTTTTACCTTTAATTTTTAGTATTTAGTAGTTCTAAGGTCCAAAATACAAATTGAAACATAATGATGATATTAAAGCGATACCAATGTACGTTAACGTCGTTAATTTTTTTTATTTTATTTTACTGGAGTCCAGATAAAACCTGACTTAATATATTCCTACAAACACTTTGTACCTAACGCATATAATATTTTAGCGTGGAATATAAAAAATGTCCCAAAACTCAATGTCATTCCACGATTATGGAAAATACCAGTTAATGACGTTTGAAAACAAAAGCATTACACATTTCCAATCCATTTTTTTTAAATACCATATGTTAATATTTTATCCAAAATTTTATCTCTATACCAACAAATTTTCATATTTTTCGATTTAATTTTAAATTTCTTACAATCAAATATTGGATTTAACTTTCTGAATAAAACAGACTGAAGCGAAAAAGCGTGGCGCATTTTGATGTCAGAATATTTAGTAGTTCTTTTGTTTGACAGAACACTCCACGTTTTTCTTTCCTGTATATCTATTTGTACTCGTATTGCGAATTGTACTGTGACTTTGACTTATTTAATTTCGACCTAATTTTGTTCTACTATCTGACATGATATGATCTGGCTGTATTCGCTATTTTGATGTGCAGACCACGACGACAGAGGTAACTGGAGCAATAGGTGTCAATTAAGAACCAACCAGAATTCCGGAAAGTACTGCATATGTGCAACGTTACCAAAACCATCACAGCAAATGGTACAAAACGTTCTTTCTCACGATTCCTCCGTCATGCTCAGCAGAATGCTGAAAAACATTTAAAAGGCCACATGCAACCACAAGCAAAAGACTATTCTCACACATACACACTTTGAAAGGTTGGTAAACAAAAAATCCACAATTAATGTGCGAAATATGATCACAGTATCAATTTAAAATTAGATTGTGGACCTAAATTTTAAACGGCTAAATTACTTGAGCTACCTAAAACTTCAAATTTAGAATCTTCTGCTCCAAAACGTCGTCGACATTTTTTTTAAATAATTTATCAGACATGCGGGTTTCGTCACGAAGTTTTAAAACAGCACTTTAAATTGTAATAAACAATTTTTGTTGTATCGAGCGAGCGCCCTAAGCTAACGCGACTTAATATGACTCCATCATGGCTTTAGTTAAAAGTATTGTGCTCTTCCAGTAGGTGATTACCTACGAGTAATATGAAAAATTTATTGGACGTGGCGGTGCAATTTTGTTACTGTACCGCAATCTGGACATGAAACCGCCTTATCTTTTGTACAGGGGCCGTTTAAAAGTAAAATTGTACTATAATCATAAAACCTGATGCAGTGAAAAAAAATTAATTCTCGGAGATATCCACAACCAGTGAATCGGTTCTTTATGCAGCGATGTTGAGCATGCACTTATGGGACAGGCGAACAGTTTTACAATTGAGTTTGGTTTGATAAAATATTTCAAAATAATACTTTGTTTTATTATAATTTTTCATTTTAAAATTTCAGTTCTTGTAAATTAAGTTTAGTTTGCCACCGCAGTCAAGTAGTAAGTGTGTAAACATTACTGTGTTTCAGTTTGAAGGGCGTTCATAGCTAGTGTAACTACCAGTAGTTACCCAGGCATAAGAGACTTATGCAGGCGTTGCACTTATCATCAGGTGAACTATATGCTGGTCTCAGCACTTTCATTGATGAATAAAAAGTTAAGGAGCACCTAATATAGGATTAGCAAGCTGAAGTGGCAATGGACCGTCCATATAGCTCGTAGAACAGATAACCGTTGGGGAAGAAAGGTTCTGGAGTGACAACCTCTTACCGGCAAACGCAGTGTAGTGCAACCGCTAAATGGAGCTATGACCTGCACGGTTTTGCGGGAATTCGACGGATGCAGGTGGCCCAGGACCATGTTTTGTGACACTCTATGGGGGAGGCCTATGTTCAACAGTTTGGACTAAAATAGGCTGAAATGATGATGATGAAGTACACTCGATATCCCTACACTGTGAGTAATTGTCTCCTGCCAAGGTTGACATCTTACACAAGGCTAAGTCATCGCGCTAAGTAAATTACGTCACGCTCTCTTGCCTGGAGAAAAGGTGAGTGTTTTTAATAGAAAATTTCTCTCTCCAGCTTTTTCAGAGCGAAAATACACGATATCGCGGATGCATTTTGGGATATGTGAGATTATGTTTAAATACTCGTAGCAGCTTTTTTCCAATAACAAATTAAACCAAACTAAAAAAGGCTCTTTTTTTCTTCATTTAATTTTCTGTTTATCTAAAAGGTTACTTCAGTTGAACGTTTACGATTGTAATTGCTGTAAACCACCTCTGAAAAATCTCATGATAACTGTGACTTAAGTACATTATAAAGTATCTTAATTTTTGCCAATATATTAGAACTACAAACGTGTTTATATATTTGAAAATGCATAGATAAACTCATGTACTAATGCATGTAGCCATATTGATAGATAATTTGGCTGAAATTGATATGCTGATATGCTAGATGAAATAGTTAACACTTAAACACACAATACTAACACAAACATTACTGAAAAACAGCTATCATTACATCTGTCTAACTTTGTTAAAGAAACAAGACGTATAAAGTTTAAAAAAATGAGCTCTTTGTGAATTATTTAACGGGGTGGCTAGTAATTTACGAAACTAATTTCAAATAAATTGTTATTTTTATTTATAGTTACCATAAATATTCATATATCTCAAAGCTAATAAATACGTTATAACTCAGTGACTAGTCATTATGTGGTTTACGAGGTAAGTCACGCTTGACCCAAGCTCAACAATCTTTGATTGAGCAATTTTCTCCAACAACCACTCTTTACGCGATAACTTTGTTAGATTACCACGTTAGTACTGTAACTTAACACGCCATGCCTATTTTTTTAAACTGTCTGACAATAAATAATCAGCATCTTTTTTTTTGAAAAGGTTATTTACTATATATATTCTATTTATTACATCAAAAATAATTTTAATTAAAAGTAGTCAAACAATGTCTTAGCCTCTTAATAGGCACCAGATGTACATAAGTGGTCAAAATTCGAGTTTGTGTGTTATTGAGGTTGAAGTAATTATTTTTGGCAACATTTTAAAAATCTACAGCGACAATCTCCACTCTGATCGACTGTTTGACCACAGACTATTAAGTATTTGTCATTGGCAGCTCTCAGTATATAGTGTATTATCTGTGATTGGCAGTATGAACGTAAACAAACGCAAGATTATTATGTGATTAAGATTGTCAGTATGACCTAGTTAATAAAAGTTTTATTTTATTCGATTTAATGTATTTCCAACACATGTTATGGATAAATTTTAGTTTCCTATGCCTAACTTTAACTGTGCGCAATATACTTAAAAAAGGGTAAAGTTTTCTCTTCACATATTAATATAAAGAAGATATCTACATAATCATATCTATTAAATACCGTGAGCCGTTTAAAGTACAAATTTTCGTTTATACTTGAGAAATAAAATATATTTGAAGAAAATGGCAAGTCGTCCTCGCGATGGACGTTGTGGACAGTTACGGCTCCAGGACCCTTAAAAATTAACGCAGACAGCTCAGCTATTGGAAATTTATGAACAGATACTGCAACTGCACCGCAACCAGCTTTCAGACAGTTCACCGTGGGACGGAAACCTTCCTCAAGTTTAGAAGAGTAGCTATAATCCCACCGCAATCGGATGGTAATTGCAGTACCAGACTTCGCGATTTAGCGCTGCTTTCTAGCTCAGGTTGGAGTGTTTAAAGTTTATACCTATCTGGACTCTTATATGTGACGAAAATTCAGATATACCAGATTTTAGAATGACGAAAGAGAATCCAGGACAACTTCTCATCACGTAATTGTCATACATTTTGTAACTTGTGTTAAATTTGATATCCGTTTGCGAATCAAAGTTCTACGGGATTATAACGACAACATGGCCTAGTGGTCATTGTACCTGACTTCTACGCTGCGGATCTTGGATTCAGATTGTCCTCGGAGCCGATATTTGTGCAGAAACACAAATTGTTGTGTGTCGGGTCGGATTGTGTTATGGTTTTTTCCGTCTCAACTCAAAATTTCCAACACTATGTCAGCATCCTGGTCTACTTCCGATCTTATCAGTTTGTATTTCTCTGGGATTTAGAATTCGTAACAATGATGTGCAGCAGAACTAGTAACCGACATTGCGGAAATAGGTCAGCCGGCTCGTAGAACCGATAACCGATGGGGAAGAAAGGTTCTCGACTGGCGATCTCCATGGTTTCGGGAAGTTGATGGATGCAGATGGCATATGTGTAAAGAGGACTTGTGATGGGCTGAAATGATGATAAAGAATCAGTTTGCCGCACTTCTCGTGCCGTTTTGCGGAAACTATACTCTTTAAACTTAATTAATCCGTTTTTATTTCTAATTTTGAATTAATATATTTAGTAAATAGCTTAATTGCAATATACATTAATAAATTTTTGGGTGGGAGCTGGGAAAAGTCCGCCAGGCTGCTCCAGTGCGGGTTGGCAGACTTCACATGTCATCGAAATATATTTATTTCTCATACATGCAATTTTCCTCACGATGTTTTTCTTCACCGTTAAGTACGTGATAATCGCACATGCAAATAAAAAAGCACATAAAACCGTAAAACAATTTTAGAGGTACCAACACTGGAGATTGAACTCAGGTCACTCTCTTACTATGAAATTGAAGGCGATCGCTCGGCCCCTGAACTACCGCGGCTCTACCACAAGTATATACGAGTATATCCACTAAATAGACAACCACATGACTTTCTGATCAGAGTACCTAACTACTAGACTAGTCATTTGTGTTAAAACACAAATTGTTGGTTATCGGATCTGGTTGTGTTGTGATTGTCCCCATGTCTCTGACACTGCATATCCTAGCCTACCTCCGATCTTATCACATGTGCGTTACATCGGGTGAGCGAGTCTGCCTCTGGGTTTGTCGCACTATAATATCTCTTGAGCGCTTCTGACAGCATTTGGACAGAAAATCAGCCAGGAGGACGTCATCACTTTTAAAAATCTTTTTTATATCCTTTTAAAATAATTCTGGCAGCCGTAAATGTTTCTTGAAAAAGTCCTTTCGGGTTTGAGCTTTGAGTAAAAATTAATTCTAATTTTACTGTAGCATTACAGTACTCTTCCAGAATCTCGTTAATTATTGATTATTACAAGAAACTCTTAATGTACTCATCCTTCGTCTCATATTTGCAGTATCCTATATATTTTTTGTTGTTATGTTGATATTTGGAAGCTCTGAGTACATACACAGAAGAGTTTGGTACGACGACGGCAAACTTAGAGAAGTTCAAACGAACCGAATGCGTTTGCACTAGTCGATTCCCTCTGCGGGTTACAGAATTTCCGATCACGACGAGGATGAGATGCACCCTCCAATCTCCAATACGGTTTGTTTATTTTCTTCATATTGCTAGTGTTTGTACTGGCAGTTGTCGGTGTTGAAAAATACGTAAAAGTTGCTAACAACAAAATAAAAACCAGTGTATTTCGAAAGAGATTCGCGACGAAATGATCAATCAATACTTTAAATTGTCACTATTGGAAATGTTTCTTTGTTTTACCCTACAATCAAAGCTTAGAAAGTTGCATTCATATATTACGATTCCATTTAAACAGTTGAAAAGTTTACCAGAACATTTTTTATAGCGTAAACATTCCAAAATTTGTAACAAATAAAATATTTAATGCAATTATAATGCAAGTTCTTAAGTTCTTTTTACGTTTTCATTTCAACAGCCCTATAGTTATTTTCAATAAATATGAGTGATTTTATCTTTTTGTAAGTAATTACACCAGTCTGCACAAAATATAGTAATTGCAGCGCCGTGGCGACGTAATGCATTTTTGTTTAGTATTCGCCTGCGAGCAGAGCTCTTCAGACATCTTTTGGACGTTTTGCAAAAAGTCGTCATATTCGGCGCGACGGGCTTGAGATAAAATCTGCAACGTCGTCGTCTTAAGCGGTCAGTGACCCCTCATCTGCATGCTTAGTCGCAGTTTAGAATCGAAATGTGATTAATTTCTCAATGGTTCATATAAATAAACTTTTAGTTATTTATATCGATAGCTTTTATGCTCTATACATTAATGAGATTCGAAACTTTGTAACTTTTAAAAACGTTTACTTATCATGCATTTGTCGCGACCGTTATGAACCTGTTAATAGTCTACTGTTAGAGATGGGCCTCTCCTAAGAAAAGAAGATTTTCAGCAATCACCACGTTGACATTTTTCAGACTATTCCTTGGCCAACTCTTACGATACCTACAAGATGAAGTGGGATAGCAGATGTTCTTACGTCGAATTGTGTTTAAGAATTACTTCAAATGTGCGGTGTTTCATAATATCTTCTCACTTTACCAAGAGTAACAACGTCATAGAATCCCAAGCAAAATATTAACATAACCTTCATCGCTGGGTAGTTGAAGTGACACTGCAGATAAAACAGTATTTAGGAGTTTGAATCACCGCAGATGAGTCGTTTCTCCGCCCATATTACTAACATTTTTTTAAAAAGACGTATAGGAACTGACTGACTGACTTCTTTAAAAGCCATGTACGGCGAACTAGTCAGGAGTCATCTGGAACATAGTGCAGTCATATGGGCCCCGCATGAAGAAAAGCATAATGTTTAAATGTAAATTTACGAGGAACTTGCATTTCAAGCTTAACGGGGTATATCCATTTTACCCGTTGATGTACCCTACTCTATTTGTACTGGGTATGGTTAGGTATAACAAATAATTAACGCGGCGAATGTCTGCCCTAACTATACATTTAGTAAAACTATTGTGGGACAAAGAGCCGAACCCGGGAGTCTTGCGGTACTTGAACTTACGCGTGCCGGACCGTCAGGTGTTGAGGCAGAGATATACGCCACTGCTGGTCATGCCTTCAGCACGTACTAAACTATTGGCAAAAATGCCTTTAACTAGAGCACTCCCAGTAGTTAATCTAGTGCGTGATACAATGGATGTATTTAGTAACCATTTTAGTGAATTAGCAAAGGTCACATTTTTATATTGCTATGAAAGTTTCAATTTTTTAGTTAATAGAATCAGGCGTTACTTTGCGGAAATCCATTATAATGAATAAAAGTAAGTTACTTTGCTAAGATCCGCATGCAAAATATAAAAATGGTGTATATTTGCACGTGCACTTCAAAAAACTAGGTAATATACACCATTTTTATATTTTGCATGCGGATCTTAGCAAAGTAACTTACTTTTATTCATTTCAATTTTTTTTCATTATATTTTTCTTAAGTTTTATTATTAACAAATATATTGTTTTAGGGAGCTTAAAAAATATATAATGTTATTGTTAGATATAGTAAAGAGGACACTATCGCATTGGGTTCGACCCATAAGGGTAGATGTGTAAAGAAATAGTAAATAAATAAATTTTAAAAAGTAAATTAATCAGCCCGACCGAAGCTCGACCGAAGAAAGATTTCACAGGAGAAAAATTATTACACTGCTAAATTTCGTACATTGATTGCTAAGAACCGGAGGCACACTTACTGGCAAGACTTGTTTAAAAGTTAGAATTGATACTAAAATTACTTTCATAAACAAGTAATTACTGGTGGTAGTATTCCTATGCAGGAATCCGTCTAGGTAGGTACCACCCCAGGGCCAGTTATTCTGCCGTAAGGAAATAATGTGGAAACATAACTGTGTTTCGGCCTGAAGGGCACTGAGAGCTATCGTAAACACTGGGCTTGTGAGACTTAAGAACTGATGTCTCAGGGTGACGTTCACACATTTGTTATGGGCAGACGTTGCACTTACCATCAGGTGCAACTGCAACTGCAATGCCTTATTACGTTTAAGTTATATTTTTGTTAGAGTATATTTTATTATTTGCTTAAGTAGGTAACGAACTAAAATAATTGCATGGTGCATTCTATGTACTCAAACTAAATTCTTTTAGATTATTATATTGTTTTCCTCTTTTGAATTAATAATTTTATTAATATTTCTCATTATCGCTCTCGTTTTAATTGGCTCACTATCAGACAAATGCGTAATTCTAGAATTTTGCTTGTTCTCTTCTCTATTTTAAATGATCCTACTACTCCTTCTTATCTTACGGACAAATTTCAGTATCTTTCTTTAACCCATGATAGGGTTCTACGTTCCTCATCTAACCTTAAGATTAGTATTCCACAACACTTCACCGATTTCTTTGGTAATTCTTTTATTGCACAGGCTACACTTCTCTGGAACTGCTTACCCGAAGACGTAAGAAGGGTGATTTCAAAAGAGTGGTACGTGAATATTTATTAAAAACACCTATTGTAAAATGAGATCGACAAAATTCCATCGGTGATTGTATGTATATGTATGCTTATGTTTATGTATATATATATAGATATATTTATTTAATTGAATATGTATGTATGTATCTGGGTATATACCTAAATGTAATATGTTTATGATGTTTCTAAAGCACCTATCACATTATTTCTCCATGCACGTGGTTGACTGGAAGAGAATGCCAAAAGGCATTAGGTCCACCATTTGTAATCCTTTTTCATAAAGGTGAATACACTAAAGAGTAAATAAATTAATTAATTATAAATAAATTTTTAATCTGTTGTTTTTTTACATTTGGTATATTTCTCTATTTAGTGAATATTTTTTTACACAGTCATATTATTTTGTTGCTTAATAATTTAGTTTCTGTCATAGTTTTAAATTTTATGAATAAACGAGTTGTTCGGTTAAATATTGGTAAGTAAATAAGCTCTATGGTAAAGAAAGGTTAACCAGATATGAAAGAAAAAGGAATTGATGAAGATTCTGTCAAATTTAAGCTACTTCAATATATAGCTTGTTGTGTCGCTTTGAAGCAAATTCAATGTAAAATTCAATGTCAATGTAAATGTAAAAAATGTAGTCGTTTCAAATAAATAATGAAAAACTAAAGAACAACATAAAGTTAAGTAATATTTTACTCGGTATATATGTATGTTTTGTACGATTACAGTATAGTAAACAGATAATTTACTTACTATTATTATATTATGCCCTTACATTAGACGTTTATATATAATATTTTGTCGAACGCGTGGCGTAATGGTTAGCGTACCTGACCTCTGCGCCACCGGTCCTGGGTTCGATTCCCAGCCGGAGGTAACATTTGTGCAAAAACACAAATTGTTGCTTTTCGGGTCTGGTTGTGTTGTGCATGTGAAATTTATGTTTGTAAAACGCACCCACGATATAGGAGAAAATCCTACTGTTGAGTTTCGTTTTTAAAAAAAAATATCATAATTTAGATTAATTTGATTATTAAACCAAAATATTTTTTTATTCTCCCCATTCCCCTTCGCATTTAAATATTAAAATATTTAAAGCCATTTAGGCTAAAGTCGGTGCCAAAGAAACAGAAAATAAATAATACGAGTATATATGAATCTATCTATACATAAATAAAGTTATTTATAGGAGAAAAAACAGAACTTTCTCTGATTCTACATTAAAACAAAACAATTAATTTTAAAAATACCAGGTCTGTTCTTTTACAATCCCGTAAAAGTAATTTTCCCTTGTTTTTACGAAGAAAAATACAACTGTCAAAATGATTTAAGCTAAAATGTAAAATGTCTTTACTGTCTGAAAACTTTCTTTATTTCAAGAATGGCATAACTCGAATTTGTAAGAAAAAGCACGAGCAAAACGAATTCTAAAAGAAAATTATTTTCTTAAATTAGACGTCACTATACTCATCGTTCCAAAACTTTTCAAGCGAAGAAATCTATTTAATTTCTGTTTTTAGAGATATTTTAGAAATGAACACAGTATTTCTTTCGAATTATATTGTTGAAAAATTAAGACTAAAATTGTATGCTAGAATCTTGTGGATACTATATAAGAATTAAATGTTAGTTTACTAACCATCATTTGGAGGAGCGTATGCGTCAGTAGGAACTTATTTAAAAATACTTTAAAGATTTTGTACCACTACTTAATTTAACTATTATTTATTTCGTAATACTAAAATAATAGTTCAGACGGGCATTCGGGCAGACGGGACTTGGCTTCGATTTCATACTGAAATTCTTAGAGGCATTTTTGAGTGCTTATTTACCACGCACCAGGTGGTGAAGGAAACATCATAAGGAAACCTGAATGTCTAAGAAATGATAATATATAATTGAGATTTAAAATACGCCAAACCCGTACCACAGCAACGAGCCGGACTCTTGTTGGCTCCAAAGCCCTCTCAAAAATTAAACAATGTGTCCAACTATAAGACATTTATGAGCACTTATTTTTTTCTAAATAATAATAATAATAATTATTATAAGTAATATAATAAGTAATATTGATAATAATTGTAAATTTGTAATTTCCGTAGTTTTTATTCATTTATTTAGTGAAAAGAAACGCTATTGCTATATACTATTATAAACTAGATCAAACAAACTGCTTGGTCCAATTGAAAATAGGTAATCATTTCACCTTCATCCACAGCCGATAGTGCCCGGTATAGTAGAATAACACCTACCTCCTTCCTACCGAGGTGTAGTAAGACTTAGGTATTGTACGGACCACAGAACACATTGTTTTTTCTGTTCTGTGGTACGGACAGCCTTTTTTCGTGCAGAATAACACTATAATATGCAATGCCGTCACTATACTGCTCGTGGGAACTCAAGGAGGAGTAAGTTTTTTTTACTCGTACCAAAATGGCTTCGACGTGGATCGCGGGGGCAAAAGGAGGGCTACGTGAGTAGCCTGTCCACCATTTATACAGGAAAAAGGCGTGACTGTGTGTATGTTCATCAGATGTAAAGTGACAAGGAGGATCAAAATGGTTTGTCATTTATTATTGATGCCTTCTAGCATTATGCAGAAAAACCCGCCAAATTCATTTTGAAAGGTATGATTATGTTAATTGTAAATAGTTGGACTATTTGTAATAGTTGGACGTTTGATACTCTGGTGTAAAATAGTGATAAGATCTGTAATCCAGAAAGTCCAGAAAATGCTTATTAAGTCTCTTCTTGGGGAGCCCATGATATACTGATATATCGAATTAAGATTAAAAAGAAAACTTAATTGATTAAAGCCTGGCTTGTAAAGCGAAACCATGCCAGATGTAATGTAGTCGACGAAAGTAAGGATATGAAAAAGACAAGCCTGCCTTGTGGTTCCTTACGAAATAGTAACCCTAGGGACTGAATACTGCTATCTAAGGTCTCGGAAACACAAGCAGCGACGAAAAGAGGGGTTGCTACATTATAATAATATATAAATATGGAAAGTATGCTTCTCTTAATATTCTTTCTCAACAAAAAAATATTGTAATAAAATGCCAAATTAAAAAACGAAATACTCGAAACGAAGTGTAGTCACTCGAACCATTCTTGATAAATTATTCTGCGATGATCAGCGTTGGACTTGCCCTACAATCGGCCTTTTTACTCATAAAGAATCCGCTTAAGACTCTTATAGTGGATATTCGAAGGGTTTTCCACTGATCATGCCGATTTTTGCCTATTTAATAATCGATTATTGGCCAAGGGTAGGGACGGATTACCATATCAAAAGAACGCATGATCCCATGTTCAACGTCAATTTGGTAAGACATTCGCTGGCTCAAAGGGCGCGAGGTGTAAGGACTTTTATTACATTCCAAATTTCTAAGAAATACTTTAGCTTTACTCTAGCTCTTGAAAGATTTTTTCTTTTTCTTTAAAGATACTACTTCTATCAACTACTGTTGATAGAAATAAAAGATATCTTACCAAACTAGTGAATCTAATGGTAATAATTGCCGCATGTTTGTATGAATGTATCATCTGTTAATCTGTTCTGTTCACTATAATTCCTAAACTACTTTTTTAATAAAAGAAGTGATCAGTCGAGCAAGTCGTTCACCTAATGGTAAGTCCTATCCATAACAATGCGGTGTCACCATATTTCCGCTGGAAAATGGTTAATTCAAAAACACTGCGCTCAGACTGTCACCATGAGACATTGGTTCTGAAGTCAGATATGCTCTGTAATTACACTAGCTTCAATGCCCTTCAAACTGAAACAATGGTGTTTGCACACTTCTGCTTGACAACAGAATTGACTTGACATTAACTAATGAGATATGATTTCGTTGTACCTTTATATTCCGTATTCCGTTGACGACCGCGTGGCCTAGTGGTCAGAGTACCTGACTTCTAAGCCGCGGGTCCTGGGTTCGAATCCCAGCCGGAGCCAACATCTGTGCTAAAACATAAATTGTTGGTTTTCGGGTCTGGTTGTGTTGTGATTGTCCCCGTGTTTCTGACACCGCATCCTAGCCTACCTCCGATCTTATCGCATCAGCCTTACATCGGGCGTTTTTGTCTTTGCGTGTACACTTGTGGCACTATAATATCTCCTGCGCAGTTGATGGCTCTCGACAGTAGTCGGCAGTTGTCGCCGTGGTTGAAATCGACTAGGAGAACATCATATTCCGTATTTTACCAACTATGTAATGGTTAACCTTATTACAGTATGACAAAAAATAAAATGAAATTTAAAAAAAAAATCTGTCGTAATCGGATTTTTAGATTTAACTGATCTAAAACTCAGGTAATCAATTGCAACATATCGCTAGGTTGCTTCGTATTGTGAGTAAAGAGAACCGGACACTAAATTACTGGCAGTGCGGTTTTCCATGATGAACCTGTAGCGACATCTATGTCGCCACATGAGAAGCTCAAGAAATATTCGTATATACGTCCATAATCGCAATATCAAAGTTTTCTGAGATGAGACCACATCATCTAAATATTACTAGTAGGAGGAGACGTCCTCCCCAGGTCAGACCACCCGATCTGGCGGGTAGCTACCCTTTTCCTTTCATCCGCCAAAAACCCTACTACTGTACCCCTACCTTGATTCTTTTTGAGAATAACGTGCGAGATTTCGGGTAAAGTCAATCTGGTTAGTGTCAATAAAAAATGTGCCCGAATAATTAACAGTTCGTATAAAAAAGGTAAAATATAGTATAGAAAATATACATACAGTAAACATTTATTTAAGAATTTTTTAGTATAAAGTTACAAAGAAGGATGGCCAAATATGACCTGACAAAAAATGGAAGCGACCGTTGATAAACACTATGTGAAGATATAGTTGATAATGGGAGAATTTAAATCATCATCATTATTCAGCCTTTCACTAGTCCAATGCTGAACACAGGCCTCCCCCAAAAATTGCGACAAAAATTTGTAGCTCTCATTCTGGGAGGATTTTGCCACAGTTGCCATGCTTGACAGGGACAGGGTTAGCAACTGCAGTTAATTTATTCATTTATCGCAGGAAAAGGCTGCTGCGCATCTCTTGGTTTTAATTTTCACTCTGTCGACTTTTACGACACCCACGGGATCAGAAAGAGTGGTAGTGGTATTCTCTTAAGCCGCCACCACACTGGAATTTTTTGTATATGTGTCTCAATACTATAATTACTAAGTGTATTAAATTGTTAATAATATATTTGTAATAAAATTTTAATAATTTATTCTAGGGAGATCAAAATAACAATAATATGATTTTTACGTAAAGTCTTTTAAACAATTTTGGATATTGTTAACGTAATTAAAAAAAAATCAACGTATTGACGTAGACATAAATAAATGTGGCTACTTAGTCGGCAAGCCTGTTTTGGTTGACAGGTGCTGTACTCAGTCACTTAACTTTTTTATGCTGAGTGTATAACTAAGCAACTTAGAATTTGGTTCGCCCAGATACGTCCAATGTTAAACATCAAAACTCAAAATATGCACAAAATTTACAAAATTCAATAAAACCACTACCGCCACTTTTCTAGTTGGCGCCACAAGTCCGGCGTTATAATACTACTGAGCTGTGTAAAGTATGTAACTTGCCTTTTTGTGCGTGTTATATTCAAAAAATTAAACTTGGATAATGGCGCTGGTGTCGTATTCAATCCTAACCTCAATACAAAACATGAATTATATTGACATTTACCGGCTTTTAAAACTAAAAGATCAGTAATATATGATAAGCTGCATTATAAACAATCGGTTGAACCATAGGCCATTTATGGTCGCGCCACTTTACGGTCAGGTTATAGCTTGTATGAAACTGGCCGACCTTTCTATCGCAGAAGTTTACAATATGTCAAGGAAATAAGGTATAATTAGAACACATTGTTTGATTTTTACTAATGCAGAATAATTTTAATCTTATTCAAATAATTACTAATATGTACTATATTATCACAATTTAATAGAAGCTTATGCAAAATGTAGCAAGCTAGGGACTACATAATATTGTTAAACGTACTTCAATGTGCGGATCTCTGTTCCGCAAGGGTTACCCACATCCTTTGTGCGTTGGAAATTTTAGCTGTAAGCCTTGTAAGCGGTACCGCGGCCGGATGCGTCAACCGCTAACTATTATAGCAACGTGCTCTATACGGCTAATCCCTGTAGATTATTTTAGATGGAGGGATTTCGTATAATTCGTCTAAACTAATTCCAGGAGAATTTACCTGAATACAAATAGGCAATTGCTTAACTACATAAACCTAGTAAGGTGCATACAAACATAGACTGTATATAAGCAGTAAATAGATATAAAGTACGTCTTTTTTTCTTCTTATTCTTTATCTGACCCTTAATAGTCCAATGCTTTCCCAAGAATGAACGATTTACCGTAATCACTACGCTTGGCAAACGGATTGATTATCGCAATATCATACGCTTTTTGACGATTGCATGGCCTAGTGATTAGAGTACCTAACTACTGTGCCGCGGGTCCTGGGTTCAAATCCCAGCTCGAGCATTTGTGGAAAACCACAAATTGTTGGTCGGTAATTGTTTACGGGTCTGTTTGTGTTGTAATTGTCCATGTGTCTTTGACACCGAATCCTAGCCTACCTCTGACCTTATCGCATGAGCAAAGTTCTTTATTCAGTTTAGGCTTGTATAAAACTCTTATGAATATCAAAATCTACACCGGTTCAAAAAATAACACCTTCTCAAAGAAGAATATCATATTACATAATGTCATGTATAAAACACATTATTTAGGTACAATATCACATATTTGGTAGCCAGGGGATAAGTGCAGAGTAAGAGTTATTTCCACATATCTTTGTCCTCTATGTATTGATCTATTTTATAATACGCTTTTTCTAATAATGTCTTCTTGACAAGTTTGTTAAATTCTACAAGGATATCAGATTTTTCCGTCACTCTTTTAGAAATTTTGTTACAAACTCAGTAAATAATTGCACACTTCTGATTCACGGCAGTATAACTGACCCTGGGGTGGTACCCATCTAGACGGATTGCTGCATAAGAATTCTACTACCACCTCTATGGGTCTACTAAGAAAAGACTTTCTAGTTTTGGCCAAACTAAACACAGGAACCTTTAGCGTGTCGCCTCGGCCCATTCTACAGGACACAGTTATTTTTTTTAAACAAATTCATGTGTTTCCGTATTTTTATAAATATACAACGACGGAAGTATCAAAATATTAGTATCCTTGGATTACAAGCGTTACATCGGGCACAGATTTTCTTTACCGAACGTAATAAATTTAAAACAATAATATTAAATGCATACGAAACGATACGCTCCTCACTTCGTAGTACAGTAGCAGGTAGGCCGGGCGGGCGACACAGAACCGGTTTACACGCTAGATGCGTGGGAGACAATAGGTGTGTTGCTTACCGACGCAGCGATCGACGCGCTGGAATTGAGAATAAATACAGTTAAATATCTAATAGTAAAAACAGCTGTAAACTTAATGAAGGTAGAAGCTTGTCGTAAGGCAATTTTTGTAGCTTAGCTTATTAGCTGATCAAGCAAATTAAAAAGCACTAGTTATATGTAAGCAGCATTAGCCGTTATTTAAAGTAAATGAATTAGCATTAAAAATTGAAATAGACTTTTATAATTAAATTTATTTTCTATTAGCAACAAAGCTCGTGCGGACCTTTAGAAATATAAGGTTAAATTATATTATAGGCTAGAATAGACGTCTCAATTTATCAAAAAATGACTGTTAAAAAATAATAATTTATAGTTGTAATTTCTTGGCAAACCACTTAATGTAGTGAATCACACAAGGGTTGAGCGTAAAATTAATATCGCTGAATGTTTTATAGCTACTAGATTAAAATAACTGGTTGCGCAAATCAAAGAGGAAAAAACTAGGAAATAAACAGGAACGGGCTCACAGATTAGGTACAGGCTGGCAGACGAAGCAGGGTGGAGAAGACCAGGCTCGATGCGTAGATGCGTGTGCCACGGGCACGTGTAGGCACGCGGAGTCTTGTAGGATGTGAGGGCCGACGACGGGACGCGTGGCGCGTCGACGGTGTAGCTGCACGTTGTATACGTTGCTGCTCTTCTCAGGACTTCTTTCAGAAGCAATCTGGGTGCCTCGTGTAGAAACGATGATGAAGCGATGACCTTTCCGCGTCCTCTGTTTGACTTTGAATGTGACCCACAAAACTTCGTTATCCTGATTAAATTTTGCATGTCCTGTCACGGTCGCCACTTTGTTCTCGATAGAACAATAAAAATATGAAATCTTAGGAAATTATATTTTATTACATTAAGTACTTTACAAATTATTAGGTGTGTGCAGTAGGCAGTTTGAGTTGCGAGTGTGGTATGTGTAAGTAAGCGCGAGTCGGCGGCAAGCTTTCTTATTATTAATAAGTTTGGTGGGTTCTGATTGGCTGGTATGTCCTATGTGAAGCGATGTATGGAAGTGGTTACAAAATGCAATGCGGAGTGTTGGGCTTTATATAAACTATTATAATTTGAGTTAAAAAAGCGTTAAGCATGGCGTAGACACTCTACATTTCATCATTGAGCAATTACTTACATGGCGGGTCTTTATCTTTCGTTTTGGATATTCCTTACATCTGGTTATTTTTTGCTTCGTTATTCATAATGCGCACAGTAAATGACTGGAACAATTTGCCTAACCGAGTCTTTTCTTCTGATTATACAATATGTAAGTGTCTACAAGAGCAGACTGAATAGGCGTTCACAAAGATGGTGTATTTTTTCCAAGACTGCATCGCCAATTACCATCAGATGGAATCGTAATCAAGCATTAGCTCATTATTAATTAAATGCATCTCTCTGTCTTGTCACTTTAATTATTTTAATTAAATAACGCTGTTACTTTTCGCTAATATTCAGTGAAAGCGTGTTTCTACTGCGGACAGTCTGACTCATTTAAGTGTTGCTGCAGATAGTTGCTGCGGCGTGGCAAGACTAGATAAAAAGAAATTGCTTCTGCGCTGTGGGTCGCGGGTTTGATTCCCGCATGTAGAGATAAATGTTCGTATGGACCCATATTATTTACATCGTTGGTGGATACAGGAAAAATCCTAGTGTGTGGGCATAGTAGACACGTGCATGTCTCATGATACTTTATTTTATCTCATTGTATAAAAGAAAGTAGTGCGCGATTTTTAACTCGATATAACTATAACTACCTAACAGCATCTAAGGTACGACGCATCTGATGATGATGATTTCCTATCCGATTTCTGACCACGGCAACAACTAGCGGATACTCTGGGAATATGATATATTATAGTGCCACAAGTGTACGCGTAAACACCGGGGCACTCACTCACCTGGACCTATCTGTGCCCTCAATTTAAAAATCATGTTAATACTATTCAAACTTTAGAGAAGGTTTCCGAATTAGAACTTAGCAAATTAGCGATGAAGTTATCTAGGGTCGAGGCGTTGTTTATTGAATTCGATGAGCTGCAAAATCAAATCGAAACATTAAACTCATCAGAATTAAATAATGAATTATCGACTCGCGAAGTTTTTGAACAGGATTTCGACCATTACATCGCGCTAGCCCGAAACCTACTTAAGGCTTATTCATCTCCCAAGGAACTGGTAAACTCCGAGTGTCACTCCAATACTTCAACGCATCCTAATCAAGGTTGCAATCATCACAGGGGCGTTGAAAATTTTAAATTTTAGTTGCCGCCAATAAAAATTCCTAGCTTTGATGGCACTACAAACAGGTGGTTGGAGTTTAAAGAGACCTTCAGTTCTTTAGTTCACGAGGATTCTAATATCAAAAATGTTCATAAGTTTTACTATCTGAACCAGTACTTGGAAGGTGAAGCCGCCCGCGTTGTTTACAATCTGGAAGTTTCTGATAAAAATTATTCTAAAGCTTGGCAACTTCTCTGCGAGCGATATGACAATAAAAGGCAATTAATAAACAACCATTTAAGTTCATTATTTAATATTGAAATAGTTCGGGAGACTGAAAAGTCATTGCGTTACTTAACGGATCACGTGACTAAGAACTTGCGGGCTGTCAATACGCTAGGACTTCCTACGGATAAGTGGGATGTTCTAATAATTTTTATAGTTACGGCAAGGTTAGAAAATACTACGCGGTATAAGTGGGAGGAATTTAGTAATAATTTGGGAGTAATAACAACACTTAAGGAATTTTTTACATTTTTAAAAAATCGTGCAGACGTCTTAGAAACTGTTTATCGCAGCAAACAAGATCAAATTAAACATTTAACCCCTTATAGCAACAGCCCTCAAGCTAAAACCCAAAGTAAATCTTTTGTTGTTACGTCCAAGGCTTCACAGTCAGCTCCTAGTTCCTCGAAGGGGTGTGTTATTTGTCAAGGTTCTCACCGACTTTACGAGTGCCCTTCCTTTAAGTCCAAATCTCCTGAAGATAGGAACTCCATAGTGGCATCATTCAGGTTGTGCAAAAATTGCTTAAGATTCGGTCACGTAGCTCAGACTTGTAATCTTCAGGGTTCGTGTCGGTTATGTAAGAAAAGACATAATTCTTTATTGCATATTCCTAAAACTCCTGAAAAATCTGTTTCCAGTTCTAGCAGCCTTCAGCCTCCAGCTGCCGTCTTGTCTACTTCTGTTCTACAATCTCATGCCGACTCGGAAGTCTTGCTGTGCACTGCTAAGGTCCTAGTTTCCAATCCTAACACTAATAAAACTATATCGATACGGGCTCTACTTGACTGCGGGAGTCAGTCCTCCTTTATTACCGAAGATGTTAAATTAAAATTGAACCTGGTCCCTCAGCCATCTAATGTTAGCTTAGTCGGTATCGGTAGCACAGAACTTAGGCTAAATACTGAGCGTTGCACGCTAAAACTGCAATCCAAAAATACATCTTATAGTTCTATTCTTAGTTGTCTAGTCTTACCTAAAATTTCAGATAACCTACCTAGAACTACCTTTGATACATCTGCTTTTAATTTAAGTGGTGTCAAACTAGCAGATCCTAATTTTAACGTTCCATCCTCTATTGAAATGCTTATTGGTGCTGATCTATTTTGGAACCTAATCGGCTTCGAACAACGCCATCTAGGACCAAAAAATCACACTATTCTTCGAAGCTCTAAGCTCGGATGGCTCGTGGCAGGTCACCTACCATCTCTAAATTATATTACTCCAAACAAAAAAGTCATTTGTAAAATGACTTTAAAGGAACATGATATTCCTAATCTTACCAATCAAATGTCTATGTTTTGGGAGCTTGAAAACTTTCCTCAAGGCTTAACTTATTCAAAAGAGGAAAGGCTTTGCGAACAGCATTTTGTTTCAACAACTACACGCTTAAATAGTGGTCGTTTCTGCGTCGGTCTGCCTCTTCGTGAAGAAAGGAATTGTCTAGGCGATTCTTACGCTTTGGCAAAAAAGAGGTTTTTAAATTTAGAAGCACGTTTCAAAAGGCAGCCGGATTTAAAGCGTCGTTATGTCGATTTTATTAATGAGTACGCTACTTTAGGTCATCTTACACAGGCTACCGAACAAAGGCCTAGTCTTTCTTATTTTCTTCCGCACCACCCTGTTATAAGGGAAAAGAGCGAGTCAACTAAACTACGTGTCGTCTTTGATGCTTCGGCACGCACCACATCTGGAGTATCAATTAATGACCTCCAAATGGTAGGTCCTACCATTCAAGACTCATTATTCAATATACTAATTCGTTTCCGACAGCATGCATATATAGTCTCAGGAGACATTGATAAGTTTTATCGTCAAATATTGCTTCGTCAGTCAGATAGAGACTTACAGCTCATCCTATGGCGAAACAACGAGACCGAACCACTGCGCACTTTACAACTAAGGACAGTTACGTATGGTTTCGCCAGCGCTAGCTTTCTTAGCACGCGTTGCATTTGGCAGCTGGGCGAGGAATGTAACGACCCTAAAATTAAAACTATCATTCAAAATGATCTGTATTGTGATGACTTGCTCACAGGTTGTGATTCAAAAGAAGAGCTCCGTCACATTCAGCGCTCAGTTTCAGAAGAATTAGCTAAGGGTTGTTTTCACCTCCGCAAATATCGGTCTAATTATCGCGAGCTTTTCTCAGCCGATAACATTAATTATGCTAACGGCGACTTAATAATAAGCAACGCCGCTAGTACCTTAGGCATTGGATGGTCTCCTTCTTCGGATCTGTTGCATTTTCCGGTTCAATATTCGCCTCCAGAGTGTCTCACCAAAAGATCTATCTTATCTTCTACGTTTCAAATTTTCGACCCGCTTGGTTTACTGTCGCTTTGTACTATTAAACCTAAAATACTTCTTCAAAAATTGTGGTCCGAAAAATTACGCTGGGATGACCCAGTTCCTCAATATATCAAGGCTTCCTGGAAAAAATTTGCACAAAAAATGCACTATATTTCATCACTAAAAATAAAGCGACATATTTTGATACAAGGTTATGTTTTCATAGAGATGCATTGTTTTTGTGACGCGTCAAAGGTAGCTTACGGAGCTTGTATTTATCTCAAATCAACAAATGCCGAAGGCAACTCTTCGGTACACCTTTTGACTGCAAAGGCGCGTGTCGCTCCCTTAAAGGCTATTACAATTCCTCGGCTTGAGCTATGCGCTGCCTTACTAGGCGCTCAATTAACTTCCTCTGTTACTAAGGCTTTGCGGTGTAACGTCAACCGCCATATATACTGGAGTGATTCTAGCGTTGTATTAAGTTGGTTGCTTTCTCCTAACAAAACGGACGTATTTGTCGCTAATAGGCTAGCAGCTATACATGAACTAACCGATTCTTATTCTTGGCGTTACGTTCCCACGGCTCAAAATCCAGCAGATCTCGCTTCTAGGGGCATAGAGCCTCAATTTTTAGAATCTACATCTCTTTGGTGGCAGGGACCTTCTTTTCTCTTACGCGAGGAGTCCTCATGGCCTTCCCTCCCGGCGACTGCGGTGGAGACGCCGGAGTCTTTAAAGGCAGTTTCCGCTTTGGCGGCGGAGGTTATACCAGTGGTGTCCCCTGTCGATTTCCACAGATTTTCTAAACTTCATACACTACAGAGAGTTTTTGCTAGAATTTTAAGATTCATACATAATTTTCGTAATCCTATCAACAAATTCCGGGGTCCTTTACAAACACCTGAACTAGAAAATTCACTTAAATTTTTGATTAAAACTGCTCAGAATGAGTGTTTCAATAACGAAATTACTCTTCTACGAAACAAAAAAGCTCTTTCATCCAAAACATTCCTTTCCTCACTCTGCCCTTTTCTCGATTCAGCGGGTATTCTTCGCGTTGGTGGTCGAATTAATGCCTCTAAATACACGTATGAGAAAAGGCACCCCATAGTTCTAAAGGCAAGTCACTCACTAACCAAACTTATATTTAATGCTGAACATGTTCGCCTTCTGCACGCAGGTCCTCAGCTGCTTCTCGCTTCTATTAGAGATCGCTATTGGCCTATCGGAGGTCGTAATTTAGCTAGAAGTACTGCGAGACAGTGTCTCATATGCCGCAGGTTTAGAGGTCAAACTATGTCTAATGTAATGGGGGATCTTCCGAATGACCGTGTGGAACCTGATTTTCCATTCCACACAGTGGGCACCGACTTTGCTGGGCCATTTTATATCACGGACCGAAAAGGCCGTGGTTGCAAAGTAACAAAATGTTACCTCTGCATTTTTATTTGTTTTCGATTTAAAAGTGTTCATCTAGAAGCGGTTAGTGAACTTACTAAAGATTCCTTTTTATTAACATTAAAGCGTTTCATCGCTCGCAGAGGACAACCAAAAGTTATTTACTGCGATAACGGTCGAAATTTTGTTGCCGCGGCCAAAGATATCAAAGAATTCTTTAAAACTAATAGCGATTGTATTTTAGATTATACCGCGCGTCGGGGCATAGAGTTTCATTTTTCCCCTGCATACGCTCCACGCTTTAATGGTCTTGCCGAGGCGGGAGTAAAATCTGCCAAATTTCACATTCACAGGGTGTTAGGGAAAGCCTACTTAACTTTTGAGGAGCTATCTTCACTGTTTGCGCAAATCGAAGCTATCCTCAACAGCCGTCCCCTTTCTCCTCTCAGTCCTTCTCCTGATGATTACCAACCACTCACCCCAGGTCACTTTTTAATCGGCAGGCCACTTACCTCATTGCCCGCTGCGAACCTCGTGGACCAAAACTACAATCGTCTCGACCGGTTCCAGCGGTTAGAACAAGCAAGGCAACACTTTTGGAAGCGCTGGTCAAATGAATATGTCTCCGAGTTGCAACAACGCACGAAATGGCGTGTCAGGCGCACAGACCTAAAACCCGATGACCTAGTGCTCATCAAAGAGGACAACACGCCACCTCTCTGTTGGCGTCTCGGAAGAGTAACGAAGTTGTTCCCCGGCTCTGACGGTGTTCCTCGTGTCGCCGATGTCACTACAGCTCAAGGGACTCTACGCAGAGCATTGAATCGCTTATGCATACTGCCTACTTCGGATTGCAACTAATCAACTTGAAACCTTGTGCTTTCAACGCCCGGGAGGATGTCTACGCCATGCTTAACGCTTTTTTAACTCAAATTATAATAGTTTATATAAAGCCCAACACTCCACATTGCATTTTGTAACCACTTCCATACATCGCTTCACATAGGACATACCAGCCAATCAGAACCCACCAAACTTATTAATAATAAGAAAGCTTGCCGCCGACTCGCGCTTACTTACACATACCACACTCGCAACTCAAACTGCCTACTGCACACACCTAATAATTTGTAAAGTACTTAATGTAATAAAATATAATTTCCTAAGATTTCATCTTTTTATTGTTCTATCGAGAACATAGAGCATCATACATAATATTAACTTGATGTATGAAAGAAAATTGATGACACAGATTTATGAGGCTCGTGTGAATGGGGAAGTCGGCCGATCGTTTTAAGGAAAGGCCACGTCAAAAGTACCCGCAGCCGACGAGCTTGTATGAAAACACCCTATGGGAAAGACACGGGACTCTATGTATGTATGTATGGAAAGCGGACCGAAGAATTAAATAGTATAATTCTTCCACACTCTCCAATATACATCCTGTGGATCTAACAGACTGGCTAGCTTACGTCTGTGCAAGGCTAGGCAGATTGGTAGTAATCGGATAAGAATCACCAGTAAGCCGAGCAAAGACGACGTCTTACGAAAAATCTTACCAATTTGGGAATGACGAGAGAGCCTTTGCGCCTCATTGTTCTCATTAGATCATATAGCAAAAACGCAGCCATGTTTGTCTTTCTATTTTTCCTCGGCCTAGTGATTAGAGTACATGACTACCATGCCTCAGGGCCTATCTTCGAATATCAGACGGAGCCAACATTTGTGTAAAACACTATTTGTTTATTTTCGGGTCTGGTTGTGTTGTGATTTTCCTTGTTTCTCTGAGACTGCATCCTAGACAACCTCAGATCTTATCGCATGAGCGCTACATCAGGCACGGGAAGGTTTTGACGAGGGCCCCTACGTTAGCGCGTACGCTTGTGGCACTGTAATATCTCCTGTGCATTTGATAACCTCCGTCAGTATTCGGTAGTTGTCTCTGTAGTCGTAATCGGCTAGGAGGATATAATTTTTCCGTCAAATCGACGCAGATATAACCGATATAATATAAAAGGATAAACAACACAAGTATTACGAAAATCCTATCATAATAAAATAGATATACAATTGTAAGTAATAGAATAATAGCGTTTTAAGAGTATCTACCACCCCATCTCATCCTGTGGTCGTCGTAAAAGTCGACAGAAGGAAATGAAAACTAAGATGTATAACTAAACTGCGGTTACGTTTTAATCATTTTACAAACAATTTATAAGATATCATTATATTCAAAATAAAAACTATAACATCATTATATAAACTCTTCGACGTCCCAGTCTATCGGAGCACGGTATATCAACATTCAATCCAAATATAGAAAAACATCGTCTGTAAATATTAAAATTTAAATATAATATCCAGCACAAAAATGTCCCATTATTGAAATAGCTATGCGAGTACCTAAGCCGGAAAACCGTCTTCAATAGCTGTTCTATAAACCTAGAGGAGAAATTACACTCTAACGAGTATTGTTCGCGGGCTCGTCCAGAACTGTTTGACCGGCCATGATCTTCATAGCAATTCCTTTAGTATTAAAATTATTTATCCAACTTTGAAAGGCTTCTAATATAACTTATTTAAATCTGTACATGTCTCTTACATTGTAAATTTGCACAACAAAAAACATTTCTTAAAAATTGGCTGATACTGAACGCTCCAATCATAAACCAAACAAAATCCTTTTAACAGTTGATTATAATTTGCATAATGAAACAATTTTGATTCAACGGACGGTATAATTGCGAAAATTTTATCTCACCGTAATTAATACGCTAATTACGTATGAACTGTAGACAAATTATGTGCGAATATATTTTTTTTTTCTATTTTTGTCAATTTATATTTTCAAAAAAATCTTTGAAAAGTATTCTAGAATAAACAAAGTAGTGCATAGAAATGTGTATTGTCTGTTACAGCAACACGTACTTCTAAAAAGAGATTGGCAAGAAAATTTATATTCATAAGAACAGTAAAACGTTGGAGGGGACGGTGAATTTTGTAATATTATCGAGGGAGGCACCCTCTCAGGTAATCGACTGACAAATGTCTTAGATATTTTACCGACTTCATTTTGCGCATGCCAAGAATAGTACACGTGCATATAGATGACATTTAAATATTTTTACTTTATACATCAAGCATCTAAAATATAAAAAAATTGCTTTAAGCAGAACATCATTTGATATACAATTTATATATTACGTGCATAGTGCATCACGGCCAATGTGCACTATTACATATATTAAATTATAGTTTATTAATGTAAATTTTAATTTAATAAGCCTTTGACAGGAATTAATCGTAGCCTCATTCTAAAAAAGATAGCCGGGACCAAATTCTTAACGTGGTTTTCGAAGCGTGCTCCAGAACAAATATTATTTAAGCCAGCTTCTATCCAACAATAGTCGGCACATATGCGTCGTGGCTAAATTTAAAAATCTATTAATTATGTAAGACTGCATCAAATTTGTACAACAGGCGTCATGGTTTTTACATTTTGTATTTAATTTAACAAAAATAAAAATATAAAAATACTAGTGAAGTCTGCTTCATAAAAGAAAAATTAACAGTTATCAAAGAGCGAAACATGGAATTTCTTCAGTACATTCTCAGTTTCTTATCGTTTCGCGAGAATAAGGTACAAAATTAGGAGTAGAATTAGACTCCCCAGACGCGACGTGTCCAGAATAAACAATGCAGCGGGGTGCAGGGTAAGAGAATAAATATCCATCTCTTGGTAGATAACTTCGTAGATCAGACACCTATTGATTTATAATACAAAGGTATTTTTCAATTTAGATGGGTTGGCAAATGAAATTATCTGGCGAGCATTATACGAAATTGATATTTTTTTCCTTTCTTATAGATGTTTAAGGGTTGGTAAGTTGATAATTCTGATAACTAAATAATATAAATTGAATGTGTACTTTACGTAACTCTTTTCTTGTACTTACAGCAGGTATAAAATTTTATAATTATAAGCTACGAGTATATAACTATCTGTACTAAATATATGAGTATGTGCAAAAATAAGCCGACCGCATGATTGTGCCGTACGGCATGGTAACTCGCTGACCTGAGCATTCACTGTTCGGCTCTCCTCGGCGTGCGACCACAACCCTCTTCAATAAACGAGCTCTACAATAAATATTTTTCAATTAGGATTAATATTTCCTAAGATTAACGAGTTCGAACAACAAGCCAATAAAGTCTCCAGATTGATTACCGAATTATAACTCGGCTTCTAGGCGGCGTATCCAGATGAATCATGCTCTCGTTAGTCAATGTTAGACCTCTAGCAATACAACTGTGGAAAAAGCATCCAATTTCGTGAATTTTTTTTTGTGTGATGCGCGTACAAAAAGAGACATACATATACAAACATAAAGATAATTATTTTGGCTTCTAGTACTCATCTAAATACGCCTCATATTTGTCTCAAATATCTTCTATGTATACCGGCCAGTTCCAATTTTTTTACTTTTTAAAAATCACATCATCAAGATGTGAGCCATCTCAACGCAAACCCTCGTCAAACCTGTAGCGCAAATTTGCAAAAACTCTCTCGCAACTTGCTTGTGGAACGGTAGCCTTGAATGATGGCTTATTTCAATTGGGCAATTGAAATTGGTTTCCCCATATATAGTCGACTTTTCACGTATCCCCATAGAAAGAAGTCAAGGGAGTTAAGTCTGGACTCCTGGCAGGACATCGCGCCGAGGGGATATTCCCCCTCGGCGCGATATCATTTTTCATGGGATTTTTTCATTTTCATTCCGTTCACAACTGCCATTGGCTCATTGGTGCCACTTTATTGGAACCAAGTCCTAGTATTATAACCTTCAAGTTGATTCAGCTGTGGATAGAAAAAAATCATGTAACGTTCTTACGCACTGGTCAGAATTCACGGTTGCAGATTCTCCTCGCTGGTTTTCAAAGAAATAAGAATTTTGATAGTAATTTTAAGCCTGACAGTCACAAACCCTCAGCAATAGACCATTTAATAATTAAATAAATTGAAAAATTTAACTTTAATATACCCATGGTATTGCCAAGGCTTGGGAAAACTCTCTCTATCTCTGAACGAAGTAGCGTAATTCGTAAAAAGATTTCGTATTACACAAAGTCAACACCAGTTAGATAAATAAACAAGATCTTGCATCGCCTAGGGCAGTGTACACAAAACACGAGATATGACAAAATAAAACGAAAGCTCTGAGAAACAAAAACATTTTTCTTACTGTAACCTCGTGTTTACCGCCAAGTGTTTGCTATCCTCGGGCCCCAGATGTTATACGCTATAAGCCTCTCTTATTAGGGATTCTGTATGTTCAACCGCAGGAGTATTATCTGCAAAGTATTTTTGTTTCGGCGACTTTATTAATAATTTCAACCGTTGCAAACGCGATGTATAAAAAGATCACACAATTCCTTTTATTACTGCCTGTGCTTCGTTGTAAAATTGAAGTTACATATTTTTTGTAAATATTAATTTCATAAAACCGTATAGCCTGTATCAGTTCCGTTACAAATAAGTTGACTTTTGTAGTAATTGATCATAAATTAACTGGTATCACGTATAGGCCTTTTTGTGATGTCGATGAATGTGGGTGACGCAGAACTGTATTTTTTAGTAATCAATGGGGTGGCTCATGTTCAGCTGAGGACTTGTAGTGAGCTGAAATGATAATATACTGGTCTGTATTCCTTAAATTGTTAATTTACAAATATTCTATTAAAAACATAAATTTACCCATAATATTTTCGGCAAAGAAGTATTTTGCAAAGTTTAGATATAATAACATTTCAAATACATGAGAAGTTGGTATCCTTCACTAAGGATAATCGTACCCCTTTTCAACTCCAAAACGTTGTCGAAAATGATAGTAGGTGATACTGGTGGTAGGATTCCTATGCAGGAATCCGTCTAGGTAGGTACCACCCCAGGGCCAGTTATTCTCCCTTGAAGCAGTAGTATGCAATCATTACTGTGTTTCGGTCTGAAGGGAACTGAGAGCTAGCGTAATCACTGGGCATATGAGACTTAAGAACTTATGTCTCAGGGTGACGGGCGCAGTGTGGTGCTTCACAGAGATATTCTGAGTAACACAGCATCTGTTATGGGCAAACGTTGCACTTACCATCAGGTGAACGTTTTGCTCGTCTCGACACTTTATCAAATTAAAAAAATAAAAAATAAATATTATGGTGTTGGTGTCTGTGACCCAGCAGTGGGTCAAGTAAACGTTACATACTTGGTCACATTTTTATGCAAACATTAAAAAACTTACATTATGTAAAGATTAGGAAAGGATAAAGTTACTCTTTAACTTTTGCTTAATAATTTACCAGTTTCCCATTTTCAAAGTTAACGATATTTATTTACAACATTACATTTTGTACGAACATAAGCCCGGTTAAATACTATATTTAAGGCATAACTGATATTTTTTTAATATCCTTTAAATTACTTTCCTCTAATAAATGACCCCCCACTAGATGGAGCGACGACCTGCCCGGTTTTTCGGGAAGTCGATGGATGCAGGTGGCTCAGAACCGCGTTTTGTGGCAATCTATGGGGGAGGCCTATGTTCCACAGTGGACTAAAAAAAGCTGAAATGATGATGATGATGAATAAATAATATTCGTAAAAACCTTCAACGAAGACATTTAAACTATAAAGTAAATATGTTAAAAACATAAAAATAAAAAAAAAATCAGTAAATTACAAACGGTGTCACGAACAATTTATAAGTAATAGTCGTTAAAACCTAATTTATATTAATGGTCCAAATCTACGCAATCATGAACCGTATGTTTTTATTATGTTCAGCCGAACTTTTTATCAGTTTAAAAATAAATCATTCATTGTCATCATATACATCCGCTGAAATAAATTTATGATTTTAAATATTGTCCCTCTGCAATCAGAGTTCAAACATCGTAAAACGAACATGTTATGTCGTTATATTTTCGTGTGCGCCCTGTTAGTGACGTCGGCCGGCGTATTTTTAGAAAGAAACTACGTTCGTATTGGATAAATTTCATATTTTATCCCTCAGATTTTATTATAATATATGATATTTGGATTGGGTTCTCTGTAACGTTTTTATATAGCAAAATTCTCTCATACAATCAAAGTACCATGTTGATCTTTCATACTTATTTTTTTTCTCATCAACATAATTATCAGTGTAATTTAAAAATATGCTTATTCTTCTTTCAAGAAAATAGTATAATATTCTATAAAAACATAAGAAAAGAACCGTAAATTGATAAAAAAATGTGAGGGACCCAAATTCTTGAAGTGTCTAGAACTGCGATCGCTTGCTAAGCGTGGAAATTACGGTAAATCATCCCGGTTTGGTAGAGTCCCATGTCCCAGTAGTAGAATTAGGGCTGATGAATAGAGAAGATGAAGAATAATCGAATAATTTTAAGGTAGCAAGCGAATATTGTATGACTGTTCGATATTTGCCGTATAAATGCATAAGCATGCGGCAGTCGTAAGTGGTAAAATTATAAAATCATAATCTCGGGAATACGTCGACGAGTACAATACGAATTGTTAAATAACATCTCGGACTGGGGCCGACTAAATTTAGTCCAGTTCAACCAAAAGAAAACACAGGTTTGCGCGTTTATCGATATCAAAACCCTTCGACGTGTCTTCTACTTTGAGAGCACTCCCCTTGTTGCCTCAGCTGGTACCGGAATCCTTGGCGTTGACATATCGAAGGACGTTTACTTCCGTAGTCATGTGGAAGTAAAGGCCAAATTGGCTTCAAAAAAGCTCGGCGTGCTCAGTAGAGCGAGACAGTATTTCATGCCGTCCCACAGCATGCGACTTTACAAGGCGCAAGTTCGGCCACACACGGAGAACTGCTCTCACCTCTGGGCAAGGGCACTCCAGTGCCAGCTCCTTCCATTTGATCGCATCCAGCGAAGAGCGGCTCAAATTGTCAACGACCAGGTCTTTCGGATTCCGCTTAGTTTCACCACCGTACATTGCGGCACAGCAGACTACAAATGGAATAAATAAATGTAAAATAAAATTGGAAAACTGTGTAGTGCGGTTGACAACTCTTTTGTTAATTATGGAAACAGTGACTATAGGATTATCACGGTCTGTAGTTTACTATAAGTAGCTGAAATAACGGTATATAATATTCAAAAGACATTTCCATTTCAGGGCAACTATGAAATAAAGTTTATATCGTACATATTGCACAGTTATAAACCGTTTATAAAAGTTTCGGCACTTCATCGGAAATTGGATAACGGAACGGCCATCATCAAATATGATGCTGTTGTATCGAAAGATGTAGGTGTGTTAGGGGTAAGTATAACAATGTTTGTAAATAATTACATCGTCTAATTTAAAAAAAATGCGGAACTGTGCATTTGTTTTATACTGCACACTTAGACAAGTCATAGTGTACGTAGTACCTAATACTTTCCTTTATTATTAAATTCATTAATATTATGTATTTTATTTTATGTTTACATTTTATTATTTATTTAGCCTTTATTTTGTCTTATTATTAAGCAAATAAATACATAGATACAGTAAGTGGATCTAATGTAATGAAAACTGTGGGCATCTTAATTTATGAATATTCTATATTTTCTGTCTTACTGATAGATTAACAATAATTGTGCTTGAACTTGGATATGTTAATGTGATAATATATATAAAATATCTAAAAACACGCAGCAGTGTTTCGCACGGTTAATCATAGTCTATCAGTGAATTAAGAACCATTCTTCTTTTGTTTGTGCCAATGCGTTTATGTCCTGATATGACACAAATTCAACATGTTCAACAAGTTTTAATCCCTACTTGAGCGTTCTCTTCCTTTACTTTCTTTTTCTGACTATTCTTCATTTTAAAATATTGCTGTGTCGTATTTAATAATTCGTCATTTTTCGACGACTTTTCACTATAGTTTCCAGGAAGCATATTTTATCGTTTACAACGTATAAAACTTTTTTATTTATTGTTGTCTCTTTCCAAGGATTTTAATTATACAATTTGAACTTGCATAACTGGTCGTATCCACCTTCCTTACCATCACAAGTATACTGCACATCAAGTATAACGCATAAGCCGCTGGCTTGAACCGATAGATCTTAAACATAACATCAAAGATTTTTTTTTATTGGATAAAGTGATGAAACGAGCAAAACGTTCACCTGTTGGTAAGTGCAACGTCTGCCCATAACAAATGCTGTGTCACCCAGGAAATTTCTATGTGACACCACACTGTGCCCATCACCCTGAGACATAAGTTCTTGAGTCGCATATGCCCAGTGATTACTCTAGCTCACAGCGCCCTTCAAACCAAAACACAGTAATGTTTGCAGTACAGTGACAGCACTGCATCGTCGTTTTGCACTACTCAACAAAAGCCTCCCCCATAGATTGCCACAATAGTTTGTAGCTCTCGTTGTGGAGAGATTTCGCTATAGTTGCCACGCTTGGCAGGCGGGTTGGCAACCACAGGTTATTTATTCAGATGTTCCAGGAGGATGCTGCATCCCATCTCCTGGTTTTCATTTTCCCTCTGTCGACTTTTACGACACCCACGGGATGACCCCTGCTATGTGTACTATTCTACTCTGCCGGACACATATCAGTTATCAAATCACCTATTATATCAAATATTTATCGTTAAGTCTGTGGATGCGTGCTACATGATATATGGTACCTTAAAACTCTATATTTTGGCGAGTGTCTGTCTGTGATTTCGCAATAAAGTTGTTAATAATTATTAGTATAGGTTACTTTAGTTTAGGTTTATATGTTTTTCATTAGTTGTAAATACTTACTTAATTTAAATTTTGTTGCAACTCTATACTATGTAAAATAAAATTAAAGTGACTGTCTGTGACAAATCATGTGAGATTAAGAAAAAATTCATAATTTGAAGGATATCACAACTCAAACTCACGTTTTTAAAAATGTTGTCTCTTTGTTTGTCTAAGCTAATCTCCGAAACTGCTGAATGGATTTTGACAGGATTAATTTGCAAGTAAAGGAATTTTCAGACAGCAATCTAAGCTACTTTTTATTTTAAATGTACAGGATTTCTGAGTATAATCTGAAAAACTGTAGAAATTAGGGGTTATGCGCGCGGATTTAATTTGCATTATGGTCATCATTATTTGCAGTTTAAATATTTTTCTTAAATCATACTAAATATTATAAATGCGAAAGTAATTCTCTGTGTCCGTCTGTCTGTTTGTTACATTTGATCTTGACGAAAGTGACACATATCACTTGAATCCTGGAGACGGACATAGGATTTATATTATCTTTTTATCTCAGAAAACCAAATAGTTTTCACGGGATATTTAAAAAACCCGTATCCACGCGGACGAAGTCGCGGGAAATACTAAGCCGGTTTGAAAAAATATTTTTTGTTAGATAGCCCGTTTATTGAGGAGGGTTATAGGCTATAAAAGCTTATGCTACGGCTTTAAGGACGCAGGCAGAAGGACCAGTGAATGCTCGAGTCAGCGAGGTCTATACCGTACGGCGCAATCATGTGGTGGGTTTATTATTCGTGGGTGTAACCACGGAGTGGAGGTATATACTTGATCGGTTTGAACCATGTTGCGTTGTGTGATATTTCTCCTTTATTGCGATTATTTGAACATTTGCGCCCTACACCATAGTCTTATTCATATCATTATTGATGATTCATAAGATGACCCTCCCATGTCTTATAAAAGTGTAAGGTAATTTATTAACTTTCATTTCGCCCCATATAAGAATTTATGATAGCAACTTATTGATGGATCAGGTAAAGTCGATGAAAACACAATACACAACATCAGTTACACTTACCCTGTCTAATGGGTATTTAATAACGTCACATGATGAATGATTTGTAATTATAACAATAGCATATATTAATATATCATTATTGTGATTTAATGATTGTTGGTGCGTGTTACGTCGACCCCATGTGTACTGTAACTGACAAAGGGACCTGCGGTATGAAACCGTGCAATGTTTGACCCTATCCATTGAAGTGAGTAACAGACTCCTACTATGTTCCAGGACAATACTCGTATAATAGATATACTGACCATTGGCTTACATTACGTTTGCGGTTACTTTTTAATAAAGGTAATTGTAGTTGGCTGGATAACATTTTGACTTTACATTTGAAAACCGCAGTATGACCGACGAGTTTGCGCTTGAGTGACTAAGGAAGGTATTTTGACCTAGTTTTTTGTGTACCTTTGTCAATTTTAAAGGATGAGCGAAGTACTTTACTAGTGTACGAGTATTAATTAAATATGAGCTATACTGTGATTGTTGTAATATGTTGAATAAAATCAACATAAGGTATTTCCTGGATGTGACATGGATTAAATATTGATTGTGAGGCTGTAAAATACCTTCGAATAGTCGACGAAATCTAAGTTTTATTGTAAAATTCAATAAGCTATTTTATGATGTAGTTAAAAGCGACGAAGGGGTCGATTGTCGAACCACGTCGACGCTTACGAATATATATAGTTGTACCTTGTTTGGCTAAACGATGTGAGCCGTTCGACTGCTTTTATCACTAAATGGGTTTTCAACCCCGTTTATCTTTTCTCAAGTTATGTTTCACTACTGTGTCAAAATTATTACGAGTATATTACTTTGAAAATCTTGCAAGTTTTATTTTGTCAATCAACTCTAAATTATTAGAAGACAACTTGCTGTAGTTTCTAGTTACTTGTTCTACTAATTGGCTAGCATTATTTATTGTCATTTTTATGTTTTCGTATTGAGATTCTGCATTATCTTTAACCATTGTTATCTTACGAATAATAAGAAGCTGATGACCGCGACATCGTACACTTGGATATAGGTTTATTAAATATCCCGTGAAAACTATTTTCATTTTTCAAATGCTGTGTCACACAGAAAATTTATGAGTGGCACCACACTACTCCCTTCCCCCTGAAACATTCGTTCTTAAGTCTCATATGCCCAGTTATTAAACACTAGCTCTCCGTGCTCTATGGATCGAAACACAGTAATGTTTGCACTCTACTAATTCACCGCAGAATAACTGGTACTGCGATGGTACATACCTAGACGGATATGAGTCCTACCACCAGTATGAGTTAAATAGTTAAACAAATTTACATCATAATATAGGTAAAGTAGGTTAAACTAAATATTACAAGAAAATATACTTAATTATCTATATTAATGGACATAGTTTCATTATGCTAGTTCTTATTATCATAATTTCACCAGTCTTAGTGTTGACATTCTAAAGATTTTGCGCGAACATTTCCGTCTTATTTACCGGGCAGTATATTAACTATTCTACCTACAAGCAATTCCAAGGATTGAATATTTTCACTATAAGAATATCAAAAATTTACTGTATCCTGCACACGAGGTGACACGCTAGAGGTTCCTATGTTTACGTTGGCTAAAACTAGAAAGTCTTTTCTTAGTAGATGTATAAAGTTTTATACTAAAATTCCTAAAAATGTAACACAAAAATCGGATACGGATTTTAAAAAACTTATCTAGAAGACATTACTAGGTAAAGCGTATTATAAAATAGATCATTATATAGAGGACAACGATGTGTGGAAATTTGCAAACCCCCTGGCTACTAAATTTATGATGTAATTTTTTTTGTAATCTATAAATGGCATTATGTAATATAGCATTGAAAAAGAAAGACCCCAGAGTTACTTACCGGTTCTTCCCTGAAAAGGTCATTTTCTGAACCGGTGTAGATGTTGACGTTCATAAGAGCTTTAAACAAGCCTAAATTGAATAAAAAAATTTTGACTTTGTCTATAAAAGTAAGTTGTAAATGTTTCTTGTTATACCGCAATTATATGCGATATAACAAGAACAAAACAAAACTGGAAACTATGGGTGATATTCAGAACAGAACATTTCTTAATTAGGTAAAAGTACGTTGGTTCGTATGGGATGAATCCTTAAAGAAATATTCACTCGTCGTCAACGTCGCTATGAGAAATGCTTGCGATAAGCAGATTGCAAAGGAAGTTCTTGCCTTGATCCCGGGGTTAGGTAAAGACTGCGAATTGAAGGCCGTAAGTATTAGAAGTTATAATTGCCTGTTATAATTACTCATAACCCGTTATTATGGATTTTAAATGATTCGACATTGTTTAACTTTTTTAGTTATAAATATTTTATAAATGAGAGAAGTTCTTGAGAAGTAATGACACAAATACTTCTAAAATGTGTTTATTTTGACTGACTGATAAGATTCTAAGTGGTTACAATCTGTAACAGAATCACTTTTATTACATTAAAAACTCTATCGCCTTCAGCCGTTATATAATACACTGCAAGATGCTGTCATATCCCACTTTGGGAAGATTTTCCATAATCGCTAAGCTTTGCTGGCGGATTGGCAACCAGTACCAGGCAACTCTCATCTCGACGTTAATTAATGCCCATCTTCTCTTTAATCTAGCATAACTTTTTCAATAGATAGAGTGACGAAACGAGCAAAACGATCACCTGATGTTCAACGTCTGCCAATTACAAATACTGGGTCACCCAGAATATTACTGTGGGGTACCACACTGTGCCTGCCACCAGTTTGACGGGCGCAGTGTAGTGTCGTTGCCGTTTCAGGAGACGGCAGTTCTTAAGTCTCTGGTGGACATGTGTCCCCGAAACCCCGAAAGTACATTCACTTTAAACGGTTTAAAACTACTAAAGTATTTTTAATTGGAACGAGATAAAATCTGCTATAATCTTGAACATTGTAACATTTAACTGTAAAATTGAACATCAGTAAAAATTGTATCTGGCATATAATTTCATTGATACACTTTTTTAAATATAATGTTTTTACTCTGTATATGCATACTATGGGTAAGTTTCGATATTTTACATTTTCGGTATTGCTTTTCTGATTTTCTAACACAGATTTTTTTTTATTTCAGGGTATTTATAATTTCACATTAACTGATTTCGATGGAGTTATGCATGCCCTAACAAATGGAAAATTTTTCTATGGAAATTACAGGACTATTACCGATGTTTTTACGAACAAGTGCGGCAAAATTTTGAAAGTAAATGCAACGTTTGGTGTTAATCCTATTTAGAAGTCAACCCTTCGTCAAAAATTATATGTTCTTTGAATTATGGCATGAAGCTTCCGAAACTTAATAAAGCATAAAATACGTAATAGAAACTGTCTTAGTTATATACACCTATATTTTATATCTGCGTAGCCCAATGGCTGCAAGAGAGTCTTTAGACAGTAAGTCCGCCATGTACATATTTTTTATGCAAAAAATATTAAATAAATCAATAAAATATGGAAGATAAACAAAGTTAATTTTCAGATCTGCACTCCGAACTCATCGGTTAGCTACGAGTGTATATCGTTTGACAATATGCTATCATTACATTTCTATCTTCTAGAAGTATTTTGCGGTGTCCGCAGTTAATTTAATAAGAATACACATTTATTATCGTCACGTAAACAATCAATTGTTGAACATTGACATCTCCTAAATTAAGATAATTTGCTTTTATCGCCACGCTTGTAGGCGGATTTACGGCCACAGCATCTATCACCTCACATCTAGACATTCCTATCTCTCACAATATTAACCCAAGATTCATACAAGTTATTGGCCAACGGCTAGTAAGATCTCCTAATTAAAGTTACAGGCCATTGCCCAGGGTGCACAAACCCAGCACGCAGCCTTTCCTTACAGATAGGTCAAAGTTGACCAGCAACAGTCAAAGACTTACGAAATGTATGTGTGTATAATATAAATGATATAAATTATGATATAAATGACTTAAAATTTTTATATGTTGAATGTAGTTTGAAATTCTTATAAAGCACTATGTGACTCAAATACTCTTAATGCTTTGAAGCTTTTTGACCAAATTGAACTGATTGTAACATCCATATCACAAAGATATACTCGTAGGTACGGAACGAAAAAAAGCGAGAATATATTTTACATCCGGTCAGGTGTCGTGGAAATCCTGAGGGAAATCTAACTTTCCCGGAGGCGCAGACAGCAATCGATTCTATTCAAATTTATGACAGAGAATAACGGTCTGCATATATCATTTGGAGGGGCTAAAACCGTTTTCATATTTACATTATTGGCGTTAGGAAGTAACTATTTTTTTTTTATTAAAATCGATATTTTGTCTGTACGAATATTTTGAGCACTAACATTTTATTTTTCTATGAAATCTATCAATAAACATGTCGTTTGGTTACAAAATCATCTAACATCTAAGCATTAATGAAGCTGTCCGAGGTATATTAAAAACTATAATAAAACACCTGCTAATCATATTATTAATAGTATTTTTGGAACTTTATATATTCACAACATGATTCTAGGTATCTTATAACATATGTATGCGTTTAAAATCTAAGATTGTTGAAGTTTTATACAGTATTTATTGAATTTCACAACTCTATGCAAATAACATTACGTTTGGAACCCTATCAATAGCTGTCTGCAACTGGCAGGTTTGGCGCGGACTTCTCACAAAATTCGCGCCCTTACTTTATTGCCTTCTGTCCAAGATTAAATTTTCTTTAGATTTTGAGTATCTATTCAGCAAAACTCTCTTTAATAACGTTTTGTAAATCTTAGACATTAATTTAAATATTTTGAGGTTTTGGGAAAAAATATATTTTCGATTGTCTAAAAGAAAGTACGAGTAAGTGAAGAAAAATGTTGGCAGGCTGCTTGAATTATTTAATGTAGATAATTAATTAATTATTATGTGGAAGATGGCAGCAGGCCTAAAACGAACTAAATCACTATACAAACAACAAACTGACCACTTCTTAGCTCAATTGAATTACAATTGAATGATTTAGTTCCAAAAGTAACCAATGGAAGAAGATAAACTAAAAAGGTTTGTTATTTTATAAAAAATTGTTAGATTCTGCCGAAGTCAAGAGTAAAAGTCAATATTAGTTTTTATATTACAACGGTACACAAAATATTAAATTAGGTGAGTATAAATTTATCGTAAGAATATTTAATGCGTAAGTTATTTGTCATATGACACAATTATGTTATTTTAATCAATATAATTATTTTGTCACTTTAGCACCTGTTAGTCTATTCCAGTGAATTAAAAATTTCACTTTATTCATAATAATTCATATTATAAATGCGAAAGTAACTCTCTCTGTCTCTCTGTCTGTTTGTCACCTGTTCACGGTTCAACCGCTGAACAGATCTTGACGAAAATTGGAACAGAGATAGCTTGCGTACTGGGGACGGACGTAGGATACTTTTTATCCCAGAAACTCAAATAGTTCCCACGGGATATTTTAAAATCCAATTTCCACGCGGACGAAGTCCCGGGCTTTAGCTAGTTTTATTAGAAAAACTATTTATTTTAGACTTATACAAGGTTGCAGATTATTTAATATAGCTGTCGATGATCCATATGATTCTTCTGGTAGTGAATGGATTCCTGAAAATGAATAAAGCAAAAACCTTTACGCGTACATCAACACTCGTCGACGTAGATATAGAAATCTGGTACGTGTCATGTTATTATATTGTCATTATTTTAGAAGCATTGATAAATTCACAAACCTGACACATTATTTAAGTATAGCAAAAGAAAAACGCTTGAAATACCATAATGTTAATGCAAATGCAAAGAAAAGCTATCAGAAAAAGAGACTGACAACATTTTTAACAAATTAATCGGTTGGACTTGAGAGGTAGGCATAGTAATTCTACTTATAGCCAAGACGTTATAAAAATACACGATTTTATTGAAAGTATTCCAGCTAAAGAATCACACTGCTCACGAGTATTGAGTAAAAACAAAAAATACATTGATTCAAATCTATCTATTGCTGAATAGAAGTTAAGTCCAGCAAATTCGACGAAATTTTTAAGACAGATTTCGATATTGCTTTTGGACTCCTGAAAGTTATTTACAGTACTTGTTAAAAACTAAAACTTCAGATAGGTTATCCGACTACGAACAAAGACATTCAAACTTCTAATTCTTTGAAAACTGAAAGACACCTTCATTTGAGATCGCAACTAATAGAGAAATTGAGACTGCACTAATAAAGAGGAGGTGTATTAAAATGGAGAAGGTATACACACTTGGCTATTGTATAGATCTAATAAAAAATGCAAGAAACACTAATATGTTCGAAGTTGTGTTTCTAGAAGAGATCGTGTCTTGAAAAGTAAAAACTACGACTGCTATGATTTAAAAATAATTATGTTTGTTGATTTTATCGCGTTTAATTTGTAACTGTTATTATTAACACGTCGTTTTAGTGCTTTACTTGGTTATTTGGTACTTCTTTTTTGGTTTTCCACTTAAATATTAGAATTATATTAACGATTTGCTAGTGCTTAAAGATTCTTTACTTTTATATCGACGATGATACATTGGATAACCACTGCTGCCAGTGATCTCCGCCGTCAAATTTCGTGGACAACGATTGGAACACTTGTCGTCGACCATACACGATGATATTTTTTTTTACTTTTACTGGTGGTAGGATTTCTATTCAGGAATCCATCTAGGTAGGTACCACCCCAGGGCCAGTTATTTTGCCGTGCAGAGCAGTACTGTGCAAACATTATTGTGTTTCGGTCTGAAGGGCACTGAGACCTAGCGTAATCACGGGGCATATGAGACAGAAATGTTCTGGGTGACACAGCATTTCTTATGAGCAGACGTTGCACTTTTCATCAGGTGAACGTTTTGCTCGTTTCGTCACTTTATCAAAATAAGAAACTGTACCCAACCGTATTCTTTGTTGAAATAAGGATGTTTTTTCATTTCAATTGCGAATCACCCTGGGTAGGAATCAGTTTTCTTTTGCAAGGATTTGTGATCTATCAAATCTAATATAATGGTTGGGATGATCTAGAGTCTAGACCATGATCAACACTACGGATTTGTAAGGCGTATGAGCCTCGCGAATCATCATTGGATTTGGTTTATTAAATATTTGGTTAATTTCAATAGTGAAGACGGCATGGTGATACCATCTGCTTGGGATCCTATAATTAATCAACTTAAATCAAAACCAAGACTTCAACACACTCGTCAAGAGCTCGTCATAGGAAGCTCATTTCGCGTAGTTCAAACCAAAAATAATAATTAAAAGTCTGAAATGCCCCTGATTAACTAAGACATGAGGACATCTGTCACCTCAGTTATTATTATATTATAAATAGTTTAAAATTAAACGCGCTAAAAATCGTAACATTAGTTTTATTAAATGTATAATAATCGCGTAAATATGAGAAATCTTTATTCACTGTTATGATTTCTCATATTTACGCGACTGTCTCATATTAAGCCCTCAATAACCGGAACAGCTGTATGCCGAAAAGTTCTCTTTCAGAGATTCTGACATCCGGAATTTTCTATGTCGATATTAAGCAGAATTTAAAAAAAAATGGCGTTACATCGTGTTGGAATAGGCGGTAAGATCACGGTAGTCATCAAAAATTCAAAAAACTGCTTGAATATATTCCTTTTGAAAACGACATTTTTATGACGAAATACTGTTAGCAGCTTCAAATTCAGGCTCTGTCCTGAAGATGGTAACAGAATATCGTCAATTTATGAATAGAAGTAACTGTTTATTGTTCAAATGTGATTTGAAGAAAATTTTGGTCTTTTTGGTACGATGTTACTAATTCCCTAACTCGATTGATTTTAACATAAGTCCTATAAAAACACTATATAATAAGATTTTTTTTTTGAGAACGTCATATTAAAGGATACGCATTAGACTATAGTTTTATTTATTCCCCGATCTTCATACACCTATTTCTTAAAAATATTTTTATTTTTGGTATAAAAATGACCATATCCCAAAACCGGGAAAACAGATTTAATGACTTTTAGAATTATAAACTTTAGTTTAGTACTTAAAATAACCTATGTTCATGTGGAGCACATCTGTAACAAAGAAAGAATGTTTCAAATCAATCTCCCATCTTCCTCATCTTCATACACACACACACTTTTTCATAGTGTCATACACAAAAAAGGTTGGCATAAAAATTAAGCTGGAAATGTACTTGTCTCGTGAAACTTATTTAAAAACAAGTACGATACATTTTCCAAGAGGATTCTCTTAAATTATATTAAGGGAACTGAATAAATTTTCTAGAGGGTAACTAACATAAAGAAAGAAGTATGGAAGGAGAGCCGCGGGCAACAAATCTCCATTTTACCGGATTAAAGCACCTCGCTGTTTTATGTAATAGAGCCGGTATAAATAAAGCTGAATATTTTACTGGTGAGAACTAAGGTTTCACCTTTTGCAAGTAATGGTATCACATCAGTCACTGTTTAACCTGTTGCTTCTCATGATGGATATATGTGAGAAATGTTTACTTATTTTAGAGACGCTGGTTGTTTTATATTGTTTCACAACGATTGAGTTATTTACTTCAATAAATTGCATGATATAATCAAATCACGATTTTGTTGCTACAAGTTGAAACGAACTCGTTACATGAGACTTTTCTATTCGAATTTCAGCATATTATTTTAATGTTTACCATTATGTATATGTAGCGACATGCATTTCACAATATGTGTATCCGATATAAGTAATAATAATATAAATCCCTAATGAGGAAGCTCAAAGTTGCTTAGCAAGCTTTGGAAAAAGCAATGCTCGGTGTTTCTCTGCGAGCTAAAATCCGTAACGACGATATCCTCAAGGATAAGCTAAACTTTCAATGGGCTGGCCATGTAGCTCGTAGAATCGATTACTGTTGAAGAAGAAAAGTTCTCGAGTGGCAACCTCGTACTACGCGAGTGTGACGACCTGCAGTTTTGCGGGAAGCCGATGGATGAAGGTGACTCAAGACCGTGTTTTGAGGCAATCTATAGGGGAAGCCTGTGTTTAGTAGTGAACTAGAGATAGGTTTAGATGATAATTATAATTAAATAAATGATAAAAAAAATAAAAATAATGAGTAATATAAACATATTACTTATTATTTTTATTTTTATTATTAACATATTAATATTACTGTAAGTTGGTTTAGTAACAGTCAATATTATCATTCGCCGTGTGGTGGCGGCTCGTCAAAAGAATACTACCACTCCATCTCATCCAATGGATCTCGTAAAAGGCGAGTAAGGAATTAAACTGCACTGTGTACCCAACAGCGCATGGTGGCGATGGGCTCACCACCTATCACACCAAGTGCATTATATTGTTTTGGTGAAGCGTGGATTGTGGCAGTCATCTGCTTTTGCAGTGAGTGCCCAGTCTCTGACTACCCCTTATGGGATACAGTCGTGATCTTATGAATGATTGTATGAATTATCATTCACATCTGTTAAACACGCCTCTTCTGAAGAGAAGACGCCGACAGCTGCGTCGATTACAACGAGTGGGCAGTCGCCAGTACACCATGACGTAGCTGTCGAACTAAAGAAAGAAAACTGCAAACCCTTAGCGCGGCCTCAACGCTATACTTTCAATCTTCATCATTCAACATTCTACCCTTAACTAACTGACTCGCTGTTACTGTTTATTTTTTATAGTATCACGTGTTAAAGTTTACAAAATATACCATCACTATCCTGTACCTCAAGAAACTGTGATATACTCCTGGTTGATTTTAGGCCACAGCATCGACTACGTATGAGATATTACGGCACTGACTCGTCCAAACCTTCCTGTGTGTCCTGTGCTCATGGGACTTATCGAAGATAGGGTTGGATGCAGTGTCAGAGTCAGGGGGGCAATCGTAACACAACCAGACGGTTATCGGGTCGGCATTTCATGTTTTGCATAAATTTTGGTTCTGGCTGAATTAAAACTTAGGACCTGCGGCGTCGTAGTCACATCCTCTGACTACAAAGCCACGCGAATGGCAGATACTGTACAAACTATTGAAATTTACTTTTCGTATAACACCAATTATCGGTCTTAAAGCGCCTGCGTGAAAACTGCGACATTAACTCGTTTTTCCTTCTCTGTTTTATTAAACTATAAAACATTATTGTATATTATAAACACCATGTGGCGCTGAAGAAAATCTACCACACCATCTCGTCCCGTGGGTGTTGTAAAAGTCGACAGAGGGAAAATGAAAAGCAGGAGATGGGCAGCAGCATCTTCCTGGAACATCTGAATATAATTTAGATGTATTGGCAATAAATGTGTACATACAAAAAAATAGGCGTTTTTATTAACAAACGGTAATCTAGATCTTGGCGTGAAAAGTTTCTCATCAATATGCTTTTCTTTTTTTGTCTTTAAATAAACGATTCCCCACAGTAGGATTTCTCCTGTGTCGTAGTTGCGTTTTACAGAAATAAATTCCACATACACAAACACCCAGACCCGGAACAACTATCTGTAGGCCATACAAATATTTGTCTCGTGCGGGAATCGAACTCGCGACCCGCGTCGCAAAAGTCAAGCGACAAAATGTGCATGCGCATGACTCTGTTGCTAAGCTCTGGGTTTTGATTAAAGAATGTTGGATTACTTTTTGCGAATATCGCCTGACAGTGATTCCGTACTTAAAATATAAAATTTTGATTATTTAACGCAAACATAAATTATATATAGCTATTTCAATATGTGTGAGCCAATTTATTCCTGACGTCACTTGATTGTTAAAAAAAGTAAAGTAACAGCCTGTAAATGTCTCACTGCTGAGCACAGGCCTCCTCTCATTTATAGGAGTGTTTTGTAGCCGGGAAGAATCCGCCACGCTGCTCCAGTGCGGGTTGGCGGACTTCACATCTCTTTGAAATATTTTTTATTTCTCAGACATGCAGAATTCCTCACGATGTTTTCACCGCCAAGCACGTGGTAAATCAGCACTTAAAATTGCAATTTACAGTTTTAGTGGTGCCGGCACCGGGAATCGAACCCAGGTCACTTGCGTACTATGAAATTTAAAGCGAGTGCCTAGGAGACACAGAAGTGCCTGTGTAGACACAGGAGACGGACTTTTTATTCCGAAAAATCATAGTTTCCACGGTATTTTTTAAAACTGAAGTCCACGCAGACATTTTCGCGGGCTTCCGCTAGTTACGAGTACCTATATACAGTACTTATCTCTTGCCAGTGACTTTAATATTTTTCGAGTTATATATAATACTTTTCGACAGCCAGAGATACAGTTTTTTTTTAACTGATTGGAACCTCAAATTGCGAAACATCTCAGACCTACACACTTGTTTTATCACACTGATTCCAATACAAACAAACCACTATTAAGGATTATTATTATAGAAAGAATTGTGTAAAAACGTTCATTATTCTACATGTTAAAAAGTAATTTTGAAACATTATCAAACGAACCAAGTTAAATGAACATTGAATACGTACTTATAAGAAATGAAAAACAAAATTATTAAAAAAAAGTCGAGACGTAATGCCTTCACGTTTCCTTATATAAATTTTTAATATAAGTTACGGAAGTGGCATCAAAGTTCAGGGATGTTGTAAATTTTATTTGATCTTTGTTGTTATGGAAAAATGAATTACCTCTAACTTTTCCTCTTTCTTAAGTTATGAAAGAAATACAGTAACTAAAACGGAGGAAAAAATACACGTACAAAGTCTCACGCTTAAAGCTTTACTCAAAACAACTTTACCGAACATAATTCGTAATAAAAACTGTGAAATTCTTAAAAATATTTTAAGGTATTATTTATGTTATTATTATTATTATTTATATAATTCTTAAGTATATGTTTATAAATATCTTCGAAAGGATATGTATATACGTTTCCGGGAACCAGCTTATTCGGGAGCCTTTCCTTCGTCATCGTCGAGTCTTTATCCGAAATGGTTGATAACGGCTCTCTTTAACGGCGCACAGACTCTTATATAACTGCTTTATCAGCTTATCAAGAGTCCATCTTTCCCAATATGTGAGGATGTACCTAACTGCCACGGTTGGCAGGCGTATTGGCGACCGCAGTACTAGACACTGCACTTAATCACTGCTGCCTGATATAAGTACGATTTAATGAAATTGTAACAAAATGTTTAATTGTTCTTCTACCTATCTTTCAGACGCAATACGTTCCGTCAAATAGTTGCAATCTAAAAATAAGCAACACATCGGTTAACTATCAATTTCACAACGTTCAGAAATTTCCAGGAAGCCGCTTACGAGCCTGTTTGGGGACAAAGTGCCAGTAAGTAATTAAACTGAACTTAATTGAAATCCCTATAATACTGCAAGTAAGCCCCTCGAACAACGGACACTGTGAGCAACTTCAGCTACAAACCGACAAACTCAAAGTAGCCAACTTCGTTCATAATTCCCTTTGAAGAAGAATCCTGTTTGCGTTCGCGCTAAAGATAATAAAATTGGTTAAATGTAAGCTTTCGCTTTTATTGTTTTGGAATTTAGGCAGTTTAAATTCCTTTATTTGCAGTTTTATTAAAAAGAAGTAAGCACCTACTGACATTTTAACTCTTGATTTTAATTCTCCAAGTAACTTAAAAAAGGCGATGTTTCTGGCCGTAATGGTGTCCGGCAGAGTAGAATAGCACCTTTTTCCTATAGGTATTATACGGAAAATCCTTATTAATACAGAATAACACCATAAACTGCAATTCTGTCACTATACTGCTCGTGGGAACGCAATGGGGAGTATGGCGGCAACGTGTTTCACCACCCGTCACGTCACGTTTCCCATTGGGGTGAAATGTGGGCCACACGTGTGGCATCTGCCTACCACTTATATGGAAAAAAGGCAGACTGTATGTATATTGGCCACTAGCCCAACGAGAAGAGCTCCTCTATATGTCCCTCCGATAAGCAGAAGGCATAGTGGAGGAGCGAAGTCCGATCTCCGGTTGCAGTCGGAATCGAAGTGGATCCCCTTTCCAAAAGCCTTCAAAAGGACTGAACAAGCAGTGGAGACACAACTAAGCCTCATAGCTCACTCCAAAATGAGGCCAGGCGTCGAGGTAAATCGCCCCGTAAATTTAGATGGAGTAGTGTTCTCTAGCTCTACTCGTGGGATTGTAGCCAAATTGAGTCCGAAATAACTCATTTATTGATCCGCTAGCGAAAGGATATCTATATGTATTTCTCCACAATAAACGAGGTAGGCCGGTCACAACCTTCGCAGAGGGATTTCTTGAGTAGAAACTCCCACCGGTAAATCCAGCGTGGGACGACACCCCTCTAGATGAACAGCAACGACCTGCACAGTGTTCTGTAGCGTGTGTGGTGCCATTTCTGTTGCATGTCAGGCTAAGATACTACGAGCATCATTATCGGATCAGTAGTGACCATATCGGTTCCGTAGGTCATCAAGAATGTACTATGTACTTATTTTCACGAAATAAACTGTATGAAATTAATTTCAAAAAAATATGTTACGACCTGTGAACCCAATGAAAGAAATTAATAGTTTGAGTAAAATAAATAACTAACAGAACAATTCGATGATATCATTGCCATCGGCTGCAGGTTAATATTTAGATCAAAATGTCCAGCAGTAGAGTACCGCAGATAATCCTATAAACTCAGTTAACAGTTATCCCAATAAGGGATAACGTCTATATAACAAATAATACGACTAAATTTGTCCAGTAATTGAAAAAGAAAAACAAAATCAATTTACTGGCAGTAAAAGATAATAAAACGCCTATATTTACCGCACGATTCTATTAAGGTTGACTTTCTCATCCTTACTAAATAGGTCATGAGCTTGAATTGCTAGTCTGAGAAAACAATAAAAGGATCATAAAAGTGGTTTGCCAAATCCGCACCAAGTCTATCCGGCATTCTATTTTGAGCACAATAAGGTAGCCATTTCTGTGCAATGGCTTAAAAGCTGACCCAATACATAAGAGGAGACGATTCAACTAGTGATCCATTAAAAGTTGATTAAATGCTATACATTTTATGTATAAAATAAAAATCATATACAATTGAGCAATACGTCTTATGCGCTGAAGAATGATACGACTCTTTTATTTGCTAGTTCTAGTTGTATGTATGGAATAATTAATATTTATATAATAATTAATTTTGCGAAAGCATTGAATTACAAATACAACGGAAAATACGAATATTCGTTTACATATAATGTTAGAACATTTTTACTTTATTTTTTTGGCTACTTATGATATTACTGCTACAAGTATTGGTTAAATAACAATAATTCCACATAATTCAGAAAGCGGCCGCGACGCAAAGCATATTGGCCTTAAAGAGGCAGTAGAGTGAAATTTAACCATAAAAATCCACACATTTTCTGTAGGCAAGAGAACATGACGTAATTCACTTAGCGTAAGATGACGAGTCCCGGTATGATATTATTACCCACAGTGTAGGGATATCGAATGTACTAACTGTGCTTGTGTTATTCATCACCTACATTCATCGAACATCTAAAATATACGTAACATAATCATTTCAGCCTATCACTAGTCCACTGCTGAATGTAGGCCTCCCCGATGATTGCCACGAAAAGTTGTAGCTTCCATTTTGTGAGATTTTGACATAGTTGCCACGTTTGACAGGCGGGTTCGCAATCGCAGTTTATTTATTCAGATGTTCCAGGGAGATGCTGCTGCACATCTTCTGGTTTTAATTTTCCCTCTGTCGACTTTTACGTCACCCACGGGATGAGATGGGGTGGTAGATTCTCTAAAGCCGCCACCAAACAGCGTATACGTTTGTAGTAATATATTATTTTTACACACTTTTAACATATGGAAGAAATTGACGAGACCAGCAAATCGTTTGCCGGATAGTAAGTGCAACGACTGTCCATAACAAAAGCTATCACTCAGAACATTTCAGTGTGGCACCACACTGCGGTCGTCGCCCTGAGGCAGTCAGTACCAGTGCCCTTCAAACCGAAACACAGTAAACGTTCACGACAGAATCACTGCTACTGCGGTAAAACCTACCAAAAGGGATTCTTGCATTGGAATCCCACCACTAGTAGGAGCTAACATTTAAAAGTCACAAAACAAAATAAAATTTTATTAAAAAAAGTAAAGTACAAGCAAATAAATGTCCCACTGCTGAGCATAGGCCTCATCTCATTTCGAAGAGAGCGTTTGGAGCCAGAAAGAGTCCGCCGCGCTTCTCCAGTGCGGGTTGGCGGACTTCACAACTCGTTGAAATATTTTTATTTCTCAAACATGACGGTTTCCTCACGATGTTTTCCTTCACCGCTAAGCACTTAAAATTGCAGAACAATTTTAGAGTGTTGTCGGCACGTCGGCACCGGGTATCGATATCAGGTCACTTGTGTAGGTATAAAATTTAAGGCGGACGCCCGGCCCCTGAGCTACCACAGTTTTTTAGTAAAAGAAAAAAAACCTTTACCTCAATGCGACGCATTTAGGAATAAAATAAAGGTAATCCTGGCTTTCATTTCCGTAAACAATATTATTCTAATACAATCTCAGCAAGCTAATTTTTACAATTAAATCTCTCTTTATGTTTATCTTTTTTATTATATCAAATAACATAATAAATATTATTACTACCCATCAATAACAACCCGCTTGCTTAATTTTATACCACAATGGCCACGACAAGCTGGCAAACACTGATATTAGTTTTCTGTGTAAGCAATTTTTGTAAGTGTCCCCTGTTATTCCTACGTAATTCCACCCTAACTCCATCGCTGCCCGAACGTTGATACCACGTGTTACTCGTTTATTGAATTCTAATAAAAACGTGTAGGGACGTTATAAATCGTCACTCGTTTCGAGTCAATAGCAATACACAATATTTTTAAATACTTCTTTTTAATTTTGTTCATGGTGTTTTATCTTTTTAATTTTCAAAATCCAAAGAGACCAATTATGTGAAAACTTCTTCCACGTCATGCTTAATATACAACCAATATAGTAAAAAATAAAAAGAAAATACGAAGAATACGAAAATTACGCAGGAAAAATCACAAGCAAATCCACATGTCATAGAAAATAAAAAATTGCGCTGCTTGGCAGATTTCGCGTGGCAGCCAGCACCGGAGCAACGCGGCTTCTTTTCGGCTCAAACCAACTAGTAGGCTATTAGTTTACTTTTTTACTTCACATCAATGTAATTGTTTTTTATAACCACAGAGTAAGCAAACATCTATATAAAGTTCTGGGAATTTATTTCAGGATCTGCTCGTTCTACATGAATGTAATGGAAAAATGAAACGCAACTTATACATACATATAACAAAGAACGAGGGTTTTGTATTTGAGTTAGAAAAGGTAGATTCAGTCTATTCGTGCGCGGGTTGGATAAATTTATTTTATGAACTAATTTTCCAGCGACAACATTCCTTATATGCGAGGGAGACGCCTCGGGCTGTGTAGGCATTTTTTTGGACACAAACCTCGCTGTGTTTAATGAAAACTCTGTACCGCAATATGCCGCAAGGGACCGCTTTCACTGATTGTAGATTTTTTCATACTTCGCATGAATATTTTTATGTGACTTTTTCGTGGGTAACTGACTGACGTCTATATAGACTCGAATACATACGTAAAAATATTTTAGTGTCTGTATACCAAATTTTGCCGTGTGGTAGCGGCTTAAGAGAATCTACCACCCCATCTCATCCCGTGGGTGTCGTAAAAGTCGACAGAGGGAAAATAAAAACCGGGAGATGGGTAGCAGCATCTTCCGGGAACATGTGAATAAATAAACTGCGGTTGCCAACCCGCCTGCCAAGCGTGGCAACTATGGCAAAATCTCCCCAAAATGAGAGCTACTAGTTTTTGTGGCAATCTATGGGAGAGACCTATGTTCAGCAGTGGACTAGTGATAGGCGGAAACGAATTAACGAATACCAAATTTTACTTCTTTCAAAGAAGCTGGGTTGCCTCTAAATCGTCATCATCATCATCATTTCAGCCTATCACAAGTCCACTGCTGATCATAGGCCTCCCCATAGATTGCCACAAAAGTTTGTAGCTGTCATTTTGGGGGTATTTTGCCATATATATATTCAGATATTCAGATTCTCTTATGCGGCAGGCACTATAAGTATTATAAAGATTTTTTATTATGCCACCACCCTATATCATGAGGGTTTCCTACGGGTCCACTACGGAAATACTAGAAATATGTGTCCTCCAACAGATGGCGAAATAAACATATAAATATGCCAAGCCCTAATTATTCAGACGAGTGATTAGCAGTGGGGTCTAAGGTGCCAAGCACCTCCCGTACTACTATCGCCAATCGCGGCGATTTACCATAACGGCCACGATTGGCGATGCTTAAAACTTGAGAGAGACAAATGTCTGGTAGTGGGAATGGTCTCACGAAACTGTATACATGTGTTTATACAAGTTCAGAAGAATGAACAATTCTATCGGAGTGTAGGAGTCGCATTATGCAACTTAAAGTTCTATTCTGAACATATTTTAGGGCGAAGGTAAGGAATTAACAGAGTCCCATCTCATCCCGTGGGTGTCGTAAGTCGACAGAGGGAAAAAAACAGGAGATGGGCAGCAGCATCTTCCTGAAACATCTTTATAAATAAAGTACGGTTGCGCGCCTGCCAAGCTCGGCAACTATGGTAAAATCCCCTCAAAATTTGCGATACAAATTTTATGTGACTATCTATGGCTTATGTTCAGCCGTCGAACTAAAAAAAACTTCCCTTTATCTCAAATCCAGAATCGTATTCAGGTGAGTTTGGAAGAACATTAATTTAAGGAATCTCGACTGTAAAATTCGTATCACTGAAAAAGCAGATCATACTGATGCATAATAATATTTGATAAAAAACTGGGCATATGAAACTTAAGAACTGATGTCACACAAAAATGTTCTGGGTAACACAGCATAAAAATAAAAAATGAAAAGTCTTCATTATTTTGAAATTATATTTCATTTTTCTTAAATATCTCAGGAAATACTTACCAGATTTTAAAAAAATGTGTTTGATAGTCTATTTATTGAAGAAGGATTTTACCTTAACTTAATTTCTTAGTACTGCTACTAAGTAACTGAACTGAACATAACCGAAAAACGGGCCCAACAGTGAATGCTCAGGCTTATTTTACGCGGGAAAACCGCGGAGCACAACTAGTATGAAATAAAAAAATAACTTTACCCATGATATCTTTTCCATCTTCTATAAAGTAACGTTTTTTATTTTTAAAGGATGAATTAAATGCATTTCATTAAAGTCAAATATCTAATACATAAAAGTTTATGAAACGTAGACAGCAACTGCTGCAGACAATGGCATCGTATAAATTTTATTTTATTAATATTATGATAATTTTACATCCTAGTACAATCACTGTAGAGCTCAGATCTCCTCTGATATCGACTTTTCAAACTTCGCTATGCCACTTTAATGTAACTTAAATAAATATCATTATTATTACCATATCACAGGCTCTAGTACTGTTATCGCAGTTGGTCGATATAGGACTTAGGCACTGTACGGATTTTGTAGAATAGCCAACGCTTTAAATTTTGAACTAAATAGTCACACGTATTAGTGCAAGTTAGACGAGTGAGTAACACTATATTTATCTGAGTGTAACAAATGAGATAAATGAGTATACAGTCCACTGGTGGTAGGCTATAGACTCAAACACTATCCTCAATATCGGAAATCAGCCTAGTTAGTCTAGTGCCTGACTTATATGTCGCGGTTCCTGGGTTCGAATTCCAGCCCATAACAAATTTTGTGCAAAAAATAAAATGTAGTTTTAAGCAAATCTCTCAATGTTACTTTGGCGGAAGATATTATTGCCAAGGAAAAGGGTAGCTACCCACCAGATCGGGTGGTCTGATCTGGGGAGGACGTCTCCTCCTACTAGTATTATTTTAGATTTTGTATATATAGTTCGCATCTCAGAAAACTTTCATAGCGCGATTATCGAAATATGCGAATATTTCTTGAGCTTCTCATCTGGCGACATAGATGTCGCTACATCTCTCCCCCGCTGAGACTAGAAGTCGTAGTTTAGCGTGGAGAACTTGAGACGTCAGGCGATGAGGTGCAGTCTGGCGTTGCGGTGAACCTGTGTCCAGGTCTTCAGTGCGTCGAGACGTATGGAGACAAGTGTTTTGATGCCACAGGAGTCAGCCTGAGGAGAAGGGGGCCCCCACCCTTGATGATCCTCAGTGGCTGAGAGACTAGGAAGCACGCGTTGTGCCGACAGTAGTCTGGTGCTGTGACTGCGATGGCTGCCGATGACGTTATTGCTGTTTGTTCGGAGAAGCTGTTCTGCGTGATGTTCATACAGGGGTCACCACTTTGGCGGATGATGGTGCCAATGAAAAGGGTAGCTACCCGCCAGATCGATTGGTCTGATCTGGGGAGGACGTCTCCTCCTACTAGTATTATTTTAGATGTTGTATATATAGTTCGCATCTCAGAAAACTTTCATAGCGCGATTATCGACGTATGCGAATATTTCTTGAGCTTCTCATTTGGCGACATAGATGTCGCTACATAACACTGCGAAAAAAGCTTTTTAAAACTACTGAAAAGGTCTTACTTCATTAAGTTTCTAATTTGTTTCGATTACACGACGGTCACAACAACTGCTTAGATAAATAGTTGGTTTTAACATAAAAATATAAAAAATTTCAATGCACTAGATGAAAATATAACAGGCGTAAAAAATAAACATTTGTCAACGTAATACTTGATGGAACTAGGTGTGATAGTCCCGAAGCACTACAGAGATTTACAAATATTAAAATATTGTAGTATCGCAAAGGAAGCTTAAAAAGCGACGCAAGGTGAGCGTAGGAATTTGCAATAAGCTCTACCTTTGTCTCGCTAAAGCGTTCCGCCTCTCCTTTATTTCGCAAGTTCCTTGCGTTTCATTCACTATGTACGACAGAGGATACAAGGGCCAAAATATTTGTGTTTTATTTATTAAACATTACTGTCAGATTAAACACATTATGTATTATATGTTTTGTTGCAAATGTAGTACTAAACTTACTTATTATCACAAACTATTAGTATTAACAAATCATGTCGAATTGTAAAAAAATATTTATCCAGATACGAGTATAATATATACTCTTTAATAGATATCGTCAGAGTCAACTGAGAGATTTTTTTTGATAATCTTATGAAATTCGACAGAACCTACCAAACCATCACGAAATATACAAATATCGATAGCGAGTAGCAGCTTTTAAGGTGAAAGGCCTCTCTGGTAATGGATCGCGATCTGCTTGCCAAGCTTGGAAATTCTTGAGAGAAACCTATTTCCTAGTTCAGCAGTGACCTTATAACAGATGAAGACGAAGAATATATAAATTAATTAAAAATAAATAGATTTAATATATGCACACAAATTAATATCAAGTAAGCAGCGTCGCTCTAGAACTTTTTAATTGTTCCAACGTTCTAAAGCTCTCTATTAACAGTGCCGCAATTCATTATTCCCCCACGGCTCGTCACGGCTCGTTAGTGATGTAAAAACTTCACTCCTTCAGGATCAATATCTGGAAATGATTTAACTTTGAAGCGACCATCGCGTCACTCTAATCACTCCGATAGAAATTTAGAAACCCTTTAAAGAGCTTTTTATGTTGGTTATGCTGACATTTCTGACAAATCATAACTATATTTTTTATAGGCTATAAAGTTTATATTAAACCTACTTTTACAGGCAAAATAACACTGTACACAATCGAATATATTTTCAAATATATTCCAGTTTCCAGCTTGAAATGATTTCTGTAATTTTACTAAGACCAAGTTATTCGTCTTCATTATCATCTCAGCCCATCACTAGTCCACTGCAAAAAATATGCCTTCCCTATAGACGGGCACATAAATTTGCGTCATTTTGGGAGGATTTTGCCATAGTTGCCACGCTTGGCAGACGAGTTGGCAGCCGCTGTTTATTTATTCAGATGTTCCAGGAAGATGCTGCTGCCCATCTCCCGGCTTTCATTTTCACTCTGTCGACATTCGTTATTACTAAATAGTATATGACAAGACTTAAATACCAGTATATCAAAAATTTAATTCTTATATAACTACTGGTTAAAAAAGTTGATGTTGCTTAGCATTGTCTTTAAGCTATGGTAGCTTAGAGCCGGGCGCTGACCTTAAATTTCATAGTAAGCGAGTGAACTGGATTCTGTTCTCGTTGACAACAATAGTAATTTTACAATTACTATAGCGGACTCGTCCCTGCTCTAAAATCGTCTCAAAAAGAAAATTTTCACTTAAATTACAGTCACATCATCCGCTACAAACCTTCACGTGAAAATCGTTCTGAATGCCTTCCTCCAGAGGTTTTTTTCATTATAAACTTTGAGAAGACAATAGTTCTATTTGTCCATAGATCTTAAAGTGGTATCGACAGTCGTGTTGTCAAAAGATAGTTTCACCAAATCCGTTCAGTGATACTAAGAAAAGGTACTGTTTTTTTTAAAAAAAAAACAGTAGTTACACGGCATATTAAAAATCTCCACTCCGCAACTTAGCCTCAGGAAACGAACAGTAAAAGCAACCAGTACAATATCGTTTTCCGATGAAAATGGAAACTTTGGCCCCATATAACTTGGGAAGTCTTTTCAGGGTTTAGAAAAATAATTGGATTGGTACATTGCGGGGAACCAATTGCAAACCGCAAGAGGAGCTATTTCGATTTACTCAACAACGGCAATTACGACAAACTTTACCGTATTAAATTGGTTTAGCCAAATACCCTTTCTATATTTTGCTCATAAATTGCCAGTAACGAAATCCATTTTTTTTTCGTCTGTCTGCCGAGGAAAATATATCAAGTACTATCCTTATAACTAAATCTTTTTCGTGACAAATCTCATTTTGTTTTTTCTTTATTACATAAATTTTCTTTTGCTTTATTAATATAATAAATGCTGGGTCATTCTAGACGCTGTAACCCACAATATAACTTAAAGTAGACGTATTTTGCTAAATATACCTCGTTATGATAATTTAGAAATAAATTATTTAAAAAAAAAACTAAACATTACTCGAAGTTACTCGCAATTTTAATTTACGATTGTATTACACTTTCTCCGTCTGAAAAATTACTAATTTACATTTTACACTTGAGCATACACTTGTCAATAAATTACCTATAAATCAAACAATAAACACGATGTAGTAGTAAAGCAAAATATTTCTGCTTAAAATCAATATTTTCATATATACACAATATATACAAAATAAATATAAGTTACTGACACAACGAACACTTTTTAAGTAGAAAGAGGAAAACAAATATAAATTAGTTTCATCAATTATAATATTAAATACAAATGACTTTAAAAAATATTAAATGAAGTATAATAAGATAAAATTTTACATACATACAGTAACGCCTTTTTCCCATATAAGGAGTAGGCGGAAAAATAGACGTGACGGGTGGCGAACCACGCTCGCCGCCATTTTAGTACGAGTCAAAAAAAATTTACTCCCCAATGTGTTCGAGCAGTATAGTGACAGCATTGCATATTATGATGTTATTCTGCACGAATAAAGGCTGTCCGTACAATATCTTAGTCGCCTCTAACGACACCTCGTTAGGAAAGAGAGTTCTACTCTGCCGGACAATTAGGGACTGCAACAATCACGTCTGATTAAAGAGTGAGGAAGAGGGATAAGCCATAAGGAGATGGGATTCCTCTGGCTCTTTCTGACCACGGCAATAATTTCAAACTACCGGTCGGAAGTTATCAACTGTGCACAAAAACAGGAAGGTGCGGGCAAGTGAGTCTCTTTCCCGCGTTTCCCGCTAATGTGACGCTTACGCGATTAGATAGGATACATTAAAGACATTAAAGACATTTATTCCGACACTTCCATCTACACACATAATACATGGTACACATAACATAAGGTATACATAATACAAAAAAAATTTAAAGAAAAATAACAATGTAAAGAGGAAAAAAAAATAAAAAAATATGTGTTTGTGTGTGCGGTGATGAAGCGGCGGAAGGGACCGCCTCAGCATAAGCCGCGGAATCGCAGCGCTGATTTCCGATACAATCACAATACATCAAATATGCAAATACCAGAAATTTATGTGCTGCACAAATATTGGTTTCGGCTGGGATTCAAACCCAGCAGCGAGATAAAGCAGCAAGCGATGTTTTAATTACTTTAACTTAGAAGTTTTTTTAAGAATGGTAGTTTGACGACAACCTGTCTAGAACTGTACTCATAAAAATGACTTAGGCTATTAGCCTCATTGAAACACCTATAAAGCAATTTCACGATGATTATCTATTTCTTTCAAAAGTTAATAAATACTTTATAAATACATAAGGCTCTTAATTTCAACACTACAATGTCTTTTAATCATAAGGGATTTTTAGCTATGCCATATCAGTATTTCCTTTTACTATTTTTAAATACAGTTTTAACGACTTCTTCTGTTTTACGGACTAATACCCTGTAAGAATATACAACCACTAAAAGAGTACCTCTAGTAAATACGAGTATTTATGGATGTTTTTTTCACGTCTCCTGAGCATGTAACAACATAAAATCGCATTTCAAGCTTTTCAAAAACTTAGGTATTAGCTGCAACTTTTTCCTCGTAACGCACGTGGGCGGATTGCCACTAATGGTGGAGTGTTTCTTACAAACTTTTAACAAAATGAAAGAAAAAGTTAATTCGTGTTGCTAAAGACTCCCAACATCCGTAGTTTGAACTTTCTTTTTTCCATATTTCCAGACAAAGTAATCCTAAAACTTATTAAAGTGCAAGACAATATGTATGTGGCGCTAGAAACTCATATATTAGAGTGGGATGGTAAGGGAGGGAACGTTCCGAACCAATATTAGCTTACCGACGTTACGTGAGAGACGAGAAAGGAATAAGAATTAAACGATTCCATAAAGGTAGACGGATACCCACAAAAACAATAAGTTACTTTTATCATAAAAAAGAAGTCTACTTTATATACCTATATCAAAATGCTTCTATATTGAAATTTTAAATTGATGATCATAAAATAATGATTTGTCAATAACTGTTCATATAAATGTATAACTGTTCACTAGTAACGTAAATGGTCAAATCAATATTTTCGGAGAAGTTTTGTGCTATTAGGCGTTTTGGCTTTTACAGCTTCATCGGATAGCTCTGCCAGCCAGGTTTTGGTTTGACGCAAAACAGACATACATACAGTCACGCCTTTTTCCATGAAAGGGTAGGCAGAGACCACGCCAAAAGTCCACTTTTCGCCTCCGCGGGAAACGAGAGATAACGAACCACATCGCCGCCGTTTTGGTACGAAACAAAACATTCTTACTTCCCATTGCGTTTCCACGAGTAGTATAGTGAGATACATACATATAGTCACGCCGTTTTTTCATATAAGGGGTAGGCAGAGGCGATGGGTGCCCCCGCGGGAAACGAGTTGTGACGGGTGGCGAACCACGTCGCCGCCATTTTGGCACTACTCAAAAAATTCTGACTCCGTTGCGTTCCCACCAGCAGAATGTGACAGCATTGCATATTATGATGTTGATCTGCACGAATAAAGGCTGTCCGTACGATACCTCAGTCGCCTTTTACCACACCTCGGTAGGAAAGAGGTGGCTACTATTCTACTCTGCCGGACACCTAAATACCTAAACACCCACATAATATATCATCATCATCATCATAATTTCACTAGTCCACTGCTGAACATAGGCCTCCCCCATTGATTGCCACAAAAGTAATTCTGGATTTTGCCATAGTTGCCACGCTTGGCAGACGGGTTGGCAACCGCAGTTTTTTTATTCAGATCTTGTAAGATGCTGCTGCCCATTTCCTGGTTTTTATTTTCCCTCTATCGACTTTTAAGACACCCACGAGACGAAATGGGGTGGTAGATTTTCTTAAGCCGTCACCACACGGCATATATTCGGCAGTTAATAATTCTTATGAATAAAAAAAGTAAAGTTTCAGCCTATAAATGTCTTTTCCCCAAAACATGAGGGTTTCCTCACGATAATATTCTTCAGCGCTGAGCTCCTGGTAAATCAGCAACTTACTTTGCTATTAACAATTTTATTAGTGCTGACACCGGAGTTCGAATCCAAGTCACTGAGTCCTATGAAATGGAAGCGAGCGACCGGACCACGAATTCCCGCGGTTCTCACTCATACTAAGCTATTATAAAATACTTATATAAAACTTTAATTCTTAAGTTATAACAAACAAAAGTTATTCACACTTTTCATTTATGAACGATAGTAATAAAACTTCAGCCAGAAGTGAAAATAACTCTGTGGTTCAAACACAATTCAAATTTAATCAGGGCAAGATAATTCACTACGAAGGGCCCCATATTAATCATAATTCAGAACTGTCTAATCAAAGTTCTCGCAATCACAAATGTAAAATAATGTTGGTTTACTCACTTCTCGGAGAGAGAATTTAACTTATAAACTAGAGATCGGTCTCGCTTTTGCGCAACTATTTTGATACTTATCCAATAAGACAACTTTAAAAATAGCCACCCTTCTTCATAATATTTGAATTAAACAAAACATTTAAACTAATATTTAATATAACAACTTGCAGTTTTAAATATATGTCTAAAATCTATTTACTTAAAATAAAGGTAAACGTTAAATGTTAAATATCATAAGACCTAAATTTAACCCACTACGTCACGCTCTTAGTCCTTCACAAGGTAGTTACAATTACAGAATATAAGTAAATAAACCTTACTTAGATAAACAAATGCCGTAATATAATTAGTTGCTGTATGGGCCTGGTTGTGTTTTGATTGTCCCCGTATTTCTGATACTGCATCTTAGCCTACTTCCAATTATTAGGACGGGTGGGACTGGGACTTCTGGTACTATTGTATTTCCTGCGCAGTTGATAGCTTTCTCTTCGGAAGTTCTCGTGGTGGTCGTATAGGCCAGGGGGACATCATAATAAATTACATAAAATAAACAAACATGATGATGATAATGATGGTGATAGAGAGTAATCAAAATAAAATATGTGTGTATGTATGTATATATATGCTGATTATCACGTGGTCAATGGTGAAGAAAAACATCGCGGGGAAACCTGCATGTTTGAGAAATATTTCGAAGACTCCAAAACCCTTTTAAAAAATTAGAGGAACCAGTGCATTAGTGGGACATTTATAAAGTCTTAATCAGCGCCAATCCGCCTTCCAATCATCACGATTTCTGCAAACTCGCCCTTCTTGGAAGAGAGCAATGGGCAGCAGTGGACTATTAACAATTTGATGACGATTTATTTACTAATCAAGAATAATAAAATAGTAAGGTTAAATAGTAACCAAATCAATTTTATGTTCTTTTAATTATTGCAATAAAACAGTTACTAAATTATAACTGTAAAAAACTATTACTTAATTTGATATGATAAACAAAGTGAAAATATGTCACTTCGATATTAATGTGGCTACCTCAATAATTTAATACGACGATTTAACTTTTAATTTTTTAAATAGAATTTATAATAATTTTTTCTAATCAAGTTTTTTTCTGGTAAATTGTGTATTCCTATTATGCAATAATATAGATATTATAAAATAAAAAAATATATATACTGGTATTTCAAAAGGTCCTACTTAACCCTATTACTTCCATTCCATCCATCATGGCGCCTATTCGATTGACACGAAAGTCAACACTTAACTCGCTACCGAGAAGCTGGGCTTACATGGTAAAAAAATAACTTAGATATTTAAACCGTTTATTTTCTTTTATGTTGTATTACAAGATCTTCTCTTTGGTCAATATGGTGGTCAAAAGAAACACTACTTAATTACATCTTTGTATCATGTTCACTTATCCACTGCTAGAGCCATTGTGTAATTAATTTTATCTGTATAAAAAATCCACATAACAAGTAACGTAATAAAAAAATCGTTTTAGTCGTCTATTTAATTTTAGGTCATGATGATTGCTTCTGAAATCACATATAAGAGTAAATTCAAAATTTTTATTCCCGCGAATTGAAGTTGATTTTATTAGTTATTATTTTCAAAGTATATTTAAGTCTAAATTAATAAATTGCCTATAAGTTCATTCAATTGAGTTTATGTCAAAAAAAACTCGAAGGTGCATATTTACTTTAGCCATTCTACCCAAATTCTTCCGTTTCAACGTCTATAAGAGAAAAATTTCGTACTATACAATTTGTAAATACATTTTCATGAGTCGTATTGCGCATATAAAAAGAAAATACGATGCGATAAAAAATTCTACAGAAAATATGTTTATTACCACATGAAAACCTTCTACAAAAGAAGATTTATGAGCATTTTAACCCCTACGTACTCGTACGTCAAACTTGATGACTTGTCAATCTTTAAATTGTCTGTTACAAGAAGTTTTTAAAACTCTCATATAGATTAAATGTGTATACTCCTTCCCTAAAATTTAACTTGGATATGGTGCATCCATATCTCCAAATAATTGTTAAGAATTATTATAAGTACATTAACAATTTTTATAATACAAATAGGATCTCAACCTGGAGAAAATCTTAAAAGCGAATTACTACATACATTGTCACGACCGCCTACATTTTCGGCGCGGCGATAACTTCCGAGCACAGTCGTAAGCTATTAACTATGCAGGAGATATTATAGTGGCACAAGTGTTCGTGTAAATACAAAGGCAGAGCCCAATGTATCACTCATCCCATAGAAAGGTGGGCTACGATGCAGTGTCAGAAACACGGGGACAATCACAACACAACCAGACCCGAAAACCAACACTGTCGGTAAGATTCCTATGTTCACTGGTGGTGTTTCGGTGTGAAGGGCACTGAGAGCTATTGTAATCACTGGGCATATGACAGACTTAAGAAATGATGTTTTAGGGTGACGGGCGCAGTATAGTGTCACACAAAACGTGTCGGACTATGCTGAAATATACTGTAGGAAGAAAATACACCCAGTAAGATGCATGAAGATTTTGCGACGTATGTAATACTTAAGAAATAAACAAATAACAGATAAAATCAACTGCTTCATTTAACATAGCTGTAGTGTCTCGTAAAGGATAAACGGCAGTAACAATTTATAAGTTTTGTAGATAATAAAAACAAAGACATCCAATACAATAATTCAAAAGCCTTGGCAAACTAACTTCACCATTAATTTACAAAGTAAACCCCAAGTTGAATCCTCGAAACTCATTAAAAGTAAATCCCGGTGCATTTTCTAAAGACGTTGAATTCAAGGTTCTCTTAAAGAATTTACTTAAAACTGCAAGCGGTAAACGTGCCTCATTTGCCACCATTGAGGCAGTTCTCCATAGTTCAATGCGCTACCTTCCGTTTAAATAAATCTGAAGATTGAATTGTAAGGCATTCATGGAAACAGGAATAGAAGCAAAACTCTTGTTTGAATTATGCAGTGTAATATGCGATTCAATTCGTTTTTTTTTTAATATTTACCGATGATATGATTAAAAAAATGTTCAGATAAATAATAAAAGTATATATAATACTTGATGTTATTAGTTATATTAGTTTTTTTGTCGGATGTAATTATTCTGCCGTGAAGCAGTAGTCTGCAAATATTACTGTATTTGGATCCAAAGGGCACTGAGAGCTAGTGTAATCACTGGGCATATGGGACTTAATAAATTATATGTCATGGTGACGGGCGCAATGTGGTGCCATACAGAAATTCTCTGGGTGACACAGCATTTGTTATAGGCAGACGTTGCACTTACCGTCAGGTGAACGTTTGCTCGTTTCATCACTTAACCCAATAAAAAAAAATATGATGCCTCGCTCTAGAAACCTCAAAAATGTGAGTAGACTTGTGGTCAGCAGTAGATAATTTATATACTGTTACTTTTAACAGTATAATGTGTAAGATACATACATATATACTAATACTGTGTTTGAAATTCGTACCTATAACATATGTATAATGGTAAAAAAGTTTCCAATATAAAGAAATCTTAATAAATTTACAAGACGACGTCTTAGAGATCAAGAGATTGCCCAAAAGCGTTTTATTTGTGCCATGTTTGCGGTTTTACAATTATATCTAGTACTCATATTGTCTTATAAACTGCCAGTTATATCAGAGAACGCAATTCTGTATTCAAACCACGCTCTTCATTTTATCCGAGCTTTACCAGACAAACAAAGATTTCAATAATTTACCGAAGTGCTAGTGCCTGCAGTAATCCTCAGATAGTAATACAAGAGCGAAGGGGGCGCTAGCGAGCAGCCTGTTTATTTAATAACGTTGTACCGTCCCGATAAGAGAGACTATTGTATGAAACTAACGAAGACGTAGACGGTGTACTAGAGCAATAATTTCATTTTGAACATAATACAATCAGCAACGTCGATTTCTATTTAGATTTTGCCGACTTGCATGACTTATTTTATTTGAATTAACACATACCTTGCGTTATATAAAGGACAATTTTATTTATTGTAACACGAATTACATTAACGCATTTCTTTTTGTTCTGTATTACATAGTGCTTATAGGTTATTCTTAAACAAATGACAATTTTCCTTCCATCACTTGGTCAAACTACTTTTACACCTACGTTATTTTTTTATAGAATAGGGGGCAAACGAAGAGCTGGCTCTCGTGATGGTAAGTGATCACCGCCGCCCATGAACACCTACAACACCAGAGGAATAGCAGATGCGTTGCCGGCCTTTGAGAAAGGAATTATTAGCTTCAACGTTCTGAATGTAGAATTTATTTAATACTTAATTGATGTGCCAACTCTAAAAGTAATAAAGTCTTCTTTGTCACCCCAATTTTCCAAATGCGAACTACTTGGCAAACACTGATATTAGTTTTCTGCAAAAGTACTCTTCTTGAGTGTTTCCTGTTATATTTCATTTTGTAAATACAAAAATTACATAAAGTCAATGTACTCTTAGCTCATGTAATCAAATTTTATATAGTTGAGGCACTCTACGAAGTAGGTACTCAGACTTTGTAAGTAAAAATGAACATTCACGAGGAGAAATACTTTCCTAAAAATCTAAACGTCTTGGTGCTCAGCCTTCTGGAAAATAGCCATCTTCAAAATTAATGGATATTTCATTGCGCAACAAGTTAAATTGTGCGTGAACTTGATCGAAAATACTTTAATCCTTACATCAATCTCGAAAATTCCATGTGTATTATATACACCTTTACACATATATTCGTGTTCATATTAATTATTTATTTACGACATAACCTATGATTAGCAACTTCACCACCTTTATAGCTTTGCTTGCATGCTAAATGATACGATAAATGCACAATATAATGGGGATACATCTTATTAAAATTGACCTAATTACTGATGAACTTAATTTTGGTCTTCTTATGTAACCAAATGGTCGCAAAAAAACTACATTTTAAAATAAATGAGTCGTATTATCTGATGAATTACTTTAAAACTTTTTCTTCCATTATGATTACGTATTAAACAATATGCTTTTATTATAAACAAGAAATAATAAAGTTTTACAGTAATGGATATACCATGCTGCAGCACTAATTCGTCAATATTTTATGTCTTTTTTCGTCTGAAATAAGTGGTTTCCAAAGGAAATAAAACAGAATATTATCGGAATCACTTCATCTCGCACTCGTTTAAAGAGAATAATGAAAAGAGAAGTTTGCTTTTCAGGCCTCATAGATTATTCTTAATGCCTTTTTTGTCCACGGTATATAAAAATTCCCTTATAAGATTTTTTTTCATGTCTGATAATGATAAGATTTATTTAATACTCATTTGATTTTGCTCAGTTATCATATTTTAATTTTTTTGCATTAATTTTTGGTACAGAATAGTTGTTACCTTATCTTAAATTCAACGTATGAAAATTGTATTGATTTGCCATTATCAGTAAACAACAAAGAGTCTGAAAAATCATTAAAGAAATTATGTGGGCAACAGTAGGTCCGTCAACCGTGCACAGTAGCCACATGGTGCCCCAGTCTCTCGTTCACTCTCCTTGGCTACAAAATATTTTTATTTTGTGCCTGTGCATAACCCTATTAAAAATCACAGGAAAAATATTAATCTGTTATTTCACTTTTTCTACTTCATGTGCCACATGACAATTTTATCCATGAGTAACCAAAATATGTTTGTTTTGTTTTTAATAAAATAAGCTTTTGATACTCGTAAAGACGCTGATTTTACATAAATGACCAAAAATGTTTGATGTGAAATACAACTTTTTTTACAAGGCCTTTAGTTACGTAATGATGTCAGCCCATTATTTGAACAAGCATAATTCCACTAGGCAGATAAAGAAAAAAATGAGGGTCGCGTTAATTAGGATGTCAGCTACGCAAATAATAATCCCAGTGAGGCTCATTTCGTATTCAGGCTGCTTGCGACCAAAATTGTATTTATATATTTTTGTCATTTATTCATATGAAGTTCGTGATGCACTGTTGGCTAACAGTAGAAAGTTATCAAAAGGTTCATTTTATCGAAATAATATCACAAGAAGGTCGATTTTAATCTAAAAAACAAAATTTAAATCTGTCACAATTGTTTTGGTGTGCTAGAAAGTGTATCTTATAGATATAAAAAAAACAAATGCATACTTTAAATTCTACCTGGTAGAGTGCTGAAGGAGGATTCTACGGTAATGCCAAAGGAGGTTTATGATTTCTGAACATTTAAATGGAGTTTTGAATCGTTATCATTATCTGATCAGTTTTAACTGACTTAAAATTACCTGCACAGTATATTAAACGGAAGTAGTCTCTGCCTGCCCCTCATAGGGAAAAGGCGTGACTATATGTAATAATGTGTTATATAATTATAAAATGCAATGTATATCATATTAGAGCTTAAACGTCCGTTACTACATTTCAGGGATTAAAAATTTTTCTTATTTCCACACATTATTCTAAGTGTTACATTTTAAATCTACTCCGACTCGAAAAAAAGAAAAATAACTACTCGTACATGAATGTATTTCCGTTAATAATATATAAACGAGTATATTTTGTCTGCGGAAAAAGAATATTTGATGAGATGTAAATCTAAAGTTCGCTTCGTATACCAAAAACTTACTTACATATATTATAGAAATAACATAAGCTATGCGAGTGTGACCAAGGTGGTAACTTCCGAATAGTGTCGGAAGTTATGGTACCTCAAGTGTAGAAGTAAACACAGACGCATACATTTGTCATTATTTACGATATCGCTCATGCGAGAATATCGGAGGTAGACTAGGATGCAGTATCCGGGACAATCACAATACTACAAGACCAAAAAATCAACTGTTAGTGTTCAACACAATAGTGGGCTCAAGCAGAGAATAGAGCCCGGGGCAAAAGTAGGTACTCTGACCGTTAAAGCGAGGCTTAACGTCGTCAACAAAAACATCACTTCTTTCGTATCAGTAACGGAATTAATTTTATTTATTTCGTTTCATTCAGTCTTCACGAATCCGCACAAGTGTGATGGTTTTCTTACATTATACTACTGATAATGTATGGTAATAATATACGCAAACTCAACAATTACAGTGCTTGGGATGATATGTGTGTCTAATGAAAAGGTTTCTGAAACCTCACTACATTCAGCTAGAGCTACTAATGAAATTATTTTATAACGTGAGCATGAACTAGATGAAAACTTAAAAAATGTAAGTGTTCTTTATAAATGTAGTTCCTTCATATTTTTTATTAAATTTTGGATTAGCAACACAATTTTGATGTCATTTGAGCACTATTAACTGCATATTGTTTGAAATAAACTACAAAAATCAAAAAACAAAGTAAGAGTAAAAGTAAAGTTAAGTTTCAGCCTATAAATGTCCCACTTCTGAGCACAGGCCTCCTCTCATTTCTGGGGGGGGGGGGGGGGGGGGGGGAAGGTTTTGGTGCTAGGAAGAATCCGCCACGCTGCTCCAAATACGGGTGCAGTCCGCACATGTCTTCGATCATTTTTTATTTCTCAGTCATGCAGGTTTCCTCACGATGTTTTCCTTCACCGCCGAGCACGTGGTAAATCAGCACTTAAAATTGAAATTAACAATTTTAGTAGTAAACCGGGAATCGAACCCAGGTCATTCGCGTAATATGAAATTTTAAGCGAGTCTTGTCTAGCCCATTAGCTACCACGGCTCCCTGAGCTACCACGGCTCAAGTGCGAGTTAATTTCTAATGGTAAATATTCACTTTAGCCTATACACACCTTCATCCTTTCTCAATAAAAAACCAATATAAATTAAGTTAAAGTACAGTTTCATAAACAAACACAACACATTTCTTATGTATTTTTGGTAATATTTCGTAATACTCGTAATTAAAGCTTCAATATGTTTATTTTGCCGTTATTAAATTGCCTGTTAGGAAAACAAATACTAACAAAATAATATGAATTGCCTCATGATATCGATATAGAACACACGTACAAGAAGCCTTTTCCTACCGCGGATGTCTGAATTGACATGGAGAAATAATAAGATTAAAAAAAACAAGTTAAGTTAGTTGCGATACGAGGTCGGGTAACTAGCTAGTATTCTTGAATATCTCAGGTAGAATAAAATAGCATGTTGTACCCGTGCATCCTGGGCAAGCACTAACTACCCTCTGACGATCTTACCAGCCTACGGAAATTCACCAGTCAATAGAGGGGCTGCTACAAGTGATGCATCGATAAGCGCAGGGCATAGTGATGGAGCAGGAGTTCAGCTTTTCAACTACCCTTGAACAACTTGAAAGTGACAAGGGCCTTAATGGCCCAGTTTTCCAGACACAATTTACGTCAGATAGTGGGTGCGTCTTGGTTTGGCTCTGCGTCAGCCAGTTAGGGCTGCGGTGAGGTGAGGTGAGGTGAGGTGTGGCTTCTGAGACGTGGAGTTTGAGGGAAGCCTACTGGAAGTTTTCTTTAAACTGCGGAATTGGTGGCGAATCCAAGAAGGGAGGGTTATGTTACCCAGGTGTCGACGTTGCGCTCAGTCTTAGATATCCACGATATCGACGAGGAAAGGTCGGGGCTGTATGCGAAAGTGTACTCGTAATCTCAAAGAGTAGTCCGGCATAACCTCTTAGCTGGAAAAAAAATCTTTTTTCCTTTCAGAACTCTTAAGCACAAACAGTTCTAGTACGATTTCCAAATAACCTGTCCAGCATGGCTCGCACAACTACTCTGAGTAAACAACAAACGAGAGGGAAGGAGAGAGAGAGGAATGGCGCCAAATGAAGAAAAACGCAATGAATTTTGTGATTATTTTCCTTATAACCTATAATACGTGTTGCTTACCATGTTTACCCTTTATGTTTTATGTTTGTTTTGTACATTTTAAGCCCAAATGAAGTAACTACCTTCACGCCTAAGAACTTGCTGCAATTTATTTCAAGCTTACCGTTGAATTATATAGCTTTATTGGCAATCGCACCAAAACACATGGGTTACAGAGATACTGGTCTAGGAATATTTACACAGCTGCTCGTACATAAAAAAATAATACCCTATTTAAGGATTTTAGACAGTTTGTTTGTTTGTAATTTGTCATAGATCGATTTCTTTGTTTGTTACATTGTCGTTTTAGTAGGCAATAACAAGTAAAAAGATCGGTAAAATTCTAATTTTTATAATCAATTAACTTCGTACTTTCATTCTAATGTCATTGCACATCAATGGCTTCGTTAGCGCATTGGCTGAGAAAATGACTTTTGTGTTACGGGTACAGGTTCTATCCCCGTACGGAACAAATTTTGTATGGCCCAGAAATAGTATATATGATAGTAAATATATGTACTCTTTGATGAAAAAAAATATTAAGCATAATAAATAAAATTAAAATAATAAACGACACAGAAGCTATAATATATTATACATATTAATTGATAATCTTAATTTTACCTTAAAGTAAAGAAACAGCGTATATATGTCCTACTGCTAAGCATAGGCTTCCTCTTATCTCTGAGTGTTTTGGAGCCGGGAAGAATCCGCCACGCTGCTCCAATGCGGACTTCATATGTCCTTGAAATATTTTTATTCCTCAGACATGCATGTTTCCTCACGATTTTTCGAAGTCAGGTCACTTGCGTACAATGACATTTAAAGCGGGCGCCCTGCCCCTGAGTACCTACCTTAGGCTCTTATCGAAAATCTTTAATAATACAGTCTTAGTTAAAGTTTTTGTCAAATATAAAATTATAATCATTCACTCAAGAGGTCTGTGAAAAAACTTTAAAATAGCTTTAGAAGTTATTGGTCTCGAAGTAAATACAGCAAGAACAAATCAATCATTTATATTTTCAATAACAAAAGATATCACTAAAACTTTTCATATTTATGGTCTAGACATAACAATTTCAGCTGCATTTTTGTACTTTTATTTTAAGACTAGCTGGGCCGGCGGTGTCTAGTGACTGTGGCGAATCCTTGGAAGCTTTGCTTACAGACTGCTATTTGTGAATGTAATAATTTTCGAATACTTCTAAATGTTATTTTAACTCCTATCTGTTTTAAAAAAATGTCTCACAACTACTGTAACGAAAAACCAGCTGCATCCTTTTACTATCAAACGTTATACTCATAGTATTGTTGTAGGGAAATTCTGTTCAAAATAGTTAAGAAAACGTAGTTTTAATACACTATTTTCATGAGTGAAGCACGCACGCACAATCACAAGATGTATAGCTGATATTCTAGAATCTAACAGTGCTCGGATGGCACAGTGGTTAAGCGATAGACTTCCACGATGTGTATGGCAGATATCATAGTGCCAACATAGCACGCTATCGATAAAATCATAATTTCTTTTGTTATTATTCCCTTGATCAGGCTTGTGCCTATAAGTGTAGTTTAAGATTGTAAGTTGATTTGTCAGTACGTTACAATGCCTCCAGAATAAATTTGTTCTTTCAGAATACTCAGTTGCAAATTGCCAAGAATTCCGCTTCAAATTCATCATCGAGAAATCATCCTTGGCAGGAATATTCATTTGCATGGATTTGTAGTCTATAAAATGTGATAGACAAAATCTTGATGTGTGGGTGAAGACGCTTACTTACTGCTGACTTATTAGACCGTCGATATTTCACGGCAGCTGTATGATGTATTACCGTTGTTGTGATCGTTTAGTTTTCCCTAAGCGAATATCACATTCGTTCCATTTTGTATTCTTCTACATCTTGCAGAGACACATATTACACTTGTCTGATGATGTAATAAAACTGGCTTATCTTCTTCGGTGGCTTGTAAAATTGTCCTATGGAAGAGGTTATCTTGTCTAAGACTTCTCTAATATTATGGTAGTACAATACACCCTCGGCTGTGGCCGGTTTTACTTGGTCACTGTAGCGTAAGCGCTGGACCAAAAGCTTGTTCTCATACAATACTTTCTTAACGTGTTAAATTTTGCTGGATAGGTTCTATTGTTAAAAGATTCCTTGCGTTCTAAGAAACAAAGAATTTATGTTTCATTGTCAGTAAGTAAGCATGTAAGCTTTTTATCTCATTCGCGCGTACCAGAATCTCGCCCTCCCTTCACGTGTCTTACAAAGGTAAGGGGAGCAACGCGCTAAAAACGTCGAAAAATTGAAAAAAAATAAACACGATAAAATTGGTAAATCTTCTTTTATTTTAGAAGTATGCTAGTAGGTAAAAGAAATAGTTATTTTTTTTTATATTACTTCTAACACAAAAATGAAATACTTTTATTTTGAGTTGGATAGCACGTAATAGCTTCCTGAATGTAATTCTCTAGTATGCACGTTTTACAAAACATTGAATGTAGGAGAATTTTATAGTGGAGTAACTTGGCTTGAACTCAACGTTACTTAATGTATGAATGGAAATGCTACAATTGTTACATTATCATATTGTCAATTTATTAAAGCACTCAACGGTTCCAATTTCCTAGACTGCATTTGTGAACAGAAAAGGAAAAACTTAAAATTTATTATTACGTTACTTTAAAATTACAAATAAAATTTTATTGACAGATTTTATAAGTAGTATTTGTTATGTAATTAATGTTATTTACGATATTTACGTTTTTTTTTATTTTAGTATATTTAAGAAATAATTCAGGTACGTTGTATATGTGATAGAGGTACGATGAAAGCCGACAGTACCTGGAAAGTACCATGCTCTCACAAAATACCAATGTAAAGTATCAGCATAACGCTGATACGTTTCGTATCGTAAACGAGGAGAATCGGAAACTCAGGATATTCCTTAATTGTAAAAACGCTCGATCTTGACACTTTAACAAAGATGGACGACGGAATAGATAGGCCACAGTCACTACTAACCATCATCAGGTGTACTGTAAGCTTATTTATCATACTTACTTCATTATCAGCCTGCGGTAGTTCTCTGTTAGATATAGTTTGGACATAGTCTCTCCTATGAAACGCTACTTCGCTTAATCTTCGGCTTCACGCATCTATTTGCTGGCAGCCTTCTTACATGCTTCATCTTGCCAAGGGGTGTCCCGCACTAATTTTGCATAAACGCATACACCATATTATAAATGGTTCTCGACAAAGCAATGGCATGAAAATCAATGTAGATAAGACAATGGTAATAGTTTTTGAAAGAGAAGAATATATAACAAATTGCAGAAAACTGATTAAAAAAGAAAGAGTGGAACTAGTTAAAAAGTTTGTATACTTGGTTTACACACATAATACTATCGGTAGCCAGAACGTATTTAAAAAGGCACGACTGGCTGTACATAGAGAAGTACTGGTCCCCACACATATGTACGGTAGTGAATGTTGGGTCTGGCAAAAGAAGCATGAAAATAAGATCAAGGCTGTGAAATGAAAAGTTTGAAAAGTATAGCTGGAGTGATTTTGATGGACAAACTGAGACACTGCGTGATAAGGGAACGTTGCGATAGGGTAGAAGATATAGTGACAAAGATAGGGAAAAGCATGCTTAGATGGTTTGGACACGTAGAGAGGATGGATGAAAGAAGATTGACAAAACAGATTTATGAGGCGATAAGGAGGCGAGGACTTATCACGATCAAATCGAAGTCGTTTTAAGAAGGAAAAGGCCAACTCAGAAGTACCCGCAACCGACAAGCTTGTATGAAAACACTAATGAAACAAGAGGAAGCAAAAGATGTGTGGCAGGATCGTAGCAAAGGAAAGATGAGGTCTCTGCCTAACCCAGTGGGAAAGAGGCGTGACTCTATGTATGTATGTATGTATACAATTCTACATAAGTTAATAAGTCTATTTTCTTTTATTTATTTCCATGTCAATAATCTCTTAAAACGAAACAAAACTTTAAATTACCGGAACAATTCGCTCATTCCGCCTCTGTTCGAGTAAAGAAATAAAAATTAAAGTTCACAATTCGTTTCCCCAAACATTTTCAAAGAAATGTGCCTAATTTTTTTCACCACGATATTTTTGATTCGTTTCTCTTACGTCCTGTTTATTTGACTCATTTTATTATTTCATCACTATGTTCATGGCTTTTTTAAATGAAAGTAAGTGACGAGACGAGCAAGTCGTTTGCCTGATGGTAAGCGCCTCGCCTGCCCTGATTTCACACAGAACTTTGAATTCAAAGTCCTGTGTAGCACGGCACTGTGTTCGTCCTTACCATGTGACATCAGTTATTGAGTGTCATATATCCTGTAATTACACAAGCTTCATTGCCCGTAAAACTTCAAACTGCTTGATGGAACAACTGGCACTACGGAAGTTAGCGAATTCATGGAACATACTACTAATTAGCTACCAAGCTACAGCCTAGCTTCTTTAGTTCAACATTATGACACCAAAAATTGTTTATTTTATATTGTTCATCATTATTTTATAGACAGACGCCGACCGCATTTGCTGATCGCTATTGAAAGTTGTCAACTGTCCCGGATATATTACAATGCACAACATGTCTATTAAATATAATATACCCATTAGCTTACCAGCTAGATCAACGGTTCCGTATTCCAATACTAACTGGTGCCAACATTAATGCAACATACATGTTAATGATTTACGTCACTGACTCAGCTTTTGACTCTTTGTCTGGTTTATCACATAAGCGTTATATTGAAAAAGGTAAGTGAAGACGAGTGCTTCTGCCTTAGCGCAAACACATAGGCCGCCATAATCATGCGGTATGATCGGCTAGGTAAGCTACGATGCAGTGTCAGAGAAACCGGGACAAAATCAAAACACAGCCTGCATAATAAAAATCGAACCCAGGACCCGCCGTGTAAAGGTCAGGTATTCTGACCAACAGACCACGCGGTCTTAAACGCATTAATTACCGTATGCGGGCAGCGTAAGGAAACCCACAATATCAGATCCCGTTGGTGTCGTAAGAATCAACATAGGGATTTATTTGGCTCTACTATCTCCATACATAGAAAGCATTTACACATCTATTATATGTAAATTTCTTAAATTAGTAGCGCAGCTAAAAAATTTGCTATAGTTGGGATTAGCACTCAGTACCATCGGAGCCGTGGTAGCTCAGAGGCCGGGCGCTCGCCTTAAATTTCATACGCTAGTGACCTGAGTTCGATGCCCAGTGCCCGTGCCACTTAAATCGTTCTCCAATTTCTGCTCAGTGGTGAAGGAAAACATCGTGAGGAAACCTGCATATCTGAAAAATATAAATATTTCAAGGGCATGTGAGGGCCGCCAACCCGCATTGGAGCTGCGTGGCGGACTCTTCTCGACTCCGAAACCCCCTTAGATATGGGAGGCCTATAATGTCACACTAAACAAGACGGGCCGTCGACAGCCGTGTCTTCTACATTTATAGACTGTTACTTTTACTCTCAGTTCGATTACCACTGATGGTAACGATGATTTAAATAAATTATTCATTATATTTGGATTACAAATATGCTGCACAATTTATATTCTCCTCAGATAGAATAAACATTACCCACTCACTCCTTGATAGTTCATAAGAAAGCTCATTTTCTTTTATTTATCTTCTTCAGATAAGTCCTTGAACCCTTTTAAGTATATTGTGTTTACTTACACACATTAAATTAAAGACATATACTAGAAGGCATTTGTGTTTTGTTCTTTATTTATCATTGTATTTTAATTAAATCAAATATTCCAAAGCTGCATGTATTTAAGTAACGAATTATGTTTTCTCAGCTTTGTATAGCTTTACAATAACAGCATATTATTTAAACAAAACATTTATGAGTTGTCTTTACGACGACTTTCCTTTAACGCGAAAATGTGATTACAAAATTGATCAAGGTATGAATTATATTACAAATAAAAACTTTATCTTGCCGTGTGGTGGCGTCTTAAGAAAATTTTCCAACGCCATCTCATTCAGTGGGTGTCGTAAAAGTAGATTAAGGCCTCATGACCTTCGACAGACGAAGAAACAACCGTCCCAAATCTGCCCGACTAAATTATCCACATTCCAGGTGACAGGCAGCAGCGTTCGTTGTGAGAGTCGTCTGGTACTGCGATCGACAATCTGCCTGCCAAGCGTGGCGAACACAACAAACACTGCCAGCTTGGAGAGGTCTTTTACAGTGCTGTGTGTAAACATTGGTGAAACATTTAACTAATAACGTAATAAGTACTCAAACTGGCTTAATTTTACTACCTAAACAATTCTAGTGATATAGAGATAAATAATTTCCTAGTTGACCTGGCAGCGACTTCCCAGCATCGTGTTAATTCTACTGCAATAAAGTTATTGTAGGTTTTAAACATTACATAGCGAGTGGCTACAATGTATAAACCGAAGTACGGTAATCAATTTCACGGAAATCGTAACTTTCATCTGGATTATAGAAACTTTACTCGTAATGTTATGTACTGCGGACTTACTGGAACGTACCTTTAGTCGACTAACGTACTTGCCGTTTATAGTGTTCCTTGGGTTGGACTTCTGAAGGTAATTCATATTGTTGCTTATAGCAAAATGCGCTAAAAGTGAACATGTACAACATTAAATTTATTTTAGAGTTATATGTTTTATACATAATATAAAACAAACACTTAGTACACAATAGTAGAGTCACACTCGAAAATACATATGAATTTATAATATCGGTGGTTGGATTCCTATACAGTAATACGTCTAGGACGATATGCTGTGTCAGGTATTCTTCTGACGTTAAAAGGCGCAGGTGATCACCGTTAAGTGTACCAGCAGTAAGTTCCCACTTACTCATAAAAAAATCTCTGTTGTAGCAAAAAAATCTTCAAAGTAGCGCCGCAAAAGAATAATGTAAATCCTGGATATGTTTAAGTTCTGAAAGAAATAAAGACGCAAGTTAAAAGTCGATTTCAGAAAGCAGAAGAATAAATATTTTCTAACTTACATTAAAGTTTGAAACTTCTTGACACACCACTTTAATATTTCTACTCAGTCTTAAGCAAATAAAAAAAACGGGTTTAAATTGCCTTATACTGTAAACGTCTGAAAAGAGTAATGAGAAGAAAAGTTCGCTTTTATGTCACACATATCAACGTCAGTACCTTTTCATTGGGATACCTTTTTTAATTATTAAGCGGGTTTTCTTTTATGTTTTTTGCCATTCCGTTTTGGTTTTTGTTGTATAATTCACGAGAACGGAAAATTAAAAAAAATATAAAAGTCTCCGCCAATTTCCAATAATTTTGTCAGTTTGTAAGGATAGCTTTGCGTTCTGAATAGGGACGGACTGTTCGCAGTTCCCTTTCCTTCAAATAGTAGGAGAAAATCCTCTTCCAGCATTTAGGTTCTATTTCTATTAGTAGAACCTTATCTAAAATCCCTGAATATTCAGATGTCTTCTTTATTAAAAAATGCAATCAAGCAAATGAATTTCAACGTTGTAGATAAAATCATACATAAAAAAGCATACATAAAGAATATATTTAATAAAAACAATTTCAAATATAGCCAATTGAATGATTCTGTTATGAATTAATCATTTTATTTATGAGCAGAAATCTGCAAGTCTCTTACACTCATATTCATTTCAGTTTATAGTATTTTTTCAATTTTCTAAAAGAAAATCTCCAATTTGTTCCTAAAATTTTTGAAGATTGAATCGGAATTGAAGTTACATAGTAGCATTAATATTGATTTTACATTTAATGAAAACTACTCAGATCATCACGTAGGTGGGACCATTTTGACATCGCACAACTTTGCTTAACTTTTCATACACTTTTTTTGTTGTTTTCTAATGTTGTTGATAAAGTAACTTGGAACTTCTATTAAATTTTAAACAAACGTCTGAAGGTAACATTAAAATAGATTTAACCGTACCTGTTGAAATAACAACGTCTTTATTTCATTTTAAATACTCTACCCTCCGGGGACTTAGACCTTTCTATTTTCCTCATAAATGTACAGTTAAAACTACATATCCGTTGCGACTATTAACGCAAACGATGCATGATATGCAAATAATGCAGCTGTTGAGAACATACTTCAACACACAAGTAACGTAAATGAAAGCAATTGTTCTTTAATTTACATATAAGAATACATATTTGAGTTCGTTTCGGTTTTCTTACACAGTCAAACAAGTTACGTAGACAAATTAAAAATTATATTTTTTATTAATTTTTGAATGTATCATTTCAACTGTTTAACTATTCTGACACTGGTATTCATTTCAAATTTATTATTGCTTGTTAATAGTGATAATTGTTAAAGTTCATAAAATGCTATAACAAAAAACTTCTGGTAACGTTTTTTCATAAAATGATTAAAAACAACAAAAAAACTTCTGGTAACGCTTTTTTTCTCATTATTTGTTCGGGTATACTTAATTTCAGTACGCAGTTAAAGAAAAAAATGAGAGTCGCGTTAATTAGGATGTCAGCTACGCAAATAATAATCCCAGTGAGGCTCATTACGTATGCGGGCTCCCGCCTGCGACCAAAATTTTATCTTCGCATTTTTTAGACAACGCAATTACAGGAGCATTTACTTAATGACGCGCCGGTGTCCAACAGCAAAACATACTCTATATACATTTAATCAAGAGTTATATGTACGGAGGCACGTTAATTATTAAAGTTTGTTAGTATATTTTTCATTTAATCATATAATCATACCTGTCAAGTTTATGAACTTTATTATATTAAACTTTCAAAAGTCAAATAAAGTTAATTCGCAAAGTAATCCGTATTTTATTAACTATATTCGAAAGTCTATTTTACAAGTTTGTATAATAATCTATCTAAAAATCATTCTATTCACCATCTTGTCCACCGTTGAACTTGGTCCCCATAAATTATCACAAATCACCACTCTGGACGTCATGCATTCATCGATATTCGACATACTTGGACTGGTCATCGTTCTGTTTAGTGGGGGGTCGTTTGTCATTACCATTTTAATGGTATAAGGTTTTCAATCAAATCTTTATTTCAACGTCTTAAGGTCCGACGGACACCTGTTCAGGTAATTGGTAATTGTCGTTGTAATAATCTTAATTGATCTCTTGTTCAAATTAGACTTACCTATTGGACAATTTGTCCATCTTCTAATTTTTCGGTGAACATATCGGTCGCGCTATAATGTTTTATGTTTTAATGTTGTCTTGAAGAACCATATATGAATATTCGAACTACGGTTGGAAATTGGCTCATAGGACATCTTTTTTTTTCTTTTTTAAAAAAAACGAAGCCCCACAGTAGGATTTTCTCCTGTATCGTGGGTACGTTTTACAAACATACATTTCACATGCACAACACAACCAGACCCGAAAAGCAACAATTTGTGTTTTTTGCACAAATGTTGCCTCCGGCTGGGAATCGAACCCAGGACCGGTGGCGCAGAAGTCAGGTACGCTAACCACTACGCCACGCGGTCGATTTTGTTTCTGATCTGCCCTATCAAACTATTGAATATTTTATTAATTTTTATAATGATATATACAGTTTTAGGGTTCCGCAGTAAAAACGGAATATTAATTTGTCCTGTCCGTCTATCCGTATGTCACAGTCATTTAACTTGAAGACTATGGACACTATATAGATACACTTTAGGTGTTTTTTATGAACCGCTATACAATGGTGTAGTGAAAATATAAGTAACTAAAAATACAATGTCAGTGTACATAAGCGTTAGATAGGCCTTGAAAAATGATAAATAACTTTCAAAATAACTGTTTTATTTAAGAATAGTTGGTGAGATTTGCTTATTTTGCTTTTATTTGTTATTGATATTCTAGGGTCATGAATAGTGTGCCTCGCCCCCTCCCCTAACTTTTCAACTATGCGAAATTACTAAAAATCCCTTTCAACGAAAATTGTAATAAGATAATAAGATACTTATAAGATTTTTGAGAATATATTATTTTCGGTTACACGCTATTCCCTACTATGGAACCGTTCACTGTGTGTTGTCCGTGATGTACTTCGCCGGTTTATTTACTATTTTTTTTATTAAATTAAATTTAACGTTTTAGGAAAGATATTTATGAAAGCTTGATGCAATATTTATTAATTAAAAAAAATATCTACGTTTCAAATATTATAGTAAACGACGAAAGTTTTTTTTATCGAAAAAGACAATTTCCATGGTCGACCGGCAAAGCAGCTCTGTGTGGATTACGCGATAATAAACTTCTTGAAGGTTTTTAGGCGTTACGCCGAGGGTGGCAAAACGTGTAAACAATATCACGGTCGTAAATTCTTTTGACATCGTAATCTACTACTGGAAATGTATTTCGAAGATATCACGAACATTTACTATTACTCCCACGTGTTTAAATCTACATAGGTACTTACTGTTATTTGAAAAGATATGAAGTAAGTAGAATAACGGTCTAAAAATGTACAACAACAAGTAATAAAATGTTTCACTAACACCATTTGACGTTATAGAATCTCCAAGTATAAACAAATTTATCAATTCTGAACATACTTCAAGGTTCTCGATTATAAAACATGTAGTAATTAATAGTTCTGAGACTCTTCTTCTTATAAAAGAAGTCTTCTTTCATTCAAACTAATTAATATTGTTAATAAGATAAAAAAATGAAGCACGTAAATCTCATAAAAAAAAAGTAAGAAAAGCTTCGTTAATCAAAGTTTATTTGGCTTAGTCGGCCTCAAAAGAACTCGGATATGATAATTTGAAAATGAATATTTACGGGAAGAAATATCTCCCTAAAAGTCTTAACATCTTGCTGCTCAGCGTAGTAGAAAATGGCCATCTTCAAAAATAATGGATATTTCAGTACGCAACAATTTAAATTGTGCGTGAACACGATCGAAAATCCTTTAATAATAAAATATTCTCCTCCTCCTCTGAAAATTTAGAATGTTGTTCAGGTATCTCTTAAACAATTTGTGTGGATTTAGCTTTGTTTTTTTTTAAATCCTTTGGGAACTCTTTAATTTTCCGGAATAAACAGTATCTTATGTCCGTCTCCAAGGTGCAAGTCACACAGTGAAACGAATTTCAAGGGTTAAGCCGTGAAAAGGTAACAAACAGTCATAGAGATAGGGAGTTATGCATTTATAATATTAGTGTAGATAACATTTTTTTTGGATATATAGATGGGTTACAATCAGATTGTAGGCGTGCACACATTTCTGTAGTTTCGTACAAAAAATAAACAGATTTGATTTTCATTGTTAGCTAGCGACAGTTAGTTTGTTTTGTTGTTTGAACATATAAATTTAATTAAGATAATGACAATAATGAAGATATGATAATGAGAATAATGAAGAGCCCGGCACGTCTAAAATTGTTCTGCTGATGTTGACTTAACAGGTGCTGAGCGGTAAAGGAAACCATCGTGAGAAAACCTGCATGTCTGAGCAATAAAAATATTTCGAGGACATGTGAAGTCTGTGGACACGCATTGGAGCGACAGCGTAGCCGACTATTTTTCCAGCTCCAAAATCCTATAAAAATGAGAGGAGGTCCGTGCTCAGCAGTGAGATATTTATAGGCTGTTACGTACGTTTAGTAAGTTATTAACCTTTCCTGTGGACTAGCAATTTTTGTAATTACATACTCGTAAAACATTTTATGCAAATATCTTATATCATATATATTTGAAATTTTCCTCATCATCATCAACGCCATTTTTACTTCCATCCCTAAACCAATATAAGATGAATAAGTTCATTTGTTACTGCTATTGTAATGATTTCCATTTTCTTTTACATACCTACGTATAAAATGTAGCCATAAAAGTTAGCTCTACCAAATCTCAAAAGATCCCTTCAGTTTGTTAAAAGGCCTTTTTACGAATTTTTACTTACACTATAACGTCAGTCCTTTATTTGAACAATGATTATTCCGTTACACAGACAAAGAAAAAGTCGCGTTAATTAGGATCTCAGCTAGACAAATAATAATCCCTCAAAGCTCATTTCGTATGCGCCTATGCCGGTTCCGGTATACGAAAATTTATATTCACATTTTTTAGAAAATGCAATTACAGGAAACATACTTAAAGTATCCAAATTAAGTTTTACCCAAATCTCTATTAATATTTTAATGTGTAATTTTTGTTGTATATCGATCATAATAGAATTTTTAATTATTGCTCATAGTAACTGCTACTTTCATACTTTAGGCTTCGACTATTGTGAGACTGCTGGACCCCGAACGATTGATTGAAGAAACAACACCTAAAAAAGGGCTGGTTTACCTTCTTCGTTTCAAATATAAGATAACTGTTGCTTAGTATGTATGTGCTTCAGACAGTAGTAGTCATTAGTAACAACGAGTCGATTCTACGAGCTATATGTCGTAATGCTTACTAATCCTTTAGGCTATGTCAATAAATATATTATTGCAGCGGGTACCGCAGTTTGAGATTCTAAAATACAAGAAAATAGGTTTTTTTAATTCATAATACTAATAATAATAATGATACTCTTTAATTCAGACACAAAGATCGATCATCAAATACCATTAAATGGGAAATAAAAATTAACAGTTAATTACAAATTCAGTACATAAAATTTTTCTTATGCACTTCTTATTCGCCTTATATCTATATATCATCGTTGTGTCTGTCTATCCTCCAGACTTCTTATGATAGTATTATATTACAGGTGAAAACGCTTGACATAAAATATGCTATCCTCTATCGCTGGACGGTATTAAAAGAATCAACCCGAGCCTCGACTACAGAAACACCGCTACATTTCAGAAGCATTACAATAGCGCATCAGATGTCTGACGATGTTATTAAATGTTATATGTCTTCTTACTTTAACCAGTCCATAGTTAATATGTATAAAGCGTTTGGCAGAATTAACGAAATCATGCATATGTAACGTCTGGCGATGACTTGCAGAATTTTTTTGCAATCACATTGCAATTGCAAAAAAATTGCCCTTTTACGACAGACCTCCGCTATAGGTTTTCACAAGACGTTAATCGAAGAGCAGCACCATGTCGTCAGCATAGCTCAGATAGTTGACATATCTACTAATAAATACTTTGGTCGTCATAATACAGACAAAAGTGAATCTACGTCTAGATTGATCAAGTCACATCAAGCTCTTGTAGAACTGGAGGTATACTGAACGCGAAAATTTTCGAACGATGCTCAGCCAGAGTTTGATTCGATAATTGACACAAGTCATAGTTGAACTTACTGGAGTGTGATGAGTATTATTTTATCAAAATTAACCGGTAAAGGCGTTTTGAGGATGTTATAAACGATCTCAAGATTCTCTATTTTCTATAGAGTTTCTGAATTTCTGGGGTTTAATATATCGATTTGTCTTTCACTTTTCTGCAGTTGAATCAGTTTGAACTCTAGTTCTACTGGGGTAGGCATTGACAACTGTCAGTTTGGCAAAATTTAAAAATCTGTTCAAGTCTATTATTTATTAAAACAACAAAAAGTAACATGTTTATTTTTATTTTTGTGTTTCTAATGTTTACGTGAGTGTTAAAAGTGATTTTTAAAAGAACACAAAGGACAAACCTCATTAAAAAGTATCCAATTACGTCAGAAATACTTAATGTATGCCAACGAACTATCTTCACTTCTTCGCGATGAATCATATTTCTAAAGAACTTGAGCGAAAAATTTTGCCTAAGGAGCGAAAAGCAAATTTCGAGTCGTGTGGATTCCGCGATAATAAAGTTCTCGCAGTTTTTCGGCATTATAGCGCGGGTGGCAAAAACGTGTAAACACGGCCGTAAATTCTTTTGACATGGTAATCTGCTACTTGCTCCTTCAAACGTTGGTCGTAATATTTTCTATTGCGTACCTACTTACTTTCTCTACCTGCCCTTTATAGTTTACCTTTTAGAAGGTCGCTGGCCGTCATCTAAACATATTTAAAAGAACATCTTTATTTTAGCTATGTTGTTTTTGTTATCTTTACTCAACATATTAAAAAGTAATAACATATGGTGTCGTGGTGGTACAATTCCTATGCAGGAATCCATTTAGGTGGATACCACCTCATTGCCAGTTATTCTGCCGTGAAGTTGTGTGTCTCGATCGAAATGGCACAGTGAGCTAGTGTAATCACTGTGCATATAGACTTAAGAACTGATATCTCATAGTGACGGGCGCATTGTGGTGCCACACTTAAAAATTCTGGGTTACACAGCATCTTTAATTGGCGGAAGTTGCACTTTTCAATCAATCAATATACTCTTTATTGTACACCAGTACAAAAATAAAGACTAAGTACTATATTTAAGTTAGGGTACAAAAGGCGGTCTTAGCGTGTACTCTAAACCATATAAATTCATAAAAAAACACTAGATGATAGCATCTCATATAAGAAGCGACAGACTAAGGTAAAGGATTAAGAACAAACGGATAAGTGTAAACATGAGTTAAATATCCAAGTAATGAGCTCTAACCAGGTTTTTGAAGGAAAAAAGGAACTTCGTATGTGCAATGGTAAGGAGTTCCACAAGCGCACAGCTGTGACAGAAAAGGACTTACTAAATAAAAAAGTGGTGTGCACAGGAGTCCGGAGCGAGAGGTTGACAGAAGAACGAAGAAATTTATCATGGGGGAGGGAAATATACTCAAAACGATTTTTAAGTACAGAGGAGTAGATGGGTTGAACAGCACGCAGTACAAAGCAGAAAGTATATGAGTATTCCTGCGAAGTCAGATGGGAAGCCACTTAAGTTGTTTACGAAATGCAGTTAATTTAAATATTTGCGAAGCCCAAATACGAATCGTAGACACAAATTTTGAATTCGCTCAAGTTTATTAAGCTGTAATCCTGTAATGTCAAGGTAGCATATATCAGCATTTTTTTATGGAATAGGGGGCAAACAAGCAAGCGGCTCACCTGATGGTAAGTGATCACCGCCGCCCATAAACATCCGCAATACCAGGGGAACTCCGAATGCGTTGCCGGCCTAGTATAGCCTTGCATAGTCAAGTATAAGCAGGAGTAGAGAGTGTGCAAGCACAACTTTAGTACCCATAGGAAGAAAATTACGTAGTCTCCTTAAGGAACTTAGAGCAGAAAACATTTTTCGAGTAACCTCATTAATCTGCGAAGTCCAGGTCAGGCAGGAGTCAAAATATATGCTCAAATTCTTGACCTTTTTACTATATGGGATGTGAGTACCATTTAGCAGGATAGGTGGTAGACAAGGCCAGTCTTTTTTTGTAATAAGTCTAGAACTTCCAATAATAATTGCCTGAGTTTTCTTAGGATTAATGCTTAAGCCACATGATTTACTCCAGTTCAAAATAGAAGTCAGATCAGTTTTCACACGCTTTAGGCAGATCTTCCAGAGAAGACTGGATATAAATTTGGAAATCGTCAGCATACAAGTGGTAATAAGAAGATAGTTGATGACTAATAGAATTAATGAAAATTGAAAACGAGAGAGGACAACCTTGCGGAAAGCCAGCGACTGTAGTAGTCCAGGTGGAAAAAACGTCTTGTACCTGTATACGCCGTCCGTCACCCATTAATAACTACGAAACCAGTCAATCACCATCGGAGATACGTTGAGAGAAAGCAGAATGCCCAACAAAATGTCAAAATCTACGGTATTAAATGCATTACTAAAGTGCAGCAAAGTGAGTACTGAAAACTTTTGGTTCTCCATACCATAACGAATATCATTGGTAATATGAAGGAGTGATGTAGTCTTACTGTCACCAGGACGGAAACCGGATTGAAGCGGATTGAGAAGGTTATAAATGTGTCAGATGAACGTTTTGCCCGTCTCGTCACTTAATCCAATAAAAAAAATGTGATATTTTTAAGAAAAAATAAAAACGTGTTAGATGGGTGAATTTGTATTAAGTTTTTTATAATTATTGCCAGGATTAATATTCGTGCATTCTTTTATCTCACAGTTTCTTCTTTGCCCTAAAGCATTGGTAAAACATATTTTACCCAAATTTTGATATTGGTAAACTATTTATACCAATATAAATTAAGAAGAGGTGTAATCCACCTTACAATACCTTAGTCGCCTCTTCACAAATTATATTGTGAAGAGGAATTTATTCTTGCTGAATAACACTATAATATGCAATGCTGTCATTATACTGTTCGTGGGAGCGCAATGTGGACTAAGAATTTTTTGACACGTAATAAAAGGCGGCGACGTGGTTCACACGTCACGTCTCGTTTCCCGCGAGAGTGAACCGTGGGCTACGTGAGTATTCTGTGCCTCCCCTTAAATGGGAAATAGGCTTTACTGTATGTATGTATGTATGTAAAAATTGTTCCTAAAGAACGTTCTAAGTACATATTTTTTTCATTTTTCCCCTTTCTGCTCGTACATATCGATATCCGATATTAAGTTCTTTGCACCGTCTGCTCCTTACTGTGGAAAGCACTTTCGTACTATACGAAGAAAAAACCGCATTCGTATTCAAGTCAACATTTCCTCTTGGTAGAAAATTTCACGATTCTAAGAAAATAAAACTGTTAGCCCATGAAAATTATACTACTCAGGCATGGAAATTTCAGCCTTCAGAGTGTCGGAATTATTTATTTATAAGAAAATAATTTCAAATCGAATGGTTTTATCAAAAGATTTCAAATTTATTTTTAACTAAAATGCCTAAAATTAAAATTTCATAATTATTTTAATATTAGGCATTTTTGTATACTTATCAATATACATATAATATTAGATTTCCTATTATTAGATTACAATTAATGAAGAAAAAATTTTTATGAAGATAGCTCAAGAAGTGAAGAAAGAGAAGGCTAGGCGCTCGCTTTATTTTTCATAGTACGCGAGTGACCTGAGTTCGATTCCCGGTGCTAATATTGTTGATTGCATTTTTGAGTGCTGATTTACCACGTGCTCGGCGGTGAAGGAAAACATCGTGAGGAAACCTTCATGTCTGAGAAATAAAAAATATTTCGAAGACATGTGCAGTCCGCCAACCCGCATTGGAGCAGCGTGGCGGATTCTTCCTAGCTCCAAAATCCTCTCAGGAATGAGAGGTGGCCTGTGCTCAGCAGTGGGACAGTGATAGCTTGAAAATTTACTTTACTTACTTTTACTTTACACAATGTGGCTTCATAAACCAATTTTCAAAAAAATTATTGAAAATATATTTTAAATTTAATTTTTATTTCACCTTTTTGTTATTCCATGATGATGATCATCATCGTGATATCCTTCCGGTGACAGGTGATAGGTGATAGGGAAATAGTGATATATAAATGTTCTCGCTAAGCGACTCTTTATCCTTAACTTCCGCATCCGATAGAAAGAAAGAAAGAAAAATATGAACGAAAGTACTGTATATATATATACAATACTTATAGTATATTAGTAAGTATGTGATAAGTATACGCTAGTATGAAGTATATAGGCGGGCCTCACAGGCCAGCAAACGGTCCTAAATTCAAGCCCATCTTCGGTTTGCTCGAGAATACCTAAATTGGACCATCAACCAATGGAAGCTAGTCCTATATTCTGACGACTTCAGGATGTGTCTACATGGCAACGATGGTGGTAAGAGGGCTTACCGGAAAAAGTCAAAGAGTTTTGCTCAATCAGCGAAAGACGCACCTATAAAAGAGCATCTTGTATGTTTTTAGAAGAAATTTAGCTAGAAGGGAATTAAAAAGAAAAAAAAAGTTATTATTAAGAAATGAAAACCTCGACTGCAGTTCCTTATAACATTTAACTTATATTTATGTTTTAGTGTATTTTATGATTTGCTATCAGTTATCGAACAAAAAGACATTGCATCGTGCATTCTACAAAGCTCAAACTAAACCCTATAGATTGCTAAACTTGTTTTTTTATTCTTTTCACTTAATAATTTTTAAGCAGTTATTTTTTTAAAGTACCTATTTTTACACAACGGATTTTTTGTTTCCTAATAATTTAATTTGTTTAATTTTTTTACTTTTATGAACGTGTTGTTCAGTTAATTTTTGGTAAGTAAATAAGCTCTATGGTAAAGTAAGGCTTACAAGATATGAATTTTCTTAAAAAAAAGTAATGGTACACCGATTACTTTTTTTTCAATTTTCGATAAATTTTATTCTGTCAAGTTTAATATACTTCAACACATTCACTTGTACAGTTAATATCTCGTAGACGTTGAAGCTCATAAATTATAAAGATGACAAACTAAAGAACTATAAAAAGTTCATTAATATTATTACTCGGCTTAAGCTTAAATAAGCCTGACCCTTATAAAGATATGTAAACTAAGATCCACAACGAACTGACCCATGGTGGTGATTTGTATATTGAAGACGGTTATAGCCCAACACTTTTTTTTTCTTTTATAAATAATACTACTTAGCGTTGCTATTAAAATTACAAATACTCCTTTTAACCACTCCAATTAAGCTTAAAAGATTATACTAGGATGTGGTTTAGGATAAAATCGTGTATTTGTTAAAAAATAATCCATAATAATATTATAAATGCGGAAGTAACTCTCTCTGTCCCTCTGTCTGTTTGTTACCTTTTCATGGTTCAACCGTTTAACCGATCTTGACGAAATTTGGCACAGAGATAGCTTGCATCCTTTAGACGTACATAGGATACTTTACGTCTACAGAAAATTAAATAATCCCTACGGGATATTAAAAAAACCTATATCCACGCGGACGAAGTCGCGGGTATCAGCTAGTATTATACAAATCTAGGATAGTTGTGTGCGCTAGGCTATCTTTTATTCGCTTTGCAATTTTGACGTGACAACGTCTTATAAATTGATCAACACCGGCAGCGCGCACGAAAAATGTCCCGTTCCACCTAAGTACCTGCGCGCAACAAGCGGTAGAGGCGCGATCGGCCGAAGCGTTGGCTTGTGACACTTATATCTGTCGGGAAAAACGTATCGTTCGTCAAATCTTAAGTTGCTCATTTCATTATTGTAATACTGACGAAGTGGTAAACACTGTGACGTCACTTGTTAGTGTAATATCGGCACGTGGTAAGAGTCTTATGTAAGAGTTCGGATTATTGCGTGTCGCCGATATCGTCACCGATTATGTGAAGGTCTCACCGTGGACCTTTCGCGGAACTCTGCGAATTGATGGCGCAGTGGAGTTAACTGAAGCTCTCCTTTTCGTTGGCGACCAACGACTTTCAGCAGCCTATGCTCATGCAGTATTTAATTTTGCATCATTATGTTTGCAGTGTGTCTTTGGTACACGAAGGAGTGTCTATGTTGCTGTGCTGGGTATTCTGCGGGAGCATTCTAACAGATGTTTAGTTGTATTAGGAGTGAGGACGCAGTGCATGTGTAGTTTACTGCAAATAATGTATTGTGGTTATAGACTATCGGAAATGGTTTGACTGAACTTCATGAAATTTTATTGAGCCATTAATAAAAACGTCTCTGACGTAGACCGTGTAGTTGCAATTCCACGATTGCGTTAATAATCTTCATGTGGAGAGTGAGTGTAGTATGCAAATCTCTCAGGTCGCATGCATCTCTTTGCTAGCTGTAGTTGTCCTTAGTGTGACCTATGTCTAGTACGGAGATGCAAGCAATCGTAAGGATGCCGGATGGAGGCATCGCGAGGTGCTGTGCAATTTGAAGTGGGTACTGGATGGAAGTCCCACTTGTGAGCCAGATGAAGGCATGTGTGTGTTTTGTGTTGAAGTCGGGTACCGGATGGAGGTCCCACTTGTTTACCGGATGGACGCAATAGGTTGAGGTGTAGTGTATTGCATACTGGACTCATTGAATTCAGATTGAATGTTATTATTGTAATCAGATTAAGTGTTGGCTAAGTTTAAGGTATCATTTACCTAGTTCATCACACCCCGGTCAGGAAGACCGAGCGGAAGACGGTATACTTGCTAGACATTTTTTAGTTTGGATGAACTCTTGTTTCAGATGGCGCACACGAGATCGTGTGAGTTGTCTTGATGGCCGTGTCGGGGAACACGATATCGTCAAATATTAAGTTGCTCAGTTGATTATTGTAGTACTGAGGAAGTGAAGTGTGTGAAGTAGCGGCACGTGGTAAGAATCTTATTAAGGAGGTCGGATTGTTCGGGGGCAGTTGAATTCGAGACACCGACTTCGTCATTACTTAAAAATAAATTGTCGGTTTACCTAATTAATTGGTGGTTAAGCGTAGTAAGGTGAAATTATTAGACGAGGAGCATTTGAAACCCTGTACCGCCTAATCAAGAGGTAGGCGCCGCTATCGCTCAGCCATCGCTGACTACGACATATCTCTGTTCTCGCGTGACGTCGGAGCTAGCAGTTAGAATAGTTCTGCTACTGAAACGCCGCCACGCGAGCTTCTTTGAGAACTTTTACAATAACCCCCGCCCACCGCGACGGAAGCCATTATTTATAACAAATGTTGAATACGCGAGAACGTGTTTTGTGCTTTTGTGTTTATTTCTACTATTTAATAAGATCTAATTGATTTCCTTCATAATTTTCAGTCTAATTTCGTTTTGTTCACTTCAATAAACTGTTTTTCTCAAAACAGCGGAAAAAATGGTAATTAATTGTTGCATTTTTAGAATAATATGACTAATAGTAAATAAAGAATAATATTACATGATATGATTATAACTAATTGGTCGTGATTATATTTAAACAAATTATTTTAGTTAAATTTGCAAAAACTGTAAATAATATTTGAAAATTAAAAATTAATGTTTTTATTCATCAATGTTTCTATAAGATGTTATCACGTAAAACTATCGTCCGTAAACCGACTATACAGACAACCAATTTTTTTATTACATATTTAATCATTTTTGTAATACGAACGTTATGGTGTATATTTTCGGTGTTGTTTGAGACTTTGGCGTTTACAGCTTCATTGAAAAATTCAGCTATAATATTTCCTTTTGATACTTTTTACAACGTAGTATATTCCTCATCTCTATTTTAAATATTTTATTGATATTTTATTTATCAATGGAAACAGTCATAAACTATTATCCAATGTCAAGTAACATAACCAGGTATACAATCTCCAAGCAACAACACTTTAAAATTTCTATAGACAGTAAAATAATTTTCCAATCACGTCACTTTCAGGAGCACTTGCTGCATAATAAACTATCAATATTAAACATCAAAACTAAAAATATAACCAGAAATTACAAAACCGTCTAGGTCTAGGTAAGACGGCGGGTGTTATTCTACCAGGGCCAGTTATTCTACAGTGAAGCAGTACTGTGCAAACATTTTCTGTTTTAAAGGGCACTGAGAGCTAGCTTAATCACTGGGCATATGAGACTTAAGAACTGATGTCTCAGGGTGACGGGCGCAGTGTGGTGTCACACAGAAATGTTCTGGGTGACAGAGCATTTGTTATGGGCAGACGTTGCACTTACCATCACGTGAACGTTTTGCTCGTTCCGTCACTTTAATCAAACAAAAAAAATACTGCCGCTTTTCGAGTTGGCGCCAAAAGTCTTTTTTTGATATTTAACTGTTTACAGATTAATAAATACAATGACATACATTTGATTATGTAGTCTGTGAGCAAAGATGACAAGCAACAAGCAAATTTCATTACATTTCTGTCATTAATACCGGATTTCAATGCGTTTTGGCTTTTTATTCGGGATAAAGAAATTAAATTGAGTAGACAAGAAAATACATTAAAAATACTTTTTAATCAGACGACAGTCAAGCCATTAAATTAAGTATTTAAAATTACGATGAGTTCTATCGGGACCGGGGTAAGACTACAAAAATATTATATACTTCTAAATTATATTAGTAATATCTAAGAATTTATCTAGGAATACTTATTTTTCTGTGTTTTGGCTAAGTTTTATATAAACCACTAATAACTGACAGTATATAACAATTTTAAGAGGTTATATTTTTTTCAAATTTTTGCTTATTCATTTTCATTTACATTTTCAGTACGATCTTTCCGCTTCACAATTCTCACCTGATGGTCGAGTTTTTCAAGTAGAATATGCCGCTAAAGCTGTTGAAAACTCTGGCACAGTTATTGGACTTAGAGGTAAAGATGGAGTTGTGTTTGCTGTTGAGAAGTTAGTTACATCAAAATTGTATGAACCTGGTGCCAACAAAAGAATTTTTCACATTGATGAACATGTGGGAATGGTAAGTAAATATAAATGATAAATAAATAAAATAGTCAGCATGTGAAAGAAAACATTATTATTTAAATGTTGATTAAAGTGACTGATTAATCTTTCTTCCATTCTTATATTTATGGCTCGAAGGGTATCTGATAAGGCAACAGAGATTAAAAGGAAATTAGAGAAGAAGCAGCAGCAACCACTTGTGAAGAAATAGTACTATATGGAAGCCAACCTATCTGTAGATCTTCTTAAGAATGAAAATTATGTCTTTGTGCCAAAAACTATCAAAAGGCATACTATAGTTTTATTACAATTTAGGCCTATTTAAAGCTCCTTTGAATAATATAAATTTATACCAGTACAAAACTTCTATTAAACTTAATAGAATAGAAACAATAATTTAAATTCCTCATAATTTTGTAATTAAATATAGCAATCCATACTAATTTATAAAATGCAAAAGTAACTGCCCGTTCCTCTGTCTGTTCATTATCTTTTTAAAACTCAACCATTGAAACAATCATGTCGGAAATCTGCACAGAGTTAGCTTGCATATTGAAGAAGAACATATGATATTTTTTATTCTGGCAAATCTAGGTTCTCCCTGTATTAAAAAAAACTCAATCCATGCATACATAGTCGTGGGCTTCTGCTATTGAACTATAAATTATGAAACAGTAGACAAGTTATTAGTATTTCCATTTGTCTTACTTTTCCTCACATTGGTCAATTCTATATCCTTACCAGTAAGAGGGACTTAACATCTTTCGAAATAAAATTGTAGGAATATCCTATGCACAAGTTCTTATTGACTAGTATTAAAATATAAAAGTTTTTAATATGTATAAAAGAGGGGAAACATGGTTTATTATAGCGTAGGGCTTCACTTGACCTCTTTAACAATGATGTTAAATTTTGGACAAGTAGAGAGAATTAATGACAGAAGATTGATGAAAAATATTTATGAGTGAAAATGGGCAATCCGGTAAGGGATGATGTAGACAAACATATCATGATCAGATCAAAGTCGTTTTAAATAAAGGACATGTGAAATTTACCCACAATAGATGAATGTTTATGAAAAACACTCATGAAAGTAGGTGAAGCGAAAGATGTGTCAGCAAGTGGAAAGATATGGTCTCGGGCTTCCCCGATGGGAAAGAGACATGACTCTATGTATGTATTAAATTTTAAAGAACATACATAAAAACTTTAAACATACAGATGTTGAAGTCTGGTATGTTTATTTCTTTAAAGAACTCCCATAATGCTAGCCAGCAACTTTAGCTGTTGCTGTATATTTTATTGTGTTTATTTTATGCACAGCAAAAGCAACTGGACTTGCTTGCCAGCATCATTTACCTGTTCAAATGACCTTCAAATAAATTAAAGACTGGAAACTACTGTCATATTTTGGAACACTGTGAAAGTCACATGTTACATTGAGAGATTAAGCAGTGGATGTAATGGGCTAAAATTAGGATATGATATTTGGCTCAATGTAATCATCAAATTGATGTATTTTTCTTCTTAATAGACAATTTTAATTACAGGCTGTATCGGGCTTAATATCTGATGCTAGACAGATAGTTGAAACAGCACGTTCTGAAGCTTCAAACTACAGGTCCCAGTATGGAATCCCAGTCGCACTAAAGTATTTAAATGAGCGTGTTTCTATGTACATGCATGCTTACACATTGTACAGTGCTGTCCGTCCTTATGGGTGCTCTGTGGTGATGGGCTCATGGTCAGAACATGATGGACCTCAGATGTTCATGCTAGATCCTAGTGGAGTTTCATTTGTAAGTAAATTAATGAAGTATTTATTTTTTTAATAAAAAATTATTCTTTTTGAAAGATACTTAAAGAACATATAGTGGGATTATTTGTCAAATTTCGTTTTACCGATCTTTCTCATATAATAAATGTGAAAGTTGGCTTGTTCAGATGATTTCCTATACTCTGTTAGTGTATTTTGTGTGTGGGTAATGGAGCCAGCCAACCCTTCCAGATACCCCAGCAGAATCTAGATGTTGCTGGCGACTCAGAAAGCAACATTGACAACCTGAGAGATACTTAACTCTGTTTGATAACCATTTGACAGTCTAATAGGACTTGGGCTGCTGTATATGTCACCATGCTGGCTTTGCATAGAGGGTTGTATGTAACACCCAAAGCAAACAGATATTTGATTAAAGTGAAATTTAGCACAGAGGTTGTTTATATCGGGCTATATGATAGAAACATATTTGGAAATTCAAAGAAAGTTCTATAAAGTTTGAGGCAGGGTTTTGAATTGACATGTATCATATATACATAGTTACAATTTATGTATCTATATACTTCAGTTGAATTTAATACTTAGCACATTCAGATGTAATTTTATAACTGTAAAAAATGGAAGTGCATTGTTTCTTATTTATAAAGAGTAAAAATGTTTGGTAAGGTATTAGACACTAGTGGTACAAGGGATCATGATTAAATTCATTTCATTTAGTATAATGATCATTTTGTGCTATAAATCTCTAATCTTTAATACTAGTTTTGTCTGTAACCTTATCAAAGGTAATTAAACCATATATCGAATTGTCCCTATGATTAGCTGCAGGTATGGAAAGGCAATGGTGATAAAATAAATCAAAAGTAACATCAGTTCATACTTAAGGCTGTTTAATAATATCCGTAAATGTTGATTTTTAAATTAAATAATTTCAGTCATACTTTGGATGTGCAGTCGGCAAAGCTAAACAAGCTGCTAAGACTGAAATTGAAAAACTTAAGCTTGCTGATATGACTGTCAAGGATTTGGTAAAGGAAGCAGCAAGAATGTAAGTGATTTATTTTTTGTTACTACCATTTAACACCATTATTGTATATTATATTATATAACTATAAAATATTGAATTGAAATAATTTCACATTTGTCATTTTACTAACAACTTAACCATATAAGTCAAATCTGAAAATGAAATATACAAAAAAAGACAGACAGATTGTATGTTTCTAAATTATCTTTGTTCCTTCAGTAATATCTATTTTATAAGAAAACTTGATAGCAGATTTTTGGAATTTTTTGATTTAGCAGGATAATTTAAATTAAACTAATTTTACGGATTTTATCGCGTTATTTTTACTATTTATAACCCGACGTTTACGAAAAACTTTTAAAAAAGTAAAAATAAACGCGATAAAATCCGTAAAATAAGTTTCATTTAAATGTGTAGTGTTCGCGTAAATATAAGAAATAATTATTAGTTGGATAAATTAAAAATATTATTTTTTCCGGTTTATTTTTCCAGTGATTTTGAAGCTGGTCGCATTTGACCCACGTTATATGTCGGCGAAATTTCTTGTTATTTCCATTGACGTTTCACCAACATAATGATTTCTTATATTTACGCGAACACTACACATTTAAATGAAACTAATTTTACGGATTTTATCGCGTTTATTTTTGTTATTTATAACCCGACGTTTCGAGTGCTTTACAGCACCCATGGTCACGGGGGGACTGAGGTGACAGATGTCCTGATGTCATAGTTAACCCGGAGTACCTTCAGTTTTTAATTATTATTTGTGGTCCGCTCTACGCAGAAAGAGCTAACTGTGTCTTGAAGTCTTGCAGTGGTATGCTTGGTTTTTGACTTAATTTTATTAATTATAGGATCCCAAGCTGATGGTAATACCCAACCATCTTCTCTATTAAAATTAGGATGTTTTTTAATTTCAATAGCCTCGCGAATCATCCTTGGTAGGACTCGGTGTTCTTTTGCGAGGATTTGTGGTTTATCAAATCTGATGTAATGGTTGGGACAGTCTGTGATCATGTTCTGGATCATCCCATTTAAATGTTTCACCAACATGTTTTTCTTTGCCTCCAACCATGTTGTAAATCAGCACTTAAAATTGTCGTTGATAATTTATTAACGTCGGCACCGGGAATCGAACACGCGTACTATGAAATTGAAGGTTAGTGGGTGTAGGAGCTACCATGGCCCTTTTTGCATAGCCAAAATTATAATTATAGTAATTATTGCATGATTGGTAAGTGGTTACCAGGAGCATTTATTAATGACATTTTTGAAATAACTTAAACACAAAAGTTTGTGTTCAAAATGTGCATAGGGACAAATACAAGCTAGTTACTGTGGGGTGGGGGCTTATCCACCACCCCATTTCATCTCGTGGGTGTTGTGTTAGTCGACAGAGGGAAAATGAAAACTGGGACATGCGCAGCACTATCTTCCTGGAACATCATAATTTGCATTACCTAATGTAAAAACGGTACAAAATAATAGTTTTGTAAAATGATAAATTATAGTTTTATGATAGTACCGTATTCTTAGGGATTACATTAGATTGTAAGCTTCAGTGGGGTCCACATATAAATATCTAATAAACTTAGTTCGGCTGTGTATCCTGTGAGAAAGATCCGACATTTTCATGATTCATGATTACGGATATAGCTACTGCAAGATTAGTTTACTTTAGCTATTTTCACAGCTTGATGTCTTATGGAATTTCATTATGGGGACATGCGCCTGACGTGAATGTAATCTTTACTTTGCAGAAAAGAGCTATAATATGCGCTCTCGTGATTCCCTAAGGGAACTGTTTAAAGAAATTAATACTTTAACTTTTACATGCCAGTATATTTATGAAAACGTTATGCATGTACGTAAATTTAAAACACTATTCGTAATTAAGAAATAATAATAAACTAAATAATCCAAAATTTAGACTTAATAAAGTAAAAAATTCTTTTATGGGTCGATGTACACGTATTTATAACAAATTTCCGGAAGATATAGTGAATTTAACAGAAACAAAATTGAAAACATATTAAAAAATGTTTGTTCTCTAAAGCATATTATAATATTAATGATTAATACAATGATAAAGAAGCTTGGAAAGTATCCATCCAGGGAGACATCAAGTGACTAACAACACGATATAACTGTTATTTCGTAAGCAGCTACGTGACATGTATTTTTATGCAGGGATAAGTATTGAGAATGTAACATTTTTGCAAGCAATAAATTGTACTGTAGAATGAATTCTTTTATTTTCAAACAGTAGAAGACTTGAGTATGTCATGCTCGCTTAAATGAGTCTGCTTGCGGCGGCGTCGAGTGGCGGGTCGTCCACTTCCCTTGAATATGGTCGAGGAGGGCGATGGCTGCCACATGCGTCATACTTGTGAACAGGTGCTGTTGGTGGAGGATGGTCTGCTCGAGTTTGCAATGCATTTATTCATTTGTTATTGAATCTTGTATAATATTTTGTCATGGAGCTTGCTATGGTTTTCTATGAGACCGTTCTTTGTGAATTTATTTATAATGTACTTATGACACAAAGATAAAAAAATAACAAAATAGAGGATATCTATGGAGTTTCTTTCGCCTGTTTCTTCTCCGTCATAGAAACCTCATTACGAAACGGTGGTAGATTGTAAAAAATGACGTTTGACAAACGAAATTTATATTTCTTATATTGAAGAATAAATAATTTTCATTTCATTTTCATTTCATCTGAGTAAATAAACTGCGGTGACAATCTGCCTACCAAGCATGGCAACTATGGCAAAATTCCCAAAATGAGAGCTACAAACTTTTGACAATCAATGGGGGAGGCTGAAATGAATGAATAAATGAAACCTTTGATTCAACCCCTTAGAGTCTTATAACTCATTTATGAGTTAATGTTTATTCAAATGCAAAATCCTTACAAGTCTTTTAATAATAAGTTCTATTTCTAAATAGGCCATATCTAAATTATCAAATATTTATTATGTTTACAAATTTAAACATTTTTTAAAATCTTTCTGGGTTTCTTACTGGTCCTAGCCAGAACTGAGGTGTTTTTCTTTTGATTCATCATCATCATTTCAGCCTATCTTAGTCCACTGTTGAACATAGGCCTCCCCCATAGATTGCCACAAAGCACGGTCCTGAGCCACCTGCATCCATCGACTTCCCGCAAAATCGCGCAGGTCGTCGCTCCATCTAGTGGGGGGGCGCCCTACACTGCGTTTGCCGGTACGAGGTTGCCACTCTAGAACCTTTCTTCCCCATCGGTTATCGGTTCTACGGGCTATATGGCCGGCCCATTGCCACTTCCGCTTGCTAATCCTTAAGGCTATGTCGGTTACTTTAGTTCTGCTGCGGATATCATCGTTACGGATTTTATCACGCAGAGAAACTCCGAGCATAGCTCTTTCCATAGCTCGCTGAGCGACTCTGAGCTTCCTCAAGCGGCCCGCAGTGAAGGACCACGTCTCGGTTCCGTATGTCATCACTGGCAACACGCACTGGTTGTAAACTTTGCTTTTGAGACATTGAGGTATACTCGACGAGAAGATGTGACGTAGTTTCCCGAACGCTGCCCAGCCGAGTTGGATCCGTCGATTGACCTCTTGGTCGAAGTTGGACCTACCTAGTCGGACAATCTGTCCTAGGTATACATATTCGTCAACAACTTCGAGCATAGTGTTCCCAACAACAACCGGTATAGGTGTGACATGGACGTTAGACATGATCTTCGTCTTGTCCATGTTCATCTTAAGACCTACCCGTTGGGAGACACTATTGAGGTCATTGAGCATAGTGCCAAGCTCCTCCAGCGATTCTGCCATTATGACTATGTCGTCGGCAAATCGAAGATGAGTGATGTATTCGCTATTGATGTTAATGCCGTATCCTTTCCAGTTCAGTAGCTTGAAGACATCTTCCAATGCAGCGGTGAAGAGTTTCGGGGATATAACATCACCCTGTCTTACACCTTTCTGCAATTGGATCGGTTTCGTACTCTGGTTCTGTACTCGGATAGCTATCGTAGCCTTATTGTACAAACACTGCAGCACTTCGATATACCGACAGTCAATTCGGCACTTCGGTTCTTTTGATTACTATGAGTTAAATACTTTCAATAAGTATTATAAAAATAATCAATATTAAAAAGAGTATTAAGAACTATTCTATACTTCAATGGTTGAAATTGAATTTAGCGATAAGGCCAACCATTGTACTTCAGCTTTTTTTATGTATTTTTAATTAAAAATAAAATTATATTTAATTTAATTTGATTCACCATTTTTCCATCAATCAAACATTTACACCTTATACACATATGTAAAATTGTGGTATAGATAGGACCAATGTGGAAAGTATGTATTGTGATCGTAGATCAGTGAAGAAGCGAGCCATTAATATTTTAAAAAAATACGTTATTAAATTTGTTTTCAGATGAACAACAAGTTCTATGAATCTAAAATGAGTAGAATAAAGCTTTGTGAAAGTTAAGTTATTATTACTGTTTCTTGAAATCGTATTTGTTTCCGAAAACCTTTCCTTTAAATAATGGAGTTTACAAATTGCTTTATGTTTAATATTAAGTTCTGGTAATTTTAGGAGAATTATTATTTATTAAGGATACCAGAAGTTAGTACAATAATAATTTATGATATAATAATTCCAGGGCAATTACTGTAAGTTAAAGTATATATATATATATACATTCTTATATTTAAAGTTATGTAATATAGTGCAAAGAAATGTAACCAATGTCAAAAAGTAATTAAAACCGAAACAGTGAATTAAGTGAAAATAAAGAAATAAAAAAACAAGCTTTTATTTAAGCCAAGCTTACTAAAAGGAATAAAATAGGTTAAGGTTTTTCTTAAGGTTATACAATGGCAAATGCTTAGTATACAGGGTCATTGTTAATGTCCTATACATCCCGGCGGGCTGGGCTTAAGGACTATGTGTATATGCCCCAAAAAATATAATGAGCCTCGTCGACATATCTCGTACAGGTATCACCCGTAGGAGATATGTCGACCTTAAGAATTTGCTTGACGAGTCATCATGAGTACTAGAGAAGTTCCTATGACTACTTCCTAGCTCCATTATGAGACCTTGGACATCATCTAGGTCTACAGTACTTGTCAAGACAAATGTTCGTATCACTTTCACCTGAACTATTATTTAGATTATATTGATTTAGATTATATGGCTTATTAGAAAAAATACGATGCACCCAAAACATTAGTCCATTTTTCTTTTTAAAAAGGCGCGTCTTATAGTCCGAAAAATACGGTAAATAAAAGGTTTTAAAAACATTTACTTTGCAGTGTTCACATTATTGATTTTTAGTCTGAATGTCTACACTATTTATCAATACATCCTACCAATAATTTGTCCAATCTCCACCCTAGAGCATTATACAAATCTCCCTGGCTCAGTTAGTAATTTAGGACTAAAAAAGAAATCACTTTAATCATGTTCTCCAATCAATTGAACTACGAAGATTATATTTTCAGCTTGGTCTGTATCACAGTGATTGTATCAAGCAGAATAGTGTTAATGTTTCGTTAAGTCCTTAAAAAAACGGTAAATAGAAAACTAAACTGTTTTTGTTATGGTAAAAAATAAATTGCACTCAACTTTTGGCATTCGACATAAAACTATTATGCCATTGAAAGCAGTACATTGAGCCCAATAAAACTATAAGACCTTGCTTACTAAAATTAGTAGTTTTGCATAAGAATGCTTCTTAATAAATAATGTGTTCATCCATCATCACTTCACAAACCAAAGTGGAATAAAAGGAGGAGAATTAATTTATATTGAAAATCCATTATTAGTAAATGTGGCATGTTTTAGCAAAGGTTTTTAGTAAGAGAACTTGCTATTTATTTTCCGTTTTTTTAGTTCAATGTATTTTTAGAAAAAACACATAATTAACATACCAGACTCTTGCAGGATGTAATCTAAGAATCCTTTTTATTGAACCAACACTATGCTTGATATCCTTAAGAATGTGTTAATAAACCAACCAAAACATTAATTCTTTTGTTACAGCATTTATTTAGTTCATGATGAATTAAAAGATAAGCAGTTTGAATTGGAACTCTCATGGGTGTCAAAGAACACTAAGGGCCGTCATCAATTAGTGCCTCGCGAAGTAGCCAGTGAAGCAGAGAATCAGGCTAAGCAAGCATTAGCTGATATTGAAGACTCAGATGAGGGAGATATGTGAAAAATTTTTCTTTCTTAGTAAATAAATTTTTATTATAATATTTTGTTTCTATCACTATTTAATAATTTTTATATTGTAGTGTTTGTTTTAATTGAAATACTCAACACATTTTTGAACAACCATTTGACCCTCTAATTCTTAATAACATTTGGATATGTTAAAATAATATAAATATTTTCGTATATTGTATAATTTCTTATAAATATATTAATAAGACATAATCTTATATAGTATGACATAATTTTTAAGTTGCTGCTTCCTATCATAAGTTCTCACAAATAGCATTAAAGTTCAATGATCTAAAATACCTATAGCAAAAAACATTTACTTACATAAATAACTTAATTGCAGCAAAAATAATTGTCCTGGACAGTTTCGAGATTGTCTATGTCTTCCATTAAAAAAACCAGTAATCCACGAATGAAAAATAATAGTATCATAAGTATAAGTGCATACTCATCTTCATCAACCCGTGTTCGATGTAACAATGTGTAAATACTCGTATAGTTTGATGCAGTTCCAGAGACAGTCGATCATAAAACATCGATATTCTGGCAAGCTTTCTATTTGTGTGTTAGTGAATTATTCGTTTGAAGAGACTAGGATTATGTGTGTCCATATAAGAGCTGATTCTTCGTCTTTACCAGCCAGTGAAAGTCCACTGTCCCCTCCTTTTTACGTCTTTACCTTATCTATTGCACCTAACAAATAAATAAAATTGGTGTGTCTGTTCGTGATTTTGCAATAAACATTTTTTGTTAAACATATGGTAATTTTGCAGGACACCAAAACCGAAGCACGCGTTTTTAAAAATGTTCTCTGTCTCTGTTTATTTTTCCGGCCTAATCTCGGAAACGGCTGGATAGAGGACTTTTCACAGAGCAATCTAAGCTACTTTTTATTTCGGAAACATTTAGGTTTCCTGTGTAAAATCTGAAAAAACCAGAAATTAGGGATTATGCGGATATTACGCGTGGCTTTAATTTGAATTTTGGTCGTTATTATTTTTAATCGTGGCAGCTTGAATTTTTCTCTTAATATCTTAATAAGAGGTTAAGAAAATTCATAGCTCTTTTTAACAGACTTCAAAAAAAGGATGAGGTTCTCAATTCGTTGGAATGTTTTTTTATGTTCAGCGATAATTCTTTATTTTTAATTAAAAAGGGGGTACTTTAGGCTTGGTCCCAAAACACCTTACTTACTACTATAAAAAATGTATGTATGTGTATGTTTGTTCGCGCTAATCTCATGAAATACTAATTCGAATTAAGAAATTCGTCACTAGTGGACGATCAAGAGGTTTTTAACGATAACTTACTTGTTAATTAATGATAAGTAGTTTATAAGTTATGAGGGAACATATGAACATACACATATACCGATCAAAATCATAACCCTCCTTTTTGCTTCGCTGTAGTCGGGTAACAAATGGCCACGTTATACATGTAACGATCACAAAAATATACGGTAATGATTCTAGTTAACGACATTTAACACTTACCTTCCTATATAAACGATTTGTTATGGCGTTAACATAATATAAAATATTTTATGGCGGCATCATCGTCCAAGCTTCGACAGGTGGTGGTGCAGGTGACAGGTTTCCGTATTGTTACTATATCTTTGTTAAGTGGTAACGTACATAAGGGTTACCTGTTTAAAATGTAACCACTATCGTTGATGCCACTTCATTTGGGTCTGGTAAGCGGAAAATTTAGCTATAAGGTGTTATCCGTTCCTAAGTGTAACTCTTATAAAAGGGTTATCAAAATCAATGGGTATAAAATTCTACCTCTTAAAAATTGTTCTTTAGAGGGTTACTCTTCCAACTGCAGATATGATTGGCGATCGGCGTACCAGACATTTGGCAGCTTGGTCGCTGCCGACCGCCATCGGTCTGGATAATTTAAGTTTGGCATAATGGAGATGGTTACTCCGCCATCCATCGGTTACCATGCGATTTTCCTGGCATTTACCTGAAAACCGAAACAAATTAAAATATTATACTAACTATTGAGATTTTTCAATAGAATATCTCAAGAAACGCTTTAAAAACATCTTGACAAACTGTTAGTAGTCTGCTGCTGAACACATGTCTTCATAATGTAATATTTTATGATAACAAATATTTCTATCAATTGTTCTTAATTTTTAAGTGAGTGGAAAATTACCATCTTCAAAGCGAGTTAACGTCTTATATGATAGATAATTTATTAAATAAAATGTGTATCTTTGATGATAATAAATTACAAACCTTTTATTTTGAATAAAAATAAAAAAGCATGATATATTTTAAATAAAAGCTTATTTTGATAAAAAAAATTCCCCAACAATTTTAATTTGAGTTAAATTTATTCATGAATTATTTTAAACCTTATCGTAATGTTGATTTTTATATTAACACCATCTATTTAATATCATAAGAATTGGATAAGTATATTCTTTCTTAGATATTGTACTGGAAAATTTTGCTTGTAAATGCCGCTAATGTGCAAATTATTGAACGTTTGTCAAATTTTGTCTGACAATTTTTCTTGTGTTATTATTTATTTAGAGAAACAGTCGGTAAACTATTTTTCAACCTAAAGTAACATATCCAGTATACAATCTTCAAGCAGCAATACTTCAAAATTTCGATGGACTGTAAAATGCTAATTGGCTTTTATTTGTAATTAATTTTCTTATAACTGTACACTTTCACAAGCACTTGCTTCATAATAAACTGACAATATTAAACATCAAAATTCAAAATATAGACAGAAATTACAATATTAATTTCAATAAAAAACAGTACCACTTTTTTTCGGGTTGGCTTCAAAAGTCGAAGTATTTTCTTGTATTATTAGCAATAGTTGTAAGCTGCCAGCCAGTGTCACAGTAGCATATTCGGAAATATTTAGAAAAGCATCAAGACTTCAGTGATAAATCTGTCGTTCCAAATCTCCGTTGAAGCACGTTGTTTTATTATAGCTTATGGGCCCAGGCACGTTTAATAGCTAGATATTGTGAGTTTATTGTCAGAAATAATAGTGTGATGAACAATAGACAGTGCGTTTTACCATCAGATGTGTGTTAAGTGAACAATAAGCAAAATCCGGCTATTGCAATACCGGCCAGTAAAAACGTGCGTTGACAATCATGGCGTCTAGTTCGAACTATCTCTGGTATTGTGAAGGAATAATTGGGTGTATAAAACCTGAGTCCAATCATGCACCAGCAGCTGCAGATGACGCTTAAACGAAAGCAAAGCTGATATTAACAATCGACCAGGCTCTTTACGTTCATATAAAAACCGTCGAAACATCGAAAGAATTGTGTGATCTTGAATGGGATAATGGGATAACTTTCAAACCAAACAGACACTTAAGGGCTGATTAGAAATTTATTTATTTTAACTTAAACATTTTGGATTTCTTTTTTATGATACGTAATCATTATGAAATTTATATAGAATACAAAAGTTATGTCAGGTAACTAGACATGTTACTTCTTCAAGCGATTTTCACGGAATTAATAAAATATGACACAATTCAATCTGAAAAAATAAAATTGACATTCCAAATAAGTAATTCAAACATAATACATAAACCAAACAGATCAGAGTTGACATCAAAAGAGTATGTATAATCTGAGATTACCAATCAACATGGGATACATTGAAGATGTTATTCGATGACTTGGGATTTACTAGAAAAATTAATCTTCTGAAGATCAAACATTCAGGTATCATAATTACATCCGACTGATTAAAGGGAAAGTGACAAGGATGAAACCTATATACCAGATGAGGAGTTGACATCTGAAGAGGAGTTGGAATCACACACCATAGTAAGAACATTACCACAACGGCAGAGAAAACAACCAGACAGGTACGGACTTATGTGTACCGAAAGAGTGTAATAAATTTTTCAGCAATGAACTGACATTAGAAGAAGCACTGCAAGGACCAGAGAAGAAGCATTAGGAACAAGGTGTCAAGGAAGAGCTGAAAAGCTTTGAAGACAGCAATGCATGGGAAGTTGTTGACATTCCTGTAAGTGCCAATATTGTAAAATGCAAATGGGTTCTCAAGAAGAAGTGTGATGCTGAAAATAATGTATGTAAATCGAGCTAGGCTTGTTGCTAAAGGGTGTTCTCAGAAATATGGTGTGGACTATAATAAAACATTTTCTCCCGTAGTGTGGCATACAACACTTAGGTTATTATTTGCTTTATCAGTTGAATTTAAATGTGACTCATCTCGATGTGAAAACCGCCTTCTTAAATGGTGATCTGTCAGAAACCTCTTGGTTATATCTGTACAAATTATAAAAAGATTCTAAAATTAATGAAAGCTATTTATGATCTCAAACAGGCATCACAAACATGGCATAAGAACGTGGATAGTTGCATGTTAGCGGATGTTTATGTTAAATCTAAAATAGAACCATGTTTATATTTAAAATGTGTTGGCAAGAGCAAAACCATTGTGACATTATGATATGTAAATGATTTTTTTTGATAAGTTACTGTCTCAGTTTATGGCTGATTGTAAATCAGTGAATACTCCAATGGATGTAAATTTAAAATGTAAATAGGAGGATAATTGTAGTAGTCAGAATCCCTATCAGCAGCTAATCGAGAACTTAATGTATTTAGTTGTACTTACACAACTTGATATAGCTTATGCAGTGTCATATCAAGTCAATTTAATAATTGTAATACTGAAGAACAATAGGTTTGTACTAAAAGAATATTAAGGTATTTAAAAAGGACAAAAGATTTAGGCGTGAAATATATTATACTATTTCCATTTCTTTATTTTCTCCATTCCATTCTTTATAGTATAAGGGTAAAAATGTTAATATTAAAGGATATGTTGATGCAGACTGGAGCAATAATTTTATTGATAGGAGATCATATTCAGGATTTTGTTATATGTTGTCAGGTTCTGTTATATATCTTGGAGCTGTAGTAAACAAAAGTGTTTTGCACTGTCTAGTACAGAAGCAGAATATGTATCAATATCAGAGGCCTGCAAAGAGGCAGCATATCTAAAAACTTACAATATGAAGTTACTAAAATAATGTATTGTATTACCTTGTATAATGATAGTATGAGTGCGCAGAAATGATTACTAAATTCTGTATTCCTTATTAAAGCTAAACATATTGATGTCAGATATCACTATTGCAGAGAAATGATAAATGAAAACATTATTAATGTTAATTATTTATCTACATCAGATATGCTCACCAAAAGTTTAAGTGCTGTAAAATAGTATAAACATTTGGATGCTTCATGAGTTGTTAAAGTATAGATTAATTTAAGTATCTGTTGTAAGTTTACAAGGTTAATATGATTTGTATTTTGAGTGGGAGTGTTGTAAATTACAAAATATAGATACAACTAGCGCCATCTTGTGACAAACTTGTGAATTGTCTCTGTGTTCTTTTCTTGAAATAAATCTGTCGTTCCAAATCTCCGTTGAAGCACGTTGTTTTCTTCTAGAAACAATGCCAAAAGCAGGTTTACGATTTAAAATTGAATTTTCTAATCAGTGCAGGATTTCTATGCAGGAATCCGTCTAGACAGGTACCACACCAAGGTCAGTTATTCTGCCGTTTGTGTTACTGGATACTTTTCTCTTGAAATTCTATAAACTGTTACCAGATAGCAGCACTTACGAATTCATGATTAAAGACCGATTTATGTAGGACAAAAACAGACGATTGGTATTGCATTATTTTTTCTAAGTATTCTAAAATATTAATTGCGACAAGACTATAAAGTCCAGAGCGGTTTATAAAAAGATATAGATTATATAGAAGGCTTGAAAATGTCGATAATATCGACAGTTTCAACGTGATATGATCGATAATTAACCGGTGGTAGAATTTCAATGCATGTTTAAAATTACCATCATCACTTCAGCCTATTACTAGTCCACTGTTGAACATAGGCCTCCGCCATAGATGGCCACAAAAGTTTGTCGCTCTCATTTTGAGGGGATTTTGCCATAGTTGCCACGCTTGGCAGGCGGATTGGCAACCGCAGTTTATTTATTCAGATGTTCCAGGAGGATGCTGCTGCCCATCTGCTGGTTTTTATTTTCCCTCTGTCGAATTTTACGACACCCACGGGATGATATAGGTTTGTAGATTCACGTAAGCCAAAGCGTCCGCAAATATTTTTTTTGTATGTAAATATTATGATATCTATTTTTTCCATTTTTTTTTTCATATAATAATATTTTATTGGCAGTGGTTCTGTATCGTTTTTTTAGGGTTGATGTCATCAAACATTCGATATATCTTTTCATCGCTATTTTCAACATAATATTCAAAACCAAAATGAATCGCAGACTCCTTTTGTTATTTAATTGGTGTGTATAAAACGACGATTTCAACTGTTTATGGAACTCAATGATTTCTTTTCCCTAATAATTTTATCTGGCTTTAATGTTTGGAGTTTTGAACTCTGTGATATCTTGGCCGTATGACTTAGCTACCTATCATATATTTTCCTTACCGATCGCTGCTTGAAAAAAAAAAGCCAAAGAAATCTAAATTGCGATGTTATTTTGAATGTGTTGTTGACATATAATTTCGGTGATGTAATTTCTGTTAGCCTTTTTGGCTTTTACAGCTTCATCGGATACTGTGCTCACGGGACAGGTTTGGTTTGATCCAAACATAAATACTTAAATAAACTCCTATAGAGCACCGTGACGGACTATTCCCAGCTCCAAAACCCTCTCAGAAATGGGAGGAGGCCTGTTCTCAGCAGTGGGACATTTATAGGCCGTTACTTTAAACTCCTACAAAAACCTCGAAATTTGGACTGTGTCGCGTTCGCTGCGTGCTTTCGAATATCTCAAATGGTTTTAAGTCGTCTAATGACCGTCCGAGGGAGGCTGCGGGCCTCAATTCGGACTGTCGACTTGTGTGTCGGTGTAACTCTGAGCGGTGAGAACCGCCTAGCCATGCGCATAATGTGTCACTAAAAAGAAAAGACACATGTGTCTTTTCTTTGTGAAGTATATCTTTCTTTTAGTTCAGTACTTCAATCTAGTTCATTTGCTCAATTGATAATTTTGTCTCGCGTTCGGTTTTCATTCGGATATGTTACAGTTCATTCAATCATGTTATCGCTAATGAATGAGAGGAGTTGAAAGATAAAAACTTCTTGTAGTAGCATGAACGATTGAATTGTACTTGAGTGAGAAAGTGAACAGTTTTAACTATATAAAAATAGCGTTATAATGCACTTATTCGCTATAATATAATGAACGTGTTTTTAATTTACCTACATAGCTATTTAAATAAATAATGGCAATATGTCACAGATTTCCTTTCATACTTGATCAGACTTAGGCCTGATAATCTATATAATTAATGAAACTAAAGAGGACTATTACCGAAAAGTGGGATGTTTGTTTACATTATTAGTGTTAATACCAATCAAGGGATGAAAAGTAAAAACAAATCAAAATGAACTTTATTTCATTGACGTAAAATTAAAGTTCATGATCTTTAACATTTTGCGTTCGAATAGCAGTTCGTTATACCCGGACGCGAAGCTTCATTGTAGCTCGTTCAAAAGTGTTAGTAAGTTGTACATTGCGTAATTTTTTGGAGGTTCAAACTATGTTTTCTTTGCATAACGAGTAATGTACGTCGTAAACTACAAAATATCCTTCTTGAGCAATTATTAAACCATGCCAACGTAAGAGTGAAATAGAAAACTAATTCGGTGCATCAGAGCGTGACAGCTATAAGTCTCGACTTTACTTGGCTTGCTCGATTGCTCGGCGTTGTCATTCATATGCGTATTGAAGTACTGAAGTAGTTGATTCTTAATTGAAGTAGGAGTGAGAAGGACGCGACATGACGAAGTAGTCCATTTGAAGGATTCATTCGCGAACGACACAAGGCTAGAACCGCCCTGGAACACGAGTGTATCGTGTGTACGCGGCGTGATTGTCGACTGCTGGGCGCCGCTCTCTACGGCGGTCGTGGTATTTGAGATCAAAGTTTACAATAAAAATTATTGCGATGACATGTTATGTCTGCCCACGCATTGAAGTAGCGTCGCAGACTTTCATTCCATTCCAAACTCTCAAAGTTAATAGAATTCATATGTTGTTATTTTATTCATCAGTATTGTTAAACTGCGGATGCTTTAGACGCTTATATATATTATGTTTTCGTTACTTTATTTATGATTGTGTATATTTTATCTTTTTCTGCAGGACATAAAATCTCCCCAAGAAATGTGGACACACTGCAGATTTTCTTTATAAGCTTGATCAGTTGTTGACTCCTATGACGGACATTAAAATAATAAAAAAGGTAAAAAACATTTTGAACTTTGTAATGAACTTTTACCACTATAGGTCAATGGGGATTCAAATCACAAAAAACATCTCATATGAAAAGGTACCATCTACAAATCATTTTATACATAGATAATATTCATGTTTACAAAGAAATATTTGAATAACGAACAACGGATTACAAGCCTATTAGCAAGAAACATAAATCAAGACTTACCGGAAAATTCCTCTGCAAAATAAAGGGCAATGGTCTATGAAATACTAACCCAACATGCGACCAGTTTATGAATGCCTACAAAACTATATTGCTGAATAATTTCGCTACACTCCACTAACTCATAGTTCTACTGGTGGTAGGATTCCAATGCAGGAATCCGACTAGGTAGGTACCACTCCTGGTCGGTTATTCTGCCATGAAGCAGTAATGTGCAAACATTACTGTGTTTCAGTCTAAAGAGCACTGAGAGCTAGCGTAATCACTGTGCATATCATCAGTCATCAGTTCAGCCTATCACTAGTCCACTGCTGAACATAGGCCTCCCCTATAGATTCCCCCCATTTTGGGGGGATTATGCCCTAGTTGAAGTTGAGCCCATCTTTTGGTCTTAAATTTCCTCTTTTACATCACCCACGGAATGAGATTTGATTTGATTTTTGATTATTTTTTTAAAAAACAATGCTCCACAGTAGGATTTCTCCTGTGTCGAGGATACGTTTTACAGACATAAATTTCACATGCACAAACCACCCAGACCCGGAACAACTATCTGTAGGTCATACAAATATTTGTCCCGTGCAGGAATCGAACCCGCGGCGCAGAAGCCAAGGGATGGTAGATTCTCTTAAGCCGTGGCGGCTGTGCATATGAGACTTAGGAACTGATGTTTCAGTGTGACGGGCGCAGTGTGATCGTCGTCGACGTTTCACTGCTGAAAATAGGCCTCCCCCATAGATAGCCACAAAAGTTTGCAGCTCTCATTTTGGAGGGATATTCAGATGTTCCAGGAAGATGCTGAAGCCCATCTCCTGGTTTTCATTTTCCCTCTGTCGACTTTTACGACACTTACGGGATGAGATTGGGTGGTAGATACTCTTAGGCCGCCACCACACGACATCTTAGGTCGCCACACAGGAATGTTCTGTGTGACACACCACCTGTTATGGGCAGACATTGCATTTACCATCAGATGAACTCAACTCAACTTCAATCAGATGAACTGTAATATCCGAAACAGATGAATCGATTTTGACGGGACTTTCATTGGCAGGTAGACAAGAGAGTAATCTATGCAATTTTAATTTCGAAAATATTTAGGGTTCCTGCGTAAAACATGAAAACTAGAAATTAGACTATTCCTTAATCTATTAAGACATCCATAAAATAGTTTTATTTATGTACTCGTGCAGTTAATTTAACATATACTACGTTTATAGAGCTTTTTTTTAATCAACACTTTTTGGTACATATTTATTTAATGCTGTTTGATGAACATATTTCATTACTTTACTTTTTTTACGCATGAGCTGCTTTGCTCGCTATTTTCTTTATACGCTGGCATGGTTTAATTTAAATGGTCCATCAGTCCGAACAGAATAAATTGGGGAAGTAAAGTATTAACAAATAAAAAATCAATATTATTATGTATTATTTTGTATTGTCATTTATGTGTAATATTTCACAATATTTGCAGACATCCTAAGAATAATATACACACAGTTTTACCAATTACAATGTTGACTCACATATTTATAAAATGTACAATATAATCTCATTCGTTTGAACTTATTTAAATATATACAAAATATTAGCTTTGATAAAAGGGTATACAATATCTATAATTAGATTACAGTGATATAAATACATAAAAATAATAATAACTACGGTATTTACAAATCGATATCTTAATAATTATTTAGGCCTTATGTGTATATTTCTTAATCCTGCTGTGCGGTTACCCTTGGATATAACTGAAACAAGAGAAAAAAATATAAAATTTACAATACTTACTTATAGGAAAATACATCTCTAATGCTTTTAAATACCGCGTAACGTTTTGTTAGATATTAAAAAAAACATATGCTGTGATGATGATGTCCTTTTGGACGATTTTCAGGCAACACACTCGCGTATACCGCGTCGCCTAGTGGTTAGCTGACTTCTACGCTTCGGGTCCTGAGTTCGAATCCCAGCCGGAATCGATCTTTGTGCAAAAACACAAATCTTCGGTTTTCGGGTCTGGTTGTGTGGTTCAAGTGAAATTGATGTCTGTAAAACGCACACACAATACAGGAGAAATACTGAAATTTTGTCATATTTGTTTTGGGTTACTGGCGTCTAGATGACGTTGTTCATATAAAAAAGTAGGATTACTGAATGGTTTAAGTTACCATACATAGATATACGCTTGTAAAACACACAAAACACACGCATATTACGAATGTTGCACTGCACTTCATGCAAGGCTGTAACAAAAGTATTATAGCAAAAGTATCGTGGCGGTTGAAGTCTTTTTTTTTTTTAAAAACGAAGCCCCACAGTGGGATTTTCTGCTGTATCGTGGGTGCGTTTTACAAACATACATTTCACATGCACAACACAACCAGACCCGAAAAGCAACAATTTGTGTTTTTGCGCAAATGTTACCTCCGGCTGGGAATCGAACCCAGGACCGGTGGCCAGGTACGCTAACCACTACGCCACGCGGTCGGCAATCGGGATTCGGGACTTTTCGGAAGACTTTACTTTTGCAAACATATTTTTTTTATGTGCACATACATTGCTATCATTTGTCATGTGTCTAGAGTGTAACATGCAATATCCACAATAGATTGCCACAAAACACGGTCCAGAGTCACCTGCATCGATCGACTTCCCGCAAAACAATGCAGGTGCCATCTAGAGGGGTTCGCTCTATACTGCGTTTGCCGGTACGAGGTTCCCACTCGAGTACCTTTCTTATCCTATCGGTTCTACGAGCTATATAGCCGGCCCATTGCCACTACAGCTTGCTAATCCTTAGGCTATTTCAGTTACTCTAGTTCTGCTGCGGACATCATCGTTACGGATTTTATCTCGCAGAGAGACTACGAGTATTGTCCTTTCCATAGCTCGCTGAGTGACTCTGAGCTCCCCTATGCGGCCTGCAGTAAAAGACTATGTCCCGGTTTCGTATGTCATCACTGGTGACACGCACTGGTTCTATACTTTTGTTTTGAGGCATTACGGTATACTCGACGAGAAGATGTGACGCAGTTTCCCGAACGCTACCCAGCAGAGTTAGATCCGTCGATTGACCTCTGTGTCGACGTTGAACCTACCTAGTCGGACAATCTGTCCTAGGTATTCATATTCGCCGATAACTTCGATCGTAGTGCTCCCAACAACAACCGGTATAGGTGTGACATGAACGTTAGACATGATCTTCGTCTTGTCCATGTTCATTTTAAGACCTACCCGTTGGGATACATTATTGAGGTCATTGCTAAGGTCCTCCAACGATTCTGCCATTATGACTATGTCGTCGGCAATTTGAAGGTGAGTGATGTATACGCCATTGATGTTAAAACCGTATCATTTCCAGTCCAGTAGCTTGAAGCTAATCCAATGCGGTGGTGAAGAGTTTCGGGGGTATTACATCGCCCTGTTTAAAACTTTTTGTAATTAGATCGGTTTCGTACTCTGGTACAGTACACGGATAGTCATCGCAGTTTTTCTGTGCAAGCACTGCAGCACATCGATACCGACGGTCAATTCGGCACCGCCGAAGTTACTGTAGCACCGCCTAATTTTCGACGAACCGAAGGCTTTCTCATAGGCCATATATGCCATACATAGCGGGAGCTTGTATTCATCGGTCTTCTAAAGAGTTCTTCAAAAGCTGCTTATAGTCCTAGTACCGGTTTTCCATCTGCTTTCAGAAGTTCCGCTGTAATTTCGTCCTTACTCGGCGCTTTGATATTAATAAGCCGTTTGGGAGCCATACTGATCTCGCTTAGACTGACGTCAGGGATATCATCGGAATATAGTCGGACGACATTTGCTCTTGGATAATAGCCATTGCTAATATTTGTGCATTTCATTAACGATATCAAGTTCGATGTTTTAATTGTTCCCGTGCCTTTGATGTTTGATATTGCATTAGCGTTATAATGGGAAGGTTTGGATTGAGATTGACAAACAAAAAAAAAACAAAAAACATTCATTAGCTCTCCGCTTAAACATTAGACGTGGCAAGTGTGTCTTTAGTGAGTTTATACAATTCCATCTGGAACAATGCTAAGTTCTGGATCAGTGATATGTTTCATTTGGAACCCCGTGACAGAGTAACATTTTAGGACTAAAGACTCAACTAGCTCAAACCGGTTCATAGAACACGTTTGGTTCACATTGTCACTGACCACCTGTCAGGTGAAATGATCGAGTTCCAAATGAAACATTTGTACTGAGACAACTGTTTCGGGACATTTTGATCACATTGATATTTCCGAAGAGTGCCACTTTCTATTTCGGAACCGGTTCACTAAAGAGCTACACGGGCTTTTGGCGCCAATCTGAAAAGGGTGTATCGTGAAAGTGTACAGTGATTGGAAAATTCAATTCAACACCAAAATTGTACTTTTCGTTTTGTCTTCATCAGTCCAGCAAATCTTCAGTAAAAGTCAACTATCATTTTACTGTCGATGGAACTATTTGATTTGATAGCTTGCCAGGACCAAAAACAAACGTCTGCAGCTCACACGCAGTAGAAGTGAAACCTTCAGAAAACATTTCGAGAGAATGGGACAAATGCAGAGTATCAGGAGTAGGATAACTGTAGGCTTTATTTTTAATATTGTTACCCAGTGTAAAAAATATTTTACAAGTTATTCAAGTTTTCGATCTCAACAAATGACACGAGTGGCTTATGATAACTAAAGTATGAAATAAATGCTTTAGTTTGGATTTGATCAATACATCTTTCATCTACAGCGTCAATTACTTTTTTGTTGTCGAGCGAATGAGAGCAAAATCTACGAAGAAATCGAAGATTTAGAAGAATTCAAAAATATAAATATAATAATAAAAACTGTATTAGAATACAGACATTCTAAATTATTCTATCCAGTAGCCTTCTATACTTTGTGATACTTTTAGCTACATCTCATCATATATGTGTGTGTGTATGTATGTATGTGGATGCGTGTGTGTATGCCTATATGCATCTATATATATATATATATATATATATATATATATATATATATATATATATATATATATATAAATATATGTATGTATATATATATATGTTTCTATACATTTTTTTCTTCTTTAATAAGAAAAAATGCTAGTATTTGTAGTTTTATTTGTTAATAGTTATTGCAGCTACAAATAAAAAATGTTCTATTCTATTCCATTCTAAATAATTATCTCGCAGGCTAAATCCTAAAGATGTGTATACGTTTTCCTCTTTTTAGTGCCGCTTTTTGGTTTCATTGCGTTTCGAAACACAACGATTCTATTTTCACTTTTCAAATGACAACGACAGGAGCACTGACCCCGAGCAAGTTGCGCGGCACGTAGCCCTCCCGCGCGCTGTCGTCGCGGCACCACCACCACTCGCGCTCGTTGTCGTCGCCCTTGCGCAGCACCTGCAGCCGCGCGCCCGTCTCGAACGACAGCTCGTCGCCGCGCGCCGCCGCGTACGAGAACACCGCGTACACCAGCCCGTTGTTCATTATGCCCAGTTTCTCTTGGACACCTGACAATCAATGACATGAAATGAAATGATAATTTACATATATATTGTACCACACACGTAACCCATTTTTCGCCCCCGTGGGAAACGAGACGTGACGGGTGGCGAACCATGGCGAAAAAATTCTCACTCTTCATTGCGTTCCCACAGAAGTATAGTGATAGCTTTGCATATAATGGTATTGTTCTTCACGAATAAAGGCTGTCCGTCTTCGTCACCTCTTACGACACCTCGGTAGGATAGAGGTAGGTGCTATTCTACTCTGCCGGACACCTCCTTCCATCACTGTATGCTGCCTTGCGCTCTCCGCTCTCAATGTTGTAAAAAATTAACAATAATTTTACTACAAACCATAAAAATAATTTTGAACTGTTGAACTGAAATCATTTTGCTAACGTACCAATGACTTAAGGTGAGCGCTCCGTTTGTTACAATTTACTTACTGTATAAATATTCCGAGCATCCATCAAATCCTTCTTCGTCCTCTTCACATTTCTCGGCTGCTGTTTCATGATCTGACAGAGTTGTTGCAAATATGCAAGCGCCTGAAAATACCAAAAAAAAGCGTAAAGTCGTTTCTTCACACTAGAAGGCACCGTAGTAAAATAAATAATAGTTGTTTTTTATATGAGTAAGTGCCGAGACGAGTAAAACGTTCACCTGATAAAAAGATGTAAGAAATGCTGTGTCACCCCGAACACCTCTCTGTGGGATCACATTGCGCCTGTCACCCCGAGACATCAGTTCTTAAGTCTTGTATGCCCAGTAATTACACTAGTTAACAGTGCCATTTAGACCGAAACACAACAATGTTTGCATACTACTGATTCACGGCAGAATAACTAGATGGATTTCTTTTGTTATTGCAGTCATCACAACAAGCATCCTCTAAACAAGCCAACCGCGTGGCCTAGTGGTTAGAATACCTGACTTCTATGCCGCGGGTCCTGAGTTCGAATCCCCGAATCTGGTTAGAGTTGTGATTGTCCCCGTGGTACTGACACTGCATCTTACCTAGACTATCTCCGATTTTTCGCATTTTTGCATCCGTATTTGTGGCACTGTAGTGTCCTGCGCAGTTGATAGATTCCGATAGTATTTAGAAGTTGTCTCTGTGGTCGATTATAAATGGGACTATTTTCCATAATAGCTACAGTTGGTAGGCTAGTTTGGTTGTGATATTTAGGATAGTGATCGCTGTACCAGCCTCGTACCTTAGAAACGGCTTTTCGTCATCGATATGGATGATTTTGATCTTGCAAATTTGAGATAGATATGTTGTCATCTTTTTTTTAGTACAACAAAATGACGACACGAGCCAAACGTTCACCTGGTGGTAAGTGCAACGTCTGCCCATAACAAATGCTGTTTCACCCAGAACAATTATATGCCACACCACAACACCCTGATACTGAGCTATCAGTTCTTAAGTCTCATATGCCCAGTAATTAATCCGTTTCAGGCCATAAGATTTCTCCGCCGTTTTCTTCATCGCATTTAACGATACATACATACATAAGATCACTACTGTATCCCATAAGGGGTAGTCAGAGACTCGGCACTCACTGCAAAAGAAGATAGTCATCTGCAGTCGCCATAATCCACGTTTCACCAAAAAAATATAATGCACTTGGTGTGATAGGTGGTGAGCCCATCGCCACCATCGCTATTGGGTGCACAGTGCAGTTTTATTTCTTACTCGCCTTTTACGAGATACATTGGATGAGATGGAGTGGTAGTATTCTTTTAACGAGCCGCCACCACACGGCTATACATTTAACGATACGTGATTGTATTACTCTCGATTGAAGTAACTGACCGAGCCGAGGCCGACCCGTTATTTGATTGAAAAGACATATTTTGACTTACCATTATCGACGAGGAAACGCACCATTGGGAGGTTATTGCACGATGCGGCACAGTGCAGAGGAGTCCAACCGTCTGAGTCTTGTGCATTCACATCACAACCTAGCTCCACTAGGAACCTGCAAAAAATAACATAAATATATTAGAATTATTGACACTATTAGAAAGCAGATAGGTGTCGGGCTAAGTAGACGTATACTAACAACGTAAGAAGTATACTAACACCTACCTGTATTCTACCGAGGTGTCGTAAGAGGCGACTAAGATATTGTACGGACAGCCTTTGTTCGTGCAGAATAACACGGAAATATGCAATACTGTCACTATACTGCTAGTGGAAACGCAATGAGGATTAAGAATTTCTTGACTCGTACCAAAATGGCTGCGACGTGGTTCGCCACCCATCATGTCTCGTTTTTTTGGATAAAGTGACGAAACGAGCAAAACGTTCACTTGATCGTAAGTGCAACGTCTGCTAATAATAAATGCTGTGCCGCCCAAACATTTGTTATGGGCAGACAGATGAACGATTTGTACGTACGAGACAAGACGTACAGATTTTTCTTCAGTAAAAATAAACATAAATGCTGGCTAATTCTTTCTGAAAGATAGCGGAATAACCATCAAAGATAAACCAGAATACTCTGAGCTGTGACAGGTAGTTGCCTCTTAGAAGCGTTTATAGTACCAATCCGCCGGCCAAGCGTGCCGCTAGGCTAATTCGTCCATGACAACAAGAAGGTTGTGACAATCAAATGATTAGGGGATCATGATGATAATAAAATATTCACATACATACATTAAAATGTTCTGTATTATAGTTATAGAAACAACGGTATTAAATAATTTTGTTATTATTCTGTTATCATCAGAAAATCGTGGCGTCCGGAGGTTTTCATAACGTACGCTATAAAATGGGATTAGACATGCACCAAAATATTTTTTTATAGAAATTCTTTGCCCTTGATTGTCCGAATTTTTCGTGTTTATTTTTGACGTGCTGTACAAATTATTCAAACTATAAAATTATATATTTTAAAGTTGTACAAAAACTACTATAAAATTATAAAACGATTTGCAACTTACTTGACTATTTCGAAATGGCCCGCACAGATAGCATTGTGAAGAGCTGTAATACCTTCATCGTTTGCAGCGCTTGCATTTTGCACCTGAAATGTTTACCGATAACCGTTACTTATTTTTTATCAATGAACCGCGTGTATTTTGGCTGAAAAAAAAATGCCATTTACCTGTGTCGCTGTTTTCTTCACCAGTTCCAATTCTCCTTCTAAACTAGCGTCTAATAGGAGAGCAAGAGGGTCGAAACTCACTCGCCTTGTGAGCGGAGCCTTGCCTCCTTGCTTCAGATTCCCTTTCTTTGATCGCCTCAGCACATTCTCAGTTCTCTGAGAATCCTGACCGTTCAAATCTACCGAACTGATTTGTTCTGCTATATCTGATACACCGTTATCTTTGCTGTCTTCTTGTCTTTCACTCGAGCTCAAAGATATGTTATTGTTAAGAGATCTATCGACTTCGTCCTTCTGTTTCGCTTTGTCTTTTATGCCGTTTTGCATTTCGGAAGCATCTAGCGTTAAGTGATCCATTTCGGGGAACAAAAACGCAGGCGGCATTTCTATGCGTCGGTTTATACTGACACTGATTCCGTTCTTAGAATTATTGAGGTTTCTTAGTTTAGGTTGTTCGCTTAAGGGAGGTTTTCTAATAGTCAGTGGACGTGCTTTGATGATCATCTCGTTGCCGTTGCTACCGTTGCTGGATTCTTTTTGATTCAGCTGTAATTCGCCATCGTTCGATGATTCTTGTCCGTGCAGTACTGGCATATTCATAGTGTTCTCCGTAGTTGCTTCATTGTTTGCTAATTGTCTGGGCGGAGTCTGAAAACGAAATACACTCTTTTTATTACAGGATACATATTTTAATTCAGATTTTTTTGTACAGAATTAATATAAGGATGCTAAATCTTATAATCAATGGACACATACCTTGATAGTAGGTTTAGGAGGTAGTGCTGGCTTAGGAGATTTGTCTGTCCCACTAACATCAGGCGTTGATAATGGCGTGCTGGCACTTTGCGGCGGAGACAACAAGATGCTTGACGCGTTCTGCCCACTGAAGTTGGAACTGCCCGTGCTAGTCGATAGCCCTGACGCCGTGTTTCTAACAATCTGGGGTTGGGAATTCGCCACGTTACTAGCTACATGATTTAATGAGGACACAGAAATACTTTGGGTCTGAACGATTTGTGGTTGAACCGGTTGGATCTTTGTTGAGGATGTCTGGTAAATGGGTGATGGTTTTCCGCTTGATACCTGAACCGATGTAGGTGCTACACTCGATACGGGTTTCTGTAATTAATGAATGATGACGATATTTACAGATGACGTGATTATGAAACGAAAAGAAGAAGATAGCAATGTAAAAGCATGAAGTTTTTATGTAAATGATAATAATGAAATTGATATTCGTTTGAAACTTACCCCGAACCCTACAGAACTGCTAGCTGTGGTACTGGATATCAAACTTGGAGAATTCCCCTTTATCATGTTACCCTGTTGACTCTTCCCTGCGCTATTTTTAGAGCCTTCATTGTTTTGACTATTATTCTGACTTAACCTAGAATTTTGTGGATATGCATGATTTTCTTTTCCTTCCTGGTTACATCTACTAGAAGAGTCGGATTTTTGCAATTGATATGTATGTTCCTGTTGATATGCTGCTTCAGTTTGACTTAAAGGCGTTGCCAAACTTTTGTTAACGACTGATAGAGGCGTTGAATGTACAGTCATATGATTTATATTCGCTGCATTCTGTTGATTTTTAGCGTCGAGTATGTCAACAGTTTTTCCGTTCATATCCGGTTGTTTTATTTTACCATTTACGCTTTGTGGAAATTTAGTATTATATGGCAAGGTTTGATATTTGGGATCTGATTTACTGGCGGCAAATTCTGGTGGGAATTCTTGTTCATTTATTTTCAATTCCTTCCCAGTTTGGTTGCTATTCGAACTACTTGTACTGTTTGGACTATATTGTGGTTGTTTTGGATATTCAGGATATTTGTTTAAGTGATCAAACATTGTTTTTTGATCATATGCGTTGGTAATGCCTTGCTGAACATGACCAAAATTGTTCGCGTCATGCTTATTTTGGAATTGCCCTTGTGACTGATATTGGTTATCCTGTCCCACTGCGACGTGAGGATAGTTGCTGTTGAAAAGTGGATTCATCATTTGTTTTTGGTGTAAATAGTGAGTTTCCTGCTGTGTAAGATGACTTTGTATGTTATCGCTCTGCGTCAATTGTTTCAATGGCACGTTATTTTGTATTGCATTCTGCTTCAAAGCCTGAAAAAACAAATAATTTTATTTTGGAATTACTACGTTTAGGTACTGAGTACTATTATAGAAAAACGTAAATTGTTTTTTATGAAACCGTTCATATATGTTAAGAAGAGACTTATAAGGAATTGCCAAGTTATACTAAAGATATATTTTAATTATTGATTTAGGAATTACCTGGAAGTTTGTGTTATGGCTAAGGCTCTGCGCATGCGGTACATGGTTGTAAGGTTCGACGGCAGCAACATTACCTCGCGCCTGTTGATTCTTTGGTTGACTGTTCATAGCGGTTACTCCAGCTGGGTAGTTGGGTAGTTGCTGCATTGTCGTTGGGTTGTTCGTTCTGGAAATTAACAGTATCTTTTGTACAATATAATTTCTTACACAGTCGTATGAATAAATATATAGACTGCGCTCTCTTTAAAATTATGACATGATGTTTATTGAAACATTATTTTTAGTATAGCGTTAAGTAACATGTATTATTTTCACGTTTAGAAAATATATGGCTAAATAACCATAGTACTAATTTCTTTAATGAAATATGATATACTCGTACTTTTCGATAAGAGCAGTAAAATTATCCCATTTATTTTGAGGCAGTTTTGAAATGTAATAGCTTGTAATAGCTTACCCATAAAACTTCTTAAAATATCGATTTCTGTCTAAATAAGTTTACAATTCATTTTAAAACTTAATATTTTTTAAAATGTGTGTGTGGTGGCTTGTCATTGTGGCGTGTGGTGGCGGTCACACCGTGTCGTGGCGACCACGCATATCTCATTCCGTGGGTGTCGCAAAAGTCAACAGAGGGAAAAATTCAAATAAAAAGATGGGCAGCAGCATCTTCCTGAAACGCCTGAATAAATAAACTGCGTTTGCCAACCCGCCTGTCAAGCGTGGCAACTATAGCAAAATACCCCCAAAATGAGAGCTACAAATTTTTGTAGCAATCTAAGGGGGAGGCATATGTTCAGCAGTGGATTAGTGATATGCTGAAATGATGATTATTAAAATGTGAAAAAATTACAAATAATTTTTATTGGAGACTAAATTTACATATAAGATCACGACTGTATCCCATAAGGGGTAGTCAGAGACTGGGCACTCACTGCAAATACAGATGACTGCCACAATCCACGTTTCACCAAAACAATATAATGCACTTGGAGTGATAGGTGGTGAGCCCATCGCCACCATGCGCTGTTGGGTGCACAGTGCAGTTTAATTCCTTATTCGCCTTTTACGAGATCCATTGGATGAGATGGAGTGGTAGTATTCTTTTAACGAGCCGCCACCACACATTTAAATTTAAATATCCTATAAATTAAGTTATTATTTGTTTACCTTTACAAAAATAATAGAAAAAACAGCAAACAGGTATATAAGTCAATTTTATAACGAAGCAATTCTGAAATGGTCCAGGAATATCTCGAACTCGAATTAGGTGTACTAGAGTTGGGAGTTTATTCATTTAAATTCTGTTCACGAACGTGGCGTTGCATGTGCTTAAACTTTAATGGCGGTTTGCCGTTCATTCATGTTCAGTGTTTCGGAGTAGTTCGGATGAAATGCGGCATCGGTGCGCGAATCTGAGAGTGCACTTGTAATAGCTTACCCCTACCGCCGCGTTAGTGTTGACGTTAATTTTACCTACGTAATGGATTTTCGCCGTAGCAGTAAATTGTATTGGTCTTACTTGCGAGAATTGAAATTCTAATGGAATATTTGCTAATTTGACTTCTAGGATAGTGACCTTAATTTATTACATCATTAGTAAGATAATTATTAAAAGGACGTGCTAGCTCAGACTCCGGGCGTTTGAATTTCCAGTGAGTGACCTAAGATCGATTCTTAGTACCAGCACAACTAAAATTGCATATTCAAATTTTATATTAAGTGCTGATTTTCCTTAAACTTGGCAGTGAGGGTAGATGACTACATGTCTAGTAGACCAATATTTTGATATATGCCAACTGCTCCAGTGTGCCAAACCACACATCGTAGTGGATGGTTCACTCCAAAATTCTACTAAAATGAGAAAAGCCCAGCAGTGACAAGGTAGTTTCATCAGAGCTGTCTATAAATATTTTCATTTATATTAGGATTGGTCACGCAGTTAATGATTTTTGCCGATTTGACAGAAAATCAATATACGTTCACATTTTTTTTTAAATCAGCTTTATTCGCTTTTTGGTGGCGCTGTAGGAGATTCCGTCATCTCATCTTACCCCGGAAGATTTATAAAAGTTAAGGGAAATTCTACATATGGTCGCATTCAACAAATGGTGGAATAATCTTATACAGATCCAGACATTAAACGTTCAAACCGGTGACGCTGTGCAGTTTAAATAGTTTTTTAACTCGGTAAGGCCATTGATACGACATTGCTTATCCGCCGATGATGTTCACAATACTGACGAAAATGTTTAATTTTATACATTGTGAATAATTATTGTTATCTTGAAGTGTTTTACATTAATCAATACGCGTTAAAAATAAGTCAATTCTTTATACACAAACAAACTAGAATATACTGGCAGACATACTGGCTGGACTGGAGATGAGTCAAAGTAAAATTTGGAATTTTTCTTTTACCTCTGCTGCTGCTGTGGTTGTCGATGAGCGGCAGCCAGCTGTCTATTGAGAGCTCGTTTTCTAAGAAGGCGTGCCTGCAGTTCGGAGACTCGTCTGTCGATGCTACGCATCTCCTCTTGCCGCGCCCCCAGCGCCGCTCGCTGGGCCGACAGCCTGCCGTTCTGTTGCTCGTTTAGTTTATTGCGATACTAAAACAAAAATATAAAATTTCCTTTAAACATTCAAGTAAATCAGTTGGTTATTATATACGGTGACGGCTTTATTTTTATAAATATTAAATTGCAATGATAATTTGTCAAATTTAACAACTAGTATTCTAAACTTTTGAGCCAACCCGCCTGCTAAGCGTGGCAAAATCCTTCCAAAAAAAGAGCTACAAACTTGTGGCAATCTATGGGGGATGTCTATATTCAGCAGTGTACCAGTGATAGGCTGAAATGATGATGATGATGATACAGAAATTAGATAGCAGACCTGTCTAATTTTTTAACATTTGAAATCAATATGAAATTCGATTTTTTTTATCAAAGTGACTATATTTATGAACTTTTTTGGTGATAGGATTTCTATGCTGGAATCCGTTAAGGAAGGTTCCACCGCAGAGCAGAGAGAGTTATTCTGCCGTGAAGCAGTAGTATGCAAACATTACTTTGTTTCAGTCTTAAGGTCACTAAAGTGTAATTAACGGGCATAACACTCATTCAAGTTCAGTTACCACACCGAAATGTTCTGGGTGACACATCATTTGTTATGGAAAGACATTACGTTATACTTATCATCAGGTGAAGTTTTGCTTGTCTAGGTAGATTCTCGCATAAAAAGTAACGGTAGTACTAGTAGTTTAAAAAAACACTAATGCTGAAAGCCTATTTGTCAAACCCGCAAGTCCGCAAACAGCTTCTAAAATTCAAGTAAAATATTGCGGTCTTCTCCATAAATTTGAGGCAAAATAACGTGTGAAATACAGCAAATGAGGCGGTTGGTGTTCGTTCATAAATACACCGGCAAGGCACTGTAATCAACACATTCGACAGTACAATACATAGTTTCGTGATATTGAACACCCATTATTACGAACCCGATTTATCTGACCACGAAAACGTTCTAGTGCTAAATCAGTTCCATGTGAATGACTTTTTCTATGTCAATGAATTTTCTGCTTGACGTTGAGAACCATTTTTTGGTATCGCCTGTGATAGAAAAATATTGAATTTTAAATGAAGAGGAAAGGAATTTATAACTTTTTTATCAATAGTTTATGTGTTTTTATAGTTAATGGAATTATTTATCACTGGAGATTATCCCAAAGTATTACAAAAAATTATGAAATCAATATCACCGTTTAACATCATGTATTCATTGTTATGCAATAAAAATATAAATAAGTTGATTCATTTATTTATAAATTAATTAAGATATATTATAAACCATAATTTACGGAAATACACACACAGCGATGATTTTCAGCGATAAACTTTTGTTTTACTTCGAGATTCAGCTAAATATTTAGAAGCATCTAACGTGTAATATAACATTTTATATTGCATTGTATTATAATGTAAATTTAAGTAGTATGAATACGTAAATTAAAATAAAAAAAAAAACATTGTTGGCATAGAAGAAAGATTTTATTTTTATTTTGTAGTCATGTTATTATTCGCTCTTTATATTACATGCTTTTTTAATTCACAATTACAATATTCTTTGTTTTATAGGTACAGTATTTTTACTTGGCCTAAAAATATCAGAATTGCCTTACTCGAATTTCATTTTAGAAGAATTTCGTTAGATTGAAACCGTAAATTAAGAGAGAGAGAGAGAGCAAATTAGACGGTTTAGGTAAGATATACTTTTCCGGAGCTCTTAAAGCATTTTTATGACATACAAATATATGTATAAAAATCACGTTATCATAAAAGACTGTTAGCATACAAAAGACAATTCAATAAGGGGAATCCAGAAACGATCGTACCTTTTAATACTTGCTATCCATTTAATGCACAGCTACGAAAATACTTTCGTGGTGTGTTTCTAAATGATATTTTAAATAATTTTCTCATAATAATCAAAATGGCCTTAAGTTTTTTATTTTTATTTGTTTGCTTGTTGTAGCTTGCAAGAATACAGCATACCGTTTTCCTACTTTATGAATAAACACTAAATTTGTCTACATTGTCTTCACGTACACAGTGACCCGGTTATTTTGGTGGTTTTCAACGTACTCGAATATAAAAAAAAAACATGAATATAAATATGTCTTTGACATATGCAGCACCTTGTTAGATTCTAATGTTTATTTGATATCGGTATTTATCGAGACGAGACCGTGAATTAAAAGACAATTCTGGATTAAGTCCGACTTGAAAAAAAAGCTAACAGTTTTTTTTAAATAATGACAATATTTTTTTGTTGTGAAACTCACCAAAATACAAAAACATACATATTGTTACGTGTTTGACGCGTTGGGACATTGGAACCAGACAAGACTTCGCTATAGCTATAGCATCAGAACTACATCGTGCACGAGAAACATTTTTTCCATTTTAATTTTTTGGAACACAACACTATTTACGTGGTTCAAATATTTCATATTTCTTTATGAAGCATCCACGTTGGTAATAACTGTGTAAGGTCACTTATCACTGATTGGTTGTAGCAGCAGGCTGGGTTAGCCGAGTGCCGCGGCTGTAACTAAATTGTCAAATTGAAGTCTGAATCAAAACGCTGGCACGGGGAGCAGCCGTGAAATTAGTACAGTGACGTATGTCAATGCGAATATTGAAAGGTGTTAATTATTAGAATTTGATAATCGCGCTGAATGTAATCAAGCATATGGGTAATTTATTACTATGTGGTGTCAATGGAATGTCAGATTACAAAAATAAACTTTTTATACATAAAAGATTAATACATAAAATTTATTGCATGGAATTTTGACTTTATCACTAGTTAAAAAAAAATGTCTTTAACCTCACATAAACAATCTTGCAGATTTTTTTGAACAACCTATTCACAACTATACTACTATGGCAAAATCCCCCCAAAATCAGAGCTACAAACTTTTCTGGCAATCTTTTTTTTACTTATGGGGGAGGTCGGCAGTGGACTAGTGATAGACTGAAATTATGATGATGAATCTAAAAATTTATTTTATTGAATAAGATCAGAGAAAGTTTTTAAACAGCAACTGTTCAGTCCAACACTTTACTAAGGCTACTAGAGCCCTCTGGATGCGTTGAAATAAAACAACCAGTGATATTGGACCGAGGTTATATTTTAATAAATGTACTTCACATATATCTATTTTCTACTAACACAACCATAGCACGATTTATTTCGACGACACTGCCATCTCTCAACAAATAGATCAATTACTGTTTTTGACTTATATTAAATTACTACTAGCAGCGCCACCTCGTGGGCTGTAGTTTTATATATAAAAAAGTAACTTATACATTCCGCCCACCAAGGACATATTGTCCTTCATAATTTACACCGCCCACCATGCACATTATCAAAAAAATGAATACCAACATATTGTGTAACGGTAGCAGTGCGGAATCGCTATTTAAATTAAACCTGAATACAATCGTTTCTTTTTTTTTTATAAATACAACTACACACTTAAAAGTATTATAATTATTTAGCTACAGGTAAAATACATAATTTGGATATGGGTCGCTTCATCAACGATTTTTGGTTTCGGACTGTAACCACTCGGGTCACGTTATCCTTACCCGGATGTTTGGCGACCACTCGGCCAAGCAGCCAGCGACAAGGAGGTAAGTCGTCTTCTTTTATTAAAACTATATCACCTATTTCAGGTTCTGGCTTTTGGTACTCCCATTTATACCGATGCAGAAATCTGGTTAAATACTCTTGGGACCATCGTCTCCAAAAGGTTTGTGTTAGCTTCTGAGTCAACTGCCACCTGCGAAGACTAGAAATGTTTGACTGCTCGAAGTTGTGATCAGGAATGGCTAACAAAGGTCCACCGACTAGGAAGTGTCCTGGAGTAAGAACTTCTATTGAATCGTCGCTTGAGTCAATTCTTGACAGGGGTCGGGAATTGAGACACGCTTCGATTTGTGCCAACACTGTTGACAGTTCCTCATAGGTCAAAGTCAGATCTCCAATTACACGTTTTAAGTGGTATTTGGTAGACTTTATACCTGCCTCCCATAAGCCTCCAAAGTTAGGCGAATGTGGTGGTATAAAGTGCCATGTGGTTCCATTTGCGGCTAGACATTCGACTACCTCTTTAGACATATTGGAGTTCTCTGCCACGGATAGATATCGCAATTCGCGAGAGGCGCCGATAAAATTGGTTCCATTGTCACTCCATATGTCTGTACAAAAGCCTCGACGAGCAACAAAACGTCTAAAAGATGCCATAAACCCCTGTGTGGTAAGATCACTAACCACCTCCAGATGTACAGCCCTTGTGGCCATACAAATGAAGAGACAAATGTAACCCTTCGTTGAGTGGTGACCACGACCCTTTGTGGTTCTTACACTTATAGGTCCCGCAAAATCCACACCACTATACTGGAAAGGTTTATTAGGCGACACTCTAGCTGTAGGTAGCTGTCCCATTAGTTGTGTTGATGTGGGAGCTGAGTAACGAATACATTTAATGCACTTTCGAACATGAGCCTTTACTAGGGCTTTGGCACCCAAAATATAAAATTTGGTGGCAAGGAAAGTTAGCATAAGCTGAGGACCACCATGCAAAGTTTTGCAATGAGCATCTGCAATTATTAGATCTGTCAAGTGTGTTCTTTTGGGCAATAATATTGGATGCTTCGCATTAAGGCTGAGTTGCGATTTTTCGAGGCGTCCACCTACTCTCAAAATTCCACAGTGATCCAGAAATGGATTTAACGACTTCAGCGGGCCTTTAATTGTACTATACTCTTTATTCCTTTTGATGTGTGCTATTTCCTCCTTAAAATTTTCCAATTGGCATAGTTTGACGCAAGTCTCCAATGCACCTGCCAACTCTTTTGTCGTAAGAAAACCGATGTTGTGCCCTTTACATCCCTTTCTTAAGTTAAGAAAACGTCTGCAGTACGCCACTACCCGGATTAGTTTCGTAAAACAAGAATATCTGTCCCAGATTGTGGACGGTCTCTGACAGACCGTCAGATGAACCTTAGTTTCATCTAAATGTGTCTCAATATCCTTTGGTTTGTTGTAGCGCACTAAACTCTTGCGTAAAAACTCAGGCCCCTTGAACCACATTGTGTTTTTCAGCAGCTCCGAAGGATAAATACCACGAGACGCACAGTCGGCAGGATTCTGACCAGAAGCAACGTGCGACCATTGTTGAGAATCCAAGGTGGATAATATCTCAGATACCCTGTTTGCCACGAATGTTTGCCACTTACTTGGGTGACTGTTCAACCACGCTAAAACCACTGTGGAATCAGTCCAAGCTCTAATATTGTTTTTGCCAATTCCCATGACTTTGGCCACTTCGATTAAAAGCCTGGTCACGAGTACCGCACCACACAATTCCAATCTGGGAATGGAGATCTGTTTGATTGGCGCGACTTTGGTTTTGGCAGTAACCAACGTACTATGGACACTACCGTCCTTTTCTACAAGTCGTAGGTATACTGCTGCTGCATACGCCGTTTTAGAAGCGTCGGAGAATCCGTGCAATTCTGTTCGTGATACGTTAAGGGTGATACCTACCCACCTAGGTATACGTATTTCTGCTAATTTGAAAAGGTCAGCCCGATAAGTATCCCACTCTTTAACTAAATTGCTTGGAACCTCATCATCCCATTCCATTCCTGTTATCCAAAGCTTCTGAATCATGGTTTTTGCTACAATTACACTAGGTGAGGCCCACCCTAGTGGATCATATAATCTAGCAATTTCTGATATTATTTTTCTTTTCGTTACAGGCCCAGATTCCTGTGGAACAGCCACCGAGTATCGGAAGACGTCTGCGGCGCGATTCCACGTAATACCCAACAGTTTGGTCTCTTTATCTAATTTAAGCTTTAATCCTAGCTGTGTTTCTTCTTTTACGTTCTTAATTCGATTAAGAAGTTCTTCGCTGTTGCTCATCCATTTATGTAACTCGAACTCTCCTTTTTTCAAGAGCTGATTCATCTCCTCGTAAATAACAACTCCTTCTTCTACAGAGTTACATCCAGTTAAGAGGTCATCCATGTAGAAGTCCTGCTTTACTCTTTCAGCTGCTGTAGGAAAATCAGCTCCTTCGTCTAGTGCAAGTTGCTGCAGTGTTTTTACAGCTAAATACGGTGCAGCTGCAGTGCCAAAGGTAACTCGTTTTAACCTGTAATCCTCTACATCTTCGTTTTGATTAGTCTTCCAAACTATGCGTTGAAATTCTGCATCTTCTTCAGAAACCTTGACTTGGCGATACATTTTTATGATATCGGCAGCTATGCATATTTTAGGTATCCTCCAACGCATTATTAAATGTCGCAAGTCTGGCTGCAAAGTTGGACCGATCATTAACATGTCATTTAAGGATACACCATTTTTATTTTTTGCAGAAGCATCAAACACTACACGGACCTTTGTTGTGTCTTTATCTTCTCTCAGAACCGCATGATGGGGTAAGTAAAAACTTTCATTCTTTTTTCTTTCTTTTTCAGGTACCTTCTCCATGTGATTCATTTGTAAGTATTCCTGTATCACTTCTGTATATTTCTCTTTCAGGTTTACGTTTCTGTTTAGCTTCTTTACTAATCCACTTAATCTTTTCATCGCGACTTCTCTAGAATTTCCGCTAATATCTTCAGGATTTTTATTTTTAAAAGGAAGCTTCACGATATATCTTCCTTCTTTATCACGCCGTGTAGTTTCTTCATAAAATTTCTCGCAGAGCTTTTCTTCTTCTGTCAACATTTTTTTACCGGTCTCGGGATCATTTTCTATTTCCCAACACTTTTTTAGGAAATCATTATCCTCTGTACGCAAATGCATTGCCACAACATTGCAAGCAGAACCTGGCAACTCATCTACAGGACCAGAAATTATCCACCCTAGTGATGTAGCTTGAGCTACTGGGAAGCCAGTAGGCCCTCGCTTAACGCCTACTTCAATGACTTGCCCGTATACTTCAGCTCCTAACAAAACATCTATTTTGTTAGGAGTGTGATAATAAGGATCAGCAAGTTGTATTTCCTGCAAGTCCAACCAATTCAGTGCAATCACTTTCCTGCTGGGAAGACATGTTGTTATTGTTTTAAGTACATATGCTTGCACAGTGATGACTACTTTAGGTTTAACACGAGAATGAATCTTTAGTTGCACCATGTATTTGGCAGTAATGTTTTTATTTCCATCCAGGCCGGAAATTGCTCCCTTCACTGGAATTTTTCTCACTCCCAGATACTGAGCTGTTGCTTCCGTGACGAAGGATGCTTGAGATCCTTGATCCAGCAACGCCCTGATAATTCTCCTTTCTCCATTATATATTTCAGCTTTTACGAGCGCAGTAGCCAGAAGTACCTGACTATGTATGGGTATGTCGCCTGATGAAAAACATGAAACTAATGGTGACGTTTCTGGTTTACTAGATAATGCTTCCGACTTGTTTCCAATGCTTTCCTCGCAAGTTACGAAAGCAGCAGTATTAGCAGTCTCTTCATTAACAGAACCTGGAGTCTCATGCGCACCTTTTGGATGTAATAGTGAGTGATGTCTACGTTTACAAATTCGACACGTTACACTACTCTGACAAGACTTGGCTGAGTGATTACCACCTAGGCAATTAAAACACATCCGATTTTTCGCCACAAATTGATATCTACTATTGTAATCCAATTTTGCAAATTTCTTACAAAAGCAGAGTTTGTGGCTCTCTGAACAAAATTCACAAATTACGTTCATCACATGCATTGCTTTTGCTTTGTTGAATGGCACAGCAGTAGGTTTCGATGGTCTCTGCTTAGGCTCTATGAATTCCAGAGCCCGAAATCTACTATGTAAAAATTCAGAAAACTGTTCAAAAGTTGGTAGATCATTAGAGCCTTCAGCAGACACCCTCAATTCCCATTGTTTGCGAGTTTCTGGATCTAATTTATAATTAACAATATGTATTATTATAATATCCCATGTACTGACATCTATACCTAGATTTTTTAGACCGTGCACACAGTCCGACGTGGTATCTAACAACTCTTTTAACGCAATTGCCGATTCAGTTTGTGTATTTTTTTGACTGAACAATCGTCTAAGGATACAATTAGCCAAATATCTTTTGTTATTATATCTATTTTCCAATTGTAGCCAACATTGTTTATAATTTGCTGCAGTTACAGGTATCTGCCTTACCAATTGCTCGGCTTCTCCAGTCAAGTGTCCCTTGAGGTAGTGAAGTTTTTGAACATCATCGATTGAATCATTTGAGTCAACTAAAGAAAGAAACATATCACGAAAAGACATCCATTCTGTGTATTTCCCGGAAAATGTGGGAATGGTGATCTTAGGTAACTTGACTGAAGGAGAAGGGACATTGCTTACCTTGGAAGAACCTAAACCTGTACCCGAACGGGACTCGCTTTGACCAAACGTTTTCAAATGTTTTTTAAGTATACTTTTATAATCTACATATATTTCTTCTGCTTTATCATATATCTCTTCTTTACAATAACAACTACGCTGTAACTCGTCCCATTTACACTCTTTAACTAATTGTTGGTGCGTAGCTATAAATTCTACCCATAATTGCTCCACATTTTCAAGTTTACTTTCTACATAAGATTCAGTTATTCTATCTTTTGGAGATTTTTTGAAGTTACTAAGAGCCTTCGATAATCTATTAAAAGCATCTTTTTGACAATTTAGAAGGCCTTCCATATCGTTATATTTTAAAAAAAAAGTAAAAATCGGTAATAATTTTGACTAATATTCTAAGTCCTATCACACAGTAAAATATCACGAAATTATTCAGAGTTACAAATCACAAAATTTTACAAGTTCCTATATGACAATAAATGAAAACAATTCTAAGTCCAAAAAATTGTTGAAATTTTTACAAGTCTTTTAAAATTGTACACTTCTAAAAAATCGGGCATAGGTTCCCCGTATTCACCTTTTTCAATAAATTATTCTAAGTGTTAGAAGTTATGCTAACTTAAGGTACTAAATATTACAAGTTAATATAGTCTATATAAATAAAGTTCAAATTAGCTTGATCACCAATACTAGAGTTAAAGTTTCTTCTCTCTTGAACAGAAGGTTCAAATTGTTAACTGACTTCAAACAATTCAAAATGTACTCACAATGTTTCCTGATTCACTCACACAACGGAACACTTCGTGACGACACGATCTCCTTGGGTGGGTGTTTCTATACACCCCTCTTCCGACAAAGTACGTGCGTGGATTTCTTGGACTCCTTACGTCGTTGGCTCCTCCTCCTTCGTCTCGCTCGCACCACCGCCGTCTTCAGGTACTGCTAATAGTCGCCCAATTTTTCTGTGCGTTTCACAGTCCTAATGAATGGCTCTTCGACCTGAGCAGCAATCCACTGCCCTTACTAGGTCAATCCGTCTCGAATGGACCAAATGTTCAGTCCAACACTTTACTAAGGCTACTAGAGCCCTCTGGATGCGTTGAAATAAAACAACCAGTGATATTGGACCGAGGTTATATTTTAATAAATGTACTTCACATATATCTATTTTCTACTAACACAACCATAGCACGATTTATTTCGACGACACTGCCATCTCTCAACAAATAGATCAATTACTGTTTTTGACTTATATTAAATTACTACTAGCAGCGCCACCTCGTGGGCTGTAGTTTTATATATAAAAAAGTAACTTATACAGCAACTGAGTAAGTATACGTATTTTTTAAAATTCGTATAGCTTCAGTTGGTTCGGCACAAAGGTATATATGAAAATATTTTGCTTAAAAAAACAAGCATTAAATAAAACCAGTAGATTCCTAATTCTATTTTTAAAATATGATCGCGATTATAAAGTAGATAATATGTCCCACATAGACGGTTTTGATTACGCCTATTCTGAAATGGCAGATATTTTTATTTACATTTTTTCGAATTTTTCTTTTGATAAAGGTTTTTGTGAAGTAAAATATTTCATCACATGTCTGTAATGTCTTATGAAATGAAATGTTAACCGTTAAACTTTAGATGTTCCTGCTTGTTGTCAATCGGTAAGTTTCATTTCATTAAAATTATTTGTTATAATACGTAACTAAATTATAAGAAATGAAAAGTTAGAACAATAAATAAAGTTTGACAAATATTACTTTTATTTAGTCACATTTGCCATTATAATTCAATAATGATGTAATAGAACGGAACTTTTTAATAGCTCCCTTTGAGAATAGCTGTGTATCAAGTCCAAGCGTGAGTGTTCGACCTTATGCTCACAACCTACTTGGCGAGCGATGCCCGGGGTAATTCGACGTCTTGCGTGCCGATGGATCTGAGGTATGCGTTAGATCAATTGTATCATCGCTTTTTCAAGACTACTCGTTATCGGAAATGGGGGTGGTCGTATCTTTAAATAAATGCATGGAATACAAAAAAAATATGATAAATTAAATTTAAATATTTCTTTATCTCGTGCATCGCTAGAATAAAATCAAATGCATAAAGTAATATTGGTGAGAAATATCAATAAATTCTTACTTAGTTTAACTGTGTGTGTATGTATATAGTAACATACGAGGATGGATTGAAAAGTACTCGGCCTAACACAGATTCATTCAATTCTAAAAATCAAATCTACCCACATTATTTAGTTCAGTTCAGACTAGTTCATTGTGTGAAGTTCGAAATGTGTGCGATAATTAGTTGTGATTTTATAAATTTATTAACAAAGTAATCGGTCATAATTTCCGCGAATGGAGCAAATCGAGCAGCGTGCCGTCATTAAGTACCTCCATAAGAAGGGGCTATCATCAAAAGCCATCCATGATGACATGGTCAGTACATTAGGCGATTGTGCTCTGTCATATTCATCCGTCAAAAAATGGATAGCAGAATTTAAGCGTGGTAGAGAGAGTGTGAAAGATGAACCCCGCTCTGGAAGGCCTTCGACGTCAACTACTGACGAAAATATTAAAAAAGTACTTGATTTAATAATGGGAGACCGCAGATTAAAAATTAGAGAGATAGCCGAGATTATAGGCATCTCTTATGAACGAACTCAAAACATCATTGTCAACGAGTTGGGTTTCCACAAGGTGTCTGCGAGGTGGGTCCCGCGACTGCTTTCAGTTGAACAAAAAAGGACGCGATTGACTATTTCACGCGACTGTTTGGAGTTATTTGAAGCCGATGCAGATGATTTTTTGAATCGTTTTGTTACTATGGACGAAACATGGGTTCATTACTGTACACCGGAAACAAAACAACAATCAAAACAGTGGAGAAGACCTGGTTCACCACCCCCTAAAAAGGCTAAGTCGATTTTGTCGGCAAATAAGGTGATGGCTTCAGTATTCTGGGACTCGAAAGGTGTGATTATGATTGATTATCTTGAAAGGGGTCAGACTATAAACTCTGATTACTACTGCACCTTACTACGTCGTTTACGAGAGGAAATAAAAGAAAAACGTCGAGGAATGCTCAGAAGAAAAGTCCTGTTTCATCAAGATAACGCCCGTGTTCACACGTCAGTACAGTCAATGGCTGGAATTCACAACTGTGGCTTTGAACTGTTACCGCATCCGCCGTATTCACCTGATCTGGCACCATCAGACTTCTTTCTGTTCCCTAACCTAAAAAAGCACTTGGGAGGTCAAAGATTTTCGACAAACGACGAGGTCAAAGCAGCTATAGACGCATATTTTGACTCTAAGGAAGAATCATTTTTTTTTAACGGTCTAAATGCTTGGAAGGGGAGGTGGCAAAAGTGTATTGAACTTGATGGTGATTATGTAGAAAAATAAAAATATAACTGATTTAGTATGTGTTTATTTTCTTGGTTAGGCCGAGTACTTTTCAATCCACCCTCGTATGATATAAATTGCGAAATGAAAAAAGCTTCTTATATTCAGATTAATTGAAAGCTGTTTTATTAAGAAAAACTACACTGTTTCAAAATCTACCATTACTTATTACGTATTAGTTTTCTTTGTAGAGGTCTAAACAATTATGAATACAAAAAAGCTACAAAGAACAAGTGACCACATAAACACTAAGTTTATGTGGTCACTTGTTTATATGGAATTACAAAATAATTTAACAAACATATTTACATAAAATAATGTATTTATAAAGTGAACTAGATTTTTTCTGACCTTAAAGTCGAATGTGGTCTTGTTTTTCTTAATCCACAATTAACTATTTGCTACATTTAAAACGGTTTTAGCTTTACTAGCTTAAGATGTTCATTGATCTTACCTTGAATGCTAGTTTACAGAAGGTAGTATTTTATATTCCGCATAATGTGGTATATTTAAGTTTTCTTTTATTCGTTATGGTCGTGTTCAGATTTCGTCAAAGAATATATTACCTCGATCTTGTCCTGTATGTGTCATAAGAGTCAGCAAAGGGAAATATTCCGGAATGATTATTCTTGTGGCCTCCAACTGAGGGTCTAATTTTTGAAGGGGCGAAAAAAGCATTTTAGGAGCGAGACATCTGGTAGTCGCCAATCCGGTACACACAAAAATCCTCTTAATTTGTCAAAGGCCTTTGTCCAATAGTGGACTGATTATTATTGCTGTTTCTAAATTACGTAGTTAACGCGAAAATAAAATGTTTTTTTTCAGTTTCAATTATATAATTCAGCTAATCTTTATGTATTACAAACCAAAATCATAAAATTATATAACTGGAAAGTTATTACATTAACGTTATATGAAGCTTTGCCTTACGACTTTCACAGACCGAAGAAATTATTAAAAAATTCCACTCCTTTAAAATATCTTTGTGACAACCTCACTTCCATAAATTCAAGCATATTTATTACTAGTTTATTGAAATTTGATTCGTTATTTTTATCATATCAGGGCCAATAATTTCTTACATTTCGACATTGACAAGGGATCTTCTTCCTTATCAGTATGAAAAGGGATTCCATGTAAGTTTATTTCATAGTAAGGAGTCAAGGGAATACTCGACTAAACTTGATTGTTTATTTCTGAATAAAATCCGCGCTTCAAGGATTTCAATACAATGTTGAAAAGGTCTTTGATTGTTTACCTATTTCATAAATGTATTCACCGAGAATCGGACCCTATTCAAGAATGTTGTCAGCTTATTTACTTTATTTAATACTCATGATATTTTTTCCTTAGATACAAAACATATTAACAAAAAATTTGGATAGATATTAATAATCCACTGAAAGAAAGATGGATATTCCAAAACCACCACGCGTGACATTCGGATAAAAGATCGCAGTACCAGATGCTTCGAACTTTAGACTTCATTCATCTGACCAAAAGAACAAATCGTTCACCTGATGGTAAGTGCACAGACGTTCCACTTACCATCAGCATAACAAATGCTGTGCCACCCAGAATACTTCCGAATAACTGACCCTGTGGTGGTATCTACCTAGACAGAATCCTGCATTGAAATCCTACCACCATAAAAAGTAAAAGCATATAAATGTCCCATTGCTGAGCAAAGGCCTCCACGCTGCGCTAATGCGGGTTAGAGGACTTCACATGTCTTCGAAATTTATCTATTCCTCAGACATGCAGGTTTCCTCACGATGTTCTCCTTAAACGGTAAATCAGCACTTAAAACTGCAGGACAATTTTAGAGCCGGCACTGGGGATCGAAATCAAGTCACTCGCGTACTATGAAATTCAAGGCAAGCGCCTGGCTCCTGAGCTACGAGTTTCACCAGTAAAAGAATATAAGAAAGTATTTTCGGATTGGCATTTTTGGAGATGATCATACAAACAATAAGATCTTCCAGGAATTTCCCTCTGTCGACTCTTATGACGCCCACGAGGTGAGGTAGATTTTCTTACGCACTCACCACGTGGCAATTAAAAAAAATCTTGTACTTTAACAATAACCTACATCCTTTATTAACATAAATCCACTTTATTTATTCGTTGTGACGCTAATATTGTGTGATTTTGTTTAAACACTACCGTGCACGCTCTGATAACGATATTTTTATTTTATTTGAAATGGAGCACGTATGCAAAGATTTTTCAAACACTCACCATAAGCTCTCGGCGAAGCTTATCGAGCTCCTGGGCCGATGGAGGTGCAGGTTGTACTCTTCCTCTTCGCAATTCTTCTAACTGCCGCGTCAGCTCCTCGACCTTCGCCACTGCCACCGATAATTCTTTTTCCTTCTCATTGAATAATGCTCGTATTGACTCTAGGTCACTATCTGGGGACGAAAGAGCGATTGTATAATAAATTAATGAAGCATGATAGTACTAGATTAGCTTTAATAGAATTTTACAAATATTTTATGGAAAACTTAATAAGAGTGATAAGAGTAACGATCCGACGATGACTTTGTTACCCTTAAGGACTACCATGCAATGTTTTGTAGTAGTAAGTGGTTATCCAGTTCTCGTCACTGTAAAGTAAAGTAAAGTTTCAGCCTATTAATATCCCACTGCTGAGCACAGGCCTCCTCTCATTTAGGAGAGGGTTTTGGAGCTAGGAAGAATCCGCCACGCTGCTCCAATGCGGGTTGGCGGACTTCACATGTCTTCGAAATATTTTTTATCTCTCAGACATGCAGGTTTCCTCACGATGTTTTCCTTCACCGCCGAGCACGTGGTAAATCAGCACTTAAAATTGCTATTAACAATTTTAGTGGTGCCGGCACCGGGAATCGAACCCAGGTCACTCGCGTACAATGAAATTTACAACGAGCGCCTAGCCCCTGAGCTACCACTGACTATTTTTTTTTTCAGATGCCTTTAATTTATTTTGTAATTAATGTATCAGATATATAAATAAAATTAATTTGAAATGAAATTCTCCTATAAATATAAAGAACTAATATCTTCCCAATGAAGAGTAACGAGAGCTTGAAGAACTCCTTTATTTTTAGTTAAAAAAAAATTAATAGCGTCACAGCAGCGCCTCGCTTTTATGAAAAAAGTAAAGTCGTCGTTTGTAGAACAGTCGCAATACATTAAGAAGAGAAAATGCTATTTAGCAGTTGGAACGACCAGCTGAGACCAATTTAAAAGCTCCGAAGGAAATACCTCCGACCTTTCAATTACTGAAGACAATAAAGAGAGCTTTATCTGTATGAGGAGACTGGCTTCCGTTCGTGCCCAACGACTTAATGGTAACAACATCATTTCTTCACTCTATAAAAGCAAGGTATTCAGCATAAATGCAATAGTGTGTAATGTATATTACTATCTAAAGGCTTAATATGTATATGGTATTGTAAATCGCCAAAAAAATTCAAAAACTCAATCATCATCATTTTAGCCTATCACTAGTTCATAACTGAACATAGGCCTCCAGAGATTGCCACAAAAGTTTGTAGCCCATAGTTACCACGCTTGGCGGACAGGTTGGCAAGCGCAGTTTTCAGATATTCCAGGAAGATGCTCCTGCCTATCTCTTGGTTTTTGTTTTCCCTCTGTCGACTTTAACGACCCCCACTGGATGAGATGAGGTGGTAGATTCTTTTAAGCCGCCACCACGTGGTAAAAACAAACGACATATTTGCCTTACTATGCTTTCATTAAGCATGCAAATAATTTTTAATTTCATAACTCTGCATTATTAACTTTTTTAGCATCGCCACTTTATAAATATTAGTTCTATGGATGTGTTACCTTTGTTATAAATTTTTATTTCAAAATTATATTTTTCTGTAATAAATATAAATTTATTACAGAAAGATATAATTTTGAAATAACTTTTTATTCTCTTGTTTTCAAATCTGATTAGAAAATTTTAAAATGGATTCCAATTTTAATACAGCCGAAGAACTAAAGAACCGTATTACGTATCGCAAAAAAGCGTTCGAGAAAGGCCCTTCCAGTCTTAAAGCGTTAAAAAATAGGTACTTTGCCGAAGTGAATGTATCACGATCTCTGTGACCCGCTCAAATTGATTTAACTTACGTCATTAGGAAATTCTCTTTTACCAAAAAAATTGTGCTGAATTTTTTTTTATGATTGGTATAAATCTATTTTTTTATATAAGTTATTTATTTTAAAAAAAACCGAAGACCCACAGTAAGATTTCTCCTGTATCGTGGATGCGTTTTACAGATAAATTGCACATGCACATGCACAACACAACCAGATCCGAAAACCAAGAATTTGTGTTTTTGCACAAATGCTGACCTCCGGCTGGAATTAGAATCCGGGATTAGTGGCGCAGAAGTTAGGTACTCTGACTATTAGGCCACGTGGTCGTCAATTCAAGTAGCAGAACTGGATATCTTAAAAGAAAAAAGTGTACTTAAACATGTCAAGTAACCAGTTTTGCGCAATTCTTTTTGTACAATTTCATCGAGCGAGTTATCGATTACAATCAGAAACTTAAGTTATACATTCGCTATTATTTTACACAATTAGTAACAACACAATGACAAAGAATGACACTATTGTGTGATATTATACGACATTGAAATAGTTAAAGTCAAAAGCATTTCTTACGCTTGAATACGTGTAGTTTTTGTAACGCATAATTTGAGTGCATAATCAGTGAGTAATCTAATAAATCACATCAAAAGTAAAATGCCACACGGCTTTAGCTAAGAGCCATAGTAGCTCAGAGGCCGGGCGTTCGCCTTTAATTTCATAGTACGCGAATGATCTGAGTTCGGTCGCTGATGGAGGCACCTCTAATATTGTTCTGCAATTTTAAGTGCTGATTTACGTTCTCATCGGTGAAGAAAAACATCGTGAAGAAACCTGCATGTCTAAAGAATAAAAATATTTTCGAGGATATGTGAAGTCCGCCAACGCAACGCAAACACTGCAAGCATTGAAGCAGCGTGGCGAAGTCTTCTCGGCTCCAAAATCCTCTCAGAAATAAGACCTTTACTCAGGAGTGGTACATTTATAAGCCGACACTTTTCTTTTTACTTTTACATAAGTAATTATCGAAATATAATCTTAACATTTATTGAGAACGTCGGTATGGTTTTTCGAAACTGACTTTTACTGGTGCCATCGGATAAAATGAAATACTATACTGATGACATTATACGAGAGTCGTTTTTTGATACAGTCACACCTATTTCCTAAAACTTTTTGAAAACATTATTTTGTTTAAAAATATAAAAAATTATTTGTTTTTTGTATTTTATTATACGTGTACGTGTGCAAGGTTTCTTATTATAGATATGCGTTGTGAATATTTGGTCATATTGGAACTATCTTGGTTCAATAATATTACGCAGGTGTTTTGTGGGAGTATGAACTCATTGCTAGTAGACTATACTTGTATATGCCTCGGATTACTAGTAAATTGCATTAATAACTTAAATATATATTGGTGTTTAATAGGTACTGTACTAAACACCGGTTTCATGGATTTTACTACTCATGTATATTAACTGTAAATATTTTACTGTATATTTGAAAAGTGATCTTTAGTAGTACAATATAAGTAATACAAATCCACAGAAGAATTCTTATTTTTATATTTTTTTAGACTTCGATGTACTTTACATCGTAGTCTAAAAAAAAACATGACATGATAATAAAAGTTATTGATTTTTTTGATGTCAAAATGCATGAGTCACATCGTGTCAACTGAAGGCTGGTACGACAAAATGTCGATTTAACATCGGCTACCATGGCTAAAATCTTCGATGCCAAAATCTATACTATATGTATATAACTTTAGTGGTATAACTATATTTTAATAAATGTATCACGCGATTGCATGCCCAAATTATTAAGATGTGTCTGTGGTTTTGTCTCAAAATTAGGCTAAATTGTGCTTCTTTCATATTTGACTTAGTGATTTCAAATTCGCCTCGTTACTCGGCACTCGTTAGCATCTTCTTTTGCTTTGAGTTTCTGTGGCAGTTAGCAAATAATTTTAGCGACGTTTATTTTCGCAGAGATAATTTTATTTACGAAATGGGTAAAATGTGCGCACATTTTCTTACTTTTTTCGTATTTCATCTGACAGGTAGACTTTCAGAAAATATTCTATTTATATAGTAGTCGATAATAAACTGTAATTTGAAATAGTAAAATAACCAAATAAGTAAGAAAAACATGTAATCTCATTTTAAAAACATTATATAGTTTCAAATAAAAATGTAGCCTAAAATAATCGTGCCGATCATCCAGAAGCTTAGTTTTATTATCATCCTAATCACACTCGTCTGTCGGATGATATTCATTTAGTAAACATAAAGCTTTCTTTAAGTAATTGGATATTTACTAGAATGCCTGATGGAATCGAATACTCTAAATCCCTCATGAACCCAAATAATATAGAAAATACACTTAAATTTCCACCGATTTCGCATTAAGTGAGAAAGTAGCATTTAGAGAATTATTGGATTTGAACTTTTTTTCATTTAAAGTAATTTAGATTTACGAACATGTAAATTAGTTTATTTTATTTGTACACGAAGATCAGGTCTTTAAATACAATAGTACCCAAAAAGTACACTAGTAGTAAGTAAAGTGATCTTATTACATACATAACAAGATCACTTTTACAGAAAAGCGGCCAAAATATGCTATTGAGTGAAACAGGAAGCGATAACTTACTGGATAGACTGGTTGACGAATAATTTTAAAGGTAATTTATGACACATATATACAAAAAATGTTGTATAAAGAGCAAAAGAAAATACAAATAATGAGAGTAAATGTTGAAAGAAACATCATTAAGACCGTAACCAAACATCCGTTTCCAAACAAAAATAGTAAGGTTTACGGCGGGTACTCAATCACTCGATTTTCATTCTTAAAACCCATCCGTCTTTATTTGCCCAGATGAAAATGAACCCATACTTACGATGAAGCAGTTTAAATGGACCATAAAAAGTTCCATATTTGGGGAAAAAAAAATTAAAACTGTTAATAAATAGTGAATTAAAAGATACTAAAGTTTGTGTAAGATGTTATGTGACTATAAGAAGTTTTTATCAGTAAAAGTGTCGTTGTCTTAGTGCCAATACAAAGGCGGACCATCCTCATCCTCTCGTTTCCCTGGGAGGTTCGCAAAATTTGCTCGAAACGCAGAGTCAATCACAATATATCTAGATACCGAAAATCAATGCTTTGCTCCGCCGGTATTTGAATCCCAGAGTGACGATCGAAGTCCAAAATGGTCACACAGTCACACATTTCAATTTAATTATCTATAGTACCTTGCGTAATGCTTATTTCGAAACGTCCTTTGAAATGACCTGGCCTACATTTTGGATACTTATCATCGTTTATAACGTCGTAAACAATATGATTATAAAAATTGCAAACGCGCCGTACCAATGCTATGTAACCCAAGCTCCCACTATTTGTTTAATAACTAGGTCATATTGTCAGATCAAGAGTGTTCTATTTCGAGTGCAGACGGCTTCTGACATTGGACTTGTGGTATCGCTAGGAATGTATGGTTCGTGTACCTCACATTCAATGACACACGTGATTTTTTTACTATTTGTGTATTTACCCAATTTGACATAACTTATAATAGTTGAACGATTCGATACTGCCTGTGATTTTTAGAATGAATTCAGTATTTTGAAACAGTAAGATGGAATAAAAGACGGTTTATTATTATTTTTATTATAATTTAATTTCAATAGCTTGAGTTTTTTTATTTATTTATATATTCTTTAATGCAATCGTTATACATAAATGGCAGTGACAAAAATGTAAAAACAAAACAAAATACAATAAGCGTAAGTAATGGGCGTACTTATTGCTGATAGCAATATCTTCCAGACTACCTTTGGATGGGCAGGATCTCAAGAAGAATGAAAAAGTCGAGTGTCGTGGAAATCAAATAAATAAAATAGCTTGCATAAAGAATAAAGTACATAACTTTTATATACTTTGTGTATGTATATAAAAGTTATGTACACACACATACTACATATTTACGTTCATATATACATATAATTTACATGTATACATAAACAAGTCCTATTAATTTGCTGCAGCTATAATTAATATAAATAAGAATAGAGCCTAGTGCGAAAACCAGACTACATTCTAACGAGACAGATAATGTCTTAAGACAAGTTTCTTAAAAGCTGCAAGGGATGGCCGCACGTTTCACTTCTATAGACAGCGCGTTCCATAGGCGGACAGCCTGTGCAGTAAACGACGCGTCCTTCAATTTACTACTATGCTTCAACTTCAAAATCTCTAAAGATCTTAAGTTCCGCGAATGGGAATCATGAACAAATTATACATATTAATTTTTAATTCGTTAGTTATTAGAATTTCGTCATATTTCTGGTTCCATTTGTACGAGTATGTGTCCTATGTATCCCATGTATGAATCCATTTAAACAACTCGGTGTCAGTTATTCTGCTGTGAAATAGTAGTGTACAATAATTACTGTGTTTCGGTTTAAGGGGCACTGATAACTAGTGTAATTACTTGGCATTGAGACTGAAGAACTGATTTCTCAGAGTGAAGTGCGCTGTGGGGTCACCACACAGAAATGTTTAGGGTGACACAGCATTTGAAATGGACAGACAGAAACACAAATTGTACGTTTCTCGAGTGGTATGTATTGTGATTGTCTCTGTGTCTCTGACATTGCATTCTAGCCCACCTCCGAGCATATCGTATGAGTGTTACATAGGGCTCGGGTTGGTTGGGACGAGTGACAGCAGTGTTTACGCGTACACTTGTGGCTCTACAATATCTCCTGCACAGCTAATTATTTCCGATAGTTTTTAAAAGCGGAATGAGCAGACGCTACTTACCATCAAGTAAACGAATGGCTCATCTCGTCACTTACTTCTATAAAAGAAACATCACACATCGCAATCCTAAACTGTTATTCAAATGCCAGTCTCTGGTGACAACATATCAGTGAGGTCAAAATTTCATCAACACAAATGTAGATGAAATTTGCGTACCTTTCTTAACTTATTGAAAGAGTAATCTAAACTGAATTTAAAATAAAAAAATATATTAACAAAGCTTTACGCCCCAAAGACTTTTACTCTCAAAAGTCTATAATACAAAACATTCGAATTTAGAACAAGACGTTCGGGAAGGAAAAGTCACATGCCCTAAAGATATGGAGCTGCCTATGCATTGTAAACGCCTAAAGATCTTTTATATGTTATCTACGTAAGTTATAAAGTAAGTTCATGACTGCTTTGACCGGTTGTTTAGGAATTCGACGGCAGGGTCATGATTTTGTTTATATATTTATATACAAAGCGTGTCTTTTATAGTTCTTCATTTAATTATGACGTCATTCGAAAATAAAGCAAAAGCAGTACCTATAAGTGTAATTATTTATTAATGTATTTTTACCGAAAATTCAATGGTATAATTTTAACATTTTTGGACATAGTTAAAGCTCTTTATTGAATAAATGAAAAACGTTTGCAACACTTTTATTTCCACAATGCTTATTTAAAAATAAATTTCACATTTTAGTACGGGTAATAATTTATTACCGTATATTGTTAACAAACTTTGTTTTATATTTAACATGTATGCTAACGTGTTAATGGCTGTGGGAATAGTGGTGTGTTAATCTGACCGTATATTCGTGGTCCGTGTAGTAGTACGGATTACAGAAATTTACTTTTGGAGAGTTAGTAAACGCTTCGTTGGGCGTTAATCATAATATATCTCTAGTTTCATACTTTAAGACTAGTTTAATAGACAGGGTTACAATGCCTTTGCAGTTTTCAGAATGATCGTATAGGCGTGATAGCTCAGAGTCAGACCGCTTTAAATTACAAAGTACGCCAGTAACCAGGATTCGATCCCCTTAAAGTCGAGGATTTGATTAAGTGCTGATTTACCACGTGCACGTGTTGGCGGTGAAGAAAATTCTATTTGTGAAAACCTGAAAAGTTTAGCCCTTACATAATTTATACGAGGTATCAAAGAATAAAATTTAATATAAAACAACCATACATAAAATCCAACAATAAATACGAGAGCTAGCAACTTAATATTCCACGTACAGACAGTTCGTAATGGAAATGTCCATTCGGTTATTTTGAGATTTAACGGCGGACCGAATGGTATCTAAATAGAAGCCTCGTCATTTCGTGACCGACTGAATGGTTGCCGCACGTAAGTTCCAACCAATCTCGTGAATGAAACTGCCTAATAAATGTATGCAATACGAAAATCAGCCGCGGACTGGACCTGTAAAATCTATACCAATAATAAAATTGAAGTGTCTGTCTAGAATTTCAAAATAAATGCCACACTTAATTGAAAACTATTGATGTCTAATTATAAATAACCGTCTGTCTGAAAGTTTGTATCGAATAGGCTCCTAAACGACTCAAAGGATTTCAATGAAAATCTTAGTGATTAAAACAGGAATTTTATTTAAAATTTTCGCATATATTCCATTTCGATATCTTGCAGGGTTCTGCAGTTATTTATATAAATATTTATTATATAATCACGTGGTCGGCTTATTTTACGCGGGTGAACCGCTAGTGTTATACGAGTATATAGTGATAAAATATGTAATTGTTAAATTGGAGAACAATTAGCGTTATGTGATGTTCAATTAGTGGTAGTATTCCTTTGCTGGAAAACGCCTAGGTCTGGCCTTGCGGTGGTCCAATTGGTCTGTCGTCAAGCAATGGTGTGCAAACTGATCTGTATCGGTTTGAAGGGCACTGAAGCTAATGTAGTTAAGAGGGCATATGACACTTAAGAACTGATGTCTCATGATGATGAGCTCAGTGCCATGTTGCGCAGAAAGTATGTCCTTCAAGCTTACGACACAATTATTAAAGAAAGGCGAGGCATTTACTATCAGAAGTACCTACAATTAAAAAAAAAGTGTAAATTGTGTATAATTTTACTTTATTATCCACGAGCTGAGCCCTCAACTTTGTAAGCGTTGACTTTAGAATGCTTGCATTTCGAGAAGTATTGTAGATATCATAATGAAACAGAAATGAAACTAACTTAACCATGTGTGCGAATTTCATGTAAATACGTTCAGTAATTTTTAAGTTAAATCTTTTCGGACAAACAGATCCACAGATATATTTTTAATCTGATTTTATCCAGTGATAGTATCCATACATACAAATCACGCCTTTTTCCCATTTAAGGAGTAAGCAGAGGCACTTACGTAGCCCACTTTTCGCCCTCGCGGTAAACGAGACGTGACGGGTGGCGAACCATTTTGGTACTTGTCAAAAAGTTGTTACTCCGCACTCCGTTCCCACGAGCATTATAGTGACAGCATTGCATATTGTGGTGTTATCCTGCACGAATGAAGTCTGTCCATACAGCACCTTAGTCGCTACTTACGACACTTCAGTAAGAAAAATACAAAAAAGTTGTTGTTTTTATAAGTAAATATTTTTATACATGTACACTCTTTTGCACAAAAAACGGACACCTGTTATTTCAAACTTTGAGATTTTAAAACATAATTTCAACGTTTTTCATTTCTGAATAAAAACAGAATACTATTGATCTAAACTGAGGTAAAGTTTTGATACCCACATAATCTAAAAAATATCAAATCTAAAAAATGTATTCCTCTCACATACCACTCGTATTAATCGAGTTGTGCATGAGGAATTCGAACTTCTATTAGGTACCAGGTTGCATTCAGTGTACCATTTTCAATAAAGAATAACTCCGTACAATTGTCACAGCAGATGACTGCCCATAATATTACGCAACCTATACCCTAGGAGACAATTTCATTAAAATATGCCCCTGCATAGCGTTCTCCTGCTCTTCAAAGCACTCGCCGACGGTGATCCTCATCAGTTATCGAGATCCGGGCTATATGAAAGAATAAAACGCTACTCCACCCCACTTCAGGCTATGACGCACAGTTTTAAGTGTAACGTGTTTCAATGTTATTGACGGTAACAAACAGTTAATACGATTCGCGACATTATGATTTATTTTCTCAGTATAAATTCATTTTCTTTTTATATGCCTGGATGATTTATTATATGCCAGTAATATTTTCTTATGATTAAGACCTTATTAATATAATTCTTATTAGCTTTAGCTACAGAAAAAAATCGAAACTGACAATTTTTTGCAAAAGGGTTTATTTATAAATGAAGTTACTGAAGTACTAAATTCAAATGGCAGTCATTCCCTTGTGGTAAGGTACGTCAAGTTCCTTTGCATAATAGGCATGCAAGAAATACTAGCTCGCAATTGCCAGAAAACTATGGTACTCCATAAGATGTTTTTAATCCAATAGTTCATTAAAAGTGAAAAAAAAAATATTATTCAATATCATCATCATCAATAATCCATAGTCTCTTTTTTTATTGCATAAAGTGATGAAACGAGCAAAACTTTCACCTGATGATAAGTGCAACGTCTGCCCATAACAAATGCTGTGTCACCCAGAAAATTTCTGTGTGACACTACACTGTACCCATCACCCTGAGACATAGGTGCTTAAGTCTCATATGCCCAGTGATTACGCTCGCTCACTGTGCCCTTCAAACCGAAACACAATAGTGTTTGCACACTATTGCTTCACGGCGGGATAACTGGCCCTGGGGTGGTACCTACCTAGACGGACTCCTGCATTGGAATCCTACCACCAGTAACACATAATAACATTTTTCGTAATTATCACGCATGGCAGGCGATTTTAATAGTGCGTAGGTACTATTATACTCTACCAGACACCTACCTATTTCCTACCGCGGCGTTCTAAGAGGCGACTAAGGTATTGTATAGACAGTATTTATTTGTGCAGAATAACACCAGAATATGCAATGCTGTCACTATACTACTCGTGGAAATACAATGGAGAGTAAATTTTTTTTGACTCGTACCTAAACGGTGGCGACGTGGTTCGCCACCCGTCATGTCGCGGTTTGCAGCAGAGGCAAACAGTGTCTGTGCACAGTGTTCCTATTATATGGGAAAAAGACGTGACTGCATGTATGTATTTTGAACGCTGCTGCCGGTGACTTGTGGTAAGAGTGTTTTCTTGACATTTTTCAAGATGGTTAGTCCGTCACTTATCGGAACCAAAGACATTATGCAGACCTTTTTTAAAAATCTAATATAGTGTTTAAATTAATTATTTATGTTGTTTTATATTGCAATTCTAATATTGTTTGTAACAAACAACCTTTGTAATGATAAAATGAAAATACACAATTAAATATATTTGAAGAATCAGAACTTAATCTCAAAGAGCGGTGACATTCTTTAATTAAATTTTGCTTCCTTTCTTCTTAATACCTTTTTTTAATTAAGAAGAACAAATTATTTTTGTCATCGGTTTTAATGAACGCTCACAGCTAAAAGCATTTAAAGCTATCTCTGAAACAAAATTGACGGGGTTGAACATCGCAAGATATTTTTGAAACGTATGTACGCCATGAATGCTGTAATTGTCGTTAACTATTCCAACTACGTTTTTACAGTTATTATAATAGATGGTTTACGACAATAGTCGAACGGCGAATTCGAACCTACGACATAAGTCATAATTCCGTGAATTAGACAATATAGGTAGAGTTAATTTAGATTTACCGGCGACATCTGTCCCGCTCAGATATGAGATTATGTGTGTAGATCCAAAATAATGAATAAGTAATTCTGTCCTAGATTTAATAGAGATCAAAAGCCTATAACATTTCATAATCAACTCCATATTTTTTGTTTTGCTTATAAGAATGTTGTTGCTTTCGGTTTTTATTAAATTCACTGGTGGTAGTAGTCCTATGCAGGAATCCGTCTAGATAGGTACCACCGCAATGCCAGATATTCTGCCGTGAAGCAGTAGCGTACAAACATTACTTTATTTCGGTCTGAAGGGTACTGATAGCTAGTATAATTGCTGGGCATACGAGATTTAAGAACTGATATCTCAGGGCGACGAGAGCTATGTATTCTTCCGTTTTTCAGATTAAACGCAGGAACCCTAAATACTTTCGAACTAAAACGTAGCTTAGATTACTCTCTGAAAATTCCTCTACCTGCCAATGAAAGTCCCGTCAAAATCAAATCAGCTATTTCGGAGAATAGCCTGGAGAAACAAACAGACAGACAGACAAAAAATTTAAAAACGTATTTTTAGTTCAAGAAAAAAATCTTTATTGCGAAATCACAGACAGACACTTATTCTTTTTATTCGTGTAGATTCATTCTGTGAAAGTTACCTTATTAAAAATATTAAACCTTATAATGTCATTAAAAAAAACCTTATAAAAAATGTTTTTTTTAATGGAAGCAATAGCTAGTGTTGCTACACACTTCCATGCGACAAAATATCGATTGCATGTCGGCATGTCCGCTAAATAATGGACGAAAGCTTATTGATTTGTTAGCTCAAGGACGTTGTATGTATAGTTTTCGGTACAAGAATGTGGCGGTACATTGTTTTAAGACATAAACCTACCAACTTTAGAAATGCGAACAAACAAATCATATACTTACGTTGAGATATTCTAATTAAGATAATAAAAAACGGCACATGTAGCATATTCATTTTAATAATTTGTTAAATCATTGCTCTATGAATGATTTACACTAAATATCGGCAACCGTCGGTGAATGATAAGATTCTTGAGCTAACATTTGCGGAAATTAGAGAACCTTTGCGGAATAATATTAATGTTAAAATAATTTGCTTATATTGGAGAAGATTCTTAAAGCCTACAATTAAAAGTTTCTGTGTGAGTTTAAAAAGGACAAAACTCATTATATAGCTTAAATTTTCGAGAGTGCCTTATTGTGTCGCCCCATGGCTTACAATAATGAAAGATCTGCAGAGATTTGTAATTTGAAACACTGGAATTGTTTTCCTTTCGCAGGAAAGGAAAACAATTCTAGTGTTTATTTTTTCTTTACTATCTGTTTTTGGCTTCGGTTTGCTATAACTCATTCAAACAATAAAAACTTCATCATCAGTAAAAAAATTACGTGTATTAATCGCTTATGTGACGTTAGATGCTGTCAGTTACCTAACTTATAACTACAAAATACAGTAACTAAAAACTCGCAATTAAGTACATACTTACACATTTATGTGAGATAATTCGTAAATCAGCTTTTATTTCTGTTTAGTTTAAGCAAAACTATAAATTTGCTTTTCATCAGAATTAGCTCAGCATTTCTTAAGCAGTATTAGGAGTAAGCATCAAAAAGATAGTAGTAATTCATAAAATTTGTTTCGCCAGACGCGAGCACCGGGTCCCCTGTACTCGATCAGTCGTCCGGCGCTACCTGGGTTCGATCCTCGGTGCCTGGTGCTCATTTATCAGATGTTCGGCGGTGAAGAAAAACTTCGTGTAGAAGCCTACATATCATAGAAATAAAACTTTATTTCGTCAATACGCAAACTGCGTGGCGGACCAGTTCCGGCTCCAAAACACTTAAAAAATGAGAAGCGGCCTGTGACCAACAGTGCACATTTATGGTATATCATATAACAATGCATATTTAAGGTATTTGTCGAATAACAAACACATATAAAAACAGTATGATGATATTTTTGTACACGCATAGAAACTCTCGGCGGATTAAACTAAAATATAAGACTTGTATATTTTCCAAGAGACACTGGGATTTCATATGTAACAAAATTACGCACCTAAGAACTGTAGGAGAACGAGGAGAATGTTGAATTATGTTAAATTTATTCATGACTCGAAAAGTTTCAGGAATAAAAACATGTTACAATTCCAGTAATAAATCAACACAAAGAACAAATGAAACGACGAAACAACTAGGTATACAAAAATGCTGAGGTTGCATCCAAATGTACATGGAAAGAAAACGATTGCTAAAATTCGTGTCTCATTTATTTTTGTTAATTACAAAAAAATACTAATACATAGGATTTTACATATTATATCGGGTTCGGTAATTTAGAAGATAAAATACTTACAAGGGTAACTGATTTAATAAAAAAGTCTATAAATCACTAGTTTTAAAAACATCTTCTTAAAAACTACCTAGCTAAACGTAGCGTAGTAGTAGTTAGTTTAGTAGATATTAAGATCTACTGACGGAAACTAATTGATTTTATGGGGGATAAAAGAAATATATCAATTAGTTAAAAGATCAATTAAAATACATCTGCAAGCATCTGCGTAAACATACTAGCACCTCGTTATCCTCATCTTCTCATAACCCATATCACAAACGATACCAACCGACACAGGTTTAAGTGTAGTATCAAAAAATATAGAAAACTTTCCGAACACTGTCGGAAGCTACCAACTGGGCGATTATAATGCCTCAAGTGCAAACATAGGCTCACTCTTCCTAACCGACCCGTGCCCCTTATGATGTTCATGGGATAAAATTGAAGATAGGTTATGATGCAGTGTCAGAGACACGGGGACAGTCGCAACGTAACCAGACTCAAAAACAATTTGTGCTTTTGAACAAATGTTGGCTCCGGCTGGGATTTGGACCTAAGACCCGCGACGTAATAGCCAGTTGCTCTGATTACTAGGTCACAAGGTCCAACTTCATTTTCGTCTGAGATTGTAATTTATAATTCGATATTCTACAAAGTTGGTTTAACACAATAAAAATATTTTTTTCTTTATATTTGCAAACTTACTTTTAGAAATTGATGATGTTCATGTTTACAGCTGAAATTGAACTTAAAAATTCTACATACGGCTAGGTCCTAATGGAAATGTCGTTTTGGCTATATCGAGATTTTCTATTCGGCGTCAGATGGTACGGCATCTAAATGAAAAATTTGTCAACGAGTGGCCGGATAAATTGTTCCACTCGCGATCTTTCGACAGGTTACGTTAAAGACAGGCACACGAAAATTGACTTTTTAGATATTTTTTTTGAAGTTTGAAAAATTCTGTAAACAATTCATAAAATACCAACGTCTGAGTAAAGTTAGCTTTGAACATTATCTTACAAATCTGAAATGTGTTGAAGAAGACTTTTAAATCTAGAAACATTTTAGTGCATTGCGATTAATTTTATATGTTATCATATAACATTCCGATTATTAAATATCGCTGCCATCTATGAATATTATCACGTTTCTTGACTGAAGTAAACAAAACATAAGCGACACAATTAGGAGAAAGTTAAAACACACTGAGGTGTACAACCACTAAATAGTGAGTTATATAAATGTTAACAGTGCCTGGATTTCTGACTCTGGATTAATGATCGAACAGGTGTACCAGGAGGAAGTTCTCATTGACATTAAAATAGATAAACACATCGTTTAGTACAAACACCAAAACCTATAGCTGAATAAGAAGAATGAAATGAATGTTTGAAAACAGAATAAAGTTTAATAATTGAAAACAAGTATCCAAAATATGCACGAACTTAAGGCAATAAATTAACACGAGAAACAAATGAAGCAAGTTTAAACAAAGAGAAGTCCTGAAACCGCCAATGATAATAAATTCACTTTTGGCATCAGAATGATAATATGGAATATCAAAATGATAATGGAACTCGTTTGTTTTCTTTTTGATACGGCTACTGCCTCATACGTTACCTTACTTTTAATATCTTACGCATAATTGCTTGAAGGACGCTGTAGATTGGGCAATTTTGGACATCAGTTATAAAACTTCATAAGTGATGTTACACTCGATTAGCGAGCGCAGTGCCGTGTCAAAAAGGATTCTGAATGCGTGATCCATTCTGGATCGAGATGACCCATTGTTGTCCTACATGCTCTGCAGGTCAATCAATAAAAAATTACAGTAAGCTTATACTTTATTTTAACAAATTCGGCAAGTACTGGCAAATATTAAATGCACCGGTTTCTTACTGGCGTAGCTAACACGTAATTACATGTATTGCAACGGCCGATAGGTGTCTGGCAGAGAAGAATGGCACCTCTTTTTGCCGAGGTGTCGTAAGAGGCGACTAAGGTATTGTACGGACAGCCTTTATTCGTGCAGAATAACACCATAATATATATATATATATGCTGTCACTATACTTATATTGAAAAATGGTAGAAGCACACGTTTACATTATTAACAGATACTCGTATCTTCATATATCGCTCCTCCATAAACACAATATATAACGTAAGATGAAAATAACGAATTCCTACGGATGAAAATATTTAATAGGACTAGACTAGATACTACTATGACTCATAATTGAATGGAACATTACATAGGTACTCTAATTGAGAAACATCGTCGGTTTGTAGGTCAAATCCCGTGCATGATCATAATCATGCAATAATGCGGGCGTGCATTTGAAAGCCAATGATTGGTTATCTGTACACAAGTGTAATAAAATAATAGGTTTTTTTTTTCTTTTACTTAAATATACGAAATTATAATCATGATTGTGTAATATAAAAGTTTGAAAGTGAATAAAATAACTTCTGAGCAGACTGACGTTGATAAATTATTTATTTATTTAAACTTTATTTGCACAAAAAGGCGGACTTAATGCCAACAGGCATTCTCTATCAGTGAGCAGAGAACATGCTAAGGGTGCTTAGTGCTAAGGTTTAAAATAATTTAAAAAAAAAATACAAATAAGTGAAAGGAAACAAGACACCAATCCGATTTGAAAATGCACAATCACTAAATACTTATACATACATATCCATATACACACACACATATTTATATATATTTTTTTTATTTTATTCATTACACATTATACATCTTTTAGTTACTACACATTGCCACTTAAACCCTACAGGGGTTTAACTGTGGCGTGCTCTCACAGTCACACGATGCTATTTATAAAGAAAATATTGTTTTAAGACATATTTACATCTCTTTGAGCTGGACTTACTACTAGTTATCTGACACAGGATTTCATTTGGAAGTTTATTACAAATAGCTGGTAGTATATACTCCCATATCCGTGTTCCGTAAGTATTTACGTATTTGGGCACAACATATGTAGGAAACCCTTGCAAACCACGCAAGTGATCGGGGCGCAGGTTTTTAACAAGTCGGTGGATATTGTGATACTCCTCGCATAATACGCTCATTTGAACCTTTCTGTAAACATCCACAACCTTACAGTATTTAAACAATGCAGAGTAGTCGTCTCTGTGTTGCTTTTTTATCTTTTCGTGTACGATATTCTTGAGTAATGATATCTGTAAGTTGTAGATGGTTCAACATAGGATTTATATGTACGACCATAGCTACTTAGCCCGTAACCTATAATTGAGTCCGCAAGTGATAAGTACATTAGTCGCAGCGTTTTGTATGGAAGTTTATATTTTAATATAGCAAATTTCGCGACCAATGCTCTCAACTTAGTACAAATATATTCAATGTGGGGTTTGAAGTTGAATCTATTATCAATGATAAGTCCCAAGTACATGTGCTTTTCAATGGTGACCAGTTGCGTGCAATTACATTTATTACATTTGAAATGAAAGCAGTTGTGCTCGTGAGCCACGATGAATGGTTTATGGTCGGTTTATACATATATATAAATATGTGTGTGTGTGTATATTCCAGATTCTTACAGCGTGTGAAGTAAAATAATTATAAAGAAAGCCAGTACGGCAGAAAGGGACGTGAAGAGAGGAATTATCCGCAGAACGGAGACAGCGGTCATGAGAGTCACACTGATACTGAATAATACATCACTCTGATAATAGATTATATATTAAAATAATATAATAAAATTTATACATTAAAGTAAGTATAAAATGTTAAAGAAACGTGACCATACGTCTGGCTTTGAGCAGGGCAGTCCCATTCTTAAGCGATGTGTCCCGCTGTCCCCAAAATATGTAAAAATATCCCGCTTTGCAAACAGATCCAGTCATATTTAAAAACTAAACATGATATATTAAAAAAAATTTAAAATGAAATCAGATTTAATGAAATACATGATTAGTTCTAATTTTAATTTATGATCAATAATTCATTTTCATTTTCTAACATTTCAGAATTATTTAGATACATGTGTTTTTTTAAATAAATAATAATTTTAGGGCGTCCGGCTCTGATAGAAAAAATAAATGGACCCTTTAGCATCGTATAGTAAAATTGTTTAACGTTTTCATTCCATTGCGACAGAATATCAGGAGTGGAAGAGGGGTGGTCATACTGGTAGTAGCCGTTTTGGTATACCCTGTGCTGGCACCAGTAAAATTGTGTTGCAATTCTAAGTGCTGATTTACCATGTGCTCAGTGGTGAAGGAAAACATCGTAAGGAAACCTGCGTGTCTGAGAAATAAAAATATTTCGAAGAAATGTGAAGGAAACCGACTTGCATAGGAGCAGTGTGGCGGACTCTTTCCGGGTCTAAAACCCTATCAGAGATGAGATGAAGTGTGTGCTCAATAGTGGTTCATTTATAGGCTGTTACTTTACCTTTTTTTTACTGGTGGAGGATTCCTTGTTACGGGCAAACGTTGCACTTACCTATCAAATGATGGATTTGCTCGTCTAGTCACTTTCTTCAATATAAAAGACGTACAGAATAATTCTACTCTCTTTATTACAAAGCAATTTATTTTTATTTTAATTAAAGTAACAATCGAGCACCTGATATTGATTAATCACTTTTCCTGACTACGTGGCCTAGTTGTTGGAGTACCTGATTAAAATATTTGTGGAAAAAACACACATTGTTTATGGGTCTGGTGGTGTTGTGATTGTCTCCGTGTCTCTGACACTGCATTCTGACGGTATCTCGAAGAGACCGTTACAAATCTGTTATAATAAACTAAATAACATTAATCCATATTATTATGTTTGTGAAATGAATATAAAAATTATGACTTTTTTTGTTCTCGCAATATCTGTGTACTTAAGCATATTAGAAATTTCATTTTTACTAACTATATTTCTTATTAACGAAAAATATTTTATGAACTCCCTAAGAAAGCGTCCTGAATAGACGACTTAGGGATGTCATTTTTTTAATAGAACGCCGCGTGAATTCTTATCGCGTTAATTTCTAATTAAGTTTCTTATTTCCATTTTGCAAGCTCTGGGCCGTAAATAAGGCGACATAGCGTTGATCCCGATTCGTCACAGGCGACACAAAGCCCAGGTGTGGTTTATAGCCTCCATTCCGAATTACAGTTTGAATTTTTAAATTTATTACGTTGATTAGAATCTAGAATATAATTTTCTATTGTTATCGTGAAAACGGATTGGAAATTTATTTTCTAGTTTTAATTATTTTACATTTAATTATTTTCTATTAGTTTAGATTATACGTACGTTAATGATATTTGTTCCACACGTGAACTCAAAAGAGTTTTTTTTTTTATTTGATAAAAGTGGCGGAACGAGCAAAACGTTCACCTGATGGTAAGTGCAACACCCAGAACAGTGTGTCACCACAATGCGCCCGTCATCCTGAGACATCCGTTCTTAAGTCTCATATGCCCAGAGATTAGTAGTTGCACGAACAATTTATCACATCTAGTACGAAAAATATTTAGAAATACTAACCTAATATTGTAACTCGAAATATTGCTACTACACAAATTTGTTAGCTATATTGATTTGTGGCCAGTTAATAGATTTATATTAGATGGGCTAGTATCGATGAAAACATGTGATACCTTTAGCAGTTAATTCTAAAGTAAATGCAAAAATTTAATATCACTATAACAAAAAGTAATAAAACCTTTCTTTAAATCTCTCCGTATCGTAAGAAAAAAAGTGTAACCTTAGGTACCGTTTCTTTTATACGAGTTTTTTTTTAAAGAAAAGTAAAACACTGATTATGTAGGTAATTAACTCAACTTCAACCAGTTCAAAGTTGTTAAACTAAGAATCTTGTTAACAAAAGTGATAAACAGAATTGTTATCTAATAAATATCTTCTTTACAACATGACATCAATCGGTCTTCGGCTCGTCTGCTAAATAATAAATGAGGAGTGAGGAGTTATTGATTTTTTGCCACCAGATATATTAAAAATACGTACAGGGTAGGGTAACAAAACTCTTTAAGATTTTATTTTAAACTAAATAAATAACTATTATTAAACATTTTGAAAAAACGCTTGGGACACATATACGATCCTTCATCCCATATCGGCCAGGGGTTGTCGAAGAGTTGGTAAAAGACAAATGATCTGAAGGTAAAAACCAGAAAATAAAAACAATATTAATACTTGCATTACAATTTTTAATAATACGATTTCATAATATCAACTTTTATACGTCTTGCTGTAAAGCTCCATTTCATAATGGTATAGAAGTGGTGCGGATTCCGCTACGCTGCTCTACTGCGGATTGCCGGAAATTACAATTTTTACCTTACGATATTTTTCAAATTTGGTTACGGAAAACGACCGTACCGTCTTCGTACATTACAATATAATTTTACAGGGGTGTCATCCTGGCCAATTCTGATCTCCGGAATATTTAAAAGCAATAGAGCAACAACAATGATTGCACAAATATGTTAATATCGATTTACAAGTAGATTTACCATTTAATGTCATACATGGGAGTACATGTTTTATGTTGTTACAATTTACATTCAAAAAAAGTGTATTACTTGGATATCTAAAGGTTGCAACATTCTCACTGTGTTATAGATGGGAACACCTAATTGAGCATGAAAGAGTTTGTAATATTGTATACGTAAGGGTAAGTAATTAATAGAGACCATAGAGAAAGCAACGCAAATAACTAGTGGTGGTAATTTTAAAATCGTTTGTGTTAGTTTGTTGAGTATAAAGAATAGTAAAATGTCAGAAAAGATGTTAGAGATGACTTAATTGTAAATAAATATTTTATTACTTATTTGTACTACTTGCAATAAAAACAAGTAGTTATTTTTATATATTTGAAAGGCGTGTCTTTGTCCATAGGAAATGAATATACCGTATTTAGGAATTAAGACATTTTGGCACTTTTTAAAATGTTTATTTTCAATTGTTAAGTCCAGTTTATTTCGAACACAAATCTTAAGTATAGGATATATAGAAAATATTGTATATGCAGTTATTGCAAACTTCAACAGCTAATCTGTATCCGCCCCGCAGGGCAGTAGCATTAATTATCCGATTAACGTCGACAAGTTTCCGACCAAATGCTATCTGTTTGCTTTGGCTTTTGGGAACTAAAGTCATTATAAACAATATGTTTATAAATAATAAGTTATAATCGTAAATATACGTTTGTTCTGTTACGGACGGTTTTAAAATGGAAAATTTTAAAGTAGCTTATAAATTTTAAACTCCTTTTTTATTTTCATGTTTTTCAAATCATTATCACAGGTGTATCACAAATTTGTCATGTTTCTTTAATGTTAAGGATTTTTTTTAAGATTATTGTAAGACTACTTAATGATGTTAATTTCTTCTCGTTTACCTTTAATACGTAAAAAGATATGTATGGTGTTTTTTCCGTTTACGCGAGCGGTGACTACGGATAACGGTGTCAATATTCCTGATACTTCTAGCTATTTGAAAACAATGCTGAATCATAGCGAATACATTTTTAAACATTATTTAAATCTATGTCATCTAAGGAATCGTAGTCTTATGCTGAAAAACTATTTAATTTATTGCACACATAGCACATTAAGCCTCTTTCGTCATGTGCAGAGCAGAGAGCGGTCGTGTCTAAAGTTAATTAATCACATCATCATCAAATAAATTAGAATTTCATTCACTAAATTCTAATTTAAATATCTATATTAACAAAGAAAATACATTACATTAAATGTAATTATCTTCATTAATAATAATTTATTTAGTTATCTAAATATTTGAATATCTTTTATACGATATTTCTTAGGTTATGTGCAACCGTCGTCTGTAATTAATTTATTAAAGGTTTACATTTGAATGCGAAACATTCAAACATTTTGTTTAAGCATATGGGCAATTAAATTGTTTACTTTGGAAGTATATAGTATAAAAACTGCCACGACCGCGTGGCCTAATAATTAGAGTACCTGAATACCACGGTTCAGATCTAAATTATCTATACCGGTCATGAGCATCAGCAACAAAAGTGCGAAGCATACTGTACTGCGTGGCGATTACGGAAAATCCTCCAAAAACGGGAGAATTCTATTTGTAGCAGTGGACTATTTGCAGGCTAAAGATGATGACGTCACCGAATCACATAGACGACAGTATTTACGTTTTACAAAGTGTTATACACAAAAGTTTAAATCGGTTTCATATGAAATAATACTCACTAAGAGCAATATTCGCTTGCTTGTTTCGATCCAGCTGGCCTCTAAGAGCCCGTAACCTCCGTAACTTCTGTTCTTGAGCTTCGACACGCTCGCGTAACCTTCGGAGTCGTTCCCCTTCCACCGCCACCTGTTAGGAAATAATTACAATTATTAAATTAAGCTTTTAATCTAATTAGTTGCAATAACATCTAAACTAGGGTTTTCTTTTTCTTATATACGTATATGATTACAACTAAGTAAATTATATTATATTTACAAAATTATGCTTTTAATCAAATCATTTTTAGACGAAGATTTTAAGTAATTATGATGACGACGATGATTACGATGATGATATGCGACACCATCATCACAGCCTAGTTAGATTATGGCGACATCTTCCAGCTACTACTAGAAACTGTCACAAGGGATACATTATAAAGGTTAATGATGACAAATAGAACACAAGACAGTTATTTTTAAGAAACATTACTTACATAAGAATAAAAACGTTAATTTATCTTGACAGTAGACAGCGACATTTAATTAGGGCTCGCTGAGATGTTTTTTGTAACCAAATATTCAATTCATACAACCAAAATAAAAAGCTGTGAAATTTATAGAGAAAGATTCACTTTGTTAACGATATTAGAGTTAACTAGAGCACAAATTTGTCTGGTTACCGAAGCCTCTTTTTCATAACGAGAGCCGACAAGGCGAACCTTCATGCGCTTTCTGATGCGAGTATTCATGCTTCGTTTAAAGAAAACCCGTGTCAAAGAGCTAACAGTAATGTGTGGAGGATCAATTTGTGTGAAATGAATATCACACAATATAACTGTTAATTATATAATTATTATTAGTTGTATAATATTGTTATTTACATTTAGTTGTGATTCAAATCATAACGCCTGTTTCTATTTGTATAAAAGTCAACAACATCAATTTTATTTATTTTATAGGCTTATTTATTGCGTGAGAAGAGTTTATTTCTTTTAGTAGGGCGATAAATATCGCATTAGGGTAACGCGAGTCCCGGCCTCGGCTAAGAGATTTATTAACACCGGGCACGAAAATTTAATTTTTCCGCCTTATCTCTTCCAAATTTCTCCGAAGAATTTCGAAATACTTTTAATATAGAACTTGTTGGTTACTTTACAAAATTAAATTATAAGTATATCAAACAAAATTCCAACCTCTAACAGTTCATCCATCATTATTTATCTTTTTTTGAGAACGAAGGCAATTTCAATACTCCAGTCCCTTAATATTTATTAAAATAATATTAGAGAATTTAAAAAGTAGCTTGTTTTTCTGGCATGATGAAGCGTCTTTAGTAGTTTAGGGTTCTCAAGTAAATGTGATTGCTCATTTTGATATCTGGAAAATTAAGTTATGTTGCCATTATTATAAATAATTTTGTTCAGTACGATAACATTTTCTTAAATTATAAAGATACAAATGTATTTTTATGGTAAATAGAATAAGATATTAGATTGCCTGTGTTATTTCAATAAGAACACGTTCCTACTATTAGTGATGGGGATACATCACGACAAGTTAATTAAATATAAACATATAGTTCAGATACAATATTTATAAATTTTAAATAAACCTTTTCAGAGATAACGCAGTAACTGCACGATGGTGATGATTAAGCACCTAAATTCGGATTAAGGATCACAATTTATAAGCAAACAAGCAAATCTTTTAATTTTGTAATTATAGAAAATACAACATTTGACAACAAATTGTTTAATCTAATAACATATGTTTTCACTACAGGAAGGATTGCCATGCAGAAATTTGTCTAGGTAAGTACCACCGCAGTACCAGTTTTTTTTTTATAGGAGAGGGGGCAAACGAGCAAATGGCTCACCTGATGGTAAGTGATCACCACCGCCCATGAACAACCGCAACACCAGAGGAATCGCGGGTGCGTTGCCGGCCTTTGAGGAAGGAATAGGCTCTTTTCTTGAAGGTCCCTAAGTCGTATCGGTCCGGAAAAACCGCCGGCGGCAGTCGATTCCATAAAGTGGTAGTGCATGGCAGAAAATTCCGCGAAAAACGCACTGTGGTGGAATGCCAACCATCCAGGTGGTGACGATGGAATTTTGTGTTCTGCCGCAAAGTGCGATGGTGAAAACCAGCGGCTGGAATTATTCCGAACAATTCCTCGGAACACTCCCCGTTGTAAATCCTGTAAAAAATGCAAAGAGATGCAACATCTCTTCGCAAGGCCAGTGTATCAAGCCGATCGGAAAGAACCTGGTCGTCGACGATTCGAGCCGCTCTTCGTTGAATACGGTCAAAAGGAAGGAGCTGGCACTGGGGTGCCCCCGCCCAAAGATGAGAACAGTACTCCATGTGAGGCCGAACCTGCGCCTTGTAAAGTTGCAAGCGGTGGACCGGCATGAAGTACTGTCCCGCTCTACTGAGCACGCCAAGCTTTTTAGAAGCCAATTTGGCCTTCCCTTCCAAGTGACCGCGAAACTGAACGTCATTCGATATGTCTACGCCAAGGATTCCGATACTGGCTGAGGCAACGAGGGTAGTGCTTCCAAAACGAGGTGCTACGACGAAGGGTTTCTTTTTAGCGGTAAACGCGCAAACCTGTGTCTTATTTGGGTTAAACTGAACTAAGTTTAGTCGGCCCCAGTCTGAGATTTTGTCTAACAAAATCTCGACTTCAGACACAAGTTTGTTCCGGCACTCGTCGACGTGTTCCCGAGAAATATTAGCACGGCCGGTGTACAAGGCATCACCAGTACTGTCGTCTGCATAGCAATGAATGTTACTAATTTGTAACATATCATTGATATGCAGAAGAAACAGGGTTGGCGATAGCACGCAGCCTTGTTAGCAGCCAGTTATTGTGCCGTCAAGCCGAGGTGAGCAAATATTACTGTTTTTTGGTCTGAAGGGCACTGATAACTAGTGTAATTACTATTTCTATAATATGAGACTGCAAAGCTGATATTCCATGGTGACGAGCACAGTGTGGTGCCACACAGAAATGTTCTGGGTGATAGCGATACATTACATACAATACATTACATAGTGAACAATTTGCTGGTCACATCGCTTTCTAAAACTATTTTTTTGCTGATTTTTCTCTTAACTAAAACCGATCCCACTTTTCCACAAAAAAAATTATGATAATGCTGACGGGCAGAATTTCAACAAACGAGAACATTAAGGTTACATATTTTGCAACAGTCTTTACCATGAAAGACAAAGTCGGTGGTTTAGATATTTATGTAAGTATGGATGACAAACAATCAAAAGAACCATATCATGGTAAAGTCGGCTTTTGGACACCGACATCCACCCCAGAGTATTATTAACAGTCATTCAACAAAACTCAGCAGCGAGGCGCTTTTTTACGATAATAACTTGAGATTCTTTCTCGGTCTAACTGAAACAATTAATAATGTACAGTGGACGTTAAACAACAATTAATAATACAAAATACAATTAACATTTTAAATTAGTGCCACAAAGTCGGGTCGTACATCGTAGGAATATCTCGACTTACTCTGTAAAGAGACACGCTTCATCGCGTTAATTAATCTAAACTAAATGTATTCCGGTGTCAAGGTTGTATGTAAATGAAGAAGTAGTACACTTTAGTTTTATAGTAGTTTTATTAAGACGTCTGTTCTTCAAACATTGTTCTTTAGTGAACGAAATTTTCATATTAACTACATTAAATACTTTAAGAACGTACGACTAATTTTAAAGAAATTTTTCTGACGTTACTTCAGAAAAAAAACAGTCAATTATTAAAGCCCAATCAAACTTTAAGTATTAATATTTAGACTAAAAAACCAGACCCGAAAGATCAGAATAAGAATGAAGGCGTAGCTAAGCAGCAGCGCGTTTGACTCCTTTCGTTATTTAATTAATAAGAAAAAAAGCTTTTCTTTAATTGTACTTAAATTCTAGTGTTATTTTTGAGTACACTCATTTATTTTAAAGGTTCTTTCACTAGAATATCTATCATCAATATATATAAATTACATTGTATCTGTATACCCTAATCTTAAAATGGTAGCAGGGTAGAGAAGTCATGAAATCGGATCCAGTTTGTGGTTTTGCAATTTCGAATTCAAATACGGGTTTCACACGTTTCACGCTGAAGAGAACACTGCAGAGGCGTCATTGACAGTAGAAAATTGTTTTCAAAATGTGTAATGTAGATAAAGTCGCATTGAAACAGAGAAGAGTTAGGATCGGATCCTCTCATTGCAAGTAGATAGCTGTATTCAAGTAAAATATGTACGATCGCCTGCAGCTAAGTGTAAATGAAAGAACGGTTATAGTTTTCGTCTTCACGTTATCGTATATGTATGATTCAAAAGCTTTTTATGTTATGTGCTATTAATTCCAAGTTTGGAACTGTACTTATAGCTGTATTACAATAAGGTAATGGTAATGAATTGAACTTTTATGTTGCACTGGGTTCGTTACTCGCTTATTTTATTACAAAAATGCATGACTGGTGGTAGGATTCATACGAAGAAATCCGTCTAGATGGGTACCACCGCAAGGCTTATTAGCAAAAAAGTCCGTGAAGTAGTTGTGTATAAACATTAAAGTGTTTCGGTCACTGAGAGTTAATGTAATTACTGCGCATATGGGACTTGAGAACTGATGCCTCTGGGGGACGGGCGCAGTGAGTGCCACACAGAAATGTTCTCAGTGAGACATCACATGGTGGTCCTAACCAGTTAAATAGTTGATACATTTTCGAAGTTAAATGCATAATCGTTACGGCATACAGGAATGTAAATATGGGTCAGTGCGTCTGTGTTTATCATCACAATCTGCCCCTAAGTCTCTGTTGAGCGTAAGCCACTCGTAAGAATTTTTAACAAGACCCACGGTATATGATGAGGTGATGAACTCTTTTGCCAACACTATACGGTTTACGCTAATATATGTAAAGTAATAAAATAGTGACACTTTAAAAATCGCATATCTCTACTAAGATTTAAATATCCATATCCATAAAAAAATCCACGTAAGAAATAATTATCCATAATTCGATAATATCTTAAAAAATATTTAATGAAAATTACGTTTGTCAAAAAAACGAAAAAACAAAATATGTCGTACAGAGCTAAAATATTTTAAAATACACATTACACATTAAGACAAATAGATAAACCGTTTCTAAGTTTGTTTAAAAGCCTTTCCTTTGAATATAAACTGAGAGAGTCAATTAAGGAGAGAAAACAATTCATCAAGATAATATACAGCCTGGAGAGAAAACGGAGGAAAATAACTCTTATCATTAATACAAATAGACTAAACGTTAAAGTGTATAAAACAAAAACTTCATTTATTCAGTTAAAACAGAGCTTGTTGTAACTAATTAACTACAAATCCTTTCTTTCCATTTTATTACACTCATTTGCAGCATAATATTTCAGTATTTAAAAACAATAATAAGTTACTTTCCGTCTCTGAGTTTGTTATTTTTAAATTTAAAATTTTTAGTGCTTAAATTTATAATCCTAAATCAAATAATTGCAAATAAATTAGCAATTTCTACAAAAGCTTACTAATACTTAGTACTGTTATATTTTGATCTAAATTCATACAATGCCCGTTGGTAATTGAAATTATACATATTTCATAAATCTTAAGTCGAATTTGTATTGTTAAATTATAAACAATGGTAATATTAATTGAGTATAAAATATATTGGTACGTAAGGTATATTGTTTTAGAAACTGGCGACAGGCCAACATTGTTTTCTTATATCGATGCCCAACAGACTGACACAGCAATTGTTACGGAAGACAATTGAACAAACACCAATTAGTGTACTACTCAGTTCCAATACTATGTAAACAGGCAAATGTTTATAGGTGGTTACTGCTAAGAATTCACTACTGTCCGAGATTTACAATATCATATCTTAAAAAGTAAAATGTTATGACGATTTTTGCTGTTTTCGTATACTCAGCAAGTTTGAAACGAATAGTTATTCATATACATTATAAATTCATTAATACTATACTAATGTATGTAAAATTGTCAATAGATTTATAACAGAATATACATTAGAATGCCCTAAATAGACCTATGGATACAAATCTTGACAAATTTACTACTTCTCATTAAATTGTGTAATCAAGGATTTATTTTACCTCAATGAAAACGACTGATACTAGTGATATGCACACGTAGATATCGGTTTGAGACTAATGATCGCAAAATGACAAATATTTAATGCATAACCATAAACTCTTTTAAAAACTGTATCACAAATTGTATAAATACTACGCCAAATATAACACTGATAATCAGTAAGTCCTAGAATTTTTTTTATACCACAGAAATTCTCTCTTCAGAAATTTCCTCTCACGATATTTTCCTTTATTGCCAACCACTTGGTAATCATCACCAGCATCATTTCAACCTATTAATAGTTCACTACTGAACACAGATCACCCCCATAGGTATTTCATAACCAGAAAAGTGCCACAAAAATTTGTAGTAGTGTAATTTTGGAGGCATTTTCCATAGTTGCCACGCTTGGCCGGCGGGTTGACAACCGCAGTTTATTTATTCAGATACTCAAGGACGATGCTGCTGCCCATCTCCTGGTTTTATTTTTCCTGTCGACTTTTACGACACGGGATGAGATTTTGTGGTAAATTCTCTTAAGCCGCCACCACGGTAAAATTTTGTCCATGACTACTTGGTAAATCAGCACTAAATTGGACAATTTTAGAGATGCTGGCACCAGTGACACCAGACGGTAGAACCAAGGTCATCCGCGTACTATTAAATTTAAGACAAGAGCCAGGCCTTTAGCTAACACGGCTGTATATATCTATACAAATAAATAAAACCAGTACATTGCGTTATCGGCCAAGTGCAGTGTAAGGTTCCGTAGTTGTGCATATTGTTAGATGCGGACTTAGAAGTGGGCTTTTTGTTTGATAATCTGAACATATATAGAACGATGGTAACTGAAGACTAGCTTTCCCTCTACCGACTTTTACGACATCCACGGGATGAGATGGTGTGGTAGATTCTCAGAAGCCGCCACCACACAGAAGATTTGGATTCCTTTTAACTTCGTTATCGATATATTACTGTATCCAAGAACAACCATTTAGCTGGCGGGGGGACGGACACTTACATTAATGTTTAATATTTCGCTAACGGACTCCTGAATCGAAAAATGGTTTATACACATCCGCAATATTATTGAAAATTCTATTGAAAATTCAACGACTCCCCATACTATGACATAGACGAGAAAAAAAAATCGTCCTCACTTTACGTGTAAACGAGATAATTTTTTTTTTCAGATTTTATTTATTACTTTGTCGGCGTGATTAATATACTCGCGCTAAATTACAGCTTTCCAGTACTAAGAGTCTCTGAGCTAAGCCGCGGACGGTCGGATAGACGGACATGGCGAAAGTAACAGGGTTCCCTGTTGACTACGGAACCCTAAATATGGTGTGTCTGATCAGAGATATTTCATTATCATCATCATCATTTCAGCCTATCATAGTCCACTGTTGAACATAGGTCTACCCCATACATTGCCACAAAATGCGGTCCTGAGCCACCTGCAACCATCGACTTCTCGCAAAACCTTGCAGGTACGAGGTTGCCACTCGAGAGCCTTTCTTCCCCAACAGTACTACGAACTATATGAACCGGCCCATTGCCACTTCAGCTCGCTTATCCTTAGGGCTATGTCGGTTACTCTTGTTCTGCTGCCGATGTTATCGTCACGGATTTTATCTCGCAGACAAATTCCGAGCATAGCTTGCTGAGTGACCCTGAGCTTACTCATTCCGCCCGCAGTGAAGACCCACGTCTTGGTTCCGTAAATGTTATGATAATGATTTTATATCCAAGAATAGATGTAAGTATATACAATGAAACGTAATAATATCATTTTACAATATTTATCGTGGTAGCGCACGAGCCATGGTAGCAGCTCAAGGGCCGGGCGCTCGCCTTAAATTTAATAGTACGCGAGTGACCTAAGTTCGATTTCCGGTGCCGGAAACTCTAAATTGTTATTTTAAGTACTGATTTACCACGTGCTTAGCGGTGAACGAAGACATCGCGAGGGAAACCGGCATGTCTGAGGAGTATAAATATTTCGAAGACATGTGAAGTGTGACATTAAAAGTGGGCTACATGTGTAACTTCTGCCTATCCCTTATATAGGAAAATTGCCTGACTATATGTATGTGTATGTATGTATTATGTATATAGTATTTATGTGTGTGAAGTCCGCCAACCAGCGTTGGACTTTTCCCTCTCAGAAATTAGAGGAGACAGGCCTGTGCTCAGCAGTGGGACAATATACAGGCAGACAATATTATAAGGCTGTAACTTTTTACTTTACTACTCATCGACGTTAATGCAGCAATAAATTAAATAAATAGTAAAGAGAATCTTTTATCTAATGTTAAATATTTTCTTCCATGTTTCGTAAAGAATGTGCGATAAATCTTTTAGTAGTCGTGAAAGTCTTAAACTGCCAACTCTAAAAGCGTTTTTGAAATAAGTATCCCGAGACCGTTATTAAATTCCCAATCAGACAGGACAAAAGTGGGTCGCAAACTGTTTAAGGAAAGGATTATTTACAAAGTCGCAGCTATGGATAAATAAGTCTGTCTATATCTTTCCACGACTTTAATACACGTTACCAAAACGCTGTAAATTAATTAAAAAGTCGAGATATTTTTATTCAAAGAAAACTAATATTTTTTACAAAAAAGCTTCGCGTAACCGTGAAAGTCTAATGAATGAACTCGTAATTTAACTCGATTGTGTAATAACTGATTCGAATTTTTAGTTTTATTACTGCGGGAAAATGAAACCGGTCTGTTATATCAGCTTTGAAATATCTGATCTGACAAACCTTTTTAAGTTGTACATAGTAAAGTAAAAAACAGCCTATAAATGTCCTAATGCTGAGCATAGATCTCTTAATTTTGAGAAGATTTTGAAGCCGGGTAACGTCCACCACGTTGCTCCAATGCAGGGTGGGAGACTTCACATGTCCTCGGAAGATTATAAATTTAGGTTTTCTTGGAAAATGATGGCAAAAGCTGGCATTAATTCCATGGAGTGTTTGCCGCGTTGGGCACATAAGCACACTCGGATTTATTTTTGGTCAGTAGACGATCGCCAATGTGATTGTCAGACAGTAGGATGAGCACCTTCACCACTTGTAGTGAGGTTGGCATTTACTTTATATATTACTATTTTTTATTAGATAGTTTTTTTATAAATCAGTCAATCGTAGAAGGTTCACAATGACTATATTTAATAAAGGTTTACTGACGACTACAGTGACTGACGAATGATCTAATGGCATCAAGTCAAATAGGCCTCAGATTGTGTGATAGTTTTTACTCTACGACTACAGTTAATAGAATCAGGCGTTACTTTGCGGAAATTCATTACAATGAAGGAAGGTAAGTTACCGCCCGCCCTCCCTCAGTAGCGTGCACAAGCAACTTGCTTGTGCACGCTACTGAGGGAGGGCGGACGGTGCTCTTCAAAAAAAACTAGGTAATATACACATTTTTTTTTTATTTTGCATGCGGATCTTAGCAAAGTAACTAACCTTCCTTCATTCTACCACTACACTT